>OU343217.1:225144337-225211664 GCA_910596185.1 Chrysanthemum makinoi | reverse complement strand
CCCGTTGGACCGGTCCATTCACCGTTGCCAAAGTTTTTGCATATGGCACCGTTGAGTTATCTCAAACTGACGGACCAAACTTCAAGGTGAATGGACATAGATTGAAACATTATTTTGGAGAGGACATACCATCCATGGTTGTCCCGGATCTCCAAACCTTCCCCATGAACCAATGAATTCGGGGTCGAGTCAAGCTAGCGACTCGAATCAAAAACAAGAGCACACTATATGGGTTTTCACCCGTATTTCTGACTTCTTTCTACTTTCTACCACCCTGTGTGGGGAGTTTCCCCACTGCTTGTATATAATAAAAAAAAAAAATAATAAAAAAAAATTTCAAATAATGGCCGTAGTATTTCCCTTTTACGTTCTATGTTTCGGCATAACCGGCGGTACTTTGAATATTGAGGGCAATATTCATTTCTAGTGTGGGGGGGAATTCTCACTAATTTTATCATGTAATTATACCATCTTATTCCCCCATTTTGGCCAAAATTTTTTGGAGTAAGTGTTTTGCACTTACTCACCTACTTGTTATCAATCCGCCATGTCTAAAACAAAAAGGATTGGCTAATCCAAGAGCAAACGGCTCTTGGTAAAGATATCTCAAAACCGTTGACGGCTTGCAATTTGCCCAAAATTGTATGGTGTTCAGCTCACCATATCTTTAATTAGTGAAGAGTTGGCTAGCCCGCAAGTTTATGGCTTGTGGTAAAGGCGGTTGGAAAACCATAATTGGTAATCGACTCACCAAAGATATTTTATCTAAGAGTTTAGTCCGAAGCAACGCGCTTCTCGTAAAGACAAATCAAACCGTGGAAGTCAGGTGATTTGCTCAAAATCATATGGTTATCAAGTACCATAGTTTTACTTGAATTGAAACAATTGGCTACTCCAGAAGTAATGGCTTTTGGTAAAGAGATTCAAATCCATTAAGTTTTCTCAAAATATTGCTAGGGACTAGCAATAGTTTAGTGTGGGGATTGATGAGTGTCTAAATACTCATCATTTTATTCCATCAACCGCAAAACAAAACAGCCAAAAACACTTTGAAAATGCATCTCAAAATAATCGAAAATATCTCAAAATTGTGTATTTTATGCAATATTGTCAAAATCTACCTGGTTATTCAAAACATGTAATTTTTCATAAAAGGCCCTCAAAGTTGTCAAATTTAGCCTTATAAAAGTCTTTGCAAAAAATGACAACTTGAGTCCTTGGAATTTTAAAGATTGACGAAATTACCCTCGACGTTTTAATTTGAAAATATTAAACATTTTTGGTCCTTGGGAAAATTAAACTTGTCATAATTGGTCATTTTGATGAATATTGGATAATTACATTCGGTCCTGTTTTTGGTTTAGTCTTTGTGAATTGCAGTTATGGTCCTTGTGATTAATACAAACCCTTTTCCCTTGAACCCCACTTCCATTGACCCCTTCCTTATCCCTTTTAGAACCCCCTCCCTACCATTCGAACCCCATCACCAAATAAAACCACTAATTTCTCTTTTCACTCTTTTTCTCCTTCTTCTTTCTTTCCTAGCCGAAACTTATCCCTTTTACCCACCATCCTTTTACTCGCAATAATCCCATTTTTTCATTCCCCCAAACACTCAACCTCAAGCATCAACAACTTTACCTTTATACCCATTTCAAACCCAAAACCTCCACCATACTGATTTTTCCCTTTCCTCTTTCATTCCACTCCACCTCAGAATCCATGAAAAAAAAAAGGCTTCAATGAAGGGCTCGATTCATGCTCATGGTGGCTAATTAATGGATGGACTGATCAAGAAACACAAGTTTAAGAAAGAGAAGACCATCAAGACCTAGAGTGGACTTTTTTAGTATAAATAGGATTTTATGTATGCCAAGCCTATAAGGAACCCTTAATTTAGTTTTAAAATTTAGGTTTGTTTTGTACTCAGCTTGTAATTTGTTTTAAGTTAATGAAGGAAGTTTCAATCTTTTTTTTTATCCTGCTTTCTATAAGCATTTAGTTTTTATTTCTAGTTATCAAAGTTTAAAAAAGAGTCTTTGTTAACTCCATGTTGCACTCGGCCATCATACAAAAGAAAATCCAAAGTATAAGTTTCTCAGATTCAAGTAAAAAAAAAAATCATTCAATGTTTGTTTATGTTCTCAATGGTCAAAATCTTACTTTTACCCGTTTACTTTTAGAGTCAAACTTCTTTTCAAGAGTAAATCATTTGTTAGATCAATTTAAAGTTAGAATTTTGCTTAAACGAAGTTCTAGATATCAAGTAAAAGGTCAACTACCAGCCCTTTGATGTTACATTGACAGACAGCCAAAGAAGCCGCCGCTTATGGGCTTATTTACAAATTTTAAGCCTTAAATCTCTCAAAATTTGCTTTTCCTAAATCTTTACAAGTCCAACTCTACCTTTGTCCATTTTATTACATCTCAGCCTCTTAGCTTGGGCTAAATCCAGCTTTCCATCAAGCCCTTTCTCAAAATAATTGTTCTGCTCGTTAGTAGCCTAAAATAAGATGATAAGAGCCGATTCAGAGTCAATATAAGCCCTTTTCCACCCCTTTATTCAAATTTTTGTGGAGCCTACTATGCTAACTTTAATCTTTTGCGCCTTTTTCTTGGTTTGAAGCTCAATTTCCAAATTATAATTAAGTCTAAAAGGCTCCTCATTTAACCGTTTGCACAGAATTGCGGCCACCAATGTGTCATGTTTTTGTTTCATTCAGCTTATTGGCAAATGCAGCTTGGATTATTTAAGTAGGTAGTGATTATAGTTCATGGTGATTAATTAGGCTCAAGAATTAGTAGCTTTCTAGAGTTTATAAACAACCATTAGTGCTTAATTCCATTTAGTAGCTTCCTAGGATCCCTTAGATAAGCTTATTGTTAACCGATTTTCCCTCCATGGATTAGCATAGTTTATGTTTGTCGCTATTTCAGTTCGCTAGTTAGATTGCTTGTTCACATGTTTGGAATGCTTATTGCATGCTTGATTTGCTCCCAAGAAAGTCCTTAAGTGGGTACTTATCGATTGAAATAAGTCGCTCCAAATGTGCCTGTGTTTGTTTCCTGTTGTCGTCTAAAATAGTCGCCAATAAGTCATTATAATGTACTATTGTAATCGGTTTTAAAATAAGAGTTTTCACAAAATTTGCTTATTACTTTGTTCTTCACAAGTTCCAAAAGAAAATTTCAAAAAAAAAAATGTTTCAAGAAAAAAATCGCATGGCCGACTCAACCCACGCCACCCACCACACACAACATACTTACCAAAGCTCCTTTGGGACTTGTCTCACTACATGTTGCAACTATTAAATACATAAGGGTGTTTGACAGCTTTGCTTATGTTTTTAGCTTATTTACCGCTATTTCCAAAGAACTACCCAAGCTTTCAATTTTCTTAGATCCAAAGATTTCTCAAAGTAGTTTTTGTAATTTTCCAGATTTTTCTTAATTAGTTTAGTATTTTTTATTATTTAATTAGAGTAAAATAGTTTTTAATTCATAAAAAATAATTTAAAAGTCAAAAATACCCTGCCTTTTTCTAAAATTATTTTTAGTCAAATAGAACGAGGAAAATTGATTTCACACCGTAGCCCTTAAATTGCAAAACTTTTACGCTTATGGCTCGGGTCGCTTCCCATTTTACGCTTAAGCGCTTTTAGCACCCTAGGACTTAGTGTAGCTTCATTTTATCATTCTTTAGGCTTGATAGTTTATTTTTAGTTTGTTAGGTTCCCTTGCCTTAATTACCTTCCCGCTCATTAAATTGTAGAATAATGTAATCAAATCCAAAATCATTAAATCCAATTCAAGTTCAAATCACTAAACTCAACTTAATCCTTCCATTCACACCTCGTTGGGACACCCACCCTGGGAAACACTTCCCTGTATCACTTTTATCACACCCGTGAGGTTTGGCACGTTGACCTTTTTCCTAAAGGGTTAATTTGTCTAATTTTACTGCTATTTTGATATACGCGATATTGTGTTTTTTTCACCACTCACTTCACAACGATTCAAGTTTCATTCCAAGCTTAAGGATCACTATCTAGCTTAAACGTAATGATATCTACAACATGTAAATTTTAAGGAAAACACAATGCTCCCACTCAATGCGTCGATACTAAGAGTTATCTTAATTCAATTAGAATCATATTGTAATTAAATTCAAGATCTCGCCTAGATGCATGATCCAATCCAAAATATGGATTGCTCAAATTTTATATACTACATAAAGATAATATAGATTCATAACCCTTTGATTACACACACCGGCCTCACAAAGGTAATCATAAAGAAAGAGTTATAAAATCTAATTGTCATATTCTTCATACAAATCACATGTATGACAATTAAATATCTTTATATAATTAATGCGCTATATATAAGAAAATTTAATCACAGTCAATTGCTTAAGTATGATTAAAAAACTTCTTATTAAATGTCAAACATTAATACGTATACAATTTTGTCCTCAGGAGTCATTCTTCAAAAGAAACCTATTCCAACCTCATAGGTTAACCGTTACTAAATAAACAATCAATCACAAACTTGATTTGCCTTTAAGGACCGTGATCTTATCAAATATTCATAGTTCTAAAATATTTATCGATTCAAGATGTGATAATGTATTTAGTAGTTAGCCGACATAATAATCTCCTAACTTATATCCTCAAGATTGATAATAAAATATATCACTTCACTGATGAGGCATCCTTGCGATTTATGAATGAGAGTAATCATTATACTCGCCTATTATTTTCAAAAGTTCAACCTTAGTATGACATTAATAAGTGGATATTAGAAGGTTACTGCATTGTTCTCAAAAACTTTGAGATATGTATATATTCCCCACTACTTTGTAAGTAGAGACAATTCTAAATACTCAGTATTTAAGTTAACAATAAATTGTTCTTATGAAGAACCGTGAAAATACATTTTAAGTTCTCAATACAAGATTTGTTAATAAAATGCTTCACAAGATTTTAACAAATTTAACTTAAATCAAGACATTATGGAATTTCTTCCAACAACTCATTAGGTTTATAGAAAAACTCTAATTTAATATCACTCTTTAACCAAAAATTCTAGCAATAGTTTTGTATCATTGCTTAGAAGAACACCAAAACTAAAATTCAAGCTAGAAGTGTAGAAAAAATCAAAAATCCAAAAGGATTTAGGATTCAATTGGTTTGAGTGGTAAACCTCAAATCCCTAATGAATTAGGGTTTTTAGTTATGTGTTGTCTTGAATACCTTCTAGGTTTGAACTATATTGAGTGTATCCATGACACACGCAATTTCTAACCTTGATATGTTTTGAGGTAGAGAAATTAAAGCTATCAGAACCAAACTTTATAATACTTGATCCAACACATTAGACATACCATAATGAAGTGGTATTCTATGAGTTATTAGAATTGTAGAAACTATATCGTAATTCTATAGATAAATTAATTTTCTTTTGGACCAAATACTTGTCAATTGGCCAAGCCAAATTGCATATAAAGTATTTACTAACCAAGTGCATGCACATGTATATTCATTGAACAATACAAGAACCTTATGTTCACATTATATGTTCATGTGTTAACAAGAAAAACATAAACATTTCATTAATAATACATTATAAGTCTTGAATAATCAAAGGCCTTATGTTTATGTGTTAACTAGAAGACATAACACATTTACTATATGTACTTTATGTTATAAGTCATTGACTAATTCAAGGACTTTATTACTATGTCTTAACATGTAAGCATAATTATACTAACAAAAATTGCGAACTAAACTATTGAGTTCTATAGTATTTCAAGTTACTATATACTCTTTAATTATGATCATTACATATAACCATAATTATTGACCAAAACATAGTCAAATGTTGAAGTATCTTATCATCATATCATGACATTTGAATGCAAGTAGTGGGCAACAAAACATCTAGCGTGTTCACGTCCTAGTAGAATCATTATTAGAATGTAGTAGGCAATAAACATCTCATGTGTTTAAGTCCTAGTAGAATTCTTATTTACATGTAGTAGGGCATTAAACATCAAACGTGTTTAAGTCTTAGTAGAATTATTAGTTTTACTCATAAGGTCAAGAGATACCAATAATATTGTTGTTCCTAGCACACTTTGATATTTCTCCCACTTGTATACAACATCATATTATGAAACAAACAACACGTAGATTTATTTATTCAAACAATATGATTATGTCATAGAGATCATAAGTAGTTGTAGAACCATAGCCTTTAATAAAGAATTGTGGATTATTATTCTATATAACACCTCAGAAGTTTACACAAAATAGAAGGCAACGTGTTATCTTATAAAAATAAAATGTAATTCTTCCTTTAATCAATGTTGTTCATATTCTGAAAGTAATGAATTATTTTAAAGCTAGTTTGAAATGATATGGGTGACTACCGTGAAATAAATCCTCTCCCACTAAATTGACAACATTACATGAATGATATTTCAAGAATAAATGCAACTGCCCCAATCGATTTGTCAACATTGTGTTGTTACATTTCCAGAGAAAAACATATAGCGCTTTTACTACTTTCCTATTCTCTCTTCAATTGCTCACGAAAGTAGCATGTACTTAGGTATTTTGCTGCAGTATATGAAGTTTTACATACTTCTTCTCATTCTTCAATTGCCTCCCTTTATCGCCTACAAAGCCCCAAGGGTATTTAGCACTTTAGGAATAATAAGAGTTCAAGAAAATTATCTAGCAAATATGCAATTCCTTTACTTCTTGCGTTTAAACTCATACATCGCGGACAAGTGTGATGTTATTTATTTGGTAGCTCTAAACACAATGTTTCCAAGCATAATAAAAATATTCTATCTTTCAATTAACTCTCTAGACCACTCTAAAAGTGGTAATGAAAGATCATATAAGAGTGTATCAATTTTGGAATCCTATCTTAGTTTGTCAACTAAGGAGAAAAGATAGGTATAAGTCTCACTCTTCTTACTAGAAAAGAGACTAAAGTTTGTCTTCAAAGAAAACAAATTTGTTTACTAATTATGTTGCAATAACAAGTATCACCCACATAAAAGTTCAAATCTAGTATTTTCTATAATTATATTCTTAAAAAGTAATGAATCACCCACTAATTACTAATTAAGACTAAGATCCATCTTGCAACTCCCCACTTAATTACCATAGGTCCACCAAAGGTGTGTAATAGGACAAGAGGTGTTTACTCCAGCCGCTAATTGCATAATGCAACTCTTTAGATTTCCCATAATCATGCATGCATTAGCATCAAGTAATAATGTCAAAAGCATGTTTAGTTCTCATCGTGCCTCAGTCCAGGTCCCACCAGTTAACTTGGATATGTTTCCAATTCGGTATGAACGTAAAAATAACGAGGTCCACCGGAGAAATAATTACCATGGGTTGAAAGGCCTTAGGGTTCCATTCTCAGAGAAGTCAATCCAAGTGCATGTGTCCATAGTTGTGGCAGACTTAATATTAACAATAGTGTTGGAATCACTCCTATACAGTATTTCAAGTATTTATATTTCATATGTAATAGGTAGCTTTATTATGGCCTTTATGTTTGTTTAAGGTCAAGCTTATGTAGAAGGCCCATAAGCTTGACCCAAGCCCAATAAGGATAGGAAGGGAACTAGGAGTGTTGCCCTAGCTTCCCTCCTATAAATATCCCTTGTAAACCTTCATTTGAAGGTTGGTTGTTCAAGTTATTTTCTTTCACACATATCTACTAACCGTGTTCTTATACGTATGTATGTGTGTTTGATTCTTGTTCAATCGCCTCATCTCCTTTCTTATAAGCTTGTGTTGTAAAACTAGTGACCTAACAGTGGTATCAATCGCCAAATAGTTGGGTGTACACTTTGTTTTTGAAGTTTTGGTTTTGGGTCTTACGCGTAAAGATAACACAATCTTTGGTTCGCTTAAAAACTGATTTTTACACTTTTGAATCCAAGATTCTTGTACTTTCAACGTTATTAGGTGTTAAACTATTGGTTTTTGGCAAAAAGTTTGGAACTTTACGTGTTTTTCCTTGTTTTTAAGCTTGTTTTTGTACGCAAGTGTTATCCTACGCGTAACTGTTTTAAGTGCTTTGGATCATCAAGTTTCACACTTTTGTGTTATTTTGGTGTTATTGAAGCTATTTCATCACACAAAAACTGGTTTAGAAACATCTTTGGACAAAATCAATTCTTACGAGTAGGATTACGCGTATCAAAACCCTAAAAAGTTCTACGCGTGCAACTTTTTCCTGGTTTGATCTTCATTTTCGTGGTTTATTCCGTGTTTTCTTACTTGGATAAGTCCGAAAATACGTCGACTTTGGATATCTTTTGCACTGTGAAGTGTAAAAGATCATTTGGGCAAAACCCTAAAATTACGCATAAGCATAAGCTTACGCGTAGAAATCCTACGATAAGATTCACTTCTACGCCAGTAAACTTAGGTCTACACATAAGGTAATCCTACGCCTAACTTTCTACGCCTAACTTTTGTCTACGCATAACTTTAGTGTTTTTATCCTACTTACGCGTAAGCTAAAACCTACGCGTAACTCCTCATTGTTACGCTTAACTTTTGGTGTTTTTACGCATAAGTGCTACTTGGTTCTTGTCTTTTCTACGCCTAAGGACACTTCATCAACAAAGGTTCATTCGACTACAAAGATCCATTTTACCACACAAGTTTATCAACATGTCACAACCACCATACTCTAACTATTTCCCTTACACTTATCCTCAACGACAACAACAACTAAGTCCACAACATCAGAAATGGAATCAACAACAAGCAATTTATCAACAACAATTTAATCAACAACATACTCCACAACTTGCTGCAAAACCACAACCTCAAATGGTTCAACCACCACCAAGTTCTCAAGTTCAACCGTACACAAATGAATTCAATCAACATCCATCAAGGAACACTATGAAGGAACCCACTTGGTTTGCAAAGATGTGTGAAGCTTTAAGCAGCCAACAATCAATTCATGAGGTTGGATCACTTGATAGACCTCCAATGCTCACTCCAGAAACTATGATCAATGGGTGATAAGGTTCTTTAGGTTTTGTGATCTGAAGAAGCCACATGGAAAGTTCTTAAAGAAGGTTATCTTAGAAGGTCCATTTGAGATGCCTACTATCATTGTACCCGGAGATCCAAATGCCATTCCACCAAGAGATGAACAAACCAACATTGCTACTGCATTGCATTTAAATCCCAAGAACTTCTACACTATAAAGCTGATGAACTTGCAATGGAATACATCCTCTTAGGATTACCAAACCCAATTCTTCGTAGTGTTGATGCTCAAAAGACTGCACAAAAATGTGGGATCATATTCGTCTTCTTATGGAAGGATCTCAGACTCAATCAGGAGGACATGGAATCCAAAATTTACTTAGCTTATGAACACTTCATGATTGAACCCGAGAGACACTAGAGTTCTATCATCATAGATTTTCAGACATCATCAATGATTTGGATAAACACAACATCATCATGCCAAGAATTGCAGTGAATACTAAGTTCCCGAGTAGTCTTGGTCCTGAATGGGAGAAGTATGTCATTTTTCTCCGTCAAGCGAAGAACATGCATCAATCTACCTATGGATTGTTGTACGATTACTTGAAGCCTCATGAAAAGGAAGTTGATCGGAAAGGATTCTCCGTGCTCAAATTGCTAACCAACACATCCGGACAAATCAACAACTTGCCTTATATGCTCAACGAATTATCCTCTCAACCAAAGAACTCAACCAAATGCTTCAAACACATCTTCACAACAACAACCTCAACCTCAACAAAATCAATTGGTTCCATACAACAACAATGCTCAAGCATATGTCGCTGAAGCTACCGAGGAATCGATCCATTCAAAGCATTGCAACAAGGATTTGTGATGATTGCTAATGCTTTTGGCCGTTATACCAACAAATCCAACAATCGTATTCGTTCCTCATCTAACACACGGACTCAAGCTGTTGTGAACAATGGACGGTTGAAGTTCGTAATCGTGATTATGGTCGCCGATGGGCGGTGGTCAAGAGTTTAATGCCGTGGGTAGGAATAACAACAGAGCTCAAGTGGTGGAACAGGGAAATGCTCAAGATGGGTTGAATGGTCTTCGATGCTACAACTGCAATGAGAAGGGACACTGGCTAATGCATGCCCAAAGCCAAGGACTAAGGGCAGGGCTTATTTCAAAGAGGCTCTTCTTTTGGCTCTTAAGGATGAAGCCGGTGGAACTCTCACGCACAAAGAACGAGCTTTATGGCAAATGCCGACTCGATGATGATATGGAGGACTTGCGTGCCAATGCACCTGTTATGTTGATGGCTAATATGCAAGGCGTACACATGAGTGACACAGTCCAAGCAGTATGACATCGATGGCTTGTCTCGTGTACCCGAACAAACCATATTTATCTCGATCTCATATCTCCGCCAACATCCGCATCCGGCAAGGCTCAGAATGTTCAAAATGAGTCGTCCACATCTCATTTCGACGATTTTCAACTAGACCCGAGTTATATTTGACGATCAAGATGACCAACCGGTTTCCTTGATAATCAAATTGACTCGCGGGTCATACTTGAGGATATAAATAATGATCATGTTGTGACTCACGTTGAACAAGATGAACTTTTGCCCCATCCGATCTTGTTCTTTACTTCAAGACCAACAATCCCAAATTGCTGCATGTGTTGCATTAAATCGGGACTTGAAAAGTAAAAATGCACTGTTAACAAAGGATTTTGAATGTTTACAAAAGCAACTCAACTTTTCAAAACTCAAGAAAACCGTGAAAACGGTTTTGAAGCAGCCTTTGCCAAATCTTATCAAAACGAAAAATATTTAGAACGACAGATGCGTGATCTAGCCGCTTCGAAGAATGCTTTGTTGTCTCAAATAGAACAACTGAAACATGAACATAAAAAGCAAATTAACGCTCTCACCTTGGAAAATCAAAAGCTAAGGCCGAAGTTGTTAAATTGTCAAAAACAGCTTCTCGGCATACAAAAAGCATTCAACGAAACGAATAGATGATCATCTTGAAGAAATCATCGGCTTGCAAAACAAACTTAAAGAGTTTAAAACTGTTGTTTACAAACATGGCGAGTCGGTCACAACCATTGAAAAGTTTACTTTAAAACCAAATCCAAATGGATATGGACCTAATCTTGCTGATTACAAACCTAAGCTTTCAACCAAAACATTCAAACCAAATCCTCAAGTTTCCGGCACAATATAAAATTGATAATTCTGTTATGAATGTTGTTTAATATCATCGTCAAGAGGAATTAGATGCAGAAGACGAGAGTCGATCAAAATTAAAACTGTTGTTTACAACAAACCTTTTAATTATTCTAAACCGGTCACTTTCGTCACACCAACGGATTCTTCCAACACACCAAGAGTTATCATCGAACACCGAGTCTTCTATTGTTATCCCAAAACAGACTTTGCACAAACTTATGGTCCTTTACCTTCCATTAGTGAAGTAAACTCACAACCTGAAAATCGAAAAATTCTTCGATATTTTGACATTTTCATGGTTGACCTCAAAATTTTACAACATGAGATAGAATATCGATCCGAAATCAAAGTTGAACATTTTCAATCGCCTCTGGCGCGAGAACAAAGAGACATTTTTCGGAAAAATCTTTTACCTAATGTTAAAAACTTGAAAAGTTGTGCAATTGCCTCGGAAAAGGATTTTCATAAGGAACTTGGGGTCATGAAAAACGCTGAGAAAAAAACATCTATTTCAAAAACTAAACGTAAAAAGAAAATGTTAAGAAAAGATGTTGATCGACTCTTGGAAGATGTTATCTGTGGGGATGTTCAAAATGTTGTGTTATTGAATTCGTTGTCATATGCATTTGATAATATCTCTCGATCGTTGTTTCGTGGTAAATGTTGAGTACACTGATAATGTGCTTCAGATCGAGTCCTTAACAGTTGAAAACAAACGATTGTCAAACTAACTTTCAAATGCAATACGTCGCCTTAATTGGTGTCAAAAAGATATTCACGATCAACAACTTGCTTTTCAACACAAAATCAACCATTGCCATGCAAAACCTTCTGATTCTAAAATTGAGCAACCGGATGATCAAAACGTGTCTTTCAAGTGTCAAATCTCAAAATATGAACAAGAACTTGTAAAAGTTAAAAGGAATATGGTGTCATATTTGATTTACTCAAAAGACTCGTGATGAAGCATCAAATGAACTTGATCATTATCTTGCACACACTAAAGAAGTTATGCATTTTGCCGAAATGTTCGGTCCGAAAATCAAGATCTGATTCACACTATCATCAAGTTAAGAGGAATGTTAGGAAAGTATGAACAACTTCCACCAACAATCATTAAGAGATTAGCCCCGTAACACTTAGTACTCATGCACCTAGAATCTCTACTGCCAAATCACAAGTAGCTAACGTGCTTCCTTCTACTGAAACAGAATAGTTGAGCCTTTTCCAAACGTCCGCACTTCACAACCTAAGAGCACTCAATCGAAGAATAGGAAGTTGCGACCTAAGAAAAGATCAATCAAGAATGCTAAAGTAGAAGAACACCCTAGGACTCTGAATAAGACACACGCTTCCTCCACTATAGATATTAAGGCCCGCAAATGTAATAGAAATAGTGATGTAACTAATGCTAAACCGTAAGTACTTTTGATATTCACCGATGCACCTTGTGTTATTTGTGGTAAAAGTATGAATTCCGATTGCCATGATAAATGTGTTGCTAAAGCTATAATCTCGCTTAAGGAATCCTAAGAAACGGAATACCTCTAGGCCAACTAATCTTTCTAAGTCTGTGCTTGGTAGACCGCCATCTTTAGATTCTAAGAAACGATTGCCCCTCAGAGCTCCAGCCACCTCCTAGGAATGTCGTACCACCTAGTGCATTCACTAAGACTAAAGCAAAGAGTAGTTATAGATGGCGGAAATGGATATATAACACACTAGGATTTAAGTGGATACCTAAAGCTATTGATGTGTGTATATCTACTAAAACGCTATGGAACCCTCTAACATTTCGGTTCCACATCTACTTCTATTCCATCTGTCGCCTCGTGTGTAATGCGTGTGATACAGATCATTCTCTGGATTGTTGATAGCGGATGTTCCCGACACATGACAGAAAATCTTAAACTGTTATCAAACTTTATTGCAAAGTTCATTGGCACTGTCGCCGTTCGAATGATCACTTCGCAACCATCATGGGCTACGGAGACTATATCAACGGGAACATCGAAATTAGCAGGGTTTATTATGTGGAAGGCCTCGGTCACAACTGCTTTCAGAGGTCAATTTTGTGATGGAGATTTGGAGGTTGCTTTTCGGGAGAAAACTTGTTTCATTCGTGATCTACAAGGAAATGACCTTATGTCCGACTCGCGTAATTCTAGTCTCTACACTATCTCTATGCAAGACATGGTTGCTTCCTCTCCCATTTGCTTACTTTCTAAGGCAACATCAACAAAATCCTCGGCTATGGCACCGCCGTTTCTCACATCTAAACTTTCAAACCATCACCAACCTTGCTCGACACAAACTAGTTGAAGGACTCCCACGATTCCGGTATTCAAAAGATCACCTTTGCTCAGCTTGTGAACAAGGGAAAAGCACTCGTGCTCATTTTCCTTCAAAGGTGGAACACGACTCTCGATGTGCTTCATCTTCTTCACATGGATTTGTGTGGCCCGATGCGTGCAAACGATCAATGGCAAACGCTACATCTTAGTAATTGTTGATGACTACTCGATGGACTTAGGTCTACTTTCTTCGTAGCAAAGACCAAGCTCCACAAATGATCATCACCTTTCTCACAAAAATACGTGTTCAAATCAAACACCGCCGTAATCATCGTAACGCATAAAGGAACTGAATTTGTTAACAAAACCCTTCGTGAATTCTATGAGAAAGTGGGAATTCAGATCAAACATCTATTGCACGTACACCAACAAAACGGAGTTGTTGAAAGACTAAACCTAACGCTAGTGGAAGCCGCAAGAACAATGTTAATTAATGCTAAACTTCCAGATTACTTATGGGCGTAAGCTGTATTCACGCATGCTATACTCAAAACCGATCTATGATCACCAAACGCCACAACAAAACACCTTTCGAGCTTGTCCATAACAGTAAACCGAATCTAAAACACTTTCATGTATTTGGATCTCTTTGCTATCCTAATAATGATCGTGATGACTTTGGAAAGCTCAAAGCCAAAGTCGACATTGGAGTCTTTATCGATAATCGTGATAATTCCAAAGGTTTCCGAACTGAATCGTCGTACAAAACAGGTGATGGAAACGATCCATGCTCATTTCGATGAACTTACCGAAATGGCTTCTGAGTATAACAGCTTAGAACCCGGTCACAACCGCTTAAACTTCCCTCAAACCCCATCATCACCAAGAAAGCCCTCACCTACTCGCCACCAAATGGAAAGGTTATTTGCTCCACTGCTCGTGGCGATATTGATGAACGTGCCGTGTGTATCCGCCAAGCTTCCGCGCACAACCCGATAATATTCCTATACCGATACACCGCTACAACAACTACCGTTGAAGAAGCACCTACACCAGTTGACTCCAACACAACAGTTGAACACACCGCTTCCAACAATGATGAACCAATGATGATATTCTCAATGAAATACCCCCACCTGCAGATTTTGATCCAAATGCGTTCTTCAACCCGCTTGCTAATGAGACCGCCGCACCGGATGTCGCGAATCTTCCACAAACCATTTGAATCCTCGACCGCACAATGTATACCAACATCAACCCTCCACACATAGATGGACGAAAGACCATCCTCTCGAAAACATTATTGGCAACCCGAATCAACCGGCCGTTACGAGACAACGCTTCACTGACGGTGAACATTGCATTTATGCACTCACCGTCGCCAATCAACCTAAAAACATCAAAGACGCAATGACAAAAGACGATTGAATCCATGCAAGAAGAACTCAACCAATTCAAACGCCTTGAAGTATGGGAACTGGTTGAAAGACCAACAGGAGTCTACGTCATTGGTCTAAAATGGATTTGGAAAACAAATTGATGTCAAGGAACGCCATCCAAACAAGTCACGCCCGTCGCTAAGGGTTATCGCCGAAGAGGGATTAGACTTTGAAGAATCTTTTGCTCGCTGCTCGCCTTGAGGTCGCTCGATATTTCTAGCGCTTCGCAGCTCATATGTATATAACGGTCTATCAGATGGATGTCAAAACTGCGTTTCTCAATGGACAACTTAAAGAAACGGTTTATGTCACCAACCGATGGATTCGTTGATCCCGAAGTTCCTCGAATCATGTCTACAAACCTAACAAAGCTCAGATGGTCTCAAACAAGCTCCTCAAGCATGGTACGATAAGCTATCATCTTTCCTCATTGCTAATAATTTCACCAAAGGTTCGTTGACCCAACTCTTTTTATACAATATCACGGGAACATATCTTAATTGTTCAAATTTACGTGGATGACATCATTTTTGGGTCTACACATAAAAGTTTTCAATCGCTTTTGCAAAACTAATGAAGAAAAATTTTGAAATGTCCATGATGGGTGAACTTACATTCTTTCTGACCGCAAGTTCATCAATCACCACGTGGTATTTTCTTGAGTCAGCCCAAATATGCCCTTGAATTGTTAAACAAATTTGGAATGAAAACTGCGGACACCTATGCCACATCAATGGCTCATACCAAGAAGTTAGACGCTGATTTACATGGGAAATTGGTGGACCCTACAAAATACCGAAGTATTATTGGGTCTCTCATGTATCTAACCTAGCGACTGATATTGTCTTTGCCGCTTATCTATGCTCCCGCTATCGACCAATCAAACCCACCTCTCTGAGGATAAAAGAATCCTCCTATACATCAAGGGAACCATTAACTTGGGGATCCGTATCCGGCGATTCGTTTTGAACTAATCGCTTTTTCTGATGCGACCACGAGATGCTTAGACTCACGGAAAAGCACTTCGTGAGCTTTACAATTTCTTGGTGATAAACCTGTCTTGGCAATCGAAGGATTGTACATCGCCCATCAACCGAAGCAGAAAATGTAGCCATGTCCGCATGTTGTGCTCAAGTCATATGGATGAGAACACAACTCAAAGACTATGGTTACGATTTGAGAATCCCGATGTATTGCACAATCGGAGTGTATTGCAATCTCGTGCAACTCGTTCCAAAGACTGAAATCAAAGCACATCGATCTCGATATCATTTCATCAAGGATCACGTGGAACAGGTACCGTTGAATTATATTTTGTGGGTACCAATACCAATTGGCGATCTTCTCACCAAAGCCTTGCCTCCCGCTAGGTTTAATGAGTTGGTCCACCGGATTGGTATGAGGTGTTTGACTCAAGAGGAATTGATGACCTCCTAAAACAGTCTTAAAACCTCAAACACCAAAACATCTTTTGTAAATACTTTTCAAAAACAAAATACTAAATTATAAAACCTGATAAAAACAACAAAAATATTCTTCTAATCTACTTTTCTTTCAACATTGCAAGTACATTTCTTCCGTCAACACTTTAATCTTTCAAAATTCAGAATTTTTTCCGATCAAGTGTTGAGGGGAGAAAATAAACTTAATCGCTTCAAATCACCTGTACTTGCATGTTATCACATCTCGCTTGATTCTTTTACAAATGGTGGTACATTTCCTGGTTCAAAGACACTCCTCGGACTTTAATTAATAACCTTTCATTATTTTCTCAAGTCGAGGGGAGTGTCGTCAAGTTTTTCAAAAATCTTCATTTGGTAACCAAAATTGGAAGTTAAAAGGCTCTGGATGAAAATGGAAAAGGTGGAGGGACCAAAACTGTCAAAAACTTAAAGCTATTTTAAATAAAACCTCCACCTAACTTAACTCTTCTCATTTATTACTATCAACCAAACATATCCTACGCATAAGAATCAATCTTCAAATCTGTGTTTTGGATCATCATCTTGTAAGTTGTTTCATAATCTTAACATGTTTTCAAACACTGGTTTTGATTTTCACGTGAATCCAACGGTCAAAAAGATGTATAATCTTGGTTTTGTGTTCTACGCATAAGCGTATGAACACATAATCAAGATTGTGTGTTTGTGGTTAAAAAGATTGTGTCAAAACGTGTTTTAGCATCAATGATAATATCTTTTATCCTCAAATCTTACCCGTAAACATGAATTGATTGATTTTGAAACTTAGGGTTTATGCGTGATTTGGGTTTTCCAAATGTGAAGTGTTTTTGGTCTAAAGATTGTTGGTTATGTTCATATGATGTTGAATTGATGATATCCTTGCTCTATAACTACCCGATAAACACAATTCGATTTTGAAATTAGGGTTTAAGGTTCATAAGTTTGGGCATTTTTGATTCACCATGAGTTAGATGTTAATACTTGGTATATAAGCTCATACAACTCTCTTGAACTACAAGTAACAAGTTTGGTGCAAATCCCATGGTTAGAAAACTTACGCGTAATTCATAACCCTTAGGGTTTTGACTTACGCGTATGACTTTCTACGCTTAATCATGAATGATTCATACCATGCTTTGTTGATAAAATGAATGATATGTGTTTAACTTTGATGATATGATGTTTTATTTCGTGCTTGCTACACTTAGAATTCGTAATCAAGGTCATTTGATTATCTACGGATAAGGATTACCCTACGCGTAGTTATGTTACGCGTAAGAAAATCCTACGCATAAGCTACGCTAAGGTTCTACAATGGACTACGCGTATCCCGTGAAGGATATGCGTAACAAAGAACCTCTACGCATAAGTTCAACTCTTACGAGTAACCTTACGCGTAAGGTTAATATATGCCTACGCATAAGCTCTACGCATAAGGTCTCCTTTTCCTACGCTGCAACATTTCTTACGCGTAGTTAGATTCTACGCGTAAGTCTACGCCTAAGCATATATCATTCCTGTCTACGCATAACTTTGCCAATACTACGCTTAACCCTGGATTGACCTTCATGATGAATTGTTACGTGTACAAACTTGTAAATAAACTAATCATATCATCACTAATCCTAAAATGTCACTAATAAACTTAAATCGTTTGATATGTTGTGAACAATAAGTGATAAAATAAACTTTAAAACTTAAAGTTAACTAACTCACTAAACATTTCACGACGTCATTGGACTATTGAATATACAAGTGACTTAGGACTCGAAACATTCATTGACACTGTACATTCAATAACTAGACAATAAGACCTTCTGTTGACTAACATTATGTCTTTCGATATGTTGGTTCTTTTGGCTAATGTTATTTCGCATCACGACATGGTCGAACAAATGAATATGAATGCACCTGAAGTTCTCTCCATTGCTGATATCTATCCTCATGGCTATCCAATGAAGATAGGAAAGAATAATCTCCGTGTTGACTTTGACAACCTCACTTGCTCAAAATCTTCATGTTTAATTGCTATTGACATTCTCGAGGACTCATCCGACGTAACATGCTTTCACACTCGCAACTGCTCTGAGATCTACATCCAACAGCTTCGAACACTATGGAAAGGGTCAAAGGACAAACCGCCGTGACGGTGACTCAATCACAAACAAGTCACCATTACACCTCGCAGACTTAAGGGCGTTCTCCTAATTCCCCGATGTCGATCCAACCAAACTATATGCCACACCAAGAGCTCACTCTCCATTTCTTAATCAATATCGGTTATGACGAGGCTACAGGAGTAATCACCAAGCACTCTCACGTAGAGCTTAAGAGTATTCCTCAACCCTGAAGAACACTCTACATGATCATCACCAAGTCTGCTTTCGGTCGGATGCTATGAGCACCCTAAGCTCATAGAACCGCAAATATTCTGGGCATTGGTCAACAAGAAACACATCGCTATCGAAGCTCGGATTTGGGATGACATGATGTCATTTCTCAACAAACTTGGCTCAAAGATTCCCTACATCGGATATACAAAATTGTTGATCCAGAGAGCACTTGGACTTCATCCCGACATTCCCAAGAGGCTCAATGACCCCAACAATCACGACATGTTGACGGAACCCATTCTATCCGTAGAATCAAGGAAACGCCTACAAAGAAACAAGGTGCCGTGGCCGCCGTGATTTCTTCTAATCAAGATGTCGAAAGCTTGAAACGCATAAAAGGTATCCGGAAGCAAGACAAGGCAAAGTTGGTCATCTCGACGAAAAATCTTCGAACTCCCTAAGGAGAACCAAAAGAGGAAGTGCAGGAAGTACGGCAAGTACTGTGAGTCAAAGGAAGTTCCCAAAGAGGAACCCTCCTTCAAAGAGGATTGTTCCATCTAAGGAAGCTGCTCCCATCCCAATTCCCAAACCCAAACCGCAAAGAAAGCTTGTGGACGAAAGCTCTGAAGGTACTGACACAGATGAAGAGATTACCTTCTCTGAATCGCAACCGTATCCCTCCTCCAGCAGCCTAAATCTACAAGTCCAATAGCCTAACATGGAAAAGGAAAGACTCCTGCATTTGAGTCTCATGATGAAAGCTCTAAAGAAGAAGAAGAGCAATTGGATAAATCATACATGAAGAAGTTTCACATTAGTTAGACATCTTCATAAGGTCAAGAATTTGCTAAAGATCAAATGGGTGGCCCAGAGGATCAAGTGGAGTCGCCCACTCCTCCCCAGATCCCGATGCGCGTTAATCAACCCGATAAGGGATCCGTGCCACCACTCTTGTGCAACAACAACAGCCTATGGAGGACACTATTGAGTATGATTTTGAAAAACAGGAACCTGAGAAAGAAAAGTCTAAGGATGACGAGGATGATTATACTAAGTTTCTTCTAGACAGTCCAACATACTCAAAGGAGAAAACCTCAGAAACTCCTAAGGACATGAAGTCTCCTCATGTCTCCTCATCATCAGACTCATCATCTCATTCATCACACCACCATCAAAAGATCAACAAAATCATCATCCAAAAGAAACCACCTCGATCTTGGATTTCTCAAGCTCATAAACGAATTCACAAAGCTGTCAAACAAGTCGAAAGAAAACGCTCATCAAAAGCTAAATTTCTTTGCCGATCACATACAAAGATATGTATGACGAGCATGACAAGATGGAGAAAGAAAGGGAATTTGTTAGAAGTTCATGAAGAGTCATCGTAAAGAGGAACTGAACTAAATGATCGAAGGTTACACTAACAAGTACCTTCAGGATATCGTTCCTAAAGTCCTAAAGGAACTGAAAAGACAAAGAAGAGATCATACTCACAAGTTTCTTCTTGACACTGCCCCCGGTGTGACTAGAGAAATATTTTCCGGATAACTCACCCCTAACATCGTAGCATTGGTTAAAAATACAATGGCCAAAGAAGCCGATCTCTCGAACTGAAGTTAATCGCTCAACTTGTGATACAAATGTCAAAGCGATCCGAACGCTTACTTCGGATGAAGCTAAATTTTTCGAAAATCTACTTGATTTTCAACTCGGATCATCATGCAAGGAGTCAGCCGATCAACCCAAACGACCAAGAGATGACGATGATAAGGATAAGGATTCGCACCTAAACGCCGTAAGCCTGGTAAATCTACCTCAATGCCACCTCCTCCACCACGAACTTCTTCTCAACAAAAGTCTCCTCCACCTCGGTCTTCTCGATAAACCTCGGACGATTCCGAAGTTACCACCGACTCATAAAACAGGTATTACTTTGAGTATACGGGTGGTGACGATGAAGAGGTCCTTGAGCCCCGACAACAACCCACCTCACCCAAACAAGTGCGTAAACCAAGATCATCATCAAGGCCTTCCAAAAGAAGAAGAAGACGACTCACCGAGTTGTCTCATGGCTTGATGACGATAAAACCGAAGAGTTTGAATGGTTCTCCACACTTGTCAATCAAACTCCCTACCCGGATGAAGGTCAAGAATTGGTAGACGGTTCTACATTGGAGCACGCAAAACTTTTGCAAGAAAAGTTCCATGTGAAGAAAATGACGAAATCGGAATTGAAGCGAATCAAGAATGATGCATTCCAACTTCTTAAAGACGTACCTGAAAGCCTGTCGAGGTCGAATATCATCTTGAGAACATCGACCGAGCTATGTCTAACGACATGGATTGGCTCAATCCGGAAGCAAACATTGACTTCACACAAAGGGACAACCCTCCATACTACACCGATTGGACCAAACCTCTACCGACCATTGGCCAAACAGACGAACCACGGATTCCCTTCCGATACTTCTTTAACGGAGACCTGGATTTTCTCTTACACGGTAGCGATGGTTCGCGAAAATACGCTACATCATTGACTCTTCCATTCCCAGCGCCTATTTACTCAAACTGCATAGCTATCGAGGAACGTGCAAATCACTTGTTTTCCGACAACGTGCAAGCATACGACCAAGATGCATTGTATGGGATTCATCATTGGCCCGAACGCCGAAGAATCTACTACGTAAGCTGCCGTTCGTAAGTCTCAACATGCAGTATATAGTTCTAAGGACATCATGGCCATCAAACACATTGATCTCAAGTCTAAGTGGGACTATTCATTCTTAAAGAATATCATAGTCAAACGACAAGATGAACAGAACTATGGATTCTCCGAGGTCGACTTTGAGAACTTGTCCTCAACGACATCGAAGACATGTACCTTGCCAAGGTATGGGTCGTATGAGACAATTCTCGACAAGTTCAACGTGAATTTATCAAGTCAGCTTCATCTTCATTAGACGATTGTGATCAAAGAACGTGTTGAAGATATCCGTGATGGTCGTTGAATCTTATCGACGCTGTCAACCTCACTCCTCCAATGCTTACTCTTCCCGATCTCAATCAGCTACCTCAATATACGCCATCAAAGAAACCTTTCGGAGTTGTTTACCGCAATGAACTTCAAAGAAACTACTTAATGGCGTGTAGTGATCTTCGTAAATTCGGGATCATACTTTGAAGCAGGTTAGGGACGGATTAGCATACAGGTTGAAGGATATACGCCTGAAAGTGGGATCTCGTAAACGCCGGAATTCTCGTGAAAGGAGGGATGTGAGAAGGATCATCACCATGATTGATGAACGGTTGTTCGACGGGATCGCCTGCATTTACGATTGGAGAGCTATGTTGGTGGTCGACCCAGGAGAAACATCACCGGCTTTCAACGCCTGGCGCACTCCTCGGGAACATCATCGCACTTCCGGTACCCCTTGAATTGTTTTCTTCATAATTTTGGATGTATGATTAAATATGTCTATGGCTTGTGCACACATAACAGTGTACAACCCGTAATTGTCAAGAAAGGACCCCGTGGTACGCTTCAGTGCCACAATCCTTATAAAGGAGCTTAAAGCTTCTTACTTTTATGTAAAACCTATCAAACCTTTCACTTTTCAAGGTTTTGCTCAAAAGAACAAGTACTTTCCCTTAAGACTTTCAAAACCTCAACCGCTTATATCACTTGTTGAGGGGGAGTATTTGAAACTTTGTTCACAAATTGTTCACAAGTGGTCATTCTTCCCGCAACACTCGAAATGGTCATATTTATTCTCAAACGCTTCAAAAATAACACTTTAATATGCCATTTTTGAGGGGAGAAAATTGTGTGATAAGAAATATGTTGTACAAAATGCAAATGAATCTGTGTACCTCGAACTTAACCAACGAATTGACGATACTTAACTGTTAGTAACTCGAAAAGACTTGTCCCGGACGGGTAATAATTTCAAGCTAGTTCGCTAGTGATGTAAACGTGTCTCGCAAAGGACTTGTCCGAGTAGAATGTACCATTCGAGAAACTTTTGATAGACATGAACTCTGACGGGTTTGACAACCTTCCAAGGTTTGTCTACACCTTCAAGGTAGTTATTAGAGCTAGTTGTCACCTAAAAGTTGACAATGTAACTCTTTAACTATGCAACGTAACCGTGTCTCGCGGGGATTGTCTATCTTCATGGATCAATTCAAAAGTGCGCGCTTTTTCCTCTCTGGCATTTTAACCGTTAAAACTCTTAAGCACATGTGGAGTGGGAGTATTTATGCAAAATCTTATCTCAACAATGGTACTAAAATGTTTTTCATTCACAAACACTTTGAGAGACATTTTTTCATACAATGGTTTTAATGGCAAACATAGGTTAGTCATGGAGTTATAAGGTGACTAAGGTTAGGAATAACCGTCCTATGATCCGCCAGAGTCGGAGGGATCTACCCAAGGACACTACAAATAGTTAGTATTTAGAAGTCCTTAGGTATGATTGTAAAAAGGAGAAAATGAGAATCGGAGAAAGAAGGAGTTGAAGAATTAAAAGAAATGCAAAGAAAAGGGTGAAAAGAAATAGCCCTCCGTGATTATTCAACTTAGGCGCATAATCGGGTTCAATTCATATGCTACTGGTTGTCACTTAGTGACGCCGGTATTGAAGATTAAAAGTCGCCATGGACCCAAAGGACGCATGCACTAAACATTCTTATCCACTCAAGTTTCTCTCAACAGAAGCTTGTTTCATTCTCACAGGGAACCCTACGTAAACTATCGGCTTTCTCCTAGAGATTGCTGGTATTGAAGAAGGAGACCCTCTCCCTAGTCTCCGCCCAAGAAAACCAAAACGCACTATTGAGTCTAGAGCCACGAGATTCATCAAAAGATCTCTTAGGAACACTTGACATTTAATCACTTGATGATCAACTAATAAGATCATCATTGGTTCATATCGAGTCCTTCACAGATCTTAGCAATCTGTCGAGAACATTTATGAGAGGTTCACATCTGTGATCCTCGGTGATTGAATGGAAACTCCTGCCAGGGTCAACATCAAACGCCCCGCCAGGTCACTTCGTAACTCCCCGTGGATTACGCGGAGTGTGTCTCAAACGGTCTGATCGTGAGGTGATGCTTCGTGTACCTCGACTCATCTCAATCGTAGATGTACTTCGTACATCGCGTTATCTCACTTGTGGGACTCCGATTCAGGAACCGTCTTTGTAAGAATTAGAGTTGTGTTTTCACACTATGCCGTTG
The DNA here is from genome assembly GCA_910596185.1 of Chrysanthemum makinoi. Taxonomy (NCBI): domain Eukaryota; kingdom Viridiplantae; phylum Streptophyta; class Magnoliopsida; order Asterales; family Asteraceae; genus Chrysanthemum; species Chrysanthemum makinoi. The sequence goes on along the minus strand of OU343217.1, from coordinate 225,187,616 downwards.
ACACTCTCGAAGTTCAAACTTGTAAGTGCCGGAAACCGCTTATTACTAACCGTTTGAAATGTTTTCTTCTTATGGAAGCTCCGAGCGGGATGATCGTGCTGATTCTTATCATGCTCACGCCAAGATCATCACTAATGGAAGTTCTATCTCAAAAGCAACACAATCAGTAATGATTCTTCGTCAAACCAAAGAATCTACAAAGTTAAAGACTTAAAGAACTTCATCAAGATTGATTTCCAACGTCAAAGAGCGTGTGAGCATGTTGAAGAATGACGTGGAGACACCGGAGCAAGCGCACTGAGGCGCATCGATGCGCATAACAACATACTATCACTTTCACCACAAAGAACAATGATCAAAGAACAAAGTTAAAGATGACGCCAAAGCATAACTGTTCAAAGATAACTATCTCTCTACACTGGGAGATTGTTCGAATCAAGGCAATTCTTCTCACAAGAAAGAAGAATGTCGAAGACGCCATCGCTACTATTACATCAACGCCTTCACCGTTTTCATTCATATATACTTGAGGGGAGATTGTTGGAATCACTCCTAAACAGGATTTCAAGTATTTATATTTCATATGTAATAGGTAGCTTTATTATGGCCTTTATGTTTGTTTAAGGTCAAGCTTATGTAGAAGGCCCATAAGCTTGACCCAAGCCCAATAAGGATAGGAAGGGAACTAGGAGTGTTGCCCTAGCTTCCTCCTATAAATACCTCTTGTAAACCTTCATTTGAAGGTTGGTTGTTCAAGTTATTTTCTTTCACACATATCTACGCCTAACCGTTTCTCTTATACGTGTATGTGTGTTTGATTCTTGTTCAATCGCCTCATCTCCTTTCTTATAAGCTTGTGTTGTAAAACTAGTGACCTAACAAATAGGTATGCACACATAAATGTGGTAAAAGTCGTGTACAAAGAAGCATGCAAAACAACTTTGTAACACTAATTTTAAAAACTTTGGTAATGACACCGTAGTGATCATCATGGTTCACGGTAGCTCCAATCGAACGCACAGGGAGGCAGAGGACCGTGTAAGCAATTAAGCATAACCTTAGACATCCTTTTCGGTCTTGACTATGCATCTGCAATTCTTTAAACCCCCTTTTGAGTTTGTTCTAGTGGGTGAGCCGTACATCCTAAGTGTCCATAAGCGTCCTAGTTTTTAAATTCTTGAAAACGTGTTTCATATATTAGGTCACTTTATTTTACAAAACAATTTTCCACTAATCAAATAGCGTGTCACAATGAGCATGGTATTTAGGCGTGTAAGTAAAGACCAATATTAATGTTATGGTTACGATATGTATTATTCCATATTGCATACAATTAGGTGTCAAAGCAAGTAATAATGCATATATAGGAATCACAAACATACAAGCATAAACATCAATATATATAACCACATATTGTTCGAAGTTCTCTTATGAGTCTTCTGGGAAACGGAGAACCATAAGACCGTCACTAGGATGCAGTACCTAGATCGACGCTTCCCCATACATCACTTAAATAAGCAATTGAGTGGGTCTTGTGGCCGGAAAAACACATAAAAAGCATGGCAATCTCAATTAACAAGTAATTTACGCAATATATGTATTTAATCAATATGTAATTCTAATTATCACAATAATTTTAATTAGCAATTAATAAATACAAATTAACTTTTAATTCTAATTAGCAAGTAATTTTAATTTAACATGTAATTCTTAATTAACAATTTAATTTTAATTAACAAAGTAATTATAATTCACATGTAAATTAAATTCTAATTAACAAATTAATTCTAATTATCAATATAATTTTAATTTGTGAGTGACTAGTTATTATTTATTAAAATTGACAAGTATTGCATGTAGTTGTCAAAATTAAAATAAAACAAAATAACTAAACTAGGTTTCATGCAGCCTTTTAAAACATGTTTATTAATTCAAAAACGTGTAACCCATAATCGCGAAAAAGCGAAGTTGACTCGTGATGCCACCTGTTGGGATTTTAGAAGCGATAACTGTGAGTAACCTCTACGAAAGTGCAAAATGGCCGGATATTGGATCTAGTTAATGCAATTAGGTTAACACGTAATAATAAACAAATAATTAATACAATATTAATTAATTAAAAAGGATAAAAGAAAAGCTAACCTTGCTTGGAAATTGATCTCTATTAACAGAACAAGAAACCAATAATACTAAACCTTAAGTATCTAAAATAGATACCTCGAAGAGTATCACACACAAACACTTAAACCAAGTATGCGTCGACAGGACGCTAGTCGAACGCTTTAAAACTATCAACCCTTGAATTACTTGAATACCAATGGACAAGAAAAACCCAAAAACCAAGTCTCCTTTTTCGCCTTCAATAAGTAATCTACCCGAGAAGCGATTATCGTAACCCTATATCGGACAAGACCGTCCGATATCTATCACCTTTATTGTCCGAAATCGTGAAGACCGTAAGTTCACAAAAACTTGCCGCCATTCATAGTTCGACTTGAACTGGAAGCATGACCCTAAACAGAAACTCTAAACATCTTGGATCATGAAGATGATGCAAGCTTAGAACTAATTCAAGACAAGTTGAAACCATAATTGAATATCTAAAGAAATCCAATTAGGCCATCATCTGTTATGATAAATCGATTAGAATATAGGGTGTAGGGATAGGTTTTTCGTCAATCACATGCATGGGATAAGGAGTGTATTTATATATAATTTTAACCAATCCTTACTTGGACTTTTTTCTTGATCGACAAGCATCAAAACCCAAAATCCCTTTGTATCCGACGGTTAGACATTCACAAGGCCCAAGGCAATCTAACCCGACCCACTTATCAATTAGAACAAGTCCATGGATCATATGATGGATCACATATACATGCACGCATAAAACGGGTATAACGTATTCAAGTTTAAACGTTCGACACGTACTCTCGTGTTTATAGTGTGTGCCCCCATCGGCTCACACACTCTTAGTCGTTTTGTCGTGTTTAAAACTCCCACAAACCAACAAAACACTCCAAAATTCATATGATGTTTGATATATGTATTGTAAAAATAATAAAACACAAGATATTGAATAATTTGTTAGGATTAAGTGATATATATACCTCGAGAGTTTTTGCGAGTTTGAAATAAGTTGGATCGACTGGAACCCAAAAGGCATGTTGTCTTTCCTCCGGCGTGCCATCAATCGGAAAAATTTCTTCCGGTTGGTACCAAATGTTGTTCAAGTAGTTATCAGATTTGGATTTGGTAGAAAAGTTTGCAAAGTTCAAAAAGCCGATATTACGAGTATAATCTCCATTGTCTTCAAGAGGCAATCCATCTTCTGGACCGTTTCCATATCTCTGGCATATATATCACGATATTGTTATGAACTTATCATAAATGGGAGTATGCTAATGCATATGACATTCATCTTCAGGTCAAATTAGATAGGTTACTTTTTTTGTTATGCATAAATATGGCATGTCATCTTATGCTAGGTTAAGTCTTATTCTCTGTGGGAGTGTTTTTTAGCCTTGTTGGGCTGAGTTGCGGGATTCACCATCAACCATTGTACTTAACTGTTTTTTTGAGTAATAAATTTTACTGTTGAAACCCTTAAAAAAAAAAAAAAAAAAAAAAATGATTGTTTACATGTAAATATATAGATATAGTTTATTATCTATTAAAATAAATGTATATTTTACGGAGTAATACTTTACCTGCCAACTCCAAAGAGCAGAGTGAGAGTAGTAACGAGGAATTGCAACATCTCCAATATTGAGGTTAGGGTTTGCATTTCCAGCTATTCCATAATGTACAACATCTTTTATATCAAACAAGCTGAGCAATAATTGTGTTGTAACTCCTGCATTAAGCTGTTGAACATTCCATTTTTGTGAAAATGTATATTACCCTTCATTAGAATGAGTTATGGTAAATGTAGAAGCTTAAGTCCGGAAAAAAATTCATATAATACAGGTACTTGGTGTTATATACTAATTACTTGGAAGTTGGAACATGTTTATTCTTACGAAATTATTCTTTTTTGTAAACTCTTACTAATCGTTTATATGTCATGTCGTTTCTAACAAAATATGAAACACAATTATTAGAATTGAAGCTTAAAGAAATAGGATGTACCATTCCTAAACCTGTCATAACCAATATGACTCTTTTGTTACCAATTGATCCAAATCGAAATCTCCTCCCTGCACATTAAAGAAATCCATAAGTCAACATGTACTTAACTTAGGTTTCTCTTAAAATTTAAGAACGTACCGAGAAATCTAGCTATGATGTGTTGCTACTTGCTAGTCTACTAGTTAATGTATAACGTAAGTTTTGACATTACTATTTTTATATTTTTCTACTTCTTTTCAGACTGCGCGAAGTGTATACGTGTTAAAAAAACTTCTTAGTTATTGTTTTCTTACAAAAATAGGAAAGTCTCTCCTAAGTGTCTAACCTAATGAAATTTGTAGTATTGAACATTGAGATTTCCATCCGACAAGTTTCATCCCACAAGTTCTCTCATTTACTAGTTTGAATACTGTATATGATACATTGTCGGCATTGCAATTAAAACTATTTCTCTCATTAAAAAAAAGAACATTTTTTAGTTTGGATACACATAAATCATTATGTGGACCATTCTGCATGGGCCACAAATTACCATCTCAACATCAAACTTTCCGATACTTTGGGTCGGTTTTGGCTACAAGCCTGTTCGTTTTGTAAAAAAACCGAAACCGTAGGTTTTCGGTTTTTTCCGGTTTTTTCGGTTTGTTAACGTTTCTAACCATTAATATTTGTGAAATTATACCAACAAACATGACAAAATTAATTTTTTTTTTACAAGTAAAAAGTTTCTACAATTACAAACATATAAATAGACCTACACGTACATAGATAATATATTCACACAAAATACGCGGCGACAACTCTTAAATACAAACGAAGATAAATATATTATAAATCTACAGAAAAATTTATAAATTTGATTTATTTAGCTTTTAATTATATTATATTAATTAGTATTATTATATAATAAAAACGGCGGTTGGTTTTTGCGGTTCGGTTTTGGGCGAAGAAACCGAACCACAATTTTCGGTTTTGAATACTCTATTTCGGTCGGTTTTTTAGTTCGGTTTTCGGTTGGTTTGGTTTTTCGGTTTGTTTTGCTCATATGCCTTAGCTAGTACGTAAATTCTATTTTTTTGTAACTAGATAATTGATATATGAGCCAACTTTGTTAATCTGGAAACAAGGCCGGTTCGAGGTTGATCGAAGCTCTAGGAATTAATACCATGCAAATCATCAGGAAAGCCACCAGCCCCAGTGTGATTCTTGATTCTGGATTTTTAAGGGTGGATGGTCTAAAGGAATTAAAAACTGTGCCATCATTGAAACTTATGACCTCTTTCGAAAATTTTAATTAACCCTTCACTGCTCGACGACCAATCACTCATATGAAAATTTAGAAGGGTTTATTACATAATGTAGAAGAACATTAATATGAAATAGACTATAGTATATAGATAATGTATATTTTGTTAACTAGATTTGCGAGAATGAACCAAGCTTGTCCAATCTAATGAAACGGGGATGATACCACTATGTATAAGTGTATCCAAGGTGTCAGTATGACTATCCAAAAAAGTGATGCCATACATAAACCACGTAGCAAGTTAAAAAAATGCTCTATGTAGTGATACCATACATTTTCTTTTAGATATATCGTCAAGGATATATGAGTCTGTTAGACGAGGGTTCATCAAAAAACGGTATCAAGAAGAAAACATCATAGAGAAATCTTATGGCAAGTCATGTAATTTTACTAGATAAAGTCCTTTTATTACAACATACATATATATCCATACCTCCGACATCGATGATGACCTTACTGGACTTGTATTCGGGGTAACTGAGAAGAGGGTTTAGTTCGAAAGCGTTAGGAATCACAATGCCAATATAGGGCCCTTTCTTGTTGACTGCTTCAATCAAGTATTTGGTTTTTCCACCCACTTTACCATTGGCTTCTTTTACCAACAACACTATTGCTATAACTGAAATAACAAATAGTAAAGATGTAAAACATTTCATCGTGTTAGAGCGATAATCAGAGGGCTTGTGGAGGATGGACAGTAATCTTGTTAGAGGATAATAACAGGGCTTGTGATGGATGAGTTGTAGCATAGGTGCAGCTTTCAATTTATAGAACTAGAACAATGCAATAATGGATGGTGGGTTGTGTAAATGACAACAAACATGTGGAAATTGTTTAGATTCGATTCATAGCGATTTTAAATCTAAATTTTACAGATCTTTATTGATGACCGCATGTAAATGAATGATTGGCAGAGTTTCACAACCAAATTAAATGAGAAGTTCCTTCAGATCATTCGTAGAAATGACCTCATTCAACCAAAAATCGTAACAAAGTTGTTTGTTCTCAGATCATGCAAGCCGCTGAAATTTTTGGAATGGAAAATCAATATTTCCCCATCAAAATCAAAACCATGATGGTGTATATAGTCGAGATTTATATGTTCTTGCAATTTTAATTCTCCTTACAGATTACTAACATCTTTTACAGGTTTTAATTTTAATTCTCCTTAGAGCTCTTTGGGTGTCTGTTTATTCCACTCTAGCTTCCGGCTGTTAGATTTTTTCTAACACTGTAAGTATCTTTTGATGTCGAAATCACAACTAGAGAAGAAGACACACAATATAAAGGCAACATCTCCCATAGATTTTACAAGGAAAAAAGCTATAAATTCATAACGTACTTTACAAAAAAACTCATTATGCTCTATCTACTTCACTTATTGTCATAATACATAACCGTTTTCATTTTATTCGGTTATTTTCGTCCGTTTTTATCGTTTTTATAATCGTCCAATTTTATCCGTTTTCATTTTAATCTGTCCGGATAAAACAAATAAAACGGATAAAACCGTTTTATTATCCACGTCCAAAACGGTTTTATCCGCTTTTATCTGCTTTTATCCGGACATATTAAAATGAAAACGATAAAAATGACGCATTTACTAAAACGAATAAAACGACGAAATAACCGAATAAAATGAAAACGGTTATGTATTATGACAATAAGTGAAGTAGGTAGAGCATAATGAGTTTTTTTGTAAAGTACCTTACGAATTAATAGATTTTTTCCGATTTTACAATCATATGCAATAAGGAACTAATTTTTTCTTAACTTTAGTAATCCAAAAGGGTTTTCTACATTATTAATTAAGTCAAACAAATTAATATCTTTTTAAAAACAAGTGGGTACGTGCACGGAAATGACGCATGTGCTCCTTCGGACATGTGGTATTTTAGATGATCATTGGTTTGGAATTGATACTCACATCACATTTTTTTATTCATGCACCACTAGTTGTGCATTACAGTATTGTACAATACAAATAATGTAATGCACAAGTAGTGGTGCATGAATCAAAAAATGTGATGTGAGTATCACCTCCTTTATTGGTTTGGATATCCAGATACTGTAACTTAATGTAGCATTTACATAAGAGTTAATTGCATTTTTGGTCCCTGTGGTATAGCCAAATTGCATATTTGGTCTCTAAAACTTTGAAAGTGCACCAGAGGTCCCCATTTTTAAGTTTTCGTTGCATGTTTAGTCCCTGATCAACATCAAATGACTAAAATACCCTTGTCTTCTTCTTTCCTATTTTCTTTTCAGTTTCTTACATAAATGGTCCTTGTATCTTGCCATATTTTAAAGATTTAGCCTATTTTTTTTTTTTATTATTTATTTAACTATTAATATTAGTATTACTCCCTCCGTCCCATAATAATTGTCCCGTTTGACTTTTTTGAGTCTTTCTTGTTTAACTTTGACCACTAATATTTTTATTTGTGTTATATAATATTTGATGAAAATTATATCAAATGAAAATGCATTTTAAACCCAATCTATTCATATATTTTTCATCAAGTATTATATTATACAAATAAAAAAATTTATGGTCAAAGTTTAATAAAAAAGACTTAGAAAAGTCAAAGTGGACAATTATTATGGGACGGAGGTAGTATATTTTTTATAAGTTTTCGTCTATTTTTATACGTCCGTTTTTCATACAATTTTTGTCCGTTTTCGTCTGTATTTATCGTTTTCGTCCATTTTTATATGTTTTCGTCCGTTTTCATCCATTTTTATACGTTTTCGGCCGTTTATATACGTTTTTGTCCGTTTTTATACATTTTTTTCCGTTTTTATACGTTTTTCTTACGTTTTCATACGTGTTTATCCGTTTTCATTCGTTTTTATCCGTTTTCATCCGTTTTTATACATTTTCGTCCATTTATATACGTTTTCGTCAATTTTTATACGTTTTCTTACGTTTTTGTAAGTTTTTCTTACGTTATCATACGTTTTTATTCGTTTTAATACGTTTTCATCCGTTTTTATACGTTTTCAACTGTTTATATACGTTTTCGTCCGTTTTTTAACGTTTTCATCCGTTTTTATATATTGTCATCCTTTTTTTTACGTTTTCATCCGTTTCCGTCTGTTTTTTTACGTTTTCGTCCGTTTGTTTACGTTTTCGTCCGTTCTTATACGTTTTCGTCCATTTTTTAACGTTTTCGTCCGTTTTTTACGTTTTCGTTCGTTTTTATACAATTTCATCCATTTTTTACGTATTCATCCATTTTTTACGTTTTCATCTGTTTTTTTACGTTTTTGTCCGTTTTTATACGCTTTCGTCATTTTTTTACAATTTTATCCGTTCTTATACGCTTTCGTCTCTTTTTTTTGCGTTTGCATCCATTTTATTACATTTTCATCCATTTTTATACGTTTTCGTCCGTTTTATACGTTTTCGTATCTTTTTTTACATTTGTATCCGTTCTTATACGAAAACATATAAAAATGGACGAAAATGTATAAAAACGGACAAAAGTGTAATAAAACGGAAGAAAATGTATAAATCAGACGAAAACGTAAAAAAACAGACGAAAATGTATAGAAAATGATGAAAACTAAAAAACAGACGAAAATGTAAAAAAACAGACGAAAACATTAAAAAAAAAAAAAGCGGGGCCAGCGTAAAAAAGCAGACGAAAACGGATGAAAACGTAAAAAAGGACGTAAACGTATAACAATGGACAAAAACGTAAAAAAACTGACGAAAACGTAAAACATGTGAAAACGTAAAAAAACGGACGAAATTGTATAAAACAGACGAAAACGAATGAAAACGTAAAAACGGACGAAAATAAAAAAAAAACAGACGAAAACGGATGAAAAACGGACGAAAACGTAAGAAAAACGGACGTATAAAAATAGACGAAAACTTATAAAAATTATAATACTAATATTAATAGTTAAATAAATAATAAAAAAAAAATTAGACTAAATATTTAAAACATGGCAAGACACAAGGACCATTTATGTAAGAAACTGAAAAGATGGACTGAAAAGAAAATAGGAAAAAGAAGACAATGGTATTTTAGTCATTTGATGTTGATCAGGGACTAAACATGCAACGAAAACTTGAAAATGAGGACCTCTGGTGCACTTTCAAAGTTTTAGGGACCAAATATGCAATTTGACTATACCACAGGGACCAAAAATGCAATTAACTCTTTACATAATGAAGGGAGTAGCTAATATAATCTTGTCAAATAAATTAAACTTTATTCAAATTATTCCAAAGATCATGTACACCATGTTCAAATGGAGTAACTTATTCATATTTCATATTAAATATTCCAATACATACCCTAAATGCTATCAACGAAAGCAATCTTATTAGGAGATGGGATCAACTTAATAAACTCGACAGCAACTTTGACAGAATTATTAGCAGCAAGGTTAACAAACGTATCAGCCTCGTTTGAATGTTCACCGCCACCAGCAAGGTCAGAAAGTGCCCTGATTACAATAAATGGCACTCGTTGTTGGTAGGAGATCAGAGCCACAGCGGCGCTTTCCATTTCAACTGGACTTATGTTGAATTTATTGTAAATGAAGCTTCGATAGGCAGCATTGTCTAAGTAGATGCTAGCACTTGTTCCTCGTTCTACGGTGGTGACCTTTGGTGGCGTAGATAAACATGTTGTTGCGTTGAGGCATCCTTCTAATGTCAAAGACTGCATTTTTTTTTCACACAAACAATCATGGGTTATTATAGTATTAATAATGGAAACTAAACTTTTAATACTCTGTATTATCTTAGATGTGACCTCACGTTAAGATTTAATTTATGAGTTTTAACTACTGCTTAAGTATATTAATTACCTCAAGATTTTTTGCGAGTTCAAAATAAGCAGTATCGACAGGTACCCAAAACGCATGTTGTCTCTCCTCCGGGGTTCCATCAACCGGAAAAACTTCCTCTGGTTGGTACCAAATGCTGTTTAAGAGGTTTTCAGACACAAGATTTGTAGAGTAGTTTGCAAATACCAAATTGCCGATATCTCGTGTGTAATCTCCAGCGTCTTCAAGAGGCAATGAATCTTCTGGACCATTACCATATCTCTATAACATAGAATAAGTGTTTACGAATGGTTAACTAGTTTAACTTGAATTTATATCTTACTAAATATAGAGGTCACATTTTTTTCAATATAAGCTAATTAATAAAAATGTTGTAAAATTATAATAGTTTAATATGTACCTGCCAACTCCAAAGAGCCGAGTGAGACCAATATTGAGGAATGGCAACATCTCCAATATCGAGGTTAGGGTTTGCATTTCCAGCGATTCCGTAATGTACAACTCCTACTATATCAAACAAGCTCAGCAATAACTGTGTTGTAACTCCTGAGTTAAGCTGTTGCACATCAGCACGTACATGTAAATTTTTGCAAACATTTAGGGACAACAGTACCATACTTTATATGTGTAGAGATAAATCAGCTTTTAATTAGTATTCTTTTTCACTTCTGTACTTACTATTTTTATTTTACAAAAGATCTTTTGTAACTCGAAATATAATGGTGCGGTTACATATAAAATCTAATGGAAGTATTGCAAACGATAGTAGCATGAATGAATTCAATCTTACCATGCCTAAACCTGTCATGACCAAAATGACTTGTTTGTCACCAATGGATCCAAATCGGAATCTTCTTCCTGAGAAAAGAGTAACAAAATACTATTAACGACATTGGGATTTTTTTTACAAGAATATTTTACAACACACACCTATCACACAAGATATCACATATGTTTTCTAAGAGACATAAACACACAACCTTTTAATTGATGGGCCACTCACATATGAATTTAAGGTAGGACAAAACATCAACGAGTCGTCGTTTGACATGCAATATAGGTGTTGATATCATGATAAGTCGAATACATTTTCTAATATATTATTAAAGTTAGAGAAAATCATTGATAATGATGTTGGGCCATTTCAGAGCCCAATTATCTTCGACTATGAAAGAATGATACGAACTGATTCGATTAAGAGATAAAAGAACAATAAAGATAGGTGATCAACTTTCGAGAGGCCGATCTCTCTCCCAATAATGAAGACAAATAACTAAACCATTAATAATATTCTGCATAATTCTCCGTTACAACCCTAATACCCTATTTATAATAAAAGGCCCTAGACTTAACTTGTTCACTAAGAAAATATAATAAAGGAAACTAAATAAACTAATTAATTAATTAATAATAATAATAATAAAAACTATAGAATGCAGGATGTATCAATACTCCCGCCCCCAAAAACACCTTGTCCTCAAGGTGTTGCTTTAACATGCACCTCGAAAGTAATTCGGGATCCCAAACTCTTCGTCGTTCCTTTTTATGCTCCATGTAGAAGTGAGCATGCTTGTTGTCACTTAACTCATGAACTTTTCTAGTTGAATCTTTAAAATATAAATAAGACCACAAATTACTACCAAGATTCGGTTGACATTGGGATGTTTTAAAAAATGGCCAAACCTCAAATCAGTCTCATGTTTTTCCCTATTATCATATATGTTTTGAACAACTGGTCCATTAAAACACCCTATCTCATTCGATTTTCCCTGTGATCCCAGCACTATAGAAGTCTCATCAGACTCGTGGATAAGTTTCTGTCCTAAATCTCTTTTCACATCAGAACATGTAACCACCTCGTTTTCTTTTGGTGTTGATTCATCATCACAATCTTTAGTGACAAAGATTTGTGATTTAGGATTTGATGTTACATTTTGGATGCTTCCGAGCTCTATTAAGATCACGCCACTTCTCCCATTCTTCAACCTCTTTAGCGCGACCCATTGAGATCGCCAATTTTTTCAATAGATCTATAATCTCTTCATGTTTACGGGGCTGATTCAACTCTCATAGCCTCCATTCTTTTCTCGAAGTTACTCATGACTAATCGATGCTAAGCAAACTCCGGATGAACAGTAAATTCCGGTGAACAAGTACCAGTGAACAGTAACTTTTTTTTTTGAAACCCTAGAATCGAGCGACTCGATACCAATTGATACGAACCGATTCGATTAAGAGATAAAAGAACAATAAAGATAGGTGATCAACTTTCGAGAGGCCGATCTCTCTCCCAATAATGAAGACAAATAACTAAACCATTAATAATATTCTGCATAATTCTCCGTTACAACCCTAATACCCTATTTATAATAAAAGGCCCTAGACTTAACTTGTTCACTAAGAAAATATAATAAAGGAAACTAAATAAACTAATTAATTAATTAATAATAATAATAATAAAAACTATAGAATGCAGGATGTATCAAAGAACATTCAAATGTGTTAAAACATGTCATTTTTCTAAAGACTGTTTTTCAAAACCATCCTCACCACCTTATATATCTCATCAACAAAACAAATTTTCAAATGAATCTTAATTTCAATCAAAACTCATCACTTGAGCTCAAACCTTTTCAAATAGTCAAACTGAACCAAAAGTTAAGAAAGACTACATAGTTAAACACAAAAAGGCCAAAGCCAACATACACTCTTAACTTCCAGTGGCTCAACCTTTTAGCCTTCTCAATCATCCCAAGCAAGAAACAAGTGTTTTGTAGCTGAGTCACATGACTGAGATGAAGAAGTGTCATCTGATGATTACGAAATGGTTACTATGAAGGTACTCATGGGCTTGACTGATGATGAAAAAGTTGTTGTTGGGAAAAAACATACAAGAACTGGAGAATGGGTTAACATCACAATTCAAAAAGTACACACACTTCTTTAAATGAAAGATAACGATGATAGAAGATTGTTTCTTAATTATGGATATGTAGACCTTAGATTTGTAGAAGAACAAAGAATGAATTTGATATCCAAATATAGGAATCTTGTTTTAGAACTGAATACCTATAGGGAAGAATTGTTAGAGTTGAAACAAGCTAAACTTACTGCCCTAACACTTCAGCATGCTATAACTGAGATACTAAAAGAAAACTAGACCCTTAGGAAAGAACTTAATGAAGTTAAGTCCATCACTAAGTCTTGGTTCAATAGCTCAGATAGAGTTAGTCATTGCACTAGTGAACAGATTCTGAATCAAAAGCTGAAAATGCTAGGGGCTGATCAAATCATTAAAGATTCATCTAACATTGAACCTAAGGATCTAGTCTTTGTAAGATCATTAACTGGATATGATCATGAGATGTCAAAAGACTAGGTTGATAGTGTGACCCTGCCAAAATGCCAAATTGGAACACTGAAAGAATCTTAGCTCCTGAATTCTAGTCACCTAAATCCAATGTCACTGAAAGATCCAAAAACTTTAGTGACTGAGTATGAATTTATGGATGAATCAGACTCAATGGATATAACCCCACTTGCTCCACCGAACAAGCTTTTTGTAGCTGAACCTAAACCTAGGACAAATACAAATCAGTTCTAAATCCTGTCTCAAAAAACAAGTATGCCGACATAAGAAATATCATCATCGATGAAACTGATAAGATCCCATCAAAACAACTAGTCTCTTATGGCAAAGGAAAAGGTGTATAAGAGACAAATGATCTTCGACTAAGATTTGAACATAAAATGTTGTAAGTACAAATGAAGTCCCTGGGTGAAAGAACATTCAGGGAGTCGTCTTTAGAGACTAAAAAAAGTCTCACCACTTCCTAAGGTAAAAATCAACAAGTGAAGCCCTGAACTTGAAAGAAGTTGATTTAGTAAGTGAATGATGACAGCAACTCACTGACTCCATTTGATCTCCTCAACAGATAAAAGATAAACCGAGACTTAGATATTTAAGAAAAATATCTAAGTTTCTGAAAGAATAGACATGATCTTTCTTGGTAAGATAAGTGAAAGACAATTATCAAAGAAAATCAAAGAAGTACAAGAGTTGGTTGAAAAGGGAAAACAATTGTCAATGTCGTTCTCTAAAGTAGAACTAGAAACAGTCAAAGAATATAAGCATTTAATGCAGTAAGGTAGCAGTGCAACTTACTAGTTAGATGCTTGACACGTTGCTATTAACACATGTGTATCCACCTTGACCTTTGTCTATATAAAGTGAATGTTGTAAATGAGTAAATGTTATCTCGTACAATTAATGTGATACACATTTACGAGATCGTTTACTCCTCCTAATAACTAAGTCTTTGTGTCCTATCAAAGTGTTAGCCTCGTTCTTACTTAAACACATACTTTGGTTAGTATTTAAATTAGTAAGTAAATTACTATACTTTGTCATTCAACTTTGATTTTATTTCGCAAATAATCATAGTAACTTTTTTTATTCATTTCTAATAAGAATTTAAAAATTGAAAAACCAGGTTGTGTATATATGGTTTAAATTGCTTTACATATTCTTGCTTTAAGTTTAAACCTATTATCAAATTACATAAATAGTGATTTACCTTAATTATTTTAGTTTAAATCAATCTAAACTGATACTCGTGCAACAAAATAAAAAGACAATGTGTATGCCATACCGTAATACTATATATAACTTACCAATGTTATCATGCGACATGTTTTTAGGTCCATAATTATGTCCACTTTTAGGTCCATGTATCATTTTTCTTTTAAAGCATGTTTTGAATAATATTAAATTTCTCATTTTGAGTCGAAAGTATATCATCAACTCGTGTTCATCTTCACTAACCCAAATAGCTTATTATTCCAAAACCTGCTAATCACCCACCAAATCACCCAAATCTAGGTTGTTGGAATATTTGATGAACATGGGCGTACGGTATCAAATACACCCTCATGAATTCACGTAATACTTCATTTTATGGAACAATGACATTGCTTAAGGATACACATGTACGAGAACATTTAAGTTATGCCCAACTTGAAGAATCAACTATGTTCTTTATTAATTAAGTTAAATGTGATCACTCTGGCAAACTCATGATTCATGTTGGACGTAGAATATAACGTATCACAAATCACGTGTGCATATTTTAACCTATATTTAACATCACCTAATAATGTATTGACTTCTAAAATTGTTGTATTAATAACTAGGTAAAAAACCTGTGCACGCACAGGGTTTTGACAAAAAAAATTATTTTGTATCAATGCTAAATATTGTGTCTTTAAAGGTAATTACATATAATTATATACTTATGCACGAGTTTTTTATTATTATTATATCCATTATAATTTTGTATAATCAAATTTTGTAAAAAAAATTTGTTAGATAACTAAAGATTCAACTATATTTAGCTGATATAGATGTTGATGTTTCAATTTAAATTTCACTATTGATATTATGATATACACAAAATGCGAGTTTAGTTGCACATAATAAACGTTGATGAAGTTAAAATATATTCCTTAAAGTTTTTTAAAAATGTTTTTCTACATATCCTTATATAAATAAATAAAAGTTACATGAGTAATTGTTATAAGTACAATCATTTTTTTTTTTTTTTTTTTTCATATTACAGTAGCTCGTACTTACAATTTAATACTTATATTCCCGTTTTCAATAATTTGGCCGTATTTAATATTCAAATTCGTGTCCACATTTGTTATACTTTTAATATGAAATAAATGAGTTCTTAGTAAACATATATAGTAAAAAAAAATTATATTTTTAATCTTATGTATATTTATATGTTGGAGTTTTAAAAGAACATATATATTGTATTTTTAAGTTATAAAGTATAAGGGGCATAAAGTATAAGGGAGTATTTGTTTAATTTCCAAAGTTACTAAAAAACATGAAAACTTATAATATTACACTTAACTCTATATAATTTATAAAAATTTAACCACTAAAGTTTTATTAATTACCCCATCTTTTTTTAAGTTTTTGTTTTCACAAATTTGACACATATGTTTTTATGTGTTTTTCTTTTCAACCAAATTTCTACACCAAATTAATTAAAGGTTGACCAAAATCAATTTAATTTTGATTTTTATTAACCAATAACATCACACGATTTTGCTTACATGGCGAAATCAAGCTCTCCTATTGACCCAATTACTTTTTCAATAAGAATGAATTGACAAAATCACTCCGAAATGATGTAATTCCTTTATTATATAAAAGATTTCAAGAGTCACTTAAAAAAAACATTTGTAATCTAGTGACACATAAAAAAAACATTTATTATATAAAAGTATAGAGCCATGTTTTTTATAAGAGAACCGGGCTCTAAAAGGAAAAACAATAGAGCCCGTTTTTCTACTATAGAACCGGGCTCTATTACAGCTATAGAGCCATGTTCCCTCTTTCCAAACCGGGCTTTATGCTTAAAACCAAATAAAACCAATAGACCCCTGTCTTCCTCTTCGAAACAGGGCTCTATTCATTTACCCACATCAAACAACTCCTAATAATGAAATCTTCTAAAATTTTTGGTATTTCCCACACATATTTTCAGTACTCCCGCCCAGAGTTTTCCTCAAAATCAAAATGACATTCATTATCCCTCCACTTCTTATCTAGGTCAGTTATCCACTTTATCTCAGATTTCACATCTTCTCACATCCATGTTGCCAAGTGCCAACCATAACCCACCTTTGTTATTCTTTTAAGATCCTCCCTAGTCACCTCCCACCGTAAATGGTCGCATCCTCGCCAACCAGCCTCACTCCTGAATTTCAGCCTCGTTATCCACCAATAAGGTACTTTTATTGTGTAATATGTTAAATTTTATAATCAATTTCAGGTGTTCATGGTTTGATTTCGTGTTTTGGCGATTTAGGTATTAGGGTTCATGTAAACTCGAATCTGTATCAACTTGGTACGCTTTGCTGAAATTGATGCTCTTTACAAAGTAGTATCCTATAATATATTCTCATTATATGCTTAATTTATAGTATTACATGTTTTTGTTGCAAGAATCTTGATTGCTTGTTTGTTTAACGTTTAAAAGTGCATAGTTAGTAGGGGTGTCAATTGGGTCGGGTTGACCCCCGAACCCGATAAGGCTTGTAGGGTCGGGTTGAATTGGGTTCAAATACCTTATCGGGTTGTGTGACCCGAACCCGATAACCCGACATCATTATCGGGTCGGGTTAGGGTTGAATTATTTTTTTATCGGGTTATTGGGTCAACCCGATAAGACCCGAAGTTTATTTTCTATAACGTTTTTCCCAAAATGTTTATAAGCTCGTCAATTTTTACAAATACGCGGGACATTTTATTTAACAATAGACACATTAATAGGATATCGATGTAACTGGGCTCATTGATTTTCAATAACTTTGATGTAATAATTCTTTATCCCGGTTAGTAAAAGGCGAATATTGGGAATAGTTTTAAACCATTTATGGCCACAGTGAAGGATACAAGACAATACTCAAAAAGTGGTGTGAATCAAGAGGAGAACAAATGACATTCTAGAACTACATGTTCACTCAGTTCATTTGCATGCTACGGAGTACTTACTTTTGCCTTGTACTACTATTTGCCTATGCTACCCATAATGGTATATTGTAACATGAAACAACTTGTCGTTCTCATGTTTCCGGGACAATGAGTGTTGTTCAAACCGGATACACAAGGTTGCGAGTGTTACTAAAACCGGATACCCAAGGTTGTTTGATGTTCAGGTTCAAGGTGATTAGGAGTAACTCGTATGCTTATCATGTTTGTTTTTAATATACATTTCATTAAATGACTGTTTGGGCAAGCTTATTTTGTAGTAACTTACCGGTTTTTTGTTTGTGTCAGGTTGTTGAATCAACCTCATGTGATGCAACAGTTGAACCTAAGTGCTTGACACACAAAGTCAAACAACGGTATTCATATGATCCTTGATTTAGTTGTATGCTCGATCATCTCACATTCCTAACTATATTTATAACGAATGAATGGCCTCATTGATTTGGTTGGTGCATATTGTTGTCCTGATTCGACTCATATTTCTGATACAGGTTAATGAAGTGGTTATGGATGAGCTCAAGAAAATGTAAATATATGGCGTGACCAAACAGTTAGCCGCCAAAGGTCTTATGCCCAATTGCTAATGCTGATACTATCTCTACAAATGACTGAAATGCGTTTGAAGTCGACATGTTCTTGAGCAAGATAAGTGATGTTACTGGTAACCACTAGAGTTCTTAGCTCATGAGTTCCAATTCTAGAATCATTTTTTGGTTATTGTATTCATCTGTATCAACAGAAAGTTAGTTGTAAACTTGTAATCTCAATACTTCTTGATTTGTATCTATACAATGTTCAGTTTACTAAAAGATTTCAGGGCTCGAATTATGTAATAAAAAGATTTTTTTTTTTTATAATTTTAATTCGCATAGAGCCATGTTTTTAATTGATAACCGGGCTCTATAACTGAGAATAGAGCCCGTTTTTTAAACCGGGCTCTATTTGCTTGTCGAATAGAGTCCCCTCCCTTTTGTGCCCGTATAAAAAACCGGGCTTTATGACCATTCCTAACCGGGCTCTATGCCCTTTTTTGTAGTAGTGAATATTGCTTAACGAAATACCTTATTACATAATTTCGTACAAGCCTTCAAAATAATTGCCGATTCATGAGACGGCCCTGCATGTGCGAGAACATTTAACTTATGTCTATCTTGAAGAATCAACTATGTTCTTTCTTAATTAAGTTAAATATGATCACTCTGGCAAACTCATGATTCATGTTGGACGTAGAATATAACGTATCACGATTACGCGTGCATATTTAACCTATGTCTAAAATAGTAAAATCAATTACTAAGGATCAAATAAGAAGAATTCTTAAAATAAGAAGAATGAGAAATAACTATAACTATACATTAGAGATGCATCGATTTGATTTAAATTCATCCCTAATCTTTTAGATGCATCACAATATATTTTCTAGCTGACAATTAGATGCATATACATATATTAGATGCATTTCATCAAGTTATACAAATCCTATGTATTTTTCGTCCTCTGCGGGTCAAATTTGTTGCTAGTACAACTTTGCGTCGTTTTCACTTCAAAATCACTTTCGTAACTAATTGTGATGCATCTAAATGAATAGAGATGCATCTAATTTAAGTCGATGCATCTCAAATATGCGGTTATAATTATTTCTCATTCTTCTTATTTTAAATTTTCTTCTCACTGGATCCTTACCCTCACCTAATAATGTATTGACTTCTAAAATTGTCGTAATTTAATAATTTCAAGAGTCAGTTAAGACTACAAAAAATTTGTAACCTAGTGACACATAAAATAGTGTCACCAAAAATCATAAAAGTGTCACTAAAAGTAAAAAGTGTATAAATAAGTGTCACTATGATGCGTTTTAGGGTAAAACGTACTGGAATAGAATTTAGAACAAAACTGAAACAGAATGAGCGTTACTAAAATTTTAGATAGTAAAGGAAGGCATCAAATAAGGTTCAATATTCAATGGAAGTGGGTGGTATTAGTAGGAAATTTTGTTACCTGTCACAAGTTTCTCTGTCACGTTAATTTGACGGTTATTAAAGAAACTATGTATATACATGTTTAGTCAAAATTACATTAGATATGTTTAACGTATTCAAGTAGCTATGTCACATACAGGAGGTAATTTCTTAACGGCCTGCTATGATCTAATAATAAAAGATTAAATGTATTCCATGTTGATATTTTATATAAGAGAATTGATACATAGACATAAAAGTAGGCCTAAAAACATGTGGTATAATCCTGATGAATCATAAAATAAGTGGGTCTTTATTTGCAGCTATCAGGATGATGCCACAATTAGGTCCACTTTTAAATTCATGTATCATTTCTCGCTTTAAAAATAGGATAAAAGCTATAAAATAGTCACGTAGTTTCCGAAATTGTCCGTCTAGAGCCACTTACTTTTTATTACCTTACTTCAATAACGAACTTTAAAATTTTGTTTCGACTTCACTAATATAACCCTGAAATGACTATATTACCCTCGTCTTCATCATACCCAGTCATCTCTCACACTCATCTCACCTTAAAACCCAGATAATTCAAGGTGCGATCTATTGATGAAGGTGAGTATGATTTATTGTATTATCTGGGTTTTAAGGTGAGATTAGTGTGAGAGATGAGTAGGCGTGATGAAGACAAAGGTAATGTAGTCATTTAAGGCTCATTAAGGTGAAGTTAGAATAAAATTTTAAAGTTCATTGGTGAAGTAAGGTAATAAAAAAGAAAGTTGTTCTAGACGGACAATTTCAAAAAATACGTGGCTATTTTAGAGATTTTACCCTTAAAAATATTGTACATTATGTATTTAAAGATTGTAATTTAAGTATATATGAAATTAATCATGAAAAGAGAACAAGATATGAAATTCATCCTAGTTTCTTTTATTTTTGAGTGGTATTCTAGTAGAAGCAAAGATTTCTCGAAAAACTGAACGTTGTGGTTACAAAACCCAATATATGTGTATATTGTAATTGTATTATTCTAGCGCTAGTTTTTACTAGTAATAAATATTTGCCGTTAAAAAAAAGGTCCTAGATTTGTATCATGAATCACGATATATGATTAATTATGGGAAAAGGGTATGATTCGTTAACATAATTAAAATATCAAGAAAAACTATCGCAAGTATATGTGTTTATTTTAGAGCGTCTTTTAGAAAGAAAAAAACTTGTATACTACACACACGTACCTCCAACATCAATGATGAGTTTACTGGACTTGTATTCCGGATAATTGAGAAGAGGGTTCATTTCAAAGAGGTTAGGAATCACTATGCCAATATATGGCCCCTTTTTGTTAGCCTTATCGATCATTTTTTTGGCTAGTCCAAACGTTGCACTATTGGCTTCTTGAGGAGACAAAACTATGAGCAAAATTGAAACGAAAAATAGAAAATACAGGATACTGCTCTTCATCGTGGTTTTAGAGAAGAATGCAGGGCTTTCAACTTGAGGCATGAGAATGAAGCATTCCAGGAGCTACAATTTATAGAGTTGAATGCTAGGGGTTGGGTTTTGTGTTGGTGAAGATTTTTTTATTTTTTATCTTGAAAGAAAAGTGTAAACATGTACTTACTGAATAATCTTGTTACTACGTATTATTTTTGGAGAGCTATATGTTTTTAGCAATGCTATATGCTCTAAATATTTATTACCTCTTAACCACCACATTTGCCACTTGAATAATCTTATTGTTTTAGGAGGATATATAGGCAAAAAATTTAAGAACAAATATCAATTTTCATATTTTTTTTACACACATAAATCATTAACTATATCACATAATATCTCCTTGTGTGTCAAATAAGAGTTGAGTCTGTAATATTTAGATTGATGGATCACTAAGATGCCCCTATATCGAATGCTCATTGATAAATGTGAACTAATATAAATTTGTTTTGTTTATTAAATAAGAAAAGATGTTAATAAATGTAAAATGATGGTAACATTTCACCAACTAAACACTTGGCCAAAGAAAATAATCACACTTTAGAAAGAGAGATTAAATATCCTTTATAGTTTATATGACTATATAGATTTTTGTTATTTCAAATATGAAGATATTTAAACTAAATATTTTTTCATCTTTTAATAATGACAAATAGTTGGTGCGTTTGTTTTTGCTTAGTTTTGGGCTCACATGTGGAATTCACTCACATTCATTTTACTTAACTGTTTTTTGGAGTAATAATTTTACCGGAAAAATCATGTATTAAAAAAAACATGTAACTTGTAATATATAACCTAAAATGTGCATGTTACTCGTAATCATAAACCGTCAAAGTATAAATTCCTGAACACTTCTCGTCTTCGATATCTCGTGTCTTATCGTGTTTCAACATAGGTTCTGATGGAAAATAACATCGTAACAGGCACAAAATTTAAGGTTTCTAAAACCACTAAAAGACATACAATCAACTAAGATTGCATATAGAGGTGGTAAAATGTGTCAAAAAGTACAAAGATGGGCTAAATAGACAAATTTTTAAAAGATTTGAACACATTTAGCCCCCTCTTTTTTTTTGAAATGGACACATATAGCCCATTGAAAACTTAAATAGGCACTAACGGGGATTTTTTTTTTTTAAATTGTAGAACATTACGATCGTTTTAAAGAATTTTTTTTATATAATATATTTAAATTTTTCAATATAAATAAGATATTACGTTTAAGAAATTTATTTCGTCGTTTTAGGTGTTTTATTAAGTGATTTGTATAACATGTGCCCGTTTGGCCCGTGCCCGTTTAAGCCCGTGCCCATTTTAGCCCGTGTCCATTTAAGCCCGTGCCTACCCGCCCGTTTTGCCACCTCTAATTGCATACAACAGAAGACTATATAAAAACACTTGTTTGCGAAAAGGTTTTCCTCCCGTGAGATCCATATGCACCCAACTTAATTAGTCATACATAAAACAATTAACATATACCTTATGGCCAACCAGCAAATATGAACATATGATTTCTTATTGCTTCCTCCCCACATCCCAAGCTCCGATTACACAAGATCATAAACATCTGTTCAACTGTAGAACAGACCTATCAGTGTATACACTAACACTCAAGCGACCACCTATAGCTCCTAGGCTTTAACTAAAACATGTTACATACATCGAGAGAATGATCTAATCTATATAACATGAACACACAATGTGTTTGTATGCAAGGAATGGTGGACGACCGAACAAGGGAAATAGGGTTAGCTATTTCAAGTTCTTAAATCAATAAAATTGATTTGTATTTATACTTGTTTCTTTTCTTATCTAATAAGAAAATGATTAACTTTATAAATAAAAAGATAATCTCTAAATTTAAATAAATAGATAAACTCTATATTTAACTAAGTAAATATCATATTTAAAAAGATAATTATCTTGTGTAACAAGATATTTACTTCCTCCCAAAATAAACCAGAAGAAATCTAAAATACCCTTTGGATATTTTGGCCGTTTGTGGGCCTAACTATGGGCTCATCGGTCTTTTTGTCCAGTCCAATATATTTCAATGTTTATTTACACATGTCACTCAATGAATCATTTTAATTCTCAACAAGAGCATTATCTTTCCTATCTGATCAGGATGACACTGATGAAGTCTTCACTTTTGACTTCGCCCTTCTTTTTTATGATGATGTGTGTGATAATGAAGGTTGGCTCTACTATTTACTAGCAATGCTAATTGATCTCTTGTCTTACTAAACATCTCTTTTTTCACTTAATTTGCTTCTTTCTTATTTTGCTTCAATATATCTAGATTTGGTTCAAATCAGTGACACGTAAATCCTTGGTCTGCCTCACCACAGTGACATACCGACTCCATTTTTTGCTGTAGAGTTAGCAGAAACTTAATATTCTCATTAATCCTCTTTTCATTAAACTTGTTCTTAGTTAGCTCATTCACAATCTTTGTAAATCTAAGATAATATGATTCCAATGACTCCCCTAGTATCGACGTGAATTCCTCATATTCCCAAATGATAGTCGTGTGCTTTTCCTGTAACCCTACCTCAGTTCCATGCATCTGTCTCTTATTCGCCTTCTACATATTACATGTAGTAGTGTAGTTATCAACAGTAGCTTAAATATTATCTGGTAGCCCTAGAAAGATGATGTTTCATGCTTGCTTGTCTGTCCGGTACTGTACAAGTTCCTCTGCATTCAGATCTTTAAGGGTATGTGTCTTAGTGTGAACAAAGATAGGAGGATCAGCATTGTCATCATCACTCACATCTATTTCCTTGAACTTATAGGGTCCTTTGAGAATGGAATTAAGAAGTACATGTCCATTGTCTATGTCATCGACATAATTCATCAAATGACTAGACCATTAGATGTAACCACCTATGTAAAATATCGGAGGATGATTCTCGAAACCAGTTGTGACAATGTCTTTTGAGAAGCCATGATGATTACTCGATTTTTATATACGTGAGTAACTCGGTTTTTTGTTCTAACTCAGTTTTTGTTTAGATAACTCGATTATATGACGTGTAAGTAACTTGGTTTTGTGCTGTGTGGGTAAGTTGGTATTTATATGATCAAGTAATTCGGTTTTTGTCGTAAGAATTAACTCGGTTTTTGGTTTAAAGAAGTAACTCGGTTTTTGGTGTGAAGAATCAATTTCGTTTTTAACTCAGCGGCATATATTAAGTTTTTTACCTACTTACCTTTTAACTCGGTTTTTGAAAAGAAAAAACCCCCCCGATTTATACTAAACCAAATAAGAGACCTAAAAAACGACTAAGGATCTTAAAAAGCGATTAAAGAAAAACTATTAAACCTTAAAAACCGACTAACTATAAAAACGTATTAACTAAAAACCCACTAAGATCAATAACTTTGTTTTGGAGGTACAAGTAGTGCTCCTAAAATTTAGGAAAGTATAAAGCCGACTAAGATTAAAAAATACAGGCTAATTTGAAAAATCGACTAACACACTTAACGTAACCTTTTCTTCTTTTTCATATCAAAATGGTTGTTTGTAAAATGATTTTGCTCCGATAGAAGTAACCCAAATACCCTAATGTAGGGTTCTGGTGTCACCCGCATGGCAAATAAAACTGCACAACAGAATCAAACAGATAACATGGCCATACAACCAAAAAACCCTGACTAGCAAGATATTAACCTAACCATTTATATAAAATCCCTAAACACGTATAAATGGTGTTATAGAAGACTTACTTATTATCGGGCTTGCGTAAGATCCTAAATCAATCTGTTGCGCAAGTTCACCTTCCTATGATCTGCATCGACCAAGTTAGGGTCTTTGGGAGAAAACCTAACTTTGGGTTGCGTCAGGTATCCACGGATACTGCAAAAGTAGAAAAGGGCTTGAACCTAAGCAAGTTAGGCGAGATATGAAACACTGGGTAAAGCTAAGTTGACTTCGGGTCGATTAGGGATATGTTGTGATTGGTTTTGGGTTTGGGAAACCGGTCGTGGGTTTAAAAGGAGGAGGAGAAGGGAGACTTTTGGATTAGCGTATGTGCTATGAGGATCCTTCAAAGTCACTTTTGTATCTATAAGAAAGCTAGGAAGGATCTAGAATATTTGTAGGACAAGTATTGGTGTTTGTTTAGGAAACAAGACCTCCCTTCTCCTTAGGTCAGTCGAACTAAACACAAACAATCCTTAGGGGTTGTTTGTTTTGATTCTTGTCATTAATTACCCCTAAATATTTATCTATTGATAAATATTAAGTTTCTAGTAATAATCATTTAACCCTTTAATAAAAATAACGCCATATTTTCATTTGATAACAACCGAAAATTTTATGTTAACATTTACCTATAAACTTGAACGCTTTATCCTAATCGTGTAAACTATAAACTTTACGTGCAGTCGTTAGGTGATCCCGTGTATAACGAGAACCATCTTTGGACGTTTACATCACACTAGAAAAATGTTTAGTCTACTCATAATCATTTAAATGGGCATATTCATTCTATTCGTAGTTTTCGTATAATTTGCATTTTAAGCGTTTTAATTAGCATTTTAAGCATTTTAACTTGCACACGTACATACTCAATACCCGCACCACCTTTATTAACACATTTAAACACATTTACAATTTTTAAAAAGTAAACTCATTTTCCCTCCTTTGAAAAAAAGCAGCCACCTTTTGTAAATAAACAAAAATGTCTGCAAATATATCGTAACTTACAAACTAAGCATTAAAGTCCACTATATCATACTCGACCAAAACCAACACTTCACCTTTGCTTTTTCTTCCTCCTTTACACCAAGCCCATCCTCCTCCCTTCCTTCATTAATTTTCTTGTCTAGTTGCTCCCTAGATATATTCCAAGTCTTACTTCCCTATCTATAAGTGTAGTACTTCCATTTAACTCTTCTTATTTTCATAAATTCAAACACACATAAGTCTCTCTTTTTCTCTATATAAAATGACAGCAACAACAATAAGAACAAGGAGTATTTTATTCACGGGTTAATTTAGTTTAAGAATCTTACAAAAAGGGTTTGAAAAGCTATGATCTTGGAAGTATAACTTGGGTTTTCTAGTTGTGTTCTTGGTTTCTTTTTCACTAATCATCCACCAACATATTATAAGAATACATAAACTCATTTACATACTCATTTCATGTTTATATATATTTCCATTTGCATATTGACCACCAAAATATACTTGTTGTGTTGAAAAGTTTGAGTTAAACATTAGCTTAGAAAACTTGAAATCTCCCCAGAATTTACAGTTGTATAATTCGACATAGAATCCTACCTTAAACATTTTTATGGACATACTTAGATATATGTCTTTAGATGTTCCATGTTGAATTTCATAATTTAGGAGTCGATTTACTATTTTAATAAATAATATGCCACTATTGTTCAAAATAGACATGATTCTGAGTCCCATTTATAATTTGTATGCAATAGCCCCTTAAGAGCAAAATGGTAAGTTGATCTAGCTGAGAATTTTGTAAAGGACACCTAGACCTACCCACAATAATTTGGATGGAGTCGTTACAATAAGTAACAAAGGAGATACGGCCCCGACTAGTCGGGTCAAAGTTTTTTATTTTTAACAGCTTTGGTATACATTTTTGGAAATCAGACTAAAAAACAATGAACCTAGGCTTTTGAACTAAATGTTTTCTTTAGAAATAAAGTGAGAAATAGTCCAATTACGACAAAACTTATCTAAAAATGCGTAATAGCATGTCACAATTTGTTTTGATATAAACCGACACATAAAACTTATTTTCATGAACCGGGACTTAGAAAGAATAAAATTAGGCATGTTCACCTTTTTATAGAGTTTAACAAAGAAAAACGGGCTTAAAACAAATTAGATACGCTAAAATGAATTTGTAATTAGGGCAAGTAATAAGAACATCACTTGTAATTAGGGTTTCTTTTAAAGTATCAGACAAAAGCGCGAGTGACCACTTTTGGGATATTTGATAAGTTTTATCTAAAGTTTTAAGTAATAAGAACATAAATAGAAATTAGGTTATCTAGTTTTATTCTAATTGCGTAAACTATAAAGATACATTTTAATAAGTTTTATCTAAAGTTTACTTGAGGACAAGTAAAGTTTAAGTTGGGGGATATTTGATGACATCAAATAAGGTCATATTTATAGCATCATTTATTCTATGTATATTGCTTGTTTTATATTATTTTATATAAGATTTGATACTTAATTGTATAAATTTTTCAATCTCAGTAATTATCAAGTAATTGGTGAAGTTAGCAATAATGGACGTGTTTTGAAGCAAAATGGATCAAGTTCGTGAAAGTCCTCTAAACAGACAAGAATACGGCGTATCATTCTAGAAAGATACGGCATATACCAAGACTTGGACGATTATCAAGACCATTGCCTAACTTTGAAGAATACGCCGTATCTAACTACTGGATATGCCGTATATGAAACTTTGGTCAACAAGTAGAAACAATCATGTTTTAGTCCAGATACGTCATGTGATATTCTTAAATACGCCGTATTCATCTTAAAGAATTCACCATATATCCAAGATAAGGAAGACCTGATACGCCGTATTCATCTTTATGATACACCGTATTAGTAAGGCGGTGTACGAACATCTTGGACCCTACGCAAACTTACCCCGATACGCCGGATTGGATACATCTTATACGCCGTATCGATCGTATACGGAAAGTAAAATTAGAAAACCTAAAATCCAGTATTCAGAAAGCTCATAATCACCAAGTATGAGACCTAAGACATAAAGAAGACTAAGAGGATCCTGCAAGTGCCATAATTCCATAAGAAGATTCCCTTAATTATTTTACTACAATATAATCATTCGGTTACCATATTTTTCCTTTTCGATTTATACTTGAATCTTTTTGAACATGATAGCTTATATTATTACAGAGATTATGGGCTAATACCTGTAGGTATTAGCCAAGCTTATGAATATTTGATGTTTTGATTTGTTTATTCGGATTTCTTTCTCATTCGTTACGTATTGATTATGTTTATTACTTCATTCATTTTTATTGTGAATGTTATTCATTCAACTAATTCTTGCACTATTCAATAAGTCCTAAGTTTGTGGATGATAGGCATTATTTCGAGAAGATCACATATTACTTAGCTTTATAACTAGATCAATAATGCTATGACCATAGGCTACAAGTAATGAAGTTAGGGCATAAATGTGTAATGTAAGCCCTCGTGGGATAAATGATAATTTATAATCTGTAAGTGATACTTTATGCGGGTTTCGATTAATTGTGACAGGATTAATCTGTTGAAAGACTTAATTAGTAAACCTATGGTTTAGGACGAAGTACCACCTAGCTTACACTAGAAATCCACCAACAAAGTGAGTATCATCATTATAACAAGTAGACAAATCAAGCATTTTATATGATTAACTTGGCTAATACGTTTTCCTTACTATATGCTTGACCTATTCTTTATTATTTGTGTTTCTTTTTGTGTGTATTATTTGTCCTCATTTACATTTACAGTTTTGTTAAATCTAAACCTCGTGCCATTCTCTCAGGCTGAAATCCCTTTTGCTGCGTTAGATTAGGTTTATTTAGAATAACTTTGGTAATTAAAATACTGATAAATTTAAGTATTAACGCTCCACTCTTAGTGATCGACGCCCTACTTACCAAATAACCTACCATCGATCGGGTAAATGCCCGTTAGTATTTGTTATAGCTAAAGTCGACATAAAATAAATAGTAAAACTTGATAACATAATTTACCTACACACCATGACATATCAAGTTTTTGGCGCCGTTTTCGGGGAGTGAATTGTTTAATACTTGTATGTGTTAGTATTTTGACTTAGTTTTTAACTTAGATGAATCTCTTTTATTTTAATTTGACTAACTTTGTTGTATATTTGTACTTTTTTGCATATTTCTTTGTTTCGCTTTGTTTGATTTTCTGTTTGTCTTTATTTTCTGCATTGCTTTGTTTGATACGGTGTTGGGTTTTAGGTTCCACTGATCAGGAATTATTCTAAGTATGGAACCACTGCTAGAGTAAAAGAAACCACGGATAGAAGAGTTGAATCCACTGCTGAGTTAAACCACCGCTAGTAGTATTCTGTAACCACTGTTGATGTTTTGTAAACACTGCTAGTTAGATAAGTCAGTTTAATATTTGTATTAGATAAATATAGAAAAGATATTTATCTTGTAGGTTACGTATTGTATCTTGTAAAGGACTCCTTTGCCTATAAAAGGAGGTCTTAAGTTTAGATTAGATATAAGTGTGTTTTGATATATCTAAGGTCGATACACTTCAAGGTTGTAAAACTCTAATACTATTCAGAGTATTCGTATTAGTAATAATATTGAGGTGTTTAGTGTTTACTATTATTCTTCTTAAGATTAAACATTATATTCCGCATAGTGTTTAATAGGTTATTGTTTAAGTCAGTTTCTATAGAAGATCGTTTGCTCAACTGGGATCAACAAGTGGTATCAGAGCTTGTGATCTAGAAACTGTTATCAAGAAGAAGTTGTTTTTAACTCAGATCTGTTTTATTCAAGAAGTTCAAGATGTCTGATGAAACTCAAATGGTTACTGCATCAAAAGTACCCATGCTGAAGCATGGTGAGTATCAAGTATGGAGGATGCGAATGAGGCAATATATTTGCATGATTGACTATACTATCTGGGATGTTGTTGAGAATGGTGATTCTCTTCCTAAGAAGGGCGATGATGGAAAGGAAATTAGTATTGTTAGTGAGGTTGACAAGGCTAAAAGGTAGCTGGAGATTAAAGCTCATAGTATTCTCAGTATGGGAATACCTAATGAGTATGCATTGGAATTTGAACAGTATGAGACAACTAAGGAATTAATGGATGCCATTGAAACAAGATTTGCTGGTAATGAAGCTACCAAGAAATCCAGGAAGAACATGCTCAAGCATCAGCTTGAAAACTTCACTGCACTCAGTGGAGAAAAACTTGATGGCACTTATAACAGACTGCAGAAACTGATCAGTCAACTGAAATTGGTGGACTACAAAGTTGCTCAAGAAGATATAAATCTCAAGTTCATCGAAGTTTGTCACCGAATGGGCTGTGCATACTGTTGTGTGGAGGAACAAAGATGACTTTGAGAAGATGACTTTGGACAATCTCTACAACAACTTGAAAGTTTATGAGTTTAAAAAGAACATAACTGACTTATCCTCATCTACACAGAATATTGCTTTTGTGTCTACAGGGCATAGGAATTCTCAGGAAGTTTCCACTGCTGCTTATGAAGTATTCACTGCTATTGCTAATAATACTACTGATGAGTGTGTAAATACTCATCATTTTTGGTCAAATCTGAACTGCAAAACATTTAAAAACACTCAGAAATGCATCAAAATACTGAAAATATCCCAAAATTGTATTTTATATGTTTCAGATGCAAAATGTTTAAAATTAGATGAAAAACGAACAAAGTTTGAATAATTGGCAGTTTCAGTCCCCCAACTTTCAAAAATGGCAAAATAAGTCCCCGGGATTTTCAAAAATGGAAAATATTATTTATGGCCCTTGGTTAATAAAGTTTTCATTTATGGTCCTTATAATAAATTTTGGAAAATGCAGTTTTGGTCCCTCAAGTTTGGTTGAATTGCAACTTTGGTCCTTGTTTACTAATGCCAAATCCAACCGGACCCTTTTATAATACCCAACACCAATCCCAGCCCAACCTTATACCCATGGCCCAATTACCAAATATCCAACCCACGGTTTATAATAAAACCGCCCACCCAGCCACCCTTTTCCCTCCATTTTCCCACCATCTTCACCCACTCTCTGCAAAACCCAGACACCCATCACCTCCAGCTCACATTCACCACCCTTATCACTCCACCTCCACAACACACCAAAAATGCATTTAATGCCCTTTCCCCTTCACAAGTCATCAGACCAGCTGGCAAATATAGTTTTGGCGCCAAAAATGGAAATCAACGGTTTGGATTAATTAAAGCCATCCAATGGCTAGGGATGAAGAGAGATGATTTCTGGATGACTATTTATGGGAATGAAGACAGAGAAATCAAGTGTCACTGTTTTTAGACCTTTATTTATTTTTCTTGTAATAGTTTTAATTGTTTTAATGTTTAAGATTTCTGGGATTTACGTTTAGTGCAATGTACAAGTTGTTTTAAGTCTTAATTCACAAGATTTCTCAATCAATTTCTAGGTTTCTGTTTTCTTTATGTTTCCCGCCAAAAAAAAAATGTTCTAATCAGTTTCTATAATTTAAGCTGTAATATCTGAGATTTTCAGCTCCCATAAGCTTGTAGAAGCTTATGTGAGCTAAGTTGTTGGATTACATGTTCTTAATTTCAAGTTTTGAGAAAAGTCAACGAAAGTCAACACGGGTCAAAAATTGAAAGTCAAAGCTGTTTACTGATTTCATGTTGTTAACTAGGTAAATGTAATGTAATTAAGTCCTTTTCAAATCTGTCATGATCAGCTTTCAGTTTTACATTTCATTTGTTGATGTTTGAGAGTGTTTGGAATAGAAGTAGTTGTGGGTCAACCACTTTTGACCCATTTTCGGTCTCAAACCAGTGTTAAAAGAAGTTTATGCTCATTTTATTCTCAATTTTTTTTTAGCAATCTTTTGTGTTAAACATTCATCTACCATCTGTCATTGTCCTGTGATGTTTCAAACCACTTGTCTGTCTTTTTCTTTATTAAACATTTAAATCAGTTAAGTTGAGTTTTTAGTTTTCAAAGTTGGTTTTAATTGAAGCTTGATAATAGGACTTGTCATGCTTATAGCAGTTTTTAAGTTTTTAGGCCATTGAAAGGTTTAAATCTTGCTTGCAACAAGCATTCAAGTGCAACTTGCCCTGCACCAAACTTTTTTTTTGTCCCATCTCAGCCCCCTAATTAGCTTCATATGAGCTCATTTTGTAATCCAATTTGGTTTCTCATTATGTTAGATATGTCAAGGTTTCTTATTTAGCATGTTCATGCCTTAGATTTTAGGATAGAAGGCCCTTTATTTCGAGCCAAAACATGCCCATGTAGGTCATGTTGGGGAACTGTTACACAAAACAACTCCACAGTTTGCGTTCCACTTTTAGTGCTTATTAGGTTTCTATTTTGCTTATTTAGATCTCTTAGGTATCTATTAGCTTACTTAGGTTAGGATAGATCTTATATTGCTTATTGGTGCTTTTTGAATCTCCTTTTAGTGCTTATTTTCCATTTTTTTTCTATGTTTAGGATTCCCTAGTGTAACTCATTTGCCCACTGTTTTTCCCTTATTTAGTTAGATTTCTTACATGTTATCTTATTTCTGCTTTTAACTTTGCTTTTCCATTGCTTCTCAAGTGCTTATTTTGGGCTATAAACTGTTAAGGAGTGTTTGGTAGGTTGCCTATTGTGATTTCAAAAATAGTGTCAATTCAGTTTTTAACCAAACTTCGTGGAATTTTCACAGATTCGTTATAAGTGTATTTGAGCTGAAATTTGGGATACAAGATCTTTGGTTGGTGATCTACAGCTAAGTATTTTTAGTTTATTTTTGTGATTTTTCTAGATAGCTTAATATAGTGCTTAAAGTAGGGCCTTAGAGGCCGTTTGGCATATAGTTATTAAAATCTGGTCATGAGTTTTTTTTCAGTAGCTTGTGCTTTTTACTTTCCAATCAGTTGCATTAGCTCATTTTAGGTTAGATTTAGGCTTTAGTAGCTTATGGTAGCTTATAGTTAGCTTTTAGCTTATTTCAAGTGCTTATTTAAACTGCTTATTTGCCCAATTCAGCTTATTAGTGGGCTTATCTAACTTTTTATATTTTTCCTAGGCTTAGAATAATATTTTAGATTTTCCTGTAAAGTCTCATAATTTTTACTGTTCATTTGTTATTTTTCTTAATTTTAATTAGTTTAAATTAGTTTTTTAATTAATAATAATTATTTAAAAAGTCAAAAAAATATATTTTCATTTTTAAAATAACTTTTATAATATTTTAGATTTTTCTAAGTCATAATTTCACTTTTCTAGCTTTATTTCATATTTTCTTATATTTTAGGGTATTATTAAATAGTTAAAAATAGTTTTTAATTAATAATAATTTGATAAATAGTTTTAAAAATAATTTTCTTTTTCTTAAAATTTTCTTTTATTATTAGAATTGTTAAAAAGTAATTTTCATTTTCATGAGTCTTTTAGTTTTCTGATTTCACATTTTTATTTTACACGTTTATGTTTGTTTTAGTTTAAGTTTTACGTTTTTAGGTTTTAAACGTTAATCGATTTTAAAAATAGAATTAAAATGACTTCAAAGTCTTTATTATATTTAATTTCCTTAGTGTAATCAATCATCACCCTTTCCTGTTCAATATTCACCCGATCACAGATTCGTTGTATTACAGTGTTCACACCTCGTTGGGACTTAACGACCCGGGGAAACACTATACTCCTCTGGACTTTATTGCATTTTGTTCTGAGCTGTTTGAATTTTATGGTTGACCATTCACAAGTGGTTGACTGTATTACAGTTTACACACCTCGTTGGGACTTAACGACCCGGGGAAACACTAAACTCCTCTGGACTTAATTGCATTGCGTTCTCAAGCTGTTTGACTTTTATTACGGTTGACCATTCACAAGTGGTTGACTTGTGTAATAAAAGATAGACCGTTTGGGACCGAATCAACTACTATTAGTGATAATGTTAGTGATGGTGCTATCTGTGCATTCTTGGCTGATCTCACAACCAGTGTTACTGTACTAAATCAGGATCTGGATCAAATTGATCCTGATGATCTTGATGAAATCAATCTTCAGTGGCAAATGGCAATGTTAACACTGCAAGCTAGGAAGTTCTTGAGAAGGACTGGTAGACAGGTCAAATATGATGGTCAAAGAAGAGCTGGATTTAACAAAAGCAAGATGGAGTGCTTTATCTGCAAGAAGAAGGGGCATTTTGCTAGGGAATGTCGAGCTCCTAAGAGGATTGAAGGCATCAAGAAGGCTACTAAAGAGCCTGTTTCTTCTTCAGCATTGGTTACTCAGGATGGTATTGGTGATTATGAATGGAGTGATCAAATTGATGAAGGACCCAATGTTGCCTTCCTTGCTAGTGAAGCTTCTAAAGAGAATAAATTTGCTCTTATGGCTTATGCTTCATCTTCTGGTTCAGATTCTAAGGTATCTAATGATTCTAAAAGTTCTACTTGTTCTTTTAAATCCTGTCAAGATAACTTAGAATCTCTTAAAGCTATTAATGTGAGTTTAAGAAAAGAGGTTGATAGACTTGCATTAGATAACTTAGGTTATAAGGTTGGTCTTGAAAATGTAGAAGAGAAACTTAAGTTTTGTATCAAATGTGAGTTTGAGTATGTAGATAAGATAAACATACTAGGTGGAGAAATTGATCTTAAAGATAGGGAAATTAAGATGCTTAAACAGAGACTTGAAGAAGCAGAAAGTGTAAAACAAGAGGCCCTAAAAGAAAAAGAAAAACATGTTGTTAGGGTTGCTAAAACACAATATGCTTCTGATTTAGTAAATAAGCCAATTGGACAAAAATTATTCAAAATGGGTTATGGACTAGGATACAATGATGTGCCACCACCCAGTCTTATGAAGCATGCACCACCTGGTACTGAATTGTCTTTCAGAGAAGAGTTTACCTTTAACAAACCTGTAGGTGAGAAAAACAAGTATGAGTCACCTAAGGTAGAGTTTGATAGATCATCTGATGAACCAATCATTGTAGATTGGGAGTCAGATAGTGAGATAGAAAATTCTGAGTCAACAAAGCCTGAAAAGAAAGAAAATGTTAAAACCGTTGACTCAAAACAAGTTAATTTAGGTATGCCTAGATTTGGAGCTCAGATCACTAAGAAAGTTGTTGAAATCAATGAGGTACCTAGGGAATAGATGAAAAGATACATACCTAGGGGAAATCAAAGAAACTTCAATGGCTTAATTTCAAACAGATTAGGAGACGAGTTTCAATGTGTGAAGAAAGCTTGTTTTAAATGTGGTAGTTTTGAGCATCTACAGAGAAACTGTTATAAAAACCAACCACGGGTCTGGAATCATTGGAGGAGGGTAAATTACCAAAACTTTTCAAAGAAAACAATCCCTCATCCAAAAAGAAACATGGTTCCAAGTGCAGTGCTAATGAGAAATGGTGCAACAAAGTCAATAATCACTGCTGCACCCAAATGGGTTCCAACCACTGCTAAGTAAACTGTAACCACTGCTAAGCAAAATCTTTCCACCGCTAAGCAGAATATCACCAATGAAACAAAAGATGTTTTAACTGTACCAAAGGTGATTACTGACACAGTGGTTGGAAGCCATTTCTATGCTGTTAAGGCCTCAGCAAGCTGGCAATGGAAACCTAAGACCAAGGTTTTACACCATGCCAGTAGTGCATCAATGGACCTAAAGAAATTTGATTATGTTGATGCACAGGGTAGACCCAAGTCAGTATTGGCTTGGGTCCATAAAATGAACTAATTTGTTTAACTCATATGCAGGGCAATCTACAAGATGAACTACAAGATAAAGGAATATTTGATAGTGGTTGCTCTGGGCACATGACATGGGATGGGAGCAACCTTGATGATTTTGAAGCTTATGATGGTGGCTATGTGGCATTTGGCAATCATCCAAAAGGAGGCAAGATTGTTGGCAGAGGAACAATCAAAACAGGAAAGCTGGACTTTGAGAAGGTTTATCTGGTACAGGGACTGAAGTATAATCTATTCAGTGTTTCTCAAATGTGTGACTATCAAAATTGGGTATTATTTGGTGAAACTGAATGTGTGGTGTTATCTCCTGATTTTAATATGCCTGATGAAAAGTTTGTACAGCTTAGGGTGCCTAGGAAAGAAAACATATACTGCTTTAACATGAAAGATGTAATTCCTAATAGGTCCTTAACCTGTTTGTTTGCTAAGGCATCTGTAGGTGAGTCAAAATTGTGGCATAGAAGGATAGGTCATCTTAATTTCAAAACAATCAATAAACTGGTAAAGGGCAACTTAGTGAGAGGGTTACCTTCTAAGGTTTTTGAATGTAAAGAACTTTGTGTGGCCTGTCAGAAAGGAAAACAACATAGAGCCTCTTGTAAGACCAAGAAAGTTAACACCATAACTCAACCACTGTTTATGCTTCATATGGACTTATTTGGCCCTACTTTTGTTAGAAGTTTGAACCATAAGCAGTATTGCCTAGTGATTACTGATGATTATAGTAGATTTTCTTGGGTATACTTTTTAGCTGCTAAGAGTGAAACTAATGAGATCCTCAAGAGTTTCATTACTAATATAGAAAATCAAGTAAACCATAAGGTCAAAGTAATCAGATGTGATAATGGAACTGAATTTAAGAATGATGTTATGAATCAGTTCTGTATGGCTAAGGGTATTGAGAGACAGTATAGTGTTGCTAGGACACCTCAGCAAAATGGAGTAGCTGAGAGAAAGAATAGGACACTAATTGAGGCTACAAGAACTATGTTATCTGAATCTAAGTTAGCAACTACCTTTTGGGCTGAAGCTGTAGGCACTGCATGTTATGTGCAGAATAGAAGTAAGGTAGTGAAGCCTCATAACAAGACCCCATATGATCTATTGCACAATAGGAAGCCTATGATAGATTTCCTAAAATCTTTTGGGTGTCTTGTTACTATCTTGAATACCATAGACCATCTAGGCAAGTTTGAGGAGTAAGCAGATGATGGATACTTTTTAGGCTATTCTTTCAATAGCAAAGCCTTTAGAGTATACAATAGGAGGACCAAAATTGTTGAAGAGAACCTTCATGTTAGGTTCAATGAAGAATCTCCTAGTGTTGAGACCAAAGGACCAGATTGGCTGTTTAATATTGATATGCTAACCAAGTCAATGAATTATGAGCCTATCAATGCAGGTACATCCACTAATGTTAATGCAGGTACACAAAAGAATTCTGATGCAGAAGCATATCCTAAAGGAGATGAATCTTCAAAAGAGTTCTATTTGATTGAGAAGTGGAAAGCTGGTCCCGTCGAACCCATCATTGAAAATCAGAGTCCCACAGAAGATGATGATGTTGCAGATTCAGGAAATAAGGGAGATCATCTTAAAGAGAAAGAAAACTCAGTGTTGGTAGAAGAAATTGAAAAGCAGAAGAAAACTTCTGAAAGCACTGCTAAGCATAATGAAAGCACTGCTAAGCCAAAGTCAACCACTGCTAGTACAAGTGAATCCCCTGCTGCAAACTTAGATGGCAGTACTTTCTTTGGACCCACTGTCAAGCCACTATTTGGTTAAGATGAGTAACCAACTGATCCAGACATGCCTGATTTAGAAGAAAGGGATACTCCAACTGATGATGAGAATCTGGATGACTATTTCAATGATGTAGATGTTACAAATTTGGAAACAGTCATCACAGAGAGTCCAATTCCTACTACCAGAGTTCATAAGAATCATCCCAAGGAGCAAATACTTGGAAATTTGAATACACCAGTTCAAACAAGAAGCAGGTCTCAGAAAAATCAAACCTTTCCTGAACAAGGTTTCTTTGCAAGGTCACTTCACAAAAGGAACAGTCATCAGGAATTGCAAAATTGTTTGTTTGCTTGCTTTTTGTCACAAAAGGAGCCCAAAAGAGTTAAAGAAGCTTTAGGAGAAGAGGGCTGGATTGAATCAATGCATGAGGAGCTGTTGCAATTCAAGCTTCAATAGGTATGGAGATTGATTGATCTACCTAATGAAAAAAGGGCTATTGGAACAAAATGGGTGTTCAGAAACAAGAGGGATGAAATAGGTGTTGTGGTAAGGAACAAACCAAGGTTGGTTGCTCAGGGATACACACAAACTGAAGGTCTGGATTATGATGAAGTATTTGCCCCTGTTGCTAGAATAGAGGCTATTAGACTATTCTTGTCTTATGCTTCATTTAAGAATTTTGTGGTATTCCAAATGGATGTAAAGAGTGCCTTTTTGTATGACACCATTGATGAGGAGGTATATGTCTGTTAACCTCCTGATTTTGAAGATCGTTGATGATGTACCCTCCGAGTAGCTCGAAGGACACTCCTCCGAGACGTGTCGAAGCCCTTCCATACGAAGGCCCAAGTTAGGATTCTGAAATATCCATAGGCGTCAAACCATTCGTTGGTACGAAGGTTACCTAGGGGGAATTCGCCACTCGAAGCCTTAAGCCCTTAGGGGTATGGCATCGAAGGAACAATG
Organism: Chrysanthemum makinoi; assembly: GCA_910596185.1. Taxonomy (NCBI): domain Eukaryota; kingdom Viridiplantae; phylum Streptophyta; class Magnoliopsida; order Asterales; family Asteraceae; genus Chrysanthemum; species Chrysanthemum makinoi. Next base: position 225,149,116 of record OU343217.1, on the reverse strand, counting down.
GATAAGGAACCTCTTGACTTAGTCAAACCCACGATCTCCCTCTCTCTCTTGGCTTCCCCGTCAAGTCTGAGAACGTGGGTCACTAACCCCTAGCGGTTACCCACAATCATGGGACGCCCCCATGATCTCCGATATTCATGCAAGAGTGCCTGATATGTGCTTAAACACATACCTTTTCATTATCAAAACTGACCCAAAATAACCAAGAAAGAGCCGTTTATTGCTAATATTTGTGGTTTTCTTGAGTTTGTGCTTGTGCAGGTATGGATATGTAAAAACACACAAAAAGGAACCAAATCAGACGTAAATCCAAGCACGAGAGATCAAGAGAGTTTGAGCTGAGCCGGAAGGTCGAGACTGTGCATTTTGGAAGATTTTATTCTCTGAGGATGATTTTTAGAAGCTACAATCAAGTTTGAAGAAATGTCAAAATTAGTCCCTGAACTTTGAGCTTTTGGCAAGAGTGATCCCTCAAATTTCAGAAAGTGCAAAATCAGTCCTTGGATTATTTTAGATTTACATAATTAGCCCTTGGATTACTTTTCAGAAATTACAACCTTGGTCCCTTAAAAATCAGAAGTTACATAATTGGCCCTTATGTTTACTCTTGGATCCACTCTTAGTCCAAAATCCATGTACACTAAACCTTGGTCCAATATACTTACATTAGGCCCAATCATAAACAAACCGGTCCAAGCCTTAACCTTTACCCGTTTCAAATCACCCCAACCCGAATATCCAATATACCCAGCCAACCCGGTTTATCCCTGGTCAAACCACCCAAGATCCGGTCAAAGAACTCAAACAAATATAAAAAAACTCACCCGCGCCTTTTCACCCCCAATTACCCAGGCAAATAAGTACCCTAAAAATTACTTTGGTCAATTGGTCAATTTAACCACAATTAAGGGTATAATAGTACTTTCTTCTGACACAACTGACATGTGCGCAGTGCCATGTCACCAATCCGTGTGCTCAATGCCACTCTCTGCTCTCCTATTGGTCGAAACAGCGTGGTAATCATGATCCAATGATTGAGATTAAAGGAATGAGGTGTATGTTGATCCAAGGGTTGCAAACGACTTAAAGAAGCACAAAGAGGGATTTCTAGATCCTTCCAAGAGCCTCAAGAGACCTCAAGCTCGGTTATATATACCTCCTCATTTTCACTTGTAATCGTATGTAGAATATTGAGTAGAATTAGTAGCTTTTTAATGTTTTCTTTCTAAATTTCATTTCTATATTTTCAGTTTTTCAGATTTCTATTGTACTCACAAGTTTATTAATACAAGTAAAATTCAGTTTTCATTTTCAATTAATCTCAATCACTGTTACATTAATTTCAGTAGCTTATTAGTGTTTCAGTTACTCTTATTAGCTTATATAAATTTAGTTTCAGCTTATTTACTCTATCAAATAAAAAATCACAAAAAAAAAAAGAGAAAAATTATTGAAAAATAAAAAATGTCTTGAATCTGTACTTAAGAGCAAATCAGTTTAGTATAAGTTTTTATAAGCTCATCATTAGCTTATTGATTACTTATCAAGGTCTCTACTCAAGTTCTACTCTCAAAATAGTTTTCAATCAAATTAAGTCAATGGTACTGTTTGGTTCTGAATTGCTGATTTGATCATGGAAATGGAATGGATTGCTGATATGGAGCTTGGATTGGGTTTAATGTATTGTTTTGGGGCTGAGATTTTAGGATAGTGGTTACTTTGGTCTCATTGGCAAGCCATTGTGGCTAGGACTTCTTGTAAGTGCTAATTTCAATTGATATTTCACAACTGTTTTACTGCATAATTAGAATAGCATAGTGTCTGTTAGTATTATTTGGTTGTTGTTAGATCATATTCACAAGCTGTTATAGAACAAGTTAGTATAGATTGCATATTAGACTTATTAACTAGTGTTTGGATCATTGTGTTAATCTTAGCTAGAGATGAGTGTAGTGTTTAAATATAACTGCTATAGGTTCATTTAGGTCTGTTATAGTCACTTTAGCCTTAATATTGCATCCACTTTCTCTCTAAGTCAAAATTTCATCTCAACTGCCCTTGATCTAAAATCTGTTAAAACTAGTTGTTGAAATCATTATAGATAGGTGTAAAATTTGATAAACCAGCTTGTTAAAGTTGTATTTCATCAGATTATATCATTGTCAGTTCAATATTTGATCTTAAATCTCAAAAAAGTCAAAAGACCAAACTGTTCTTAAAAGTCAAAACTGTGTCAAAAACCAGTTTTTGCAGATCTTGCAGACACTGCACAAGGTTCAATACTGACTTGTTATGGTCTTATATTTGGCACATTTGCAGTTTGATAGGTGGTCTTGAGTATCACATATCTGTCTTTGACTTAAGTCCTCTTGATAAGCTTGTGGATAAGCTCAAACTTGGGTCCTGAATCAGCTTTTGGTATAGAAATCAGTTGGCATCAAACCTTAGTAAACTGCTTATTTGAGGTTAGGAGTAGCAGTAGTTAGATGATTTAGAGTGGTTTTAGTATAATTTAGTTCCTATAGAAGTTTGGTGGCTTATTTTGTTGTTTAGCTTATTTCAAAGTGCTTATTTCATCTCCATTTAAACTGCAGCCTTCATATCTCACACATAAGCATCACATTTTATATTTTTCATAGAACTAGATTAATATTTTAGAATTTTCCTGAGTTTTTCTTAATTTTTGGTCACTGTTTGCTATTTTTCTTGATAAAAAACAGTTTTTATTCACTTTTAAATAGCTTTTATTGCAATTAATTCAGAAAAAGTTCCAAAAAATAATTTTTCAATTTTCCCAGTTTAAGAAAAATATAAAAAGCATAAAAAATATTTTTCCTTATTTTTTTCCCTTTTATTTGGTATTTTTCACAATTTAAATTAGACTAAAATAGTTTTAAATTTGTAGAAAATAGAAAATTAATCAGAAAAATAAAAAAATAGTTTTGAAAATTCTCTTATAGTATTTTAGATTTTATAAAAATAGTTTCATAATTTTCACTTTAATTTTCATAATTCTTAGTATTTTAAATTAGTTTTAAAAGTTAAAAATTAGTTTTTAATTCTAATAAAATCCAGAAAAATCAAAAAAAATAGTTTTAATTCATAAATAGTTTTCAGAGTAAAAGTAATTTTAGGCATTTTTAGGATATAATTTAGACGTAGTTGCATTTTAATCACGTTTCGTTAATTACGTTTTAGTTAATTTTGCACTTAGGATTTCCCGTAGAATAGATTCCCTTAATTACTTTCCCTATTCCCGTAGTTTAATTAAATCAAATCATTAATCCAAAACATCGAGCATTAAATTCCAAACCAAAAACGAAGTTGGCAATTCACGCCTCGTTGGGAAACGATTCGGGTTGACTAATCCGTTTCAACGATCACACTCGGGATTTGATTTATTATTCTTTTTCCTAAAGGAATTTGAATCTATCTTCGTGATTATTTTTGATATCGATATTGAGGTTTTATCCACACACATACCCTTAAGCCTTCATTATCAGCAAATCGATTATGTCTGAACTGTTTTAAAGTTTCTTACGGTTAGTCATTCACAAGTGGCTAGCTTGTGTGAGATAACTTGACGGTTTATTCACTGAAATCAGTGCCTCTAACCGTATTTCTTCCACTATAAATGGGTTAGACGGACGATGATTTATGGTATGCTCATTTCACACTCATCTCTTTACTTTCACACACTTATACAACCATAACTCATAATTACTCTCACGCAGGAGGTGGTTCGCAGGGTCCTACCCTGCGTAATCACTTAACGTAGTGTCTTAGTATTTCTTATTCTCAGGTTACAGGCAAGCCTTGGATGGAACACACACCCCTCATTACTTTGATCCTCATCGAAGCCTGGTAGTGCAATCTTTTGCACAATCAGTGGCGCCATCCGTGGGACCACAACTATTAGTCCCGTAATCACCCAGTCCTAATACCTTAACCAACTACGCTACTTTTCCGGCATGGAACCAGGAAGAGAAGATTCACCTCCACCAGGTTTCTCTACTCTGGTCCCACTCACCACAACTAACACCGATAACCTCGCCCCCATAACAACCTCAACCTTCACCACACGATCTCGTTTGGAAACTACTCCCGTGCATCACGCCTCAACATCCGCTAACCCTATTCCAGACATCAGTCCCGCCTTTGTAGAGGCAAACTTTGAGGCCTTAGATTCTTTGCTAAGGGCTCACAAGAGACAAGTTCGTAACACAGAAATGCGAAGGGAGTTGGAATACTCCAGCGAGGAGTATGACGAGGAGATTGAAGTAGAGGACAGGCCTCAACCTATGGGCAGGGGACGCTCGGCCCTACGAAATGGTTCCCCTTCAGTTAGAAGGTCAAATGGAAGGACGGTGGGTTTTGAAGAAGGACTCGGAGGAAATCCGAGTAGAAGGGACAGAATGCATGGTGAAAGAAGGAGCGAGAACTCCAACGGAGGAAGCAACCTAGTAGGAAGTGGAGGGGTAAACCTGCCTCCTCTTCTAGCAAAGACATTTGGGAAGAGAAGGGGCGGGGCTCCAGACCACCCTCTTATGTTTCGAGTATCGGAGATCCATCTCCCTACTCCAACATGAACCAATTACCCCCTCCAGGAATGAATCCCTACTTACCTACTCAAACCTACAACACTTACCCTCCAAATGGTCCAATCCCAAACCGAATTACAGCAGATGCCCTACGAACAGATTCCTACACAATCGATGGGAATATACCCTTCATACCAAACTTCCACTGCATACCCTACCTATTCACAGCCATTTCCTA
>OU343217.1:225024901-225144237 GCA_910596185.1 Chrysanthemum makinoi | reverse complement strand
TTTCATTCTTCTTATTTAGAATTCTTCTTATTTGATCCTTAGAATTGATTTTACTATTTTAGACATAGGTTAAATATGCACGCGTAATCGTGATACGTTATATTCTACGTCCAAATATGAATCATGAGTTTGCCAGAGTGATCATATTATTTAACTCAATAAAAGAACATAGTTGATTCTTCAAGATAGACATAAGTTAAATGTTCTCAAGATTACGAAAAGCCGCCTCACGAATCTACAATTATTTTGAAGGCTTGTACCTAAATTACGTGTCAGCGTGATTTGCTGGCTAAATATTATATATAGGTAGCCACCGCTTATAAAGATATAACCAATTAGTTATCTAAATATTCTAACATATTATTCATTTAAGATATTTTCTCATCTAAATACTTTTTTCATCGTAAAAAATATATCTAAACATGCATATATTTATTAACGGGACAAATTTTGATGCCTTAAAAATTTTGAAGCCCTGAGCGGTCGCTCACCTTGCACACCTTCAAAGACGGCCCTGCGTACATGGATAAAATAATAATAATAATTGTATCCTTAAGTAATGTCATTATTCCATAAAATAAAATGTTACGTGAATTCATGAGGGTGTATTTGATACCGTACGCCCATGTTCATCAAGTATTCCAACAACCTAGACTTGGGTGATTTGGAGGGTCATGATTAAGAGGTATCGAAATAATAAGATCTTTGGAGGAATAATAAGATCTTTGAGTTAGTGAAGATGAACACGAGTAACATATTTGATGATATAGTTTTGACTCAAAATCAAAAATTTCATATTTACAAGAGGCATATGCCAATATTTTATACTTTTGATGAAACTTTTTACTTTTAATTTGGTGACACTTTTTTATGTGTCACTAGATTACAAATGTTTTTTTTAAGTGACTCTTGAAATCTTTTATATAATGTTTAATTACATTATTTCGGAGTGATTTTGTCAATTCATTCTTATTGAAAAACTAATTGGGTCAATAGAAGAGCTTGATTTCGCCCGTAAGAAAATCACAAATGACGCCATTTGCTATAAAAGTCAAAATTAAATTGATTTTACTAACATTTAATTAATTTAGAAATGAACGAGTATAAAACACATAAAAACATACACAAATTTACAAAACAAAACTTAAAAAAGAGGGGTAATTAATAAAACTTTAGTGGTTATTTTATAAATTATATAGAGTTATGTAATATTATAAGTTTTCATGCTTTTTTAGAACTTTAAATTAAAACAAATACCCTTTATATTTTATACCCCCTATACTTTATAACTTAAAAATACAATATATATGTTGTTTTAAAACTCCAACATATAAATATACATAAGATTATAAATATAATTTTTTTTTACTATATATGTTTACTAAGAACTCATTTATTTCATATTAAAAGATGATAAACGCCACAATGTAATTTGAATATTAAATACGCCAAATTATTGAAAACTAGAATATAAAGTATTAAATCAGAAAGATGAACTACTGAATAAAAAAAAAAAAAAAAAAAAATGATTGTACTTATAACAATTACTCATGTAACTTTTATTTATTTATATAAGGATACGTAAAAACATTTTAAAAAACTTTAGTTGAATATATTTTAACTTCATCAACGCTTATTATGCAGAACTAAACTCGTGATTTTGTGTATATCGTAATATCAATAGAAATTTAAATTGGAACATCAACATCTATATCGCCTAAATATAATAATCTTTAGTTATCAAACAAATTTTTACAAAATTTGATTATACAAAATTCTAATCGATATAATGAATAATGAAAAATTCGGCATAAGTAAGATATAATTATATAATTACCTTTAAAGACACAATATTTAAAGATTGATACAAAATAATTTTTGTTAAAACCCCCAAGGCAATGTTTTTTTTACCAGTTATTAATACAACAACCTTAGAAGTCAATACATTATTAGGTGATGTTAAATATAGGTTAAAATATGCACACGTGATTTGTGATACGTTATATTCTACGTCCAACATGAATCATGAGTTTGCCAGAGTGATCACATTTAACTTAATTAATAAAGAACATAGTTGATTCTTCAAGTTGGGCATAACTTAAATGTTCTCGTACATGTGTATCCTACAATGTCATTGTTCCATAAAATGAAGTATTACGTGAATTCATGAGGGTGTATTTGATACCGTACGCCCATGTTCATCAAATATTCCAACAACCTAGATTTGGGTGATTTGGTGGGTGATTAGCAGGTTTTGGAATAATAAGCTATTTAAGTTAGTGAAGATGAACGACGAAGTTGATGATATACTTGACTCAAAATGAGAAATTTAATATTATTCAAAAACATGCTTTAAAAAAAAAATGATACATGACCTAAAAGTGGACATAATTACGGACCTAAAACATGTCGTGATGATAACATTGGTAAGTTATATATAGTATTACGGTATGGCATACACATTGTCTTTTTATTTTGTTGCACGAGTATCAGTTTAGATTGATTTAAACTAAAATAATTAAGGTAAATCACTATTTATGTAATTTGATAATAGGTTTAAACTTAAAGCAAGAATATGTAAAGCAATTTAAACCATATATACACAACCCGTTTTTCAATTTTTAAATTTTATTAGAAATGAATAAAAAAGTTACTATGATTATTTCTATAAATAAAAATCAAAGTTGAATGACAAAGTATAGTAATTTACTAATTTAAATACTAACCAAAGTATGTGTTTAAGTAAGAACGAGGCTAACACTTTGATAGGACACAAAGACTTAGTTATTAGGAGGAGTAAACGATCTCGTAAATGTGTATCACATTAATTGTACGAGATAACATTTACTCATTTACAACATTCACTTTATATAGACAAAGGCCAAGGTACACATGTGTGTTAACGCGTCAAGCATTCTAACTAGTAAGTTGCACTACCTTAATGCATTAAATGCTTATATTTTGACTGTTTCTAGTTCTACTTTAGAGAAACATTGACAATTGTTTTCCTTTCAACCAACTGTACTTTTGATTTTCTTTGATAATTGTTCACTTATCTTACCAAGAAAGATCATTATTTTTTCGTAAACTTAGATATTTTTCTTAAATATCTAAGTCTCGGCTTATCTTTATCTCATGGAGGAGATCAAATGGAGTCAGTGAGTTGCTGTCATCATTCACTTACTAAATCAACTTCTTTCAAGTTCGTGCTCACTTGTTGATTTTTACCTTGAAGTGGTGAGACTTTTTTAGTCTCTAAAGATCTACTCTAATGTTCTTTCACCCAGGGACTTCATTTGTACTTACAACATTTTATGTTCAAATCTTAGTCGAAGATCATTTGTCTCTTATACATCTTTTCCTTTCATAAGAGACTAGTTGTTTTGATGGGATCTTATCAGCCATCGATGATGATATTTTATGTCGATACTTGTTTTTGAGACATTGATTTAAACTGATTTGTATTTGTCCTAGGTTTAGGTTCATACCAAGCTTGCCCGTGGAGCAAGTGGGGTTATATCCATTGAGTCCATTCATCCATACTCATACCGCCACTAAAGTTTTTGGATCTTTCAAGACATTGGATTTAGGTGACTAGAATTCAGAGCTAAGATTCTCTTTCAAGGTTCCATTTTGGCAGGGTCATTACTATCAACCTAGTCTTTGACATCTCATGATCATATCCGCTAATGATCTTACAAAGACTAGATCCTTAGGTTCAATGTTAGATGAATCTTAATGATTTGATCACCCTAGCATTTTCAAGCCTTTTGATTCAACTGCTCACTAGTGCAATGACTAACTCTATCCGAAGCTATTGAACCAAGACTTAGGATGGACTTAACTTCATTAAGTTCTTTCCTATGGTCTAGTTTTCTTTAGTATCTCGCCATAGCATGTCAAGTGTTAGGCGTAAGTTTAGCTTGTTTCCAACTCTAAACAATTCGTCCCTATAGGTATTCAGTTCTAAAACAAGATTCCTATATTTGGATATCAAATTCATTCTTTGTTCTTCTACAAATCTACCTATATCCATAATTAAGAAAACAATCTTCTATCATCGCTATATCTTCATTTGTTAAGTGTGTGTACTTTTGAATTGTGATGTTAACCCATTCTCCAGCTTCTTATGTTTTTCCCAACAACAACTTTTCATCATCAGTCAGCCCATGAGTACCTTCATAGTACCATTTCAGAATCATCGATGACACTTCTTCATCTCACTATGTGACTCATCTACAAAACACTTGTTTCTTGCTTGGGATGATTGAGAAGGCTAAGAGGTTGAGCCACCGAAGTTAAGAGTGGTTTTGGCCTTTTGTGTTTAACTATGTAGTCTTTCACTTTTGTCTGGGCTTTGACTATTTGAAAAGGTTTGAGCTCAAGTATGAGTTTGATTGAAATTAAGATTCATTTGAAAATTTGTTTTGTTGATGAGATATATAAGGTGGTGAGGATGGTTTTGAAAACAGTCTTAAATGACATGTTTTAACACATTTGAATGTTCTTTCATCGAAGATAATTGGGCTCAAATGCCCAACATCATTATCAACATTTTCTCTAACTTAATAATATATTAGAAAATGTATCTAATTTATCATGATATCAACACCTATATTGCATGTCAAACGACCACTGCTTGATGTTTTGTCCCACCTTAAATTCATATGTGAATACCATCAATTAAAAGGTTGTGTGTTTATGTCTCGAGAAACATATGTGATATCTTGTGGATAGTGTGTGTTGTAAAATATTCTTGTAAAAAAATCCCAATGTCATAATAGTATTTTGTTACTCTTTCTCGTAGAAGATTCATTTGGATCCATTGGCACAAAACAAGTTTTTGGTCATGACAGTTTAGGCATGGTAAGATTGAATTATCCATGCTACTATCGCTTGCAATACTTCCATTAGATTTTATATGTAACCGCATATATTATTCTTCGAGTTACAAAAGATCTTTGTAAAAATAAAGCCAGTAGTAAGTACGTATGAATACTAATTAAAAGTCGACTTTATCTCTACACATATAAAGTATGGTATCATTGTCCCTAAATGTTTGCAAAAATTACGTACGCAATGCAACAAAATTAACTCTAGTTACAACACAGCTTATTGCCTGAGCTTGGATGATTATAGTAGGAGTTGTACATTACGAATCACTGAAATGCAAACCCTAACTCGATATTGAGATGTTGCCATTCCTCAATATTGGTCTCCACTGCCTTTGGAGTCAAGTGGTGTACATATTAAACTATTATAATTTTACAACATTTTTATTAATTAGTTTATATTGAAAAAATGCGACCTCTATATTTAGTAAGATTTAAATTCAAGCAAACTAGTTAACCATTCGTGAAACACTTATTCTATGTTATAGAGATATGGTAATGGTCCGTAAGATTCATTCCTTTTGAAGACACTGAGATTACAATTAGATATCTGCAATTGGTATTTGCAAACTACTCTACAAATCTTGTGTTCACAAACTTTAAACAAAGATTTGGTACCAAACCTTGTAAAGTGAAGTTTTTCCTGTTGATGGAAACCCTGAGGAGAGACAACATTTTGGGTACCCGCCGATACGCTTATTTTGAACTCAGCAAAAATCTTGAGGTAATTAACATAATAGAGAGTTAAACTCTATAAATTAAATCTTAACGAGAGGTCACATCTAAGATAATACGTATATTAAAAGTTTAGTTTCCATTATTAATACTATAATAACCCATGATTGCTGTGTGAAAATGCCTGACATTAGAAGATGCCTCAACGAATAAAATACGTGTTTATCTACTTACCAAAGGTCACCACCTGAGAACGAGGAACAAGTGCTAAAGCATCTACTTAGACAATGCCGCCTATCAGTTTCATTTACAATAAATTCAACATAAGTCCGGCTTTTGAAATGGAAAGGCCAGCCGTGGCTCCTCGATTCCTACCAACAACGAAAGTGCCATTTATTGTAATCGGCACTTCGACCTTTGTCGGTGGCGCGAACATTCAAACCGAGGCGATACGCTTTTAACCCTGCCGCCACAATTTCACTAAAGTTGTGGCCGAAGTTTATTAAGTTGATCCCATCTCCTAATAAGATTGCTTTCTGCTGATAGCATTTAGGTATGTATTGGAATATTTAATATGAAATATGAATAAGTTACTCCATTTGAACATGGTGTATATGCATCCTGGAATAATTTGAATAAAGTTTAATTTATTTGACAAGATTATATTAGCTACTCCCTTCATTATGTAAAGAGTTAATTGCATTTTGGTCCTGTGGGTATAGTCAAATTGCATATTTGGTCCCTAAAACTTTGAAAGTGCACCGAGGTCCTCAAGTTATGTTTAGTCCCCGATCAACATCAAATGACTAAAATAATTTTCTTTCTCTTCTTCCTATTTTCACCATCTTTCAGCTTCTTACAATGGTCCTTGTGTCCATGTTTTAAATATTTAGTCTAATTTTTTTATTATTTATTTGCAACTATTAATATTAGTATTGTTTTATAGTTGGCTTATTTTACACCGTCTATCGCCTCCTGCCATCCGCTGTCATTTTTATTCGTCCGTTTTAGCTTATCATCCGCTTTTCAATTGCTACCGCTTTATTATTTTGTCCAAAGTACGCTTACCAAAGTACGACGCCAACGTTATCGTTGCCGCCATTCGCTTTAATGCCATCCCCGCTTTTTTTATACGTTGTCATAGTTCTCATCCTTTCTATACATTTTCGCTTTTACGCTACCGTTTATACATTTTCTTCCGATGATATTTGTTCATCTAGATTTTCACCCATATTTTTCAGATGTTAACGGATACAAATGTAAAAAGATACTGCAAAACGTATAAACGAATTTAAATGTGGATGAAAATATGTACGGATGCAAACGCAGAGAGACGCAGCTTATAAGAACTGATAAAATTTAAAAAAAGGACGAAGCGATAAAACCACAAAACGAAAACGTGACATGAAAACGTGAAAATGGATGAATACGTGAAAAATGGATGAAATTGTATAAAACGAACCAAAACGTGAAAACTGGACGAAAAACGTTAAAATGGACAAAACGGTAAGAACGAACTAAAAACGTGAAACAAACCACTAAAACGTAAAAAAACAATTTAAACGGATGAAAATGTAAAAAAAAAGGATGACAATATATAAAACGGATGAAAACGTAAAAAACGGACTAAAACGATATAAACAAATTGAAAACGATAAAACCGATGAAAACGGATAAAACGTAATAAAACGTATGATAACGTAAGAAAACTTACAAAACGTAAGAAAACGACATAAAATTGAACTAAAACGTGATATAAACCTTTATCTAAAATGTATAAAACGATGAAAACGGATAAAACGAATGAAAACGATAAAAACGGATAAACACGCATAAAAAACGTAAGAAAAACGAGAGATATAAAACGAAAAAATTGTATAAAACGGACAAAAACGTGATATAAACGGGCCAAAACGATAAAAATGGATAAACGGACGAAAAACATATATAAAATGGATCAAAACGATAAATACGGACAATCAAAACCGACAAAATGTATGAAAAACTGACGATAAAAAAATAGACGAAAACTTATAAAAATATAATACTCCAATCTCCTAAAAGGTGAAGATCGTGGATCACTTCGTCCCACGATCCTAAGGATAAACCTACCCCCCCACACCCTACCAAACAATGTTACGTCCTGATCCGCATTTATAACGCATGCTTTCAACCTCGCCATTTTCTCCATTAGGCCCCTCACACCAAATAATCTAAGCATCATATGTGGGATGTATTAAATGATCTTTAGTGCCATGGAAGAGTTTTGAACCCGGTCTATCGACCAAACCCTGTGCCTACCACGAACCTAAAGCATCATTGGTTAAATAAATAATAAAAAAATTTAGACTAAATCTTAATAGTTAAATAAAAAAATTTAGACTAAATCTTAATAGCTATAATACTAATATTAATAGTTAAATAAATAATAAAAAAAAAATAGACTAAATCTTTAAAATATGGCAAGACACAAGGACCATTTATGTAAAAAACTGAAAAGATGGAATGAAAAGAAAATAGGAAAGAAGAAGACAAGGGTATTTTAGTATTGATGTTGATCGTGCTCAAACATGCAATCAAAACTTAAAAAATGAGGACCTCGTGCAGACTTTCAAATTTTAAGGACCAAATTGCGAATTTGGCTTATACCACAGTGGACCAAAAATGCAATTAACTCTTATGTAAATGCTACATTAAGTTACAAAGATCCTGATATCCAAAACCACAAGTAGATATACATCATATTATGCACACTACTTCTGATTACATTATTGTATCAGACACCGTAATGCACAACCGCCTTGCTTAATAAAAAATGCGATGCGAAAGTATCACTCATCAAACCAATGATCATCTAAAATACCACATGTCCGAAGGAGCATGCCATTTCCGTGCACGTACCATCAATTTGTTTTTTAAAAAGATATTAATTTGTCGACCAATTAATGTATATTTAGTTTATTAAATGTACCTAATGCATTCTTCTCAAACAAATTCTATACGACGTGGTAATCAAATTTCGTTAATTTCAATAGTCATGTACTTTTGATTTCTACATATGGTATACATAGAAAGAACTTTTCACCCCGCTAAACTTGACAAAGTTATTTTTGAGCAAAAATGGTCCTTCGTGGGTTTGTTTTTTTGCAAAAAAACGCCCCTAGATTTTAAAGAAAGTTTTAAAAAGTTTTAAAGTTTTTTTAAAACGAACGAAGATTTTTTTAAAAGAATTTTAAAAGTAAAAACGTAAAATTTTAAAGAAAAGGTTTTTTTTAACGAAAGTTTTTTAAAAACGTAAATTTTAAAAAAAAAAAAAAGTCAAAAACCAAATTAAAGATAGTTTTTCTTTAAAACGAATCCAAAGTTTTTAAAAAGCTTTAAAAGTTTTTAATAAAAACGTGAAATTTTTTTAAAAACGAATGAAAGTTTTTAAAAAAACGTAAATTTTTAAAAAAAGGAAATTTTAAAGTTAAGTTTTTTAACGAAAGTTTTTTGAAAAGTAAATTTTTTTAAAAACGAACGAAGTTTTTTAAAACGCGAATTTTAAAGCCAAAAACGTAAATTTTTTTAACGAAAGTTTTTTTAAAGTTTTGTAAAGTTTTAAAACCTAAATTTTTTAAAACTGAACTAAAGTTTTTTTAAACTTAAATTTTAAAAAAGTTTAAAAAAAATACTTAAATTTTTAAAGAAAGTTTTTTAAATTAAAAAATGTAAAGTTTAAAACGAAAGTTTTTAAAAACGAATTTAAAAAACGAAAAACGGACTAAAACGATAAAACAGATAAATAACATAAAAACGGCTAAACATATAAAAGTGGAATGAAAACGACAAAACGAAAATTAGGCAAAACGGATAAAATGTAAAGAAAGGTCGAAATGGATAAAAAATGTATAAAACGGAAAAAACGTGAAAAAAAACGTGGGAAACGGATAAAAACGGATCTAAAACGAAAAAATGTGGGAAACGATAAAACGAAGAAACGGACAAAACGTGAAAATTGCCGAAACTATTATTAATGGAGAGACTAATCCATAAAACTATTTTTGAAAAATAGGACTAACGGTGCAAAAATTATTAACCTAAGGACTAACGTGCAAAAATGTACAAGGACTTATTTTGAAAACGAAAGGACCGATTTGCAAAAAAAAAAATAGACCACAAGGGACCATTTTTACAAAAATAACATTTCATTACGCCAGAACCTCTTTACCCAGAAGCTACACTTTTGACTATATTAGACCTAAATCGTGTACGTGACTATTTAATTAACGAATTTAGTACGTGCACTATATCGTACATCGGAGAAAGCAATGGCTACTAAATTTTAAACCCTAATTAATAATGTAGAAAACCCTTTTGGATTACTAAAGTTAAGAAAAAATTAGTTCCTTATATATGATTAGCAAATCGAAAAATCTATGAATATTACTTGTTTATTTTATATTATTCGCTATTTCTGTCCGCTTATTCGCTGTGAATGTCCATTTTATCCGCTTTTTTTTAATATGTCCGATAAAACAGATAAAACGGATAAAAACGCTTGACGTGATAATAAAAACGGTTTTTATCCATTTTATTTGTTTTAACCCATGAAAATCGAAACGATAAAATGACTATTTAAGAAACGTATAAAAATTGACAAAAATAACCGAATAAAATGAAAACGTTATGTATTATGACAATATGAAGTAGATAGAGATAAATAGCGAAGCTTTTCAGAAAGACGCATAATTTATACTTTTTCTGTAGTAAAATCTATGGGAGATGTTGCCTTTATATTGTGTCTTCTTCTCTAGTTGTGATTTCGACGTCAAAGATACCAGTGTTAGAAAATCTAACAGCCGGAAGCTGAGTGGAATAAACAGACACCAAAGAGTTTCAAGGAGAATTAAAATTAAAACCTGTAAAAGATGTTGTAAGTAATCTGTATGAGAATTAAAATTGCAAGAACATATAAATCTCGACTATATACACCATCATGGTTTTGATTTTGATGGGGAAATATTGATTTTCCATTCCAAAAATTTCAGCGGCTTGCATGATCTGAGAACAAACAACTTTGTTACGATTTTTGGTTGAATGAGGTCATTTCTACGAATGATCTGAAGGAACTTCTCATTTAATTTGGTTGTGAAACTCTGCCAATCATTCATTTACATGCGGTCATCAATAAAGATCTGTAAAATTTAGATTTAAAATCGCTATGAATCGAATCTAAACAATTTCCACATGTTTGTTGTCATTTACACAACCCACCATCCATTATTGCATTGTTCTAGTTCTATAAATTGAAAGCTGCACCTATGCTACAACTCATCCATCACAAGCCCTGTTATTATCCTCTAACAAGATTACTGTCCATCCTCCACAAGCCTCTGATTATCGCTTCTAACACGATGAAATGTTTTACATCTTTACTATTTGTTATTTCAGTTATAGCAATAGTGTTGTTGGTAAAAGAAGCCAATGGTGGTGGAAACCAAATACTTGATTGAAGCAGTCAACAAGAAAGGGCCCTATATTGGCATTGTGATTCCTAACGCTTTCGAACTAAACCCTCTTCTCAGTTACCCCGAATACAAGTCCAGTAAGGTCATCATCGATGTCGGAGGTATGGATATATATGTATGTTGTAATAAAAGGACTTTATCTAGTAAAATTACATGACTTGCCATAAGATTTCTCTATGATGTTTTCTTCTTGATACCGTTTTTTGATGAACCCTCGTCTAACAGACTCATATATCCTTGACGATATATCTAAAAGAAAATGTATGGTATCACTACATAGAGCATTTTTTTAACTTGCTACGTGGTTTATGTATGGCATCACTTTTTTGGATAGTCATACTGACACCTTGGATACACTTATACATAGTGGTATCATCCCCGTTTCATTAGATTGGACAAGCTTGGTTCATTCTCGCAAATCTAGTTAACAAAATATACATTATCTATATACTATAGTCTATTTCATATTAATGTTCTTCTACATTATGTAATAAACCCTTCTAAATTTTCATATGAGTGATTGGTCGTCGAGCAGTGAAGGGTTAATTAAAATTTTCGAAAGAGGTCATAAGTTTCAATGATGGCACAGTTTTTAATTCCTTTAGACCATCCACCCTTAAAAATCCAGAATCAAGAATCACACTGGGGCTGGTGGCTTTCCTGATGATTTGCATGGTATTAATTCCTAGAGCTTCGATCAACCTCGAACCGGCCTTGTTTCCAGATTAACAAAGTTGGCTCATATATCAATTATCTAGTTACAAAAAAATAGAATTTACGTACTAGCTAAGGCATATCTAATAGAGTATTACTTGCCACAAGTTTTTTCTGTAGTTCAAGACATTATCTATGTACGTGTAGGTCAAACTTTTTACTTGTTTGTCTCACACGTTTATTTTAGGCTTGTAGTGTCGGAAAGTTTGATGTTGAGATGGTAATTTGTGGCCCATGCAGAATGGTCCACATAATGATTTATGTGTATCCAAACTAAAAAATGTTCTTTTTTTTAATGAGAGAAATAGTTTTAATTGCAATGCCGACAATGTATCATATACAGTATTCAAACTAGTAAATGAGAGAACTTGTGGGATGAAACTTGTCGGATGGAAATCTCAATGTTCAATACTACAAATTTCATTAGGTTAGACACTTAGGAGAGACTTTCCTATTTTTGTAAGAAAACAATAACAAAGAAGTTTTTTAACACGTATACACTTCGCGCAGTCTGAAAAGACGTAGAAAAATATAAAAATAGTAATGTCAAAACTTACGTTATACATTAACTAGTAGACTAGCAAGTAGCAACACATCATAGCTAGATTTCTCGGTACGTTCTTAAATTTTAAGAGAAACCTAAGTTAAGTACATGTTGACTTATGGATTTCTTTAATGTGCAGGGAGGAGATTTCGATTTGGATCAATTGGTAACAAAAGAGTCATATTGGTTATGACAGGTTTAGGAATGGTACATCCTATTTCTTTAAGCTTCAATTCTAATAATTGTGTTTCATATTTTGTTAGAAACGACATGACATATAAACGATTAGTAAGAGTTTACAAAAAAGAATAATTTCGTAAGAATAAACATGTTCCAACTTCCAAGTAATTAGTATATAACACCAAGTACCTGTATTATATGAATTTTTTTCCGGACTTAAGCTTCTACATTTACCATAACTCATTCTAATGAAGGGTAATATACATTTTCACAAAAATGGAATGTTCAACAGCTTAATGCAGGAGTTACAACACAATTATTGCTCAGCTTGTTTGATACAAAAGGTGTTGTACATTATGGAATAGCTGGAAATGCAAACCCTAACCTCAATATTGGAGATGTTGCAATTCCTCGTTACTACTCTCACTCTGCTCTTTGGAGTTGGCAGGTAAAGTATTACTCAAGAAAATATACATTTATTTTAATAGATAATAAACTATATCTATATATTTACATGTAAACAATCATTTTTTTTTTTAAGGGTTTCAACAAGAAAATTTATTACTCAAAAACAGCTATACAATTGCTAATTTGATGGTGAATCCCGCAACTCAGCCCAACAAGGCTAAAAAACACTCCCACAGAGAATAAGACTTAACCTAGCATAAGATGACATGCCATATTTATGCATAACAAAAAAAATAACCTATCTAATTTGACCTGAAGATGAATGTCATATGCATTAGCATACTCCCATTTATGATAAGTTCATAACAATATCGTGGATATATATGCCGAGATATGGAAACGGTCCGTAAGATGGATTGCCTCTTGAAGACAATGGAGATTATACTCGTAATATCGGCTTTTTGAACTTTGCAAACTTTTCTACCAAATCCAAATCTGATAACTACTTGAACAACATTTGGTACCAACCGGAAGAAATTTTTCCTGATTGATGGCACGGAGGAAAGACAACATGCCTTTGGGTTCCAATGATCCAACTTATTTCAAACTCGCAAAAACTCTCGAGGTATATATATCACTTAATCCTAACAAATTATTCAATATCTTGTGTTTTATTATTTTTACAATACATATATCAAACATCATATGAATTTTGGAGTGTTTTGTTGGTTTGTGGGAGTTTTAAACACGACAAAATCCACTAAGAGTGTGTGAGCCGATGGGCACACACTATAAACACGAGTAATGCGTGTTTAACGCTTAAAACTTGAATACGCTATACCCGCTTTTATGCGTGCATGTATATGTGATCCATCATATGATCCATGGACTTGTTCTAATTGATAAGTGGGTCGGGTTAGATTGCCTTGGGCCTTGTGAATGTCTAATCGTACGATACAAAGGGATTTTGGGTTTTGATGCTTGTCGATCAAGAAAAAAGTCCAAGTAAGGATTGGTTAAAATTATATATAAATACACTCCTTATCCCATGCATGTGATTGACGAAAAACCTATCCCTACACCCTATATTCTAATCGATTTATCATAACAGATGATGGCCTAATTGGATTTCTTTAGATATTCAATTATGGTTTCAACTTGTCTTGAATTAGTTCTAAGCTTGCATCATCTTCATGATCCAAGATGTTTAGAGTTTCGCTTTAGGGTCCATGCTCTCCAGTTCCAAGTCGAACTATGAATGGCAGCAAGTTTTTGTGAACTTCGGTCTTCACGATTTCGACAATAAAGGATAGATATCGGACAGCCTTGTCCGAGCATCGGGTTACACATTAATCCTGCTTCTCGGTAGATTACTTATTGAAGCGTAAAAAGGAGACTTGGTTTTTGGGTTTTTCTTGTCCATTGGTATTCAAGTAATTCAAGGGTTGATAGTTTTAAACGTTCTCGACTAGCGCCTAATCGAACGCATTCTTGGTTTAAGTGTTTGTATGTGATACTCTTCGAGGTATCTATTTTAGATACTTAAGGTTTCGTATTGGTTTCTTGTTCCGTTAATAGAGATCAATTTCCAAGCAAGGTTAGCTTTTCTTTTTATCCTTTTAATTAATTAATATTGTATTAATTATTTGTTTATTATTACGTGTTAACCTAATTGCATTAACTAGATCCAATATCCGGCCGCATTGCACTGAGAGTTACCGTTAACTGCTTCTAAAATCCCAACAAAGGGCATCACGAGTCAACTCGCTTTTTATGCATTATGGGTTACACGCTTTCGAATTAATAAACATGTTTTAAAAGGGCTTGATGAAACCTAGTTTATTTATTTTGTTTTATTTTAATTTTGACAACTACATGCAATACTTGTCAATTTTTAATAAATAATAACTAGTCACTCACAAATTAAAATTATATTGATAATTAGAATTAATTTGTTAATTAGAATTTAATTTACATGTGAATTATAATTACTTTGTTAATTAAAATTAAATTTTTAATTAAGAATTACATGTTAAATTAAAATTACTTGCTAATTAGAATTAAAAGTTAATTTGTATTTATTAATTGCTAATTAGAATTATTGTGATAATTAGAATTACATATTGATTAAATACATATATTGCGTAAATTACTTGTTAATTGAGTTTGCCATGCTTTTATGTGTTTTTCCGGCCACAAGACCCACTCAATTGCTTTTCTAAGTGATGTATGGGGCTTATCTAGGTATGCATCCTAGTGACGGTCTTATGGTTCTCCTTTGGGAAGACTCAAGCAAGAGAACTCGGAATAATATGTGGTTATTTATATTGATGTTTATGCTTGTATGTTTGTGATTCCTATATATGCATTATTACTTGCTTTGACACCTAATTGTATGCAATATGGAATAATACATATCGTAACCATAACATTAATATTGGTCTTTACTTACACGCCTAAATACCATGCTCATTGTGACCTGCTATTTGATTCGTGGAAAATTGTTTTTGTAAAATAAAGTGACCTAATATATGAAACACGTTTTCAAGAATTTAAAAACTAGACGCTATGGACACTTGGGATGTACGGCTCACCCACTAGAACAAACTCAAAAGGGGGTTTAAAGAGGTACACAAATCGCACGAAAGGATGTCTAAGGTTATGCTTAATTGCTTACCCGGTCCTCCCTCCCTCGTTCGATTGAGCTACCGTGAACCACGATGATCACTACAGTGTCATTACCAAAGTTTTTAAAATTAGTGTTACAAAGTTGTTTTGCATGCTTCTTTGTACACGACTTTTACCACATTTATGTGTGCATACCTATTTGTTAGGTCACTAGTTTTACAACACAAGCTTATAAGAAAGGAGATGAGGCGATTGAACAAGAATCAAACACACATATACGTATAAGAGAAACGGTTAGGCGTAGATATGTGTGAAAGAAAATAACTTGAACAACCAACCTTCAAATGAAGGTTTACAAGGGATATTTATAGGAGGGAAGCTAGGGCAACACTCCTAGTTCCCTTCCTATCCTTATTGGGCTTGGGTCAAGCTTATGGGCCTTCTACATAAGCTTGACCTTAAACAAACATAAAGGCCATAATAAAGCTACCTATTACATATGAAATATAAATACTTGAAATATGTTTAGGAGTGATTCCAACAATCTCCCCTCAAGTATATATGAATGAAAACGGTGAAGGCGTTGATGTAATAGTAGCAGGACGCCTTTCTCGACATTCTTCTTCTTGTGAGAAGAATTGCCTTGATTCAACAATCTCCCCTGTAGAGAGATAGTTATCTTTGAACAGTTATGCTTTGACGCCATCTTTAACTTTGTTCTTTGATCATTGTTCTTTGTGGTGAAAGTGATAGTATGTTGTTGTCCGCATCAGTCGCTCAGTGTCTGCTTCGCTGCTCCAGTGTCTCCACGCCATTCTTCAACATGCTCACACGCTCTTTGACGTTGGAAATCAATACTGATGAAGTTCTTTAAGTCTTTAACTTTGTAGATTCTTTGGTTTGACGAAGAATCATTCGGACGGTTGTGTTGCTTTTGAATAGAACTTCCATTAGTGATGATGTTGGCGTGAGCATGAGAAGAATCAAGACGATCATCCCGCCCCGGAGCTTCCATAAGAAGAAAACATTTCAAACGGTTAGTAATAAGCGGTTTCCGCCACTTACAAGTTTGAACTTCGAGAGTGTCAACAAAGATAGTGTGAAAACACATCTCTAATTCTTACAAAGGCCGCTCCTGAACTGGAGTCCCACAAGTGAGATAACACGATGTACCGAAGTACACCTACGATTCAGATGAGTCGCCGAGGTACACCGAAGCATCACCTCACGACTGTAGACCGTTTGAGACACACTCCGCGTAATCCACGGGAGTTACCGAAGGACCACGACAGTGGCGTTTGATGTTGACCCCGGCGGAGTTTCCATTCAATCACAGAGGATCACAGATGTGAACCTCTCATAAATGTTCTCGACAGATTGCTAAGATCTGTGAAGGACTCGATATGAACCACCGATGATCTTATTAGTTGATCATCAAGTGATTAAATGTCAAGTGTTCCTAAGAGATCTTTTGATGAATCTCGTGGCTCTAGACTCAATAGTGCGTTTTGGTTTTCTGGAGCGGAGACTAGGGAGAGGGTCTCCTTCTTCAATACCAGCAATCTCTAGGAGAAAGCCGATAGTTTACGTAGGGTTCCCTGTGAGAATGAAACAAGCTTCGTTTGAGAGAAACTTGAGTGGATAAGAAGGTTTAGTGCATGCGCCACTGGGTCCATGACGACTTTTAATCTTCAATACCGGCGTCACTAAGTGACAACCAAGAGCATATGAATTGAACCCGGTGTCTGCCCTAAGTTGAATAATCTAGAGGGCTATTTCTTTTCACCCTTTTCTTTGCATTTCTTTTAATTCTTCAACTCCTTCTTTCTCCGATTCTCATTTTCTCCTTTTTACAATCATACCTAAGGACTTCTAAATACTAACTATTTGTAGTGTCCTTGGGTAGATCCCTCCGCTCTGGCGGATCATAGGACGGTTATTCCTAACCTTAGTCACCTTATAACTCCATGACTAACCTATGTTTGCCATTAAAACCATCAGATGAAAAAATGTCTCTCAAAGTGTTTGTGAATGAAAAAAATTTTAGTACCACTGTTGAGATAAGATTTTGCATAAATACTCCCCTTCCACATGTGCTTAAGAGTTTTAATGGTTATTTGCACAGTGAGGAAAGAGCGCACACTTTTTGAATTGATCCACTCAAGATAGACAATCCCCCGCGAGACACGGTTACGTTGCATAGTTAAAGAGTTACATTGTCAGCTTTTAGGTGACAACTAGCTCTAATAACTACCTTGAAGGTGTAGACAAACCTTGGAAGGTTGTCAAACCCGCCAGAGTTCATGTCTATCAAAAGTTTCTCGAATGGTACATTCTACTCAGACAAGTCCTTTGCGAGACACGCTTACATCACTAGCGAACTAGCTTGAAATTATTACCCGCCCAGACAAGTCTTTTCGAAGTTACTAACAGCTAAGTATCGTCAATTCGTTGGTTAAGTTCGAGGTACACAGATTCATTTGCATTTTGTACAACATATTTCTTATCACACAATTTTCTCCCCTCAAAAATGGCATATTAAAGTGTTATTTTTGAAACGTTTGAGAATAAATATGACCATTTCGAATGTTGCGGGAAGAATGACCACTGTGAACAATTTGTGAACAAAGTTTCAAATACTCCCCTCAACAAGTGATATAAACGGTTGAGGTTTTGAAAGTCTTAAGGGAAAGTACTTGTTCTTTTGAGCAAAACCTTGAAAAGTGAAAGGTTTGATAGGTTTTACTCAAAAGTAAGAAGCTTTCGCTCCTTTTATAAGGATTGTGGCACTCGAAGCCGCACCACGGGTCCTTTCTTGACAATTACGGGTTGTACATTGTTATGTGTGCACAAGCCATAGACATATTTAATCATACATCCAAAATTATGAAGAAAACAATTCAAGGGGTACCGGGAAGTGCAGTGATGTTCCCAGGAGTGCGCACAGGGCGTTGAAAGCCGGTGATGTTTCTCCTGGGTCGACCACCAACATAGCTCTCCAATCGTCTGAACTGATCCCGTCTGAACAACCGCTCATCAATCATGGTGATGATCCTTCTCACATCCCTCCTTTCCGAGAATTCCAGCTTTACGAGATCCCACTATCAGGCGTATATCCTTCAACCTGTATGCTAATCCGTCCCTAACCAGCTTCAAAGTATGATCCCGAATTTCTGAAGATCCCTACACGCCATTAAGCAGTTTCTTTGAAGTTCACTTCGGTAAACAACTCCGAAAGGTTTGCTGATGAGCGTATATTGAGGTAGCCGATTGAGATCGGGAAGAGTAAGCATTGGAGGAGTGAGGTTGACACGCGTCTCATAAGATTCAACAGCCATCTGGATATCTTCAACACGTTCTTTGATCACAATGAGTCTAATGAAGATGAGAACTGACTTGATAAATTCACGTTGAACTTCAGTCGAGAATTGTCTCATACGACCCTGTACCTTGGCAAGGTACATGTCTTCGATGTCGTTGAGGGACAAGTTCTCAAAGTCAGCCTCGGAGAATCCATAGTCCTGTTCATCTTGTCGTTTGACTATGATATTCTTTAAGAATGAATAGTCCCACTTAGACTTGAGATCAATGTGTTTGATGGCCACGATGTCCTTAGAACTATACACTGCATGTTGAGACTTCTGAACCAGGCAGCTTCTGTAGTAGATTCTTCGGCGTTCAGGCCAATGATGAATCCCATACAATGCATCTTGGTCGTATGCTTGCACGTTGTCAGAAAACAAGTGATTTGCACGTTCCTCGATAGCTATGCAGTTTGAGTAAATAGCGGCTGGGAATGGAAGAGTCAATGATGTAGCGTATTTTCGCGAACCATCGCTACCGTGTAAGAGAAAATCCAGTTCTCTGTTAAAGAAGTATCGGAAGGGAATCCGTGGTTCGTCTGTTTGGCCAATGGTCGGTAGAGGTTTGGTCCAATCGGTGTAGTATGGAGGGTTGTCCCTTTGTGTGAAGTCAATGTTTGCTTCCGGATTGAGCCAATCCATGTCGTTAGACATAGCTCGAGCGATGTTCTCAAGATGATATTCGACCTCGACAGCGCTTTCAGAGCTGTCTTTAAGAAGTTGGAATGCTTCATTCTTGATTCGCTTCAATTCAGATTTCGTCATTTTCTTCACATGGAACTTTTCTTGCAAAAGTTTTGCGTGCTCCATTGTAGAACCGTCTACCAATTCTTGACCTTCATCGGGGTAGGGAGTTTGATTGACAAGTGTGGAGAACCATTCAAACTCTTCGGTTTTATCGTCATCTAGCCATGAGACAACTCCAGGCTGAGTCGTCTTCTTCTTCTTTTGGGAAGGCCTTGATGATGATACTGGTTTCTGCACTTGTTTGGGTGAGGTGGGTTGTTGTCGGGGCTCAAGGACCTCTTCATCGTCACCACCCGTATACTCAAAGTAATCACCGTTTTATGAGTCGGGGTGGTAACTCGGAATCGTCCCCGGTTTATCAGAGAAGACCGAGGTGGATGAGACATTTGTTGAGAAGAAGTTCGTGGTGGAGGAGGTGGCATAGAGGTAGATTTACCGCATCTGCTTCGACGCTTTAGGTGCGAATCCGTATCCTTATCATCGTCATCTCTTGGTCGTTTGGGTTGATCGGCTGACTCCTTGCATGATGATCTGAGTTGAAAATCAAGTAGATTTTCGAAAAATTTAGCTTCATCCGGTAAACGCTTCCAGATCGCTTTGACATTTGTATCACAAGTTGAGCGATTAACTCAGATTCAGAGAGATCGGCTTCTTTGGCCATTGTATTTTTAACCAATGCTACGATGTTAGGGGTGAGTTGTCTGGAAAGTATTTCTCTAGTCACACCGGGGACAGTGTCAAGAAGAAACTTGTGAGTATGATCTCTTGCTGTCTTTTCCAGTTCCTTTAGGACTTTAGGAACGATATCCTGAAGGTACTTGTTAGTGTAACCTTCGATCATTTCGTTCAGTTCCTCTTTACGATGACTCTTCATGAACTTCTGAACAAATTCCCTTTCTTTCTCCATCTTGTCATGCTCGTCATACATATGTTGTATGTGATCAGCAAAGAAATTTAGCTTTTTGATGAGCACGTTTTTCTTTCTGACTTGTTTGACAGCTTTGTGAATCCGTTTATGAGCTTGAGAAATCCAAGATCGAGGTGGTTTCTTCACAGATTTGGATGATGATTTTGTTGATCTTTTTGATGGTGGTTGTGATGAATGAGATGATGAGTCTGATGATGAGGAGACATGAGGAGACTTCATGTCCTTAGGAGTTTCTGAGGTTTTCTCCTTTGAGTATGTTGGACTGTCTAGAAGAAACTTAGTATAATCATCCTCGTCATCCTTAGACTTTTCTTTCTCAGGTTCCTGTTTTTCAAAATCATACTCAATAGTGTCCTCAATAGGTTGTTGTTGTTGCAGAAGAGTGGTGGCACCAGATCCCTTATCGGGTCGATTAACCGCATCGGATCGGGAAGAGTGGGCAGACCACTTGATCCTCCTGGGCCACCCATTTGATCTTTAGCAAATTCTTCGGCTTATGAAGATTTGTCTAACGATGTGAAACTTCTTCATATATGATTTATCCAATTGCTCTTCTTCTTCTTCAGAGCTTTCATCATGAGACTCAAGTACAGGAGTCTTTCCTTTTCCATGTTCGGCTATTGGACTTGTAGATTTAGCTGCTGGAGGAGGGGATACGGTTGCAGATTCAGAGAAGGTAATCTCTTCATCTGTGTCAGTACCTTCAGAGCTTTCGTCCACAAGCTTTCTTTGCGGTTCGGGTTTGGGAATTGGGATGGGAGCAGCTTCCTTAGATGGAACAGTCCTCTTTGAAGGAGGGTTCCTCTTGGGGAACTTCCTTTGACTCACAGTACTTGGCGTACTTCCTGTACTTCCTCTTTTGGTTCTCCTTACAGGAGTTCCAGAAGATTTTTCGTCGAGATGACCAACTTTGCCTTGTCTGACTGCTTCCAGATACCTTTTGTACGTTTCAAGCTTTCTCACATCTTCAGTTAGAAGGAAATCTGGCAGCACAGCACCTTGTTTCTTTGTAGACGTTTCCTTGATTCTAACGGATAGAATGGGTTCCGTCAACATGTCGTGATTATTGGGGTCATTGAGCCTCTTGGGAATGTCAGGATGAAGTCCAAGTGCTCTCTGGATCAACAATTTTGTATATCTGATGTAGGGAATCTTTGAGCCAAGTTTGTTGAGAAATGACATCATGTCATCCCAAATCGGAGCTTCGATAGCGATGTGTTTCTTGTTGACCAATGCCCAGAATATTTGCAGTTCTATGAGCTTAGGGTGCTCATAGCCGCTGTCACGACCAGAAACAGACTTGGTGATGATCATGTAGAGTGTTCTCCAGTGTTGAGGAATACTCTTAAGCTCTACGTGAGAGTGCTTGGTGATTACTCCTGTAGCCTCGTCATAACCGATATTGATTAAGAATTGGAGAGTGAGCTCTTCAGCAGGTGTGGCATATAGTTTGGTTGGATCGACATCGGGAATTAGGAGAACAGCCCTTAAGTCTGCAGGTGTAATGGTGACTTGTTTGTGATTCAGAGTCACCGTCACAGCAGTTTGTCCTTTGACCCTTTCCATAGTGTTCCAGAACTGTTGGATGTAGATCTCAGGAACAGCTGCAGAGTGTGAAAGCATGTTCTGATACGGATGAGTCCTCAGAATGTCAATAGCAATTAAACATGAAGATTCAGAGCAAGTGAGGTTGTCAAAGTCAACACGGAGATTATTCTTTCCTATCTTCATTGGATAGCCATGAGGATAGATATCAGCAATGGAGAGAACTTCAGTTGCATCCATATTCATTTGTTCAGCCATGTCGTGATCTGAGATAACATTAGCCAAAAGAACCAACATATCGAAAGACATAATGTTAGTCAACAGAAGGTCTTATTGTCTAGTTATTGAATGTACAGTGTCAATGATTGTTACGAGTCCTAAGTCACTTGTATATTCAATAGTCCAATGACGTCGTGAAATGTTTCGTGAGTTAGTTAACTTTAAGTTTTAAAGTTTATTTTATCACTTATTGTTCACAACATATCAAACGATTTCAGTTTATTAGTGACATTTTAGGATTCGTGATGATATGATTAGTTTATTTACAAGTTTGTACACGTAACAAATCATCATGAAGGTCAATCCAGGGTTAAGCGTAGTATTGGCAAAGATACGCGTAGATAGGAATGATATATGCTTAGGCGTAAACTTACGCGTAGAATCCTAACTTACGCGTAAGAAATGTTACGCGTAGGAAAAGGAGACCTTATGCGTAGAGCTTATGCGTAGGCATATATTAACCTTACGCGTAAGGTTACTCGTAAGAGTTGACCTTATGCGTAGAGGTCACTGTTTACGCATATCCTTCACAGGATACGCGTAGTCCATTGTAGAACCTTACGCGTAGCTGTTATGCGTAGGATTTTCTTACGCGTAACATAACTACGCGTAGGGTAATCCTTATGCGTAGATAATCAAATGACCTTGATTCTGAATTCAAGTGTAGCAATCCGAAATAAAACATCATATCATCAAAGTTAAACACATATCATTCATTTTATCAACAAAACATGGTATGAATCATTCATGTGCAGTTAAGCGTAGAAAGTCATACGCGTAAGTCAAAACCCTAAGGGTTATGAATTACGCGTAAGTTTTCTAACCATAGGATTTGCACCAAACTTGTTCTGTTAGTTCAAGAGAGTCGTATGAGCTTATATACCAAGTATTAACATCTAACTCATGGTGAATCAAAAATGCCCAAACTTATGAACCTTAAACCCTAATTTCAAAATCTGAATTAATCAGTGTATCTGGGTAGTTATAGAGCAAGGATATGATTAATTCAACATCATATGAACATAACCCAGCAATATTTAGACCAAAAACACTTCACATTTGGAAGAACCCAAATCCACGCATAAACCCTAAGTTTCAAAATCAATCAATTCATGTTTCTGGGTAAGATTTGAGGATAAAGATATTATCATTGATGCTAAAAACACGTTTTGAAACAATCTTTTTAACCACAATCACACAATCTTGATTATGTGTTCATACGCTTATGCGTAGAACACAAAACCAAGATTATACATCTTTTTACCGTTGGATTCACGTGAAAATCAAAACCAGTGTTTGAAAACATGTTAAGATTATGAAACAACTTACAAGATGATGATCCAAAACACAGATTTGAAGATTGATTCTTATGCGTAGGATATGTTTGGTTGATAGTAATAAATGAGAAGAGTTAAGTTAGGTGGAGGTTTTATTTAAAATAGCTTTAAGTTTTTGACAGTTTTGGTCCCTCCACCTTTTCCATTTTCATCCAGAGCCTTTTAACTTCCAATTTTGGTTACCAAATGAAGATTTTTGAAAAACTTGACGACACTCCCCCTCGACTTGAGAAAATAATGAAAGGTTATTAATTAAAGTCCGAGGAGTGTCTTTGAACCAGGAAATGTACCACCATTTGTAAAAGAATCAACCGAGTTGTGATAACATGCAAGTACACAGGTGATTTGAAACAGTGTAAGTTTATTTTCTCCCCTCAACACTTGATCGGAAAAATACTGAATTTTGAAAGATTAAAGTGTTGACGGAAGAAATGTACTTGCAATGTTGAAAGAAAAGTAGATTAGAAGAATATTTTTGTTGTTTTATCAGGTTTTATATTTTTGTATTTTGTTTTTGAAAAAGTATTTACAAAAGATGTTTTGGTGTTTGACAGGTTTTTAAGACTGTTTTAGGAGGTCATCCAATTCCTCTTGAGTCAAACACCTCATACCAATCCGTTGGACCAACTCATTAAACCTAGCGGGAGGCAAGGCTTTGGTGAGAAGATCTGCCAATTGGTATTCTGTACCCACAAAATATAATTCAACAGTACCCTGTTCCACGTGATCCTTGATGAAATGATATCGGAGATCGATGTGCTTTGATTTCGAAAAGTTGAACTGAGTTGCACTAGATTGCAATTGCACTCCGATTGTCGCAATACATCGGGATTCTGTCAAATACGTAACCATAGTCTTTGAGTTGTGTTCTCATCCATATGACTTGAGCACAACATGCGGACATGGCTACATATTCTGCTTCGGTTGATGACAGCGATGTACAATCCTCGCTTCTTCGATTGCCAATACACCAGTTTATCACCAAGAAATTGTAAAGCTCCTGAAGTGCTTTTCCGTGAGTCTAAGCATCCTGCGTGGTCAGATCTGAAAAAGCGATTTGTTCAAAACCAGAATCCTTCGGATACCAGATCCCCAAGTTAATGGTTCCCTTTATGTATCAGAGGATTCTTTTAGCCTCGGAGAGGTGGGTTTCAGTTGGTCGCGACCGATAACGGGAGCAAAGATAAACGGCAAAGACAATATCAGGTCTGCTAGCTGTTAGATACATGAGAGACCCAATAATACTGCGGTATTTTGTAGGGTCCACCAATTTCCCATGTAAATCAGCGTCTAACTTCTTGGTATGAGCCATTGGTGTGGCATAGGTGTCACAGTTTTTCATTCCAAATTTGTTTAACAATTCAAGGGCATATTTGGACTGACTCAAGAAAATACCACGGGGTGATTGATGAACTTGCAGTCCGAGAAAGAATGTAAGTTCACCCATCATGGACATTTCAAAATTTTTCTTCATTAGTTTTGCAAAAGCGATTGAAAACTTTTTATGTGTAGACCCAAAAATGATGTCATCCACGTAAATTTGAACAATTAAGATATGTTCCCCGTGATATTGTATAAAAAGAGTTGGGTCAACCGAACCTTTGGTGAAATTATTAGCAATGAGGAAAGATGATAGCTTATCGTACCATGCCCGAGGAGCTTGTTTGAGACCATACAGAGCTTTGTTCAGTTTGTAGACGTGATTCGGAAACTCAGGATCAACGAATCCATCTTGTTGGCTGACATAAACCGTTTCTTTAAGTTGTCCATTGAGAAACGCAGTTTTGACATCCATCTGATAGACCGTTATATTCATATGAGCTGCGAACGCTAGAAATATCCGAACAGCCTCAAGACGAGCAACCGGAGCAAAAGATTCTTCAAAGTCTAATCCCTCTTCCTGACGATAACCCTTAGCCACCAGACGTGACTTGTTTCGGATGACGTTCCCTTCAACATCCAATTTGTTTTTCCAAATCCATTTTAGACCAATGACGTAGACTCCTGTTGGTCTTTCAACCAGTTCCCATACTTCAAGGCTTTTGAATTGGTTGAGTTCTTCTTGCATGGATTCAATCCAGTTGTCTTTTGTCATTGCGTCTTTGATGTTTTTAGGTTCAGATTGGCGGACAGTGAGTGCATAAATGCAATGTTCACCGTCTGAGTGAAGACGTTGTCTCGTAACGACTGGTTGATTCGGGTTGCCAATAATGTTTTCCGGAGGATGGTCTTTCGTCCATCTATGTGTGGAGGGTTGATGTTGGTATACATTGTGCGATTCTGAGGATTCAAATGGTTTGTTGAAGATTCCGCGACATCTGGTGCAGCAGTCTCATTAGCAAACGGGTTGAAGAACGCATTTGGATCAAAATCTGCAGGTGGGGGTACTTCATTCAGAATATCATCAGCTGGTTCATCATTGTTGGAAGCGGTGTGTTCAACTGTTGTGTTGGAGTCAACTGGTGTAGGTGCTTCTTCAACAGTAGTTGTTGTAGCAGGTGTATCAGGTATAGGAATATTATCGGTTGTGCGTGAAACAGGATACACCTGAGCACGTTCGTCAATATCGTCACTGAACAGCGGAGCAAATAACCTTTCCATTTGGTGACGAGTAAGTTGAGGGCTTTCTGCAGCTGATGATGGGGTTTGAGGGAAGTTTAAGCGGTTGTGACCGGGTTCTAAGCTGTTATACTCAAGCCATTTCAGTAAGGTCATCGAAATGAGCATGAATCGTTTCCATCACCTGTTTTGTACGACGATTCCAGATTCAGAAACCTTTGGAATTATCACATCCGATAAAGACTCCAATGTCAGCTTTGGCTTTGAGCTTTCCAAAGTCATCACGATCATTATTCGGATAGCAAAGAGATCCAAATACATGAAAGTGTTTTAGATTCGGTTTTCTGTTATGGACAAGCTCGAAAAGTGTTTTGTTGTGGCGTTTGGTGATCATAGACCGGTTTTGAGTATAGCATGCAGTAGATACAGCTTCTGCCCATAAGTAATCTGGAAGTTTAGCATTAATTAACATTGTTCTTGCAGCTTCCACTAACGTCCGGTTTCGTCTTTCAACAACTCCGTTTTGTTCAGGTGTACGTGCAATAGATGTTTGATGCTGAATTCCCACTTTCTCATAGAATTCACGAAGGGTTTTGTTAACAAATTCAGTTCCTTTGTCTGTTCTGATGATTCTGACGGTGTTTCGGAGCTGAACCTGTATTTTTGTGAGAAAGGTGATGATCATTTGTGGAGCTTGGTCTTTGCTACGAAGAAAGTAGACCCAAGTCCATCGAGAGTAGTCATCAACAATTACTAAGATGTAGCGTTTGCCATTGATCGCTTGCACGCGCATCGGGCCACACAAATCCATGTGAAGAAGATGAAGCACATGCTGAGAGCTGTGTTCCACCTTTGAAGGAAAATGAGCACGAGTGCTTTTCCCTTGTTCACAAGCTGAGCAAAGGTGATCTTTTGAATACCGAAATCGTGGGAGTCCTTCAACTAGTTTGTGTCGAGCAAGGTTGGTGATGGTTTGAAAGTTTAGATGTGAGAGACGACGGTGCCATAGCCAGGATTTTGTTGATGTTGCCTTAGAAAGTAAGCAAATGGGAGAGGAAGCAACCATGTCTTGCATAGAGATAGTGTAGAGACTAGAATTACGCGAGCCGGACATAAGGTCATTTCCTTGTAGATCACGAATGAAACAAGTTTTCTCCCTGAAAGCAACCTCCAAATCTCCATCACAAAATTGACCTACTGAAAACAGATTGTGACCGAGGCCTTCCACATAGTAAACCCTGCTAATTTCGATGTTCCCATTGACATAATCTCCGTAGCCCATGATAGCTGCGAAGTGATCATTCCCGAACCCGACAGTGCCAATGAACTTTGCAATAAAGTTTGATAACAGTTTAAGATTTCCTGTCATGTGTCGGGAACATCCGCTATCAACAATCCAGAATGATCTGTATCACCTGCATTACACACAGACACAGATGGAATAGAAGTAGATGTGGAACCCGAAATGTTAGAGGGTTCCATAGCAGTTATAGTAGATATACACACATCAATAGCTTTAGGTATCCACTTAAATCCTAGTGTGTTATATATCCATTTCTGCCATCTATAACTACTCTTTGCTTTAGTCTTAGTGAATGCACTAGGTGGTACTACATTCCTAGGAGGTGAAACTGAGCTACAGGGACAGCAAAGCGTTTCTTAGAATCTAAAGATGGCGGTCTACCAAGCACAGACTTAGAAAGATTAGTTGGCCTAGAGGTATTCCGGTTCTTAGGATTCCTTAAACGAGAGATTATAGCTTTAGCAACACATTTATCATGGCAATCGGAATTCATACTTTTACCACAAATAACACAAGGTGCATCAGACTGAATATCAAAAGTACTTAACGGTTTAGCATTCGTTACATCACTATTTCTATTACATTTGCCTGACGCAATATCTATAGTGGAGGCAACGTGTGTCTTATTCAGAGTCCTAGGGTGTTCTTCTACTTTAGCATTCTTGATTGATCTTTTCTTAGGTCGCAACTTCCTATTCTTCGATTGAGTGCTCTTAGGTTGTGAAGTGCGGACGTTTGGAAAAGGCTCAACTATTCCTGTTTCAGTAGAAGGAAGCACGTTAGCTACTTGTGATTTGGCAAGTAGAGATTCTAGGTGCATGAGTACTAAGTGTTACGGGGGCTAATCTCTTAATGATTGTTGATGGAAGTTGTTCATACTTTCCTAACATTCCTCTTAACTTGATGATAGTGTGAATCGATCTTGATTTTCGACCGAACATTTCCAAAGAAAATGCATAACTTCTTTAATGTGTGCAAGATAATGATCAAGTTCATTTGATGCTTCATCACGAGTCTTTTTGAGTAAATCAAATATGACACCATATTCCTTTTTAACTTTTACAAGTTCTTGTTCATATTTTGAGATTTGACACTTGAAAGACACGTTTTGATCATCCAGTTGCTCAATTTTAGAATCAGATGGTTTTGCACGCAACTGGTTGATTTTGTGTTGAAAAGCAAGTTGTTGATCGTGAATATCTTTTTGACACCAATTAAGACGACGTATTGCATTTGAAAGTTCGTTTGACAATCGTTTGTTTTCAACTGTTAAGGACTCGACCTGAAGCACATTATCGTGTTCTCAACATTTACCACGAAGCAACATATCAGCAGAGATATTTTCAAATGCATATGACAACGAATTCAATAACACAACATTTTGAACATCCGCACAGATAACATCTTCCAAGAGTCGATCAACATCTTTTCTTAACATTTTCTTTTTACGTTTAGTGTTTGAAATAGATGTTTCGGTTTTCTCGAAAACGTTTTTCATGACCCCAAGTTCCTTATGAAAATCTTTTTCCCAGGCAATTGCACAACTTTTCAAGTTTTTAACATTAGGTAAAAGATTTTTCTGAAAAATGTCTCTTTGTTCTCGCGCAAGAGGCGATTGAAAATGTTCAACTTTGATTTCAGATCGATATTCTATCTCATGTTGTAAAATTTTGAGGTCAACCATGAAAATGTCAAAATATCGAAGAATTTTTCGATTTTCAGGTTGTGAGTTTACTTCACTAATGGAAGGTAAAGGACCATAAGTTTGTGCAAAGTCTTTTTTGGGATTAACAATAGAAGACTCAGGTGTTCTGATGATAACTCTTGGTGTGTTGGAAGAATCCGTTGGTGTGACGAAAGTGACCGGTTTAGAATAATTAAAAGGTTTGTTGTAAACAACAGTTTTAAATTTTGATCGACTCTCGTCTTCTGCATCTAATTCCTCTTGACGATGATATTCAACAACATTCATAACAGTATTATCAATTTTATATTGTGCACTGGAAACTTCAGGATTTGGTTTGAATGTTTTGGTTGAAAGCTTAGGTTTGTAATCAGCAAGATTCGGTCCATATCCATTTGGATTTGGTTTTAAAGTAAACTTTTCAATGGCTGTGACCGACTCGCCATGTTTGTAAACAACAGCTTTAAACTCTTTAAGTTTGTTTTGCAAGCCGATGATTTCTTCAAGATGATCATCTATTCGTTTCGTTGAATGCTTTTTGTATGCAGAGAACTGCTTTTGACAATTTAACAACTCAGCCTTAGCTTTTTGATTTTCCAAGGTGAGAGCGTTAATTTGCTTTTTATGTTCATGTTTCAGTTGTTCTATTTCGGACAACAAAGCATTCTTCGAAGCGGCTAGATCACGCATCTGTCGTTCTAAATATTTTTCGTTTTGATAAGATTTGGCAAAGGCGGCTTCAAAACCGTTTTCACGTTTTTCTTGAGTTTTGAAAAAGTTGAGTTGCTTTTGTAAACATTCAAAATCCTTTGTTAACAGTGCATTTTACTTTTCAAGTCCTGATTAATTGCAACACATGCAGCAATTTGGGATTGTTGGTCTTGAAGTAACAGAACAAGATCTGAATGGGGCAAAAGTTCATCTTGTTCAACGTGAGTCACAACATGATCATTATTTAGATCCTCAAGTATGACCACGGAGTCAATTTGATTATCAAGGGAAACCGGTTGGTCATCTTGATCGTCAAATATAACTACGGGTCTAGTTGAAAATCGTCGGAATGAGATGTGGATGACTCATTTTGAACATTCTGAGCCTTGCCGGATGCAGATGTTGGCGGAGATATGAGATCGGAGATAAATATGGTTTGTTCGGGTACCTGAGACAAGCCATCAGTGTCATACACTGGACCTGTGTCACTCATGTGTAACGCCTGCATATTAGCCATCAACATAACAACTGCATTGGCCTGCAAGTCCTCCATATCATCATCTGAGTCAGCATTTGCCATAAAGCTCGGTTCTTTGTCTGTGAGAGTTCCACCAGCTTCATCCTTAAGAGCCAAAAGAAGAGCCTCTTTGAAATAAGCACTGCCCTTAGTCCTTGGCTTTGGGCATGTATTAGCCAGGTGTCCCTTCTCATTGCAGTTGTAGCATCGAAGACCATTCAACCCATGCTGAGCATTTCCCTTTTCCACCACTTGAGCTCTGTTGTTATTCCTACCCACAGCATTAAACCCTTGACCACCGCCCATCTGACGACCATAATCACGATTCTGAACTTCAACACGTCCATTGTTCACAACAGCTTGAGTCCGTGTGTTAGATGAGGAACGAATACGATTGTTGGATTTGTTGGTATAACGGCCAAAAGCATTAGCAATCATCACAAATCCTTGTTGCAATGCTTCGAATGGATCGATTTCCTCAGTAGCTTCACTGACATATGCTTGAGCATTGTTGCTGTATGGAACCAATTGATTTTGTTGAGGTTGAGGTTGTTGTTGTGAAGATGTGTTTGAAGCAGTTGGTTGAGTTGCTGGTTGAGAGGGATAATTCTGTTGAGCATACAAGGCAAGTTGTTGATTGTCCGGTTGTGACTGTTTAGCAATTTGAGCACGGAGAATCCTTTCCCGATCAACTTCCTTTTCATGAGGCTTCAAGTAATCGTACAACAATCCATAGGTAGATTGATGCATGTTCTTCGCTTGACGGAGAAAAATGACATACTTCTCCCATTCAGGACCAAGACTACTCAGGAACTTAGTATTCACTGCAATTCTTGGCATGATGATGTTGTGTTTGTCCAAATCATTGATGATGTCTGAAAATCGATGATGATAGGACTCTAGTGTCTCTCCAGGTTCAATCATGAAGTGTTCATAAGCCAAGTAAATTTTGGATTCCAAATCCTCCTGATTGAGTACGGATCCTTCCATAAGAAGACGAATATGATCCCACATTTTTTGTGCAGTATTTTGAGCATCAACACTACGAAGAATTGGGTTTGGTAATCCTAAGAGGATGTATTCCATTGCAAGTTCATCAGCTTCATAGTGTAGAAGTTCTGGGGGATTTAAATCTGCAACAGTAGCAATGTTGGTTTGTTCATCTCTTGGTGGAATGGCATTTGGATCTCCGGTACAATGATAGTAGGCATCTCAAATGGACCTTCTAAGATAACCTTCTTTAAGAACTTTCCATGTGGCTTCTTCAGATCACAAAACCTAAAGAACCTTATCACCCATTGATCGTAGTTTCCTGGAGTGAGCATTGAGGTCTATCAAGTGATTCAGCCTCATGAATTGATTGTTGGTTGCTTAAAGCTTCACACATCTTTGCAAACCAAGTGGGTTCCTTCATAGTGTTCCTTGATGGATGTTGATTGAATTCAGGTGTGTACGGTTGAGCTTGAGAACTTGGTGGTGGTTGAACCATTTGAGGTTGTGGATTTGCGGCAAGTTGTGGAGTATGTTGTTGATTAAATTGTTGTTGATAAATTGCTTGTTGTTGATTCCATTGCTGATGTTGTGGACTTAGTTGTTGTTGTCGTTGAGGATATGTGTAAGGGAAATAGTTAGAGTATGGTGGTTGTGACATGTTGATAAACTTGTGTGGTAAAAATGGATCTTTGTAGTCGAATGAACCTTTGTTGATGAAGTGTCCTTAGGCGTAGAAAAGACAAGAACCAAGTAGCACTTATGCGTAAAAACACCAAAAGTTACGCGTAACAATGAGGAGTTACGCGTAGGTTTTAGCTTACGCGTAAGCAGGATAAAAACACTTAAAGTTATGCGTAGACAAAAGTTAGGCGTAGAAAGTTAGGCGTAGGATTACCTTATGCGTAGACCTAAGTTTACGCGTAAAGTGAATCTTATGCGTAGGATTTCTACGCGTAAGCTTATGCTTATGCGTAATTTTAGGGTTTTGCCCAAATGATCTTTTACACTTCACAGTGTAAAAGATATCCAAAGTCGACGTATTTTCAGACTTATCCAAGTAAGAAAACACGGAATAAACCAGGAAAATGTAGATCAAACCAAGGAACAAAGTTACGCGTAGAACTACTCGTAAAACTAGGGTTTTGATACGCGTAATCCTACTCGTAAGAATGATTTTGTCCAAAGATGTTTCTAAACCAGTTTTTGTGTGATGAAATAGCTTCAATAACACCAAAATAACACAAAAGTGTGAAACTTGATGATCCAAAGCACTTAAAACAGTTACGCGTAGGATAACACTTGCGTACAAAAACAAGCTTAAAAACAAGGAAAAACACGTAAAGTTCCAAACTTTTTGCCAAAAACCAATAGTTTAACACCTAATAACGTTGAAAGTACAAGAATCTTGGATTCAAAAGTGTAAAAAATCAGTTTTTAAGCGAACCAAAGATTGTGTTATCTTTACGCGTAAGACCCAAAACCAAAACTTCGAAAAAACAAAGTGTACACCCAACTATTTGGCGATTGATACCACTGTTAGGTCACTAGTTTTACAACACAAGCTTATAAGAAAGGAGATGAGGCGATTGAACAAGAATCAAACACACATATACGTATAAGAGAAACGGTTAGGCGTAGATATGTGTGAAAGAAAATAACTTGAACAACCAACCTTCAAATGAAGGTTTACAAGAGGTATTTATAGGAGGGAAGCTAGGGCAACACTCCTAGTTCCCTTCCTATCCTTATTGGGCTTGGGTCAAGCTTATGGGCCTTCTACATAAGCTTGACCTTAAACAAACATAAAGGCCATAATAAAGCTACCTATTACATATGAAATATAAATACTTGAAATACTGTTTAGGAGTGATTCCAACACTATTTGTTAATATTAAGTCTATGCCACCCAACTATGGACACATGCACTTGGATTGACTTCTCTGGTCAGACCTAAGGGCCTTTCCAACCCATGGTAATTATTTCTCACTGGTCAGACCTCTGATTATTTTTACACGTTCATACTTGGTCGACTTATATCAAGTTAACCTGGTCAGACCTCGGACCCGAGGCATACGATGAGAACTAAACATGCTTTTGACATTATTACTTGATACTAATGCCTTAAACAGTCTCATAAATCTAAGAGTTGCATTATGCAATTAACGCTCGTCGCTTACCTCTTGTCCTATTTTTTTACACACTCGTCAGACCTATGGTAATTAAGTGGGGTTGCAAGATGGATCTTAGTCTTAATTAGTAATTAATTGGGTAGTTAATTCTTTTAAGAATATAATTATCGAAAATACTAGATTTGAACTTTTTATGTTCTGATTAATTGTGTTATTGCAACATAATTCGTAAACAAATTTGTTTTTCTTTGAAAGACAAACTTAGTCTCTTTTCCTAGTAAGAAGAGTGAGACTTATACCTATCTTTTCTCCTTAGTTGACAAACTAAGATAGGATTCCAAAATTGATACACTCTTATATGATCTTTCATTACCCTTTTCGTGGTCTAGAGTTAATTGAAAGATAGAATATTTTGTGTAACTGGAAACATTGTGTTTAGAGCTACCAAAATAAATAACATCCTGCACTTGTCACGATGTATGAGTTTAAACCGCAAAGAGTAAAGGAATTACTAGCATATTTGCTAGATAATTTTCTTGAACTCTTATTATTCCTAAAGTGCTAAATACCCTTGGGGCTTTGTAGACGATAAAGGAGGCAATTGAAGAGAATAGGAAAGTATGTAAAACTTCATATACTCTGCTCAATACCTAAGTACATGCTACTCGTAGGCAATTGAAGAGAATAGGAAAGTATGTAAAACTGCTATATGTTTTCTACTGGAAATGTAACACTTACAATGTTGACAAATCCAGTGGGAGCAGTTGCATTTTATTACTGAAATATCATTCATGTAATGTTGTCAATTTCAGTGGGAGCTGCGGGATTTATTTCCTGTTAGTCACCCATATCATTTCAAACTAGCTTTAAAATAATTCATTACTTTCCGAATATGAACAACCATTGATTAAAGGAAAATTACATTTTATTTTATAAGATAACACGTTGCCTTCCTGCTGTCGCTTCCTGAAGTGTTATCTATAGAATAATAATCCACAATTCTTTATTAAAGGCTATGGTTCTACAACTACTTATGATCTCTATGACATTATCATATTGTTTGAATAATCAATCACGTGTTGTTTGTTTTCATAATATGATGTTGTACCTTACACAAGTGGGAGAAATATCAAAGTGTGTGCTAGGAACAACAATATTATTGGTATCTCTTGACCGCAAGGTAAAGGAAACTAATAATTCTACTAAGACTTAAACACGTTTGATGTTTAATGCCCTACTACATGTAAATAAGAATTCTACTAGGACTTAAACACATGAGATGTTTATTGCCCTACTACATTCTAATAACGATTCTACTAGGACTTGAACACGCTAGATGTTTGTTGCCCTACTACATTCAAATGTCATGATATAGTGATAAGATACTTCAACATTTGACTACATGTTTTAGTCAACATAATTATGGTTATATGTAATGATCATAATTCTGAAGTATATAATTAACTTGAAATTACTATAGAACTCAATAGTTTGCGTTCATGATTACTTTTGTTAGTATAATTATGCTTACATGTTAAGACATAGTAATAAAGTCCTTGAATTAGTCAATGACTTATAACATAAAGTACATATAGTAAAAGTGTTATGTCTTCTAGTTAACACATAAACATAAGGCCTTTGAATTATTCAAAGACTTATAATGTATTATTGAAATGTTATGTTTTCTTGTTAACACATGAACATATAATGTGAACATAAGGTTCTTGTATTGTTCAATGAATATACATTATTGCATGCACTTGGTTCGTAAATACTTTATATGCAATTTGGCTTGACCCAATTGACAAGTATTTGGTCCAAAGAGAATTAATTTATCTATAGAATTCTGATATAGTTTCACAATTCTAATAACTCATAGAATACCACTTCATTATGGTATGTCTAATGTGTTGGATCAAACCTTATTCATAAAGTTTGGTTCCTGATAGCTTTAATTTCTCTACCTCCAAAACATATCAAGGTTAGAAATTGCGTGTGTCATGGATACACTCAATATAGTTCAAACCTAGAAGGTATTCAAGACAACACATAACTAAAAACCCTAATTCATTAGGGATTTGAGGTTTTACCATTCAAACCAATTGAATCCTAAATCCTTTTGGATTTTTGATTTTTCTACACTTCCTAGCTTGAAGATTTTAGTTTTGGTGTTCTTCCTAGCTTGACGAAACACAAAACTATTGCTAGAATTTTTGGTTAAAGAGTGATACTAAATTAGAGTTTTTCTATAAACCCTAATTTGAGTTGTTGGAAGGAATTCCATAATGTCTTGATTTAAGTTCTGAATTTGTTAAAATCTTGTGAAGCATTTTATTAACAAATCTTGTGATGAGAACTTAAAATGTATTTTCTGGTTCTTCATAAAGAACAATTTATTGTTGCTTAAATACTTAGTATTTAGAGAATTGTCTCTACTTACAAAAGTAAGTGGGAGTATATACATATCTCAAAGTTTTTGAGAACAAAATACGTAACCTTCTAATATCCACTTATTAATGTCATACTAAGGTTAAACATGAAAATGTCGACCGAAGTATAATGATTACTCTCATTCATAAATCCGCAAGGATGCCTCATCAATTGAAGTGATATATTTTATTATCAATGCTGAGGGATATAAGTTAGGAGATTATTGTAAATCAGCTAACTACTAAAATACATTATCACATCTTGAATCTGATAAATATTTTAGAACTATGAATGATAAGATGCAGTCCTTAAAAGGCAAATCAAGTTTTGTGATTGATTGTTATTTCGCCTAACAGTTAACCTATGAGGTTGGAATGAGTTTCTTTTGAAGAATGACTCACAAGGACAAAATTGTATACGTATTAATGTTTGACATTTAATAAGAAGTTTTTAATCATACTTAAGCAATTGACTGTGATTAAATTTTCTTATATATAAACGCATTAATTATATAAAGATATTTAATTGTCATACATGTGATTTGTATGAAGAATATGACAATTAAGATTTTATAACTCTTTCTTTATGATTACCTTTTGTGAGGACGGTGTGTAATCAAAAGGGTTATGAATCTATATTATCTTTATGTAGTATAAGAAATTTGAGCAATCCATATTTTGGATTGGATCATGCATCTAAGAGCTGAGATCTTGAATTTAATTACAATATGATTCTAATTGAATTAAGATAACTCTTGAGTACATCTGACATTGAGTGGGAGCATTGTGTTTTTCCTTAAAATTTAC
The DNA here is from genome assembly GCA_910596185.1 of Chrysanthemum makinoi. Taxonomy (NCBI): domain Eukaryota; kingdom Viridiplantae; phylum Streptophyta; class Magnoliopsida; order Asterales; family Asteraceae; genus Chrysanthemum; species Chrysanthemum makinoi. The sequence continues at coordinate 225,107,356 of OU343217.1, read as the reverse complement.
ATGTTGTAGATATCATTCTGTTTAAGCTAGATAGTGATCCTTAAGCTTGGAATGAAACTTGAATCGTTGTGAAGTGAGTGGTGAAAAACACAATATCAACGTATATCAAAATAACCGTAAAATTCGACAAATTAACCCTTTAGGAAAAAGGTCAACGTGCCAAACCTCACGGGTGTGATAAAAGTGATACCGGGAAAGTGATTTCCCCGGGTCGTGTCCCAACGAGGTGTGAATGGAAGGATTCGTTGAGTTTCGTGATTTGAACTTGAATTGGATTTAATGATTTTGGATTTGATTACGTATTCTACAATTTAATGAACGGGAAGGTAATTAAGGCAAGGGAACCCTAACAAACTAAAAATAAACTATCACTAAGCCTAAGGAATGATAAAATGAAGCTACACTAAGTCCTAGGGTGCTAAAACGCAAAAACGTAAAAATCGGGAAACGACCCGAGCCATAAACGTAAAAGTTTTGCAATTTAAGGGCTACGGGTGTGAAATCAATTTTCCTACGTTCTATTTGACTAAAAATAATTTTAGAAAAAGACCGGGTATTTTTTTGACTTTTAAATTATTTTTTATGAATTAAAAACTATTTTACTCTAATTAAATAATAAAAAATACTAAACTAATTAAGAAAAATCTGGAAAAATCACAAAAACTACTTTGAGAAATACTGGATCTAAGAAAATTGAGAAAACGGGTAGTTGCTATTGGAAATAAGCAGTAAATAAGCTAAAAAGCGCTTATAAGCAAAACTGTCAAACACCCCTTATGTATTTAATAGTGCAACATGTGACTGAGACAAGTCCCAAGGGCGCCTGGTAAGTATGTTGTGTGTGAGCTGGGTGGCGTGGGTTCGAGTCCCAGCCATGCCAGTTTTTTTTGCGAAACATTTTTTTTTTGAAATTTTCTTTTGGAACTTGTGAAGAACAAAGTAATAAGCAAATTTTGTGAAAACTCTTCTTTTAAACCAGTGCAATAAGCTTATGACAGCTTATTGGCTTTTTTGGACAGCAACAGAAACAAACACCAAGCTGTTTGGAACAGCTTATTTCAATCAGCCAAACACCCCTTAAGGACTTTCTTGGGAGCAAATCAATCATGCAATAAGCATTCCAAACATGTGAACAAGCAATCTAACTTAGCACTGAACTTGAAATAAGCAGCAAACATAAACTATGCTAATCCATGGAGGGAAAAATCAGTTGGCACAATAAGCTTATCTAAGGGATCCTAGGAAGCTACTAAATGGAATTAAGCACTAATGGTTGTTTATAAACTCTAGAAAGCTACTAATTGCTGAGCCTAAATTAATCTACATGAACTACTAATCACTACCTACTTAAATAATCCAACTGCATTGCCAATAAGCTGAATGAAACAAAAACATGACCTGTTGGTGACTGCAATTGCAGGCTGCAAACCAGTTAAATGAGGCCTTTTGGAGCTTAATCATAAGCTGGAAATTGAGCTTCCATACCAAGAAAAAGCTGCAAAGATTAAAGTTAGCATAGTAGGCTCCCTAAAAAGACTGAATAAGGGGTGGAAAAGGGCTTATAACAGCTCTGAATCAGCTGTTATCAGCTTATTTTGGGCTACTTGCTGAGACAGAACAATTATTTTGGAGAAGGACAGTATTTGAAACTGGTTTAGCCCAAGCTAAAGAGAGCTGAGATGTAATAAAATGGACAAAGGTAGAGTTGGACTTGTAAAGATTTAGGAAAAGCAAATTTTGAGAGATTTGAGCTTCTAAAAAGCTGTAAAATAAGCCCACAAACAGCAGCCTGCTGCTGTCCTGTGTAGCATCAAAGGACGGTAGTTCAACCTCTTTTTTTTTGGTACCCAAACTTTTGCAAAACCTACCCCATTAACTCTGACTTCTAACAAATGATTTAAAACTTGAAAAAGGACTTTGACTTCAGAAGTCAAACGGGTAAAAAGCAATTTTTTGACCACTTTTCTCTTTGTCCCAAACACTCTTTAACAAATTCTTCAAACTCAGAAATTGAGACTACTTTGATAGCCACTGAATTGCAACATATTTCACACCAATTTTGAAATTTATATTCTACTGAATGCACAAAAGCTTGTAACAGTTAAGAAAAAAAAAGATTGCTTTCATTAATTTAAAAGTAACATTACAAAACATAAAACTGATTTTTGAAACTAAGAAAAGAGGTGCCTTATAACAATGGCTACATCATCTATTTATACTACTACTCCAAGGTCTTCAAGGTCTTCACTCTCTTGTGCTTCTTCTCTGTGAGCAGTCAAGCCAAAGACCAAACTTGTGCTTTCTTGGATTAATCTCCACCCTTCAACTGTTAGGTATAGATTATGAAACGATCTGAGCCATTGGTTGAGGTCCTTTTGAGCTTGGATTGCCACAGTGGCAATGGATTCATGTGACTTTGTCTTGGGTAGGGGAATGAGTAAGATTGGGAAATGGGAGCTACTGGGTAACAGGGATGGTGGAGGTTTTGGGATTTGATGAAGCTGGGTAAAAGAAAGTTTGGACGTGGAGTGTTTGGGGAGAAGGAAAAGAGGGGTAGGGTTATTGGGGAGCAGATAAAGGGTGAGGGTTTGTTTGGGCGGGAAATGGGGAAGACAGAGATGAGGGGTTGGGTGATTATCATTTGACCCAGGGTAAAATGGGTTGACCGGGTTGGGGAGATTGGGTTTGGACTTGGATATTGGGCTTGGGGTGTTTAAGTGGACCAAGATGAATAGTATAGGTTGGACTAACAATTTATCCATTAAGCATTTAGGGACCATAGTTGCCAAAACTGAAAATCCAGGGATCACATATGTAAAATCTGAAAAGTGATCAAAGGGCAAAATTTGACAATCTCAAATAATGCAAGGACTGAACTTGACAATTTCTAATAATACAAAGACTAAATTTGCCAAATTTGAAACTCCGGGGATTAAACTTGTAATTTTCCAAAATTTATCAAAATGACCAAATTTGACAAGTTAGAATTACCAAAGGACTAAAAATGTTTATTTTTCAATTTAAAATGTCCAGGGGTGAATTCTGTCAATCTTTGAAATTACAGGGACTAAAGTTGCCATTTTTTGAAAGTTGGGGGACTGAAACTGCCAATTATGCAAACTTTGTTCGTTTTTCATTTGTTTTCAATAATTTTGCATCTGAAACATATAAAACACAATTTTGAGATATTTTCAGTATTTTGATGCATTTCAGAGTGTTTTTAGATGTTTTGCAGTTCAGATTTGACCTAAAATGATGAGTGAATAAGCACTCATCAAATCCCCCACACTAAAACATTGCTAGTCCCTAGCAATCTTTTGAGAAAACTTAATGGATTTGAATCTCTTTACCAAAATCCATTACTTCTGGAGTAGCCAAATGTTTCAATTCAAGTAAGAACTATGGTACACTGATAACCATATGATTTTGAGCAAATCACCAGCTTTCAACGGTTTTGATTTGTCTTTACCAGAAGCCGTTTGCTTCTGGACTAGCCAACTCTTAGATAAAATATCTTTGGTGAGTCGATTACCAATTATGGTTTTCCAACTGCCTTTACCACAAGCCATAAACTTGCGGGCTAGCCAACTCTTCACTAATTAAAGATATGGTGAGCTGAACACCATACAATTTTGGGCAAATTGCAAGCCGTCAACGGATTTGAGATATCTTTACCAAGAGCCGTTTGCTCCTGGATTAGCCAATCCTTTTGTTTTTTAGACATGGCGGACTGATAACCGTAAGCTGAGTAAGTGCAAAACACTTACTCAAAAAAAAAATTTTGGCCAAAAATGGGGGAATAGGGTGGTAATACATATGATAAAATTCGTGAGAATCCCCCCCCACACTAGAAATGAATATTGCCCCCAATATTCAAAGTACCGGATGTTATGCCGAAACTGAGAACGTAAAAGGGAAATACTACGGCCATTATTTTTGATTTTTTTTTTTTAGAAAACATTATATACAACAGCGAGGGGCAACTCCCCCACACTAGGGTGGTAGAAAATAGAAAGAAGTCAGAAATACGGGTGAAAACCCATATAGTGTGCTACTGTTTTTGATTCCCGAGTCGCTAGCTTGACTCGATCCCCGCATTTATTTGTTCATGGAGAAAGTTTGTAGATCCGGGACAACCATGGATGGTATGTCCCCTCCAAAATAATGTTTCAATCTATGTCCATTCACCTTGAAGTTTGGTCCGTCAGTTTGAGATAACTCGACGGTGCCATATGGAAAAACTTTGGCAATGGTGAATGGACCGGTCCAACGGGTCTTAAGTTTCCCCGAGAAGATTTTCAATCTAGAATTGAAAAGAAGGACTCGGTCACCAACGTTGAAAACACGGTTCTTAATCTTTGAGTCGTGGATCTTCTTTGTCTTTTCTTTATAAATCAACGAGTTCTCGTAGGCTTGATCACGGAGTTCATTTAATTCATTGAGTTGAACTTTCCGGTGATTACCCGCGGACTTGAGGTCAAAATTGGCATGCTTCAAGGCCCAATAGGCTTTGTGCTCGAGCTCGATCGGGAGATGACACGCCTTTCCGTACACAAGCTTGTAAGGAGTACACCCGATGGGTGTTTTGTAAGCGGTACGGAAGGCCCAAAGTGCATCTTCAAGTTTGTCCGACCAAGAGGCACGGTTTTCACCTACGGTCCTCTCCAAAATTCTTTTCAAACCACGATTCGAAACTTCCACTTGCCCACTAGTTTGTGGGTGATACGCGGTAGAAAGACGGTGAGTGACACCATACTTAAGCATGACTTTTGCGAATTGGTCGTTGCAAAAGTGCGTACCGCGATCACTAATGATGGCACGGGGAGTTCCGAAACGGGTAAAGAGAGACTTCAAGAATTTCACAACTACTCGGGCGTCGTTGGTAGGGAGCGCTTTCGCTTCCACCCATTTAGACAAGTAATCGACCGCCACGAGTATATACTTGTTCCCTCGAGAAGACGGGAACGGACCCATAAAGTCGATGCCCCATACGTCAAAGATCTCGCACACTTGAATGGCATTTTGAGGCATTTCATCTCTTTTAGAGATGTTGCTATGACGTTGGCAAGAATCGCAAGATTTGACGAGGTCATGGGCATCTTTGTAAATCGTGGGCCAATAGAAACCGGAATCAAACACCTTCTTGGCGGTGTAGTTAGGGCCATGATGTCCCCCCGTGGGTCCATTATGACAAGCCTTGAGAATTTCATCGGCTTCTTGGCCGTGAACACACCATCGGATGACTTGATCCGCACAAACCTTAAACAAGTAGGGGTCGTCCCAGAAATAATGCTTAACATCTTTGAAAAATTTGTTCTTTTGTTGGGACGACATCCCTTTCACAACAAAGTTACCCGCATGATAGTTTGCAAAGTCGGCAAACCATGGGGTACTCGAATTTTCATGATGAGATACCACATTAAGAGTCTCGAGAGGAAACGTTTCGTTTATTTCCTTTTTCTCGAGCACACCTTGATGTGGATTTTCAAGACGAGAGAGATGATCAGCCGCTAGGTTCTCCGCTCCTTTTTTATCACGGATAATGATATCAAATTCTTGTAGGAGGAGAACCCATCGGAGCAATCTCGGCTTTGCATCTTGCTTAGCAAAGAGATATTTGAGGGACGAGTGATCCGTATACACTATGCTTTTAGACAGGATCAAGTATGGCCGAAACTTCTCGAAAGCATACACCACGGCTAGTAATTCTTTTTCCGTCGTAGTGTAATGTGCTTGAGCTTCGGTCAAAGTTTTGCTAGCATAATGTATAGGCTGGAAATGTTTTGATTTTCGTTGCCCCAAGACGGAACCTATGGCGAAATCACTTGCGTCGCACATAAGCTCAAATGGTAAATCCCAATCGGGGGTAACTAGAATTGGTGCTTCCGTGAGCTTCTTCTTAAGAGTTTGAAAAGCTTCAACGCACTCACTAGAGAAGACGAAAGGAGTATCCTTTTCAAGAAGTCGGGTCATAGGCCGGGATATCTTCGAAAAATCTTGAATGAAACGACGATAGAAACCAGCATGACCAAGGAAACTTCTAACTCCTTTGACGGTTGTGGGAGGAGGTAATTTTGAAATGACATCGACTTTAGCTTTGTCAACCTCAATCCCGCTCTTAGAAATCTTATGGCCAAGGACAATTCCTTCTTTGACCATAAAGTGACATTTCTCCCAATTTAGACTAAGATTCGTGTTTTCACAACGTTCAAGCATCTTGTCCAAATGGGAGAGACATGTTTGGAAAGAATCCCCAAAGACCGAAAAATCATCCATAAAGACTTCCATAGTCTTCTCGATCATGTCATGGAAAATGGCCATCATACACCTTTGGAACGTACCGGGAGCATTACACAAGCCGAAAGGCATGCGTCGGTAAGCAAATGTTCCATAAGGACACGTGAATGTGGTCTTTTCTTGATCTTGTGGGTCAATGGGTATTTGGAAGTAACCCGAGAAACCATCGAGAAAACAATAGTATTCGTTTCCCGCTAATCTCTCAAGCATTTGGTCCATGAAGGGTAATGGAAAGTGGTCTTTACGGGTGGCTTCATTTAACTTTCAATAGTCAATGCAAACACGCCATCCCGTAACCAATCGAGTAGGAATCAACTCGTTTTCATCATTTTCAACAACGGTAATGCCTCCTTTTTTGGGCACACAATGAACGGGGCTCACCCAAGGACTATCCGAGATAGGGTAAATCAATCCGGCATCGAGAAGTTTTATGACTTCCGCTTTGATAACCTCATGAATTTTAGGATTCACCCTTCTTTGGTGTTGAACCGCCGGTTTGAAATCATCTTCCATGAGAATTTTGTGAGTACAAAATCTCGGGTCAATACCCTTGATGTCGGAAAGGTTCCAAGCGATGGCTCGCTTGTGTGACTTCAAAACCTTTATGAGAGCGGATTTTTCATCCTCACTCAAGTATTTAGCAATGATGACTGGTGATTTATTGTCACCCTCCAAAAATGCATACTCGAGATGAGGTGGTAAGTCCTTAAGTTCGACCTCGGGAGGATCATTAGATTTTTCAATCGTTTTGATTTCCTCCTTATGAAGTTCTTGAGGAGGGAGCGATGAAGGATCTTCATTGAGCATCTTCTCGATGAGAAGAATATCTCCCTCAATGTCGATGGGAGCGTGATCAATTTCCCATGGAACAGAATCACTAGCCAAGTATGCTTCAATCTCTTCCAAAATAAAGTCACTTCCCTCAAACGAAGTGAGGGAAGGGGAAGAGAGAGCAACAATAGGATCAACCGAAGTGGGATTGCCACTCGAGAATCCAAGAATTTCTTGAGAATACTCCTCCGACACAATGTCAAGGACATCAATTTTGTTGACGGAATTGTCTCCATAATTGGGGGAGTATTTCGTAACTTGATTGAGATTGAAAGTAACGGCTTCCTTGTTTACCCCCGCAGTGATTCCCCTTCATCAACAACGATCAATGCACGACCCGTTTTTAAGAAGCACCTCCCAAGGATGAGGGGTACTCGAGGATCGGCATCAAATTCGACAACAACAAAGTCGGCGGGGAAATGAAACTTGCCTACTTTCACAAATACATCCTCGGCTATACCTAGCGGACGAGAACTTGTACGGTCCGCAAGCTCGAGGATCATACATGTAGGTGTAAGCGGAGGTAATGAAAGCTTTTTCCACATGGAGTGTGGCATCAAGTTAATGCTAGCACCAAGATCGGCCAAGGCGGAGCATTGAACTATGCCTTGAAAATCACATGGGATGAGAAATTTTTCGGGGTCTCCTAACTTTTCGGGAAGCTTTTTAAGGATAACCGCCGAACAATTTTCGTTCAAAGAAGTTTTAGCCATTTCGGAAATCTTTTCTTTGTTATTCAACAAATTTTTGATTGTTGGACCGAATTTTGGCATTAGAAGAAGAGCGTCCGCGAAACTAATCTCGAAGTGCAAATCTTGAAAGATTTGGATAAGCTTCTCCATTTGTTGACTAGTTTTATCACGGAGCTTTTGGTCATTAAGCCTTGAAGGATAAGGAAGTGAAGGCTTAGGAATGGTCATTGGAACAACGGGTTCCGGAATTGGAGGTAAGACCACCGGAGGTTGGACTTGTGCGGTACTTCGTGGGCTTGAGTTATGCACCTTGTCCTTTGATACCTCAGTTTCTCGTTCCACATCCTCACGGAGAAGGATTAGGCAACGAGGGTCCCTCATAAGACTTACCACTTCGGGTGGCAATAGCATTCAATTCACCTTTTGGGTTGGCAATGGTATTACTCGGAAGAGCACCCGAAGTTGAAGCTTGATTCTTTTGACTCATGAGACTAGCAATCATGCTTTCAATCTTGCTATGAGATTGATCAATTTTGTTACTAGTAGCTCTAAGCTCGGAAGTGAAATCATTCTTCAAAGTGGTAATTTGATTTTGCATGGACACCATCTTAGCTTCATTGCTTTTGATGTAATTAGCAATGTCAACGGAAGCTTGAGGAGGCTGGGCATGCATATTTTGTTGAGGAGCTTGGAATCGGTTTTGATTGAAATTTCCTTGATTTTGAAAACCTTGATTTTGATTTTGAAAATTCCGATTCTGACTCTGATTTTGATTGAACTGATTATTTCTATTTTGCACATTTTGATTGTTCTGATTTTGATTAAACCCGGGTGGTCCAAGGAAATTGTTAGAATGATAGCTTAGAAGGTTTCGGTCCCCTTGCGGTTGGTAGGAATTACCTCCCGTATTGTAGGAACCAGAAGCGGCATAAACGCTCTCTTGAGTGAAGCTACCGGAGGCTGGACACTCAAAATAAGGGTGTGGACCACCACAAGTTTCACAACTCTTGTTAACGGCATTCACTTGTTGATTGTTGTTATTTTGACTCATTTTAAGTACGACAGTGGATATTTCTTCAATCTTTTTGGTTAGAGTCGTGTATTCCGAAGATGGAAGTGTGGTAGATCTCCTTGACACACTCCTCTCGGCTGAGGAATCCCAATAATTGTGGTGGGCAGTCATGTTTTCAATGAGATCGTAGCACTCTTCGGGTCGCCTTTTCATAAAGGTACCACCGGCAGCAGCATTGATTGTGTCACGATGTCTCAATGTTAACCCGTTATAGAATGTATCTATTTGGGTGACAAGCAACATATTGTGGTTCGGACATCGATCAATCGAAAGCTTATAGCGTTCCCATGCCTCAAATAAGGACTCATCGGGATGCTGCCAAAAATTACTGATTTCATTCCGTAGTTTCGTCACCATCGACGGTGGAAAGTATTTCGCCAAGAATTTGGAGATCATTTCATCGAAACTATGGATTGAGTTCTTGGGAAGACGATCAAACCATGCGGTGGCATGAAGCGTCAAGGAATATGGAAAGAGGTATAAGCGAAGGGCGTCATCGGTGACCCCATTTTGCTTCATACTTTGGGTGACGGTGAGAAATTTGTCGAGATGCTTGTTGGCATCGTCACCAGGTGATCCGTGAAATTGGCAAAAACTTTGGACTTGTTGAATCATGTGATGCTTAAGTCCAAAGTCCGTGGCTTCGATGTTGACCGGGGCAATTGGACCGCCCCGTCCATCCATCGTGGGTTGGCAAAGCTCCTCCATCGTTCGGAGATCGGGAGCTTGATTTTGTGGACCAGGTTGTTGGACTTGAGGTCCGTTCCCTAGGTTATGTGTCATTGTGGGTTGTTCGACGGTACGTATCTCGGGTACGTTTGCTTGGTTACGGTTACGTCTACGAGCTTGCGAGCGAGTGCGCATGCACTTCCAAAAACAACACTTTCAATTAAAACAAGACCGAGGCAAAACACAGTGAACTTAAACCAATAATCCCACGTGAAATGATCACTTCTATAAGTAAAACGCACAAAGGAGCGGAGAGACTTTGTAGGTCAGCGCGAAGCTTATTAAAAACCCGTCTCTTTACAGCCGCAATTTAATGTCAGACCGTCCTTATACCCCTCACACAGTTTGTTAAACCGATAAAAGTAAACCAAAACACGAGCGACACAAAGGCAAGTTTTAAATCTTTAGTTCGGGAACTTATAATGATAACACCTCAGTTGAGAATGTTATATTGATTGTGTCTTCTATTTATTTAAAACAACAAGGAAAATCTTTTTGTATTTTTAATCTTTTACATATATATACAAAGAAAAGAAAAATATTTTTGTATTTTGTATTTTATAAAAACAATAACTTCACGAGGAAGGTTCTTCAAGTCACTAATCGCAAAAACTTCACGATATTGTCGCAACACACCTCCCCGGCAGCGGCGCCAAAATTTGATTCGTTGTGAAGTGAGTGGTGAAAAAACACAATATCAACGTATATCAAAATAACCGTAAAATTCGACAAATTAACCCTTTAGGAAAAAGGTCAACGTGCCAAACCTCACGGGTGTGATAAAAGTGATACCGGAAAGTGATTTCCCGGGTCGTGTCCCAACGAGGTGTGAATGGAAGGATTCGTTGAGTTTCGTGATTTGAACTTGAATTGGATTTAATGATTTTGGATTTGATTACGTATTCTACAATTTAATGAACGGGAAGGTAATTAAGGCAAGGGAACCCTAAAAAACTAAAAATAAACTATCACTAAGCCTAAGGAATGATAAAACGAAGCTACACTAAGTCCTAGGGTGCTAAAACGCAAAAACGTAAAAACCGGGAAACGACCCGAGCCATAAACGTAAAAGTTTTGCAATTTAAGGGCTACGGGTGTGAAATCAATTTTCCTACGTTCTATTTGACTAAAAATAATTTTAGAAAAAGACCGGGTATTTTTTTGACTTTTAAATTATTTTTTATGAATTAAAAACTATTTTACTCTAATTAAATAATAAAAAATACTAAACTAATTAAGAAAAATCTGGAAAAATCACAAAAACTACTTTGAGAAATACTGGATCTAAGAAAATTGAGAAAACGGGTAGTTGCTATTGGAAATAAGCAGTAAATAAGCTAAAAAGCGCTTATAAGCAAAACTGTCAAACACCCCTTATGTATTTAATAGTGCAACATGTGACTGAGACAAGTCCCAAGGGCGCCTGGTAAGTATGTTGTGTGTGAGCTGGGTGGCGTGGGTTCGAGTCCCAGCCATGCCAGTTTTTTTTGCGAAACATTTTTTTTTTGAAATTTTCTTTTGGAACTTGTGAAGAACAAAGTAATAAGCAAATTTTGTGAAAACTCTTATTTTAAAACCAGTGCAATAAGCTGTTATGACAGCTTATTGGCGACTGTTTTGGACAGCAACAGAAACAAACACCAAGCTGTTTGGAACAGCTTATTTCAATCAGCCAAACACCCCTTAAGGACTTTCTTGGGAGCAAATCAAGCATGCAATAAGCATTCCAAACATGTGAACAAGCAATCTAACTTAGCACTGAACTTGAAATAAGCAGCAAACATAAACTATGCTAATCCATGGAGGGAAAAATCAGTTGGCACAATAAGCTTATCTAAGGGATCCTAGGAAGCTACTAAATGGAATTAAGCACTAATGGTTGTTTATAAACTCTAGAAAGCTACTAATTGCTGAGCCTAAATTAATCTACATGAACTACTAATCACTACCTACTTAAATAATCCAACTGCATTGCCAATAAGCTGAATGAAACAAAAACATGACCTGTTGGTGACTGCAATTGCAGGCTGCAAACCAGTTAAATGAGGCCTTTTGGAGCTTAATTATAAGCTGGAAATTGAGCTTCCATACCAAGAAAAAGCTGCAAAGATTAAAGTTAGCATAGTAGGCTCCCTAAAAAGACCTAATAAGGGGTGGAAAAGGGCTTATAACAGCTCTGAATCAGCTCTATCACTTATTTTGGGCTACTTGCTGAGACAGAACAATTATTTTGGAGAAGGACAGTATTTGAAACTGGTTTAGCCCAAGCTAAAGAGAGCTGAGATGTAATAAAATGGACAAAGGTAGAGTTGGACTTGTAAAGATTTAGGAAAAGCAAATTTTGAGAGATTTGAGCTTCTAAAAAGCTGTAAAATAAGCCCACAAACAGCAGCCTGCTGCTGTCCTGTGTAGCATCAAAGGACGGTAGTTCAACCTCTTTTTTTTTGGTACCCAAACTTTTGCAAAACCTACCCCATTAACTCTGACTTCTAACAAATGATTTAAAACTTGAAAAAGGACTTTGACTTCAGAAGTCAAACGGGTAAAAAGCAATATTTTGACCACTTTTCTCTTTGTCCCAAACACTCTTTAACAAATTCTTCAAACTCAGAAATTGAGACTACTTTGATAACCACTGAATTGCAACATATTTCACACCAATTTTGAAATTTATATTCTACTGAATGCACAAAAGCTTGTAAATTAAGAAAAAAAAAAAAGATTGCTTTCATTAATTTAAAAGTAACATTACAAAACATAAAACTGATTTTTGAAACTAAGAAAAGAGGTGCCTTATAACAATGGCTACATCATCTATTTATACTACTACTCCAAGGTCTTCAAGGTCTTCACTCTCTTGTGCTTCTTCTCTGTGAGCAGTCAAGCCAAAGACCAAACTTGTGCTTTCTTGGATTAATCTCCACCCTTCAACTGTTAGGTATAGATTATGAAACGATCTGAGCCATTGGTTGAGGTCCTTTTGAGCTTGGATTGCCACAGTGGCAATGGATTCATGTGACTTTGTCTTGGGTAGGGGAATGAGTAAGATTGGGAAATGGGAGCTACTGGGTAACAGGGATGGTGGAGGTTTTGGGATTTGATGAAGCTGGGTAAAAGAAAGTTTGGAGGTGGAGTGTTTGGGGAGAAGGAAAAGAGGGGTAGGGTTTATGGGGAGCAGATAAAGGGTGAGGGTTTGTTTGGGCGGGAAATGGGGAAGACAGAGATGAGGGGTTGGGTGATTATCATTTGACCCAGGGTAAAATGGGTTGACCGGGTTGGGGAGATTGGGTTTGGACTTGGATATTGGGCTTGGGGTGTTTAAGTGGACCAAGATAAATAGTATAGGTTGGACTAACAATTTATCCATTAAGCATTTAGGGACCATAGTTGCCAAAACTGAAAATCCAGGGATCACATATGTAAAATCTGAAAAGTGATCAAAGGGAAAAATTTGACAATCTCAAATAATGCAAGGACTGAACTTGAAAATTTCTAATAATACAAAGACTAAATTTGCCAAATTTGAAACTCCGGGGATTAAACTTGTAATTTTCCAAAATTTATCAAAATGACCAAATTTGACAAGTTAGAATTACCAAAGGACTAAAAATGTTTATTTTTCAATTTAAAATGTCCAGGGTGAATTCGTAATCTTTGAAATTACATGGACTAAAGTTGCCATTTTTTGAAAGTTGGGGGACTGAAACTGCCAATTATGCAAACTTTGTTCGTTTTTCATTTGTTTTCAATAATTTTGCATCTGAAACATATAAAACACAATTTTGAGATATTTTCAGTATTTTGATGCATTTCGGAGTGTTTTTAGATGTTTTGCAGTTCAGATTTGACCTAAAATGATGAGTGAATAAGCACTCATCAAAACTTCACTTGAAATTCTGGGAATAAAACAAACAACTTTGGAATAAATGTTTATCTGGAATAAACAAATGCGGAAAATTAAGTCTGACACAAATGCAATATATCATTTGAGCAAGTCTTAAAATGGTATATTTCACTTGGAATAATTTACATGGATGGAAACCTTGTGTTGTTTTAACTAAGGGTTTATCATGTATATATTATATTGTGTATAAGACTAGTTGTTGCTTTTGTACAAGATCAAAATGAGCTGACAACAACAATATCTAATTGAGTGTGTATAGATTATTGTTTTTATAAATGTTTACGAATTATAAAGCATAATGTTGTATAAGTACAAATGATGCTAGAGGATTATTAATACTAGTTGTAGTAGGATTTCATCTTTTATGATAAATCTGCTAACTAGTTATGCTCAACATAGAGCATTGTTGCATTACACATTAATGAATGAGAATACTTTACACTTTTAGAAACTGTAAAGATGACTGTCAGTATGTCGTTGATTTTTAATACCTCATGCAAGGTATGGCGACATCTCCATACTATAATTCTTGCAATAGTATGAGCATATGAGATAAGACACTCATCTTATATTTCAAATCACTCACTATATGTGAAATTTGAAACAAGTATTCGGAAAGTTTATTCAGATGACTATTTAGTTTTTCTTTTAAAAGAAAGGTTGAAAATGTTGGAAACATTAGGCTTCAACTTACTAAATGAGTTTCATGCATATCTGTTTAAGTATTTGGATAATTGGGATTGAAAGACAATTTTTACTTTATGATAAATAAAGATACTTGGTATTTGTTATTCATTCATATAATAATTGTTATCCTATATTTGCATGTTTAATCCTTGAATAATTTTTATTATTCGAAATATGTCCATTGTCGGTTAACAATATGGAAATATTGTTATGATAAGGCAAATGTGAGTATTGGTTATAATTCTAACGAGAATTCGGATTGTTCCCACCAAACTCATATGTATTCACTAGAGATGCATATTGGATTCCCCAACTTTCAAACATTTACTTTTGGATCCTTGTCATAAGTAAAATATTGAAAATGGTTTGTTATCTTCATCCTTAGAATTGAGATGCAAGCAAGTTCTGTTATGTGTGGATATCATTTTTTGTAAGTATACGCAAAACGCTATCTGAACAAGGTAGTTATAAAAGCTATATTTCGGAGTGATGTGAAGCAGCATCCACAACACTTGTAGTCAATAAAGGATTTGTTACTCCACTTGATATGTGCAGAAAGATACCATGGCGCCTCTCCAAATTTAATCAGATAACTGTCTGGCCGGACCCAAAGGGTAATACAAGATGATTCTTGATTACATTTGGTATATCTGAATTAAAATCTATAAGGAGATTCTAAATGGTTAAACTATATGGAATGATTTGAGATCCATAATCCATGGTTTAACGGTATCTATAACAAAGGATGATTAGAGCAAGACATTGAATGACCATGCTACTGAGAAACTTTTACGAAACTATTCTCTCAGAAACTTTTAGTTAAAAAGCGAGTGAGAGCGTTTGCTAGGCGTTTCCATCGTTAGTTTTGTGTGCCATTCGACACACCAACTCCCAAGTGGGAGCTGTTGGTTTGTGGGAGTTTTAAACACGACAAAACGACTAAGAGTGTGTGAGCCGATGGGGGCACACACTATAAACACGAGAGTACGTGTCGAACGTTTAAACTTGAATACGTTATACCCGTTTTATGCGTGCATGTATATCTGATCCATCATATGATCCATGGACTTGTTCTAATTGATAAGTGGGTCGGGTTAGATTGCCTTGGGCCTTGTGAATGTCTAACTGATCGGATACAAAGGGATTTTGGGTTTTGATGCTTGTCGATCAAGAAAAAAAGTCCAAGTAAGGATTGGTTAAAATTATATATAAATACACTCCTTATCCCATGCATGTGATTGACGAAAAACCTATCCCTACACCCTATATTCTAATCGATTTATCATAACAGATGATGGCCTAATTGGATTTCTTTAGATATTCAATTATGGTTTCAACTTGTCTTGAATTAGTTCTAAGCTTGCATCATCTTCATGATCCAAGATGTTTAGAGTTTCGTTTAGGGTCCATGCTTCCAGTTCCAAGTCGAACTATGAATGGCAGCAAGTTTTTTGTGAACTTCTGGTCTTCACGATTTCGGACAATAAAGGGATAGATATCGGACAGTCTTGTCCGATATCGGGGTTACACATTAATCTGCTTCTCGGGTAGATTACTTATTGGGCAGAAAAAGGAGACTTGGTTTTTGGGTTTTTCTTGTCCATTGGTATTCAAGTAATTCAAGGGTTGATAGTTTTAAACGTTCTCGACTAGCGTCTAATCGAACGTACTTGGTTTAAGTGTTTGTGTGTGATACTCTTCGAGGTATCTATTTTAGATACTTAAGGTTTCGTATTGGTTTCTTGTTCTGTTAATAGAGATCAATTTCCAAGCAAGGTTAGCTTTTCTTTTATCCTTTTTAATTAATTAATATTGTATTAATTATTTGTTTATTATTACGTGTTAACCTAATTGCATTAACTAGATCCAATATCCGCTGCGTACTCGTAGAGGTTACTGGTTAACTGCTTCTAAAATCCCAACATGTTTTACCGTTACCATTTAAAAAAAAGTGTAAAGAAAGAAAAACATTATACGAAATAAAACGATACTGTGTGAGGCAGGTTTAACATAACGATTTCTCACGTTTCTTTTGCGGCTACGGGGACCATCATCATGCTTCTTTAAAATTATTTTGTCTTCACTATGTCCTGTATTTAATTAAAAAAATACGTGGATGTTACAGAAGTTTGCAAAAGGGTTGGAATCAAGTAACAAGCAACCAAACAACATCTATTTGAGAAATATAGACATTTTGTAAGTTGTTTTAGACAAAATAAAAATATAAATTGTTAATGTAAACTAATTAAATCGTCAGTTAACTCACAAGTCACAACGTTTTGATAAATATATATAGGAGGAATTGCATATATATCCTTTCAAAATCTTAAAATTACATATATATCCAACTCAAACTCATAATTACATATATATCCTTCTTAAATATTATAAATATCATATATATCCAAATAATTAATTTTTACATATTTAAAACACAAAAACTCATAACTATCCATGTATTTACCATTATGCCCTTATATTTACTCATCTTCTTAACCACATACATAACCCACTAACTGTACGACATTACAATTCCTTCCATCATTGATTTATAAATGTTTGTTGTTGGAAAGATTGATACAGTTTTGATTTATAAATATTATAATTGAACCCAAGTACTTGTTGTACAAAAACCCACCTACGGTATGGAGAGATCAAAGTTGTAATTGGGGTTGGAAAAATAAGCTTACATGGACACTCAAATGACATTTACGAGTTTTTTTATGTTGTTTATGATAAATGAAATGAATTTTTTAAACAATAATGATGAAGTTTCCATTAAACGAACACATACTTGTGACAGTAAAATACAAGAACATGGTGGTTTGGTATCTCCCTTAATAGAAGATTTATAAAAATAAGGGTATAATAGTAAATGTATTGTTTATTATAATTTTTTGTGTTTTAAATATGTAAAAATTGATTATTTGGATATATTTGATATTTATAATGTTTAAGAAGGATATATATGTAATTATGAGTTTAGGTTGGATATATATGTAATTTTGAGGTTTTGGAAGGATATATATGCAATTCCCCCTATATATAATGAAAATCACTACTACTTATAATGCACAAATGACTCTCTCTCTTATTTAATTTTCAGACTTTCAGACTTGCAAGTAATAAAGCATGATGTACAACACATTAAAGCACAAAATTTCAGACTTACAACCACATATGCATTATATACAACACATTAATACAAGCTTCTTGACCAAACAATTAATACACCTCATCACCAATTAATACAAAATGTAAAGCATAATGTACAAATCTATACTCCATTATTTCCGGCAATAAATATGATTCAGGCTACTGTTCCGGCTACTTGTCCGGCGAGAGTGGTGGCTGCAAAAAAAATTAAAAAATGTTAGATCTACAAACATAAAATCATTAGATCTACAAAAAAAATCGGATCTATAAAATAAAAAAATTATGGTTTGACAAGTTGAAATATTAAAAAATTTACGTAACTATTTTTTTATCACCAAAAAACGCATATTTATGAAAAAACAATTTACGTAACTATTTTTTTATCACCAAAAAACGCGTATTTATGAAAAAAAAATTACGAATCTATTTTTTTAAGACTAAAAAACGAATATTTATGAAGAAAAAAAATACGGATCTATTTTTTTTAAGACAAAAAAACGCGTATTTATCAAAAAAAAAAAAAAAAAAAAAAAAAAAAAAAAAAAAAAAAAATACGGTCAACTTTTTTTAGACCAAAAAACGCATATTTATCAAAAAAAAAATTACGGATCTATTTTTTTTAAGACCAAAAAACGCATATTTATCAAAAAAAATTACGGATCTATTTTTTTAAGACCAAAAAACGCATATTTATCAAAAATAAATTGCGGATCTATTTTTTTAAGACCAAAAAACGCATATTTATCAAAAAAAAATTACGGATCTATTTTTTTTAAGACCAAAAAACGCATATTTATCAAAAAAAAAATACGGTTCTATTTTTTTTAAGACAAAAAAACGCATATTTATCAAAAACATTACGGTTCTATTTTATTTTAAGACCAACAACGCATATTTATTAAAAAAAATTACGGATCTATTTTATTTTAAGACCAAAAAACGCATATTTGTGAAAAAAAATTTCGGAAGTATAAAAAAAACGTGGTAGGGTGGGGCGTCTTTGGTTGCTGCTGTAGGAGGGTGGTGGCGCCGGTATGGTGGTGGCGGCGGTACGGTGGTGGCGGCGGTAGTGTGCCGGCGGGTGAGAGTAGGGTTTGGTTGGGTGTGTGTGTATTTTATTTAGAATCAGAGTGTTTTGTTTGTGTGTATATTGTGGAGAGTGTTTTTTTTTTTTTAGAATGAGAGGGTTTGGTTGGGATTATGATTTGGTTGGGAGATGAGAGCGGTGTAAGTGTGTGTTTTTTTAAATAAAAAATATAAAGAGGAAGTAAATAGAAATGGATGATGGTATTTGTTGGTATTGGTTTGTTAGGATTGGATGATGGTTGGATTGGTAATTTTTAGGATTGTATGTTGGTTTGGTGTGTGTAACACTTTTTGGGCTTCGATTGTTTGATACGGTAACATCGACTATAACAATAAGAACGAACTTTCAAAAAGAAGAAGAAAAAAAAACACTAAAACGATACAACTTTTAGCAATAAAAATTTATAACAATAACAATCGTCTAATAATTTAAAAAAAAATGCATAATAAAATATAACAAAAATTACAAAACAAAAAAGCTACAATAAAAAAAGAACAGAAAACATACATGAATCGGCTACAAATCAGCCGTGTTGCAACGTGCGGTATTTTTGAAAATATTTGCTCGCAACAAAATTAGTCACCGGGTACCCGCCGCCGCATTGCGCGGGTACCCTGCTAGTATATATATATATATATATATATATATATATATAGGGTAAAGTTAAAATAAAAATACAAATATCCGTAAAAAGAATAAAAAGATTTTGTTTTTTTTTAATTCTCCAAAAATTCCAAAAAAATTCCACAAGATCGGGTATGTTGGTGCATAAAACTTTTATGAAAACATTTTTTATAATTTTGAGTTTTGATACGTTTTTTTAATGTACAAAAAAAGAATTTTGAAGCACAAAAATTTCAACTTGTTTTAGTTAGATGCGCAATGTTATTTTCAAGGTTGCAAAAATCGTGAATCGGTAGTGAGGCGGTCGACCCCCCTGTAGCTTGTAATCGGTCTAGGCGGGATTAATCAGTGATTAATCGGATTGACATTTTTGGCAAGTTTTGAGTATTTTCGGCGAGTTTTGAGTATTCCCATAAAGATTTTCCTTAAAAACATCTTGTAATAGATATAAAAAGCGACTATAAGTGATTACATTTGTTCAAGGTTGCAAAAATAGTAAATCAGTGATAAATCGTATTGGCATTTCTTGCAAGCTTTGGGTATTTGCGGCGAGTTTTGGTATTCCAGGAAAGATTTTCTTTGAAAAACATCTTGTAATACATATAAATAGTGACTATAAGTAATTAAAACTAATTTACAGTGAGTTTAGGGTATTTCCAACAAGATTTATAAGTTTTTGGCAAGTTTGACCATCGTTAACCACCGTTGACCCTGGTTGACCGATTTGTTTGAACGATTTACAAAAATCGGCAAGGTCGGTGGCCCAGTAGCACCTAATCGGTGATTAATCGGCTTTGTAGACCTTTTTTTGCAACACTGGTTATTTTGATGAAAAAAGTCAAAAGAAGTTGAGTGCAAAAACTAATTTTTGATTTAATGCGCAAACGTATTTTTTCATAATTTTTTTTTGGAAAAAATATCCACTTTTAAAAAAAAGTTCTTTACAACTTTTTCATGCAACATCATACCCGATCTTGTGAAATTTTTTGAGAATTTTTCGACAACGTTTTTTGAAAAAAAAATATTTTTATCTTTTTACAGATATTTGTTCTTTTTATTGATATATATATATATATATATATATAAATATATATATATATATATATATATATATATATATATATATATATATATATATATATATATATATATATATATATATATGACAACTAAAAAAAAATAATCGATGTCACCCTAAAGACTTGTAGATACTAACAATTATGTGACAACATAAACCATACAGTCGTTAAAACTACAAGGATGTCTCAACGCAAAAACATGCTTATCTACTCCACCGAAGGTCACAACAGTAGCACGTGGAACAAGCGCAAGCATTTACCTAGACAATGCCGCCTACCGAAGCTTCATTTACAACAAATTCAACATTAGTCCTGTGGAGATGGAAAGAGCCGGTGTGGCTCTGATTTCCTACCAACAAAGGGTTCCATTCATTGTAATCAGGGCACTTTCTGACCTTGCTGGTGGCGGTGAACACTCTAACGAGGCTGATACGTTCATTGACCTTGCTGCTAATAATTCTGTCAAAGTTGCTGTGGAGTTTATTAAGTTAATCCCATCTCACAAGTAAATTAATTTACGTGTGTAGTTGATGGCTTTTAGTATTTTGAACTTGAATAATACAATTGTAATAACTTGCATCATTTGAACTTGGCGTATTTGGTCTTTCGCATGATTCGAATAAAGTTTTTTAAGCTTTACTTTATTAGTTTATGGTTTGTGTATTCATATATCTTGGTGTTAGAATGTAACTTTAGAATTATGGAATTTGTATTTGATGTCATGTTGATTCACAGGTCCAAATGACAAGCCTTGATCGCTGAACACGTGGACTGGTTTATCTGTATCACTCAAGAAACAAGAGATATCGTTAGAATGTATACGGGACTTTCTCCCCGTAATACACTTCGATGATCAAGTCAATATCGGACATCAAAAATAATATATAGGTAGTAGTAGGGGAGAGTGTGAAATGTGTGAAATAGCACATATGTTAGAAAAAGTAGTATTATAGATTGATGTAGTGGGATAAACATGTATTGTACGCTTGTAGCAATAAATAAAGTATTAGTGAATGTTGGTGTGCTAAAGGACTTAGACTCGTTCTTATTATAGAAGTATGAAGTCATATGAAGGTACAATTTTACTAAGATTGGCATGTTGTAACGTTTCACTCAAGCAATTAGTGTTTGTACAATATTTGCTCATGTGGAAAACTAGAAAGGGTTGAATAGTTTTACCGATGAAAACTTTGTTTTAAACTATTTAGATCGACTTATGTCAATCTATTTAAACATGTGTGTTTGATGTTGATAGATAAGCATATATAAATATGTAATGAAAGAATAAGGAGTAAGAAGCACAAAATCATAACGCGAGTATTTATAGTGGTTCGGCTACAAGGACACCTTCCTTGCCCTACTCCACTCCCCGAGTCACCTACTCGAGAGTTCGTAAACACTACACGACACCAACTCCTTATGGCGGAGAAGCCTTCACAACGTTGCCTACTCTTTATCCAGTACAAGGCTAGATACCGGGTTAACCAAACCTATCACAACGTCGCCTATCCTTTATTCGGTAATAAGCTAGATACCGAGTTCCATTACAATGGAGGAACTACTACCCAACACTACACAACAACTAACCACAAAGGAGATCCACTCCTTATAATAACATCAACAAGGATACCAATATCCTTTGACCCAATACTAATCTATCTTGTACATCGAACACACCATATCGAATGTACACCTTAGGCATCTTTCACTAATTCCTTCGGCTTGTCTTCTAGGAACCCTTCACTAATGCCTTGTGACTTGACTTCTAGACACCTCAATGCCTTTAGCCTTGACTTCTAAGCACTCTTCACTAGTGCTTCTAATATGGACGTTCGACACCTCTCACTAATGTCTTTGTCTTGACCCTTTATACATCTTTCACTTATGTCTTTGACACTACAATTCTAATGAGAAAGTAGAGAACTATCTATTTAGAAAACCTCAATAGTCTTGATGATGACGATGCATGGCAACTCATGGACTTGAGCTTGCTTGACTTCAAAAGGTGGTGATCTCTCCTTTAAGAGGAACCTAGAGAATCACACAAAAACAAAACTACATACATAGATCACTTGGATATGAGGTTAGAGAGTTTATAACTCAAAGAGAAAATATATGTGAAAGGGGTAAGTTACAATGAAGAAATGACTCACTATTTATAGAAGAAAAATAGCTACTGTTCCACGGATCCCACGGATCCCTCACTTGAGGGATCCGTCCAGTGTATTACTGGGGATCCGTGGGACACTCCCCTTTGCCCATGGGTTTTGGGTCATGGGTCCTAGACATTGGATCAAGGGTATCCAAGTAGATACAATGTATCTACAAGATGCAATGCATCTAGTCCATGGGTCATGGGTTGAAACCATGGGTCATGGATAATATCCATATATGACTTATGCATGATGTCATGAAAGGGGTTATGGGTTATGCTACATGGGTATGGGTCATGGACTTTGGGTTTTACCCAACTACATTCAATGTATTTGGTCAATGAGTCAAATACTTAAGTTTCTACCCATTTATATTACCCATTATAATACATACTAGTTACGTATATATTTACCCAATATGTAAACACTAGTTGTTGTACATATGTATTACTACATCATAAAACCACTTTTACTTGTTTAGTGTTTCATGTGAAAACGTAAGTGTGTTAGTAAACTATTGGCTCAAACTATTTACGTATTTTATTTGTTTCGTTAAAATGATTTTACGTTTTTTATCGACAAAACATTAGAAGATCGTAAAATATAAATAAACGTTTTTACGGCTTATTTGTATTAACAATCTCTCCCTTTTTGTTGATGACAAAACATAAAATTATTTAAGTAAAAACTAAAATTGGTAAAGGTTTGAATTGTAGTTTTTACTTTCTTCTCCAACTTTTTGTCGAAACAAAAAGAGATTCGAAAAGAAACTAACACATTGTTTTAAGAAAAACATGTGAAAGAAAAAAAATAATATGAAAAGTAAGAAGTGGCCGGGGAAGATTTCTCGTCTTAACTCTATGACGAGTCCATCCCTTTGTGAGGGCGTCAAGTAAGAAAAAAAATACTAAACTAGTTCATTTACACCTATGTTTGCAAAAGATTTCATCTATGTAACGAATATGCTCCCCCTTGATGATTGTAACTTTGCAACGGGATGTCATGAAATTTGATCCTAATGAGAATTATATTGAAAATGATTTTGCAATGTGTTGCTTTGACACAAAGCTCCCCCCAGCTTAGGGTGTCAAAGTCTTCATGTGTAAATTTGAAAATCTACAAAACAAATGTTAGAAAACAAATATATCATAATTTCTATGAAATAAGACTCAAGTTAGTAGAAGACTAGTCTTCTGTTGCACGGATCCCACGGTTCCCTCCTTGGAAAGATCCGTCTAGGCAAAACGTAGGGATCCGTCTGTCTGTTAACAAAATATAGCAAAGATGATGTAACAAATGATGTTGACATCAAAGTGAGATATGTATTGGAACACCAAACATATACTCACAATAATATGGCAAATATCATGTAATTCCATTTAATAAAACTAGAGATATGATGTACATGACTCTAAAAACTAAGAAAATGAACAATACATGACATTGAATTACAAGACTATCTAAGTCGCGCATGATATTAGGACACCACTAGAATCCTTTAGCTCAAGTTTGTTTAGGTTTAATCTCGTCGAAACGTTCGAGGAGGTGATGAAACATGAAACGTTGATCTTCACGTACTTCATGTATCAAACTTTCAACATGTTGACAATGATAACAATCTTTGTCATGGCTCGGTAGTGGTGATGGAAGAAGGGAAATTGCTTGATGTGAAGGATCAAGTGAAGCAGGTTGAGGAGCCTCAAAAGAAGGAGGGATTGGTGGAGGCACATTTGAGGATGGCTCAACCAAGAATGATGGTAGTCGTAGAGAGGTGTCAACTTCCATGTGGTTGGGTGGTTGTCTTTGATGATTTCTCATAATCCAAAAGGGATTATTTGATGGTATGTGAGGAGAAAAAGAAGCCGGAGCTAGTGTTGACTCAACACCTTGATTTTGTTCCACTATTCCTCCAAAACAGGAGAATGTTGTCGGTGGTGGAGGATGAGATGGCCTAGGAGGCAAATCCTCTATATTGTAAAGGTGTGGTGATGAGAGTGGGGTGGTGAATGATAGGGCTTTAGGCACCAAGGGTGATGGTTTAGTGGAAATGGGATTGTTTGGTTGAGGAGGCATGGTGGTGTTTGGCATTGGTAGTTTTTTGGGAACAGTCCTTTTGGGGATTGGTTTGATAGGTGGAGGGGAGATCCTACCATTTGTGTATTTAATGGGAGATGATTCGGTTGAGGAAATTTCGTGTACAACACGAGCAATTTTCTTAGGTGGTCCTTTGGTGGATGAATTACCACAAGGAGCTTTCCTCATGATGAGATGATTGAAAGAGGTTTGCAAAGGTTTATAAGTGCTGAGAATGAGGATGAAGATTATGACTTTAGGAGTCTTAACAATGTGGTTTATAAAGAAAGAGATTTGGCAAGTGCATTCAAGACTCAAGGCACTAAGATCCTTTGGAATGTGATGATTATCATGCACAAGAATCAACTTTAGAGTTGTACTGATCTAGGGTCTTAATTAAGATAAGATGGAGTGTTCAAGTTAGCAAAATGAGCTTGAAATGATTGTTTTAGCTAGAGTTGACATGATTCTGCCACCCGGATCCCACGGTTCCCTCTAATGAGGGATTCGTCTACGCTAATCCTAGGGATCCGGCTCTCAGCAGCTAGGAAAGGGTAAAAATGATGTTTGTAAGGTCTAATGCATATACTGTTTTGAGTGTTTCAGTCCTCCTAAGTATCTTAAATGAAAGGGTACTTAAATGTTCAATGGCAATGAGTGATGTAGCTAATGATTGCCTTTTATGGAAGAAAATGGAACTTTTATGAGTACCAATGAATGACCAAAGATGACACTAAAAATTTGAGAGTGTCAAATGGAGCTAAATGATCCTAGATATCAGATAGTAAATTAAGATAATATTTTGGAGGATATCTTAAAGATTCATAGAAAATGGAAAAAACTAGAATTTGACTCATTTTAAGGTAAGGATGACTAAAATCAATTTGTTAAAATTGAAAGATTTCAAAGGCTAGATGTATTAACATGTGAGGGATGATGTGTGAGTATAAGAGCGGAAGAGTAATGAGTTTTGGTGAAGTATAAAGTCATATGAAGGTACAATTTTACTAAAATTGGCATGTTGTAACGTTTCACTCAAGCAATTAGTGTTTGTACAATATTTGCTCATGTGGAAAACTAGAAGGTGGGGTTGAATAGTTTTACCGATTAAAACTTGGTTTTAAACTATTAAGATTAACTTATGTCAATCTATTTAAACATGTGTGTTGGATGTTGATAGATAACTATATATAAATATTTAATGAAAGAATAAGGAGTAAGAAGCACAAAACCACAACGCGAGTATTTATAGTGGTTCGGCTACAAGGACACCTTCCTTGCCCTACTCCACTCCCGAGCCTACTTTCGAGAGTTCAGTAAACACTACACGATACCAACTCCTTATGGCGGAGAAGCCTTCACAACGTTGCCTACTCTTTATCCGGTACAAGGCTAGATACCGGGTTCTTCCACAATGTAGAACCAAACCTATCACAACGTCACCTACCCTTTATTCGGTACTAGGCTAGATACCGAGTTCCATTACAATGGAGGAACTACTACCCAACGCTACACAACAACTAACCCTAAAGGAGATCCACACCTTATAATAATATCAACAAGGATATCAATATCCTTTGACCCAATACTAATCTATCTTGTACATCGAACACACCATATCGAATGTACACCTGAGGCATCTTTCACTAATTCCTTCGGCTTGTCTTCTAGGTACCCTTCACTAATGCCTTGTGACTTGACTTCTAGACACCCTCAATGCCTTTAGCCTTGATTTCTAAGCACTCTTCACTAGTGCTTCTAATATGGACGTTCGACACCTTTCACTAATTTCTTTGTCTTGACCCTTTAGACATATTTCACTTATGTCTTCGACACTACACTTCTAATGAGAAAATAGAGAACTATCTATCAAGAAAACCTTAGTAGTCTTGATGATGACGAAGCATGGCAACTCATGGACTTGAGCTTGCTTGACTTCAAAAGGTGGTGATCTCGCCTTTAAGAGGAACCTAGAGAATCACACAAAAACAAAACTACATACATAGATCACTTGGATCTGAGGTTAGAGAGTTTATAACTCAAAGAGAAAATATATGTGAAAGGGGTAAGTTACAATGAAGAAATGGCTCACTATTTATAGAAGAAAAATAGCTACTGTTCCACGGATCCCACGGATCCCTCACTTGAGGGATCCGTCCAGTGTATAATAGGGGATCCGTGGGGCCTGCTCCTTGCATGGGTTTTGGGCCATGGGTCATGGGTTATGGGTCATGGGTCATAGACATTGGACCATGGGTATCCAAGTAGATACAATGTATCTACAAGATGCAATGCATCTAGTCCATGGGTCATGGGTTAAAACCATGGGTCATGGATAATATCCATATATGACTTATGCATGATGTCATGAAATGGGTTATGGGTTATGCTCCGTGGGTATGGGTCATGGACTTTGGGTTTTACCCAACTACATTCAATGTATTTGGTCAATGAGTCAAATACTTAAGTTTCTACCCATTTATATTACCCATTATAATACATACTAGTTATGTATATATTTACCCAATATGTAAACACTAGTTGTTGTACATATGTATTACAACATCATAAAACCACTTTTACTTGTTTAGTGTTTTATGTGAAAACGTAAGTGTGTTAGTAAATTATTGGCTCAAACTATTTACGTATTTTATTTGTTTCGTTTAAATGATTTTACGTTCGTTAATGACAAAACATTAGAAGATCGTAAAATATAAATAAACGTTTTTACGGTTTATTTGTATTAACAATCTCCCCCTTTTTGTTGATGACAAAACATAAAATTATTAAGTAAAAACTAAAATTCGTAAAGGTTTGAATTGTAGTTTTTACTTTCTTCTCCCCCTTTTTGTCGAAACAAAAAGAGCTTCGAAAAGAAACTAACACATTGTTTTAACAAAAACATGTGAAAGAAAAAAAATAATATGAAAAAGTAGAGAGCAAGAGACGGGAAGATTTCTCGTCTTAACTCCTGACGAGTCCATCCCTTTGTAGGGCGTCAAGTAAGAAAAAAAAATACTAAACTAGTTCATTTGAACCTATGTTTGCAAAAGATTTCGTCTATGTAACGAATATGCTCCCCTTGATGATTGCAACTTTACAACGAGACGTCATGAAATGTGATCCTAATGAGAATTATATTGAAAATGATTTTGCAATGTGTTGCTTTGACACAAAGCTCCCCCTAGCTTAGGGTGTCAAAGTCTTTATGTGTAAATTGAAAATCTAGAAAACAAAGGTTAGAAAACAAATATATAATGCATAATTTCCTACAAATAAGACTCAAGTTACTAGAAGCCTAGTCTTCTGTTGCACGGATCCCACGGTTCCATCCTTGGAAGGATCCGTCTAGGCAATACGTATGGATCTGTCTGTCTGTTAACAAAATATAGCAAAGATGATGTAACAAATGATGTTGACATCAAAGTGAGATATGTATTGGAACACCAAACATATACTCAGAATAATATGGCAAATATCATGTAATTCCATTTAATAAAACTAGAGATATGATGTACATGACTCTAAAAACTAATAAAATGAACAATACATGACATTGAATTACTAGACTATCTAAGTCGCGGTTGATATTAGGACACCACTAGAATCCTTTAGCTCAAGTTTGTTTAGGTTTAATCTCATCGAAACGTTCGAGGAGGTGATGAAACATGAAACGTTGATCTTCACGTACTTCATGTATCAAACTTTCAACATGTTGACAATGATAACAATCTTTGTCATGGCTCGGTAGTGGTGATGGAAGAAGGGAAATTGCTTGATGTGAAGGATCAAGTGAAGCAGGTTGAGGAGCCTCAAAAGAAGGAGGGATCGGTGGAGGCACATTTGAGGATGGATCAACCAAGAATGATGGTTGTGGTAGAGAGGTGTCAACTTTCATGTGGTCGGGTGGTTGTCTTTGATGATTTCTCATAATCCAAAAGGGATTATTTGATGGTGACGGAGAAAAAGAAGCCGGAGCTAGTGTTGACTCAACACCTTGATTTTTGTTCCACTATTCCTCCTAAACAGGAGAATGTTGTCGGTGGTGGAGGATGAGATGGCCTAGGAGGCAAATCCTCTAGATTGTAAAGGTGTGGTGATGAGAGTGGGGTGGTGAATGATAGGGCTTTAGGCACCAAGGGTGATGGTTTAGTGGAAATAGGATTGTTTGGTTTAGGAGGTATGGTGGTGTTTGGCATTGGTAGTTTTGTGGGAACAATCCTTTTGGGGATTGGTTTGATAGGTGGAGGGGAGATCCTACCATTTGTGGATTTGATGGGAGATGATTCGGTTGAGGAAATTTCTTGTACAACACGAGCAATTTTCTTAGGTGGTCGTTTGGTGGATGAATTACCACTAGGAGCTTTCCTCATGATGAGATGATTGAAAGAGGTTTGCAAAGGTTTCTAAGTGCTGAGAATGAGGATAAAGATGATGACTTTAGGAGTCTTAACAATGTGGTTTATAAAGAAAGAGATTTGGCAAGTGCATTCAAGACTCAAGCCACTAAGATCCTTTAGAATGTGATGATTATCATGCACAAGAGTCAACTTCAGAGTTGTACTGATCTAGGATCTTAATTAAGATAAGATGGAGTGTTCAAGTTAGCAAGATGAGCTTGAAATGATTTTTTTAGCTAGAGTTGACATGATTCGTCACCGGATCCACGGTTCCCTCCAATGAGGGATCCGTCTAGGCTAATCCTAGAGATCTGACTCTCAGCAGCTAGGAAAGGGTAAAATGATGTTTGTAAGGTCTAATGCCTATACCATTTTGAGTGTTTCAGTCCTCCTAAGTATCTTAAATTAAAGGGTACTTAAATGTTCAAGGGCAATGAGTGATGTAGCTAATGATTGCCTTTTATGGAAGAAAATGGAACTTTTATGAGTACCAATGAATGACCAAAGATGACACTAAAAAATTTGAGAGTGTCAAATGGAGCTAAATGATCCTAGATATCAGATAGTAACTTAAGATAACATTTGGGAGGATATCTTAAAGATTCATAGAAAATGGAAAAAACTAGAATTTGACTCATTTTGAGGTAAGGATGACTAAAATCAATTTGCTAAAATTGAAAGATTTCTAACGCTAGATGTATTAACATGTGACAGATGATGTGTGAGTATAAGAGCGGTAGAGTAATGAGTTTTAGTGAAACGATAGATTGAAAAGCACCTTGAGTGTGATCTAAGTGAGTTATGAGTGAGTATGAAACTTTACTCCGCTTGAGAAGGACTTAATTGGTCCTAAGGCACTATGCTTAGCTAGTGTGAAGTGATCTAAAGACATGGTTTGAAGTATAAAGATTGCAACTGCATTTCTGTTTGCCCGGATCCCACGGTTCCTTAAGAGGATGGATCCGTCTAGCACAAACTGAGGGATCCGTCTCCTGCTAAACAGTACCTTTACAAAAGGCATGCAAGGGTTGCACAAAGCATCATATTTCAAAGCTAGTGTTTTCTAAGAAGTTTGAACACTAGTATAGTAGAGATATCAAATGTTAAATGTTTTATTTCATGAAAGAAATTGCATTACATTGATAGAGCATGAGTACTAAGGATTTTGAGAAGAATCTAAATTTCTTGAGCATTTTCGCTAGATGGATCATCAAATGGTTGATGAGTATTTGCAGATTCAGGGATGAAGAAAGTCTTCATGAAAGATGTGTTTAGAGGTTCCATTATCTTGTTCACAAGTACGTACAACGGACTTTGAAATTGATGATGAGGTACATGATGTGATGATAAAGTCGTGTCAAGAACATTCCATAAGAGATTAGTTTGTTCTTGGAGCCTTGAAAATTTACAATTCGCCTTGCGAAGAAATAGGCGAGATTGTATGCTTGTTGTGTTAGCAAACAATACATTATGTGAGCACAACAAGCGGGAAGGATTTCTCAATTTCCCCTAAGACTCCAAACATGTTCACGTAGGATGAGCACGAGAGGCTTATACTCTTCCCGGATATCCCGTGTATAGATAATGTTTGGATCAAAGTAATAGGGTCGAGGTTTGCATAACATGCGAGTCAAGTCTTGAGGGGAAGGTATGTGTAAACAATATGGACTATTTTCTTCACGATATTTGAAGAGAGAATCAAGAGACCAATCTTCAGTGAAGGCACATTGTCCATGATTTGGAATTCGGAGAATGTGAGCACATTGCTCAAGGGTTAAAACAAACTTTTGGTTTTTGATCCAAAACCATAGAGATAGAGATCGATCCTCGTTACGAACAAGTTCGACTTGACGGAAGAATTCCAATACAAACCTCAGACAGATTTTCTCGTTAATTCCGAGAAGACATTCCAGTCCTATGGTTTAGAAGGAGGTATTGATACCTTCTTCGTATTGCAGAGGAGTGTCGAACATACTGATAACATCAAATAGTCCTGAATATTAAGTGTCAATTTCCCCCGATTATGCTCGTTATTTATATCATTTATATGGATTTACGCTTGTTTTCCATTGTTTTCCACTTTCAGTAAAATTACGAGCATTGGAGCTAAAGAGACGCGGAAATGGAAACATTACTAAAGATTTATCACGGTATGCCTATTTTGAAGAAGTTCTGCAGCGTAACTCCTCTCTCACATGCAGTAACTATGCGTGACTCAGAATACCAATTTATCAAGAGGTTACGACGTAACTCTTCCCAAAGGTTACGACGTAACTACATTAGGTCAAATGAGGATCACGCTACGTGATACTTACGCCATACTCTTGCATCACACAAGCGTAACGTGTTTATTGAAGAGCGTAACCACTTATTAGGTTCGCCGTAACTAAGCGAA
This sequence comes from Chrysanthemum makinoi, assembly GCA_910596185.1. Classification (NCBI taxonomy): domain Eukaryota; kingdom Viridiplantae; phylum Streptophyta; class Magnoliopsida; order Asterales; family Asteraceae; genus Chrysanthemum; species Chrysanthemum makinoi. The sequence continues at coordinate 225,076,177 of OU343217.1, read as the reverse complement.
TCTTGTGCATACGTCGAATAGAAGGTTACGGCGTAACTCCTATATTGGTTACGCCGTAACCGGACAATATAAATACCCAATTCGGCATTTCGATCATCCCATTCCACACACAACTTTCGAGAACATGGGAAAAAGCTCAAGGCAGGTCGGGGAGCATACTGAAATGTTTCCAAGGGAGAAACCATTACGATAAGCTTTAGCGTTTTATATTTCTTTTACTTTCAATTCATGTATTTCGTACCTTTGAATATTGAATTGATTTTCATGATTAATATGAGCGGCTAAGCACCCTTTGGTTCTAGCCTAGTTATGATTCCTTAATTGTTTTGTTTGCGTTTACCTTTACTTCCGTACAATTATTTCTAAGTGTATGCATGCATAGTTCTTAGGTAGTCACCCTTGGTTCGGTAGTTTTGAATGGCGGTAGAGGCCAATTGCCTAGGAGATATGACCAACTGACCCTAGGTGAGCGGGCTGAGACGGGAAGGGTAAGATATGACCAACTGACGACCCTTTCTACTTGTGCGATTTGACCAACTGATCACCTATCGTTTGGATGAACTTAAGAACTGGGGGGTGTAGTGTCTAAGTTCCTAACGGCCGGGCACTAACTATTTTGAATCTAGCATGTAGCGGTACTTAATGACTTGGCTTAGGGGACCAGGAACAACGGACTTATGACGGTGCGCTGATTTCTCCATGGTGGCATCTTTGTGATAGGTTAGGCGAATTGACCAAATCTTCCTCTCGAATTTGACCCACACAATAATTGGAAGAGTAGACATAGACATAACTAGCTAGGAGGATTGACTAGGTTAGCACCACTATTCCTCTTGATTTCCCTTTACCCATTTATCGCTTTTATTCGCATTAGTAGTTTAATTAATTAATTCCATATCAATATTATTACGTGACACTAGACTTATTAATAATCCAACACACATAGCTCTTGGGACGACCTCGGCTTTACCATTTACTACACTACCGCGACCGGTACATTGCCCGTTAGTGCCCTAGGGTAGACCATAGGTATAGCGAGACACTATAAATATTAAGACCAGTCATGAAACACGCATCAAGTTTTTGCGGTGCCGGGAACTATTTTAGGATTTTATATTAAGTCTGTTTTTAATTTTCTTTCGATAATGTCGAGGATACAAGACTCGCAGCTCGAGGCCTTTTCGGCCACCCCATTCGATGACCGGAGAAGCAATTTAGTAGAAGGAAAATCTATTCTCGGTTCCTATTCACAACATCTTCTCATTCTATGAATCGGACGGTCGGGCGAGCAGGAAGTCATCAATGAAAATAATATCGATGACTTACTTAACCATGGAGGTATTTAGAGCGACCGAGCGAAGCGCCAACGAAGCTTCACTCAAGACTCTCACGAAAAATACTCTATTCCGAGCATATTATTCGAGAGTTGCATGTTGAGTTTTGGAACGGAAGGGACGCGGTATCGTGAAGAAGTTCTCCACTTGTCTTCTCTTTTCACATAAGGTTGTTTTACAATTGCAGATTTTCCTATGACTCTTTAAGGACAGCGAAAAATGGTATAACAAACTCCCTCACGATTGTAAAGGAGAGTGGGGTAAACTTAGAAAAGAATTCGTCCCGCAATTTTTCCCCTTCAAAAATGGCCAAGCTTCTTGGGAAAATTTATCAATTCGTTCAGATTGGGGAAGAAACGCTTTACCAAGCATGGGAAAGATTCAACGAGCTTCTCTATTGATGTCCTTCACATGATTTAAACAAACATCAGATCGTATACGTCTTTTATCGTGGGATTAATGCACAAACACGAGAGCTTCTCGATTACCAAAACCAATTTAAGCATGACTCTGATCAAGCCCTTGAATGTATTAATTTCACGAGCATTGCTACAAATGGCACATGGATACAGTGCGGACCTAAGAGACAATTTTGATCACAAGGTAATGAAAACAATAACTAAGCAAGAATACAATTACGGGAGATCTTGGAAAAAGGATAGAAAGAGAAGCATGCAAAGTTGAAAAGGTTAAAAGCGTGTTTGGAACCAAAGCGATCTTGAAAGAAAAATTCACTACCACATCAGGGAATCAAGAGAACGAGATGATAGGATTGAAAAAGTAATGAAGACATTCGTGGATAATACAATCTCTTCTCTCAAAATGCACGATGATAGGATTAAAAGATTGGAAAAGAATGTTAGTTCATGTTCGAGAAGCTATCTCCATTATTTAGCAGCCAATGAGGAGGAAGTTGTCCACACTGTAGAAACTATCCTCGAAGAACCTTTGACCTTTTAGGAAAAAGTTAGCGACGAATCGATGGAGAAACAATCACTTCGGACCAAACTTTGTTGGTAAACCCTCCTACCAATGATTCTAATATTACGGGAATTAAGTTATGATGAGACTATTCGCTCGTCAACGAAGATGCTCAGCAGCTTTGAGGAACGAGCTACCACTAAAGGAAAAAGATCCAGGATGCTTTACTCTCCCTTGCTATATCGAGGAGTCTAGACATGTGTAATGCCCTAGCGCATCTTGGAGCTAGTATCGATAATGCCTCGCTTCGATGTTGTTTGCGTATGGGAATTGGTAACTTAAAGCCGCTAAGATGAAAATTGAAATGGTTGATCGATCTATGCAATCGCCATTAGGAATTGTTGAAAATGTGTTGGTGAAGATTAAGAAATTCCTTTTCCCAGGAATTTTGTGATTCTTGACATTCCGGAAGAAAACAAGATACCGGTCATTTTAGGAAGACCTATGCTTGCCACGGCTCACACTAAGGTTGATGTCTTTGCTTGGAAAGTTGACCTTGAAGCTAATGGAGAAATTGCCGCTTTGGACCTAATGAACATTTGTCTACCTCGAGAGAAGGTATGTGCATTGACCACAGTAGGCAATTTTGGTGAAGCTTTAGAAAATTTCTTAGCGACCCCTGATCCCGGAGAGGGTTGACTCGGGGAAAGATTTTGATGTTTTCATGAATTTTGAAGAAGAAGATAATTTGGGATTAAGGCCGAGGACCTCTCAAGTGATGTGAGATGAACCATTGGCAAGATAACTCATTAAGACTTTTCACAGCCAATTCAACCTAAATTTCATGAGGTAGGAACCCACATTCATCATAGAAACCCCTACTATCTTAAGATCTCATGTAAAATTGGGTTCATCGACTTCCACCCATTTATTGACACGACGTCCCCAGTCAATATCATGTCAAGAGAATGCTACAACCAAGTTATGAAGAAGGAATTAGAATACAAGGGAAATAACTTTATGGGGTTTGCAACTAACATCCATGTCTTTGTTGGGACCCATTCATTCTTGGTGGACTTTATGGTTCTAGACGACGTAAGTGAATTTGTGGAGGATGGACTTACAGGTATAATTTTAGGAAGGCCTTTTCAGGAAATGTCGGGTTTAGATAAAAATGAAAAGAAGGATTAGTATGGTTGAAGATTAACAATGACAAGACGATCTTCAAAATGCCGAGAACGATCAAGAACTTTAGAAACTGGACCAAGAGGCAGTTAAGCCAAGCTCGACCTTTACTCGATATCGGGGAAGACAAAGAAAAAGACGTTGATCATCCCCACCAGAAAATCAAAAGTTTCTACTCAGGCTGTTTAGAATTGGGAAATGACTACAAAAGGGATGAGAATTTGGTAAGTTGGATTCAGCGTGGAGACTGCCATGTCCACGAAATGACCAACAAGCACGGTATCCCGGCTCTGAGTCTAACTTAAAGACTTGTTAAAAAAGAAAAGTGCTCTTTCGGGAGACAACCCGAATTATCCCTTTCTTTTGTTTTTATTTCTTTTCTATTGGGTTTTGTGTTTTCTAACAATTGTTGCAGGAAATGAGGAACGAATTGCTGCTGTAGTTGCTGATATGAACAGAGTTACGGCGTAACTCATCTTGGTGATTACGCCGTAACCAACGTTTTAGCAGCAGAACTCTTGACGCATTACCAATTACATACCATCTCAGTGGTTACGCCGTAACTACTCGCTTTTACAGCTCATACCAGGTTTTGCCAGTTACGGCGTAACTCCCTCATAGGAGTTACAACGTAACTTTCCTCTGCTTTAATTCTTTCATTTTATAACACAGTAACCTTGTATTAGTTTTTAAATGAACTTTGTGGGTGTGTTCCCTGTAAACCCTCACGAGACTTCACTCATCCACTTGGGACACCAAGTGGTTTAAAAGGCTTGTTGCATACGCTAAATGCAACCGTGATTCCTACAAAAGTGAGTTAGGTTGTTTTTCATTTTTATTTTTTCTTTTTAGAATTATGCTTGTCGGTATTGTGATTTCAGGGATTGAAGTTTGTTCATGACGCTTAAACGAAGGCACGGTTCTTTTTTGTGGGCCTTCTTCTTTTGGAGCAATTTCAGGGAAGTTCTCGCTCTAATTCTACCTTTCTCTTCACCTTTATTTTAATGCCTAGTACAAAAGGGACTTTGTACAATTCAAGTGGGGAGACGGGAGTAGAATTATCTCTTGAACTTTATTTCGCCCTCATTTTTCTAGTTTATTTTGAAAAATTATGCCATTTTAAAATTTTGACATGTTTTTCCGAACCTAACTAGATTAGACCTTAGCCGAGCACATACAACCCTTAACATTAGATGGTGAGACTAGCCTTATCCATTTCCAATATTTTACCCCAAATCCACCAAATTATGAGTGTGCTGGTAGCTTGTAAACTTTAGAACTTGGAATTTGCATCATTTCGAGACCATAGACGAGGTATGTTGAGTTAGCTCGAGATGTATTTGGACTTTTCAGTTTTAGAAGGAAATATTATAGGATTATCACCCAAACAGCCTACCATTGTGAGTCTATCGATTAGTCACCTCGACTTTTCGACCCCCATGTGAAACCCTTTTGTTGCACTCACCTTTAGTGCAAGATACCCCTAGATACACCCTTCTGAGCCATTCCTTTCATTTTGTCAACCCAATATATTATTTCGTTACACCTATACACATTAGCCTACCCTGCAGTCTTTATTTGTGATTGGGAAGTCATCATTTGCCTAAGTTCAAGGTTTGAGTGGAAAGGTTTGGAAATCACGCTTTCATCGACAACATTTATGAAGATCATTGAAGACCCCCCGAATTCCCATTATTCATCTCAAGTAGGGGGATGTTATGTTATTATGTTATGATTCAAAAAAAAAATTGATTGAGTTATGATATTGTAAAGTGCAATGTTATAAGCACTATAGTATGAGCTTTATTGATTAGTATTGAGGAGGCCACCTCGGTCCCATTTGAATATTGAAGTTGGTAGTTTTGCCAACAGAAGAAGAAAAGGTGGTGTGCCCATCACGTCCTCTAATGACACATCTACCTTGCATTTCATGATCCGGTTTCTAGACTTCTAAACTTGAACTTTGGGCGGACGGTAAGTGGTGATGACTTGGTTATAGATTTAAACTACCTGTTTGTTTTTCATTTTACACCAATTATATATCCCATGTCTTATCCTACCCTTTAGTCATGAAGCATGTCTAGGTGATGCAGCGAGCAATCTTTGGTGTCTTGGCCATGGATTTGGTCATGTATCATTGATTTTGTCCACTTCGCCGTGACATGTTACTAATGACGAGTCACCCCTTAACCTTTGTCGTGTCTACCCATATTGCCTTCGAGAATTGTTTAGCCCTTAACTCTAGTGGTGGAGATTTGTGTAACCGCCAAGCTAATGATAGAATACATGCTATGACGTGCGATTGAGTGATCACCCCGAAATTGACACTTAGAATAGTTGAGAGATTTGAGTGTTTGTTCCCTTTCAGAGGTGTTCGGCTTTGTTTTATTCTAGCATAAGGATTTGAAACTCATATTTTCTAGGTTTGGCGAGATATCTTTTTAGGAATCTATCTAATTAGGTCTACTTGAGGGCAAGTAGAGTTCAAGTGGGGGATATTTGATAACATCAAATAGTCCTGAATATTAAGTGTCAATTTCCCCGATAATGCTCGTTATTTATATCATTTATATGGATTTACGCTTTTTTCCATTATTTTCCACTTCGGTAAATTACAAGCATTGGAGCTTAAGAGACGCTGAAATGGAAACATTACTAAAGATTTATCACAGTATGCCTATTTTGAAGAATTTACGGCGTAACTCCTCTCACATTACTGTAACTATTGCGTGACTCGGAATACCAACTTATCAAGAGGTTACGATGTAACTCTTCCCAAAGGTTACGACGTAACTACATTAGGTCAAATGAGGATCCACGCCGCTGATACTTACGCCATAACTCGCATCACTTACGACGTAATCATGTTTATTGAAGACTACGGCGTAACCACTTATTAGGTTACGCCGTAACTAGCAGATCTAGTGCATTTACGATGGAATAGAAGGTTATGGCATAACTCCTATATTGGTTATGCCGTAACCCAGACCTGGCCTATAAATACGCCACGAATTCCAGCATTTCTGATCATCCCATTCCACACACAACTCTCTGAGAACGTGGGAAAAAGCTCAAGGCATGTCTAGGGGAGCATACGGAGCTGTTTCTAAGGGAGAAGTCACTCCATTATGATAAGCTTTAGCGTTTTATATTTCTTTTACTTTCAATTCATGTATTTCGTACCTTTGAATATTGAATTGATTTGCATGATTAATATGAGCGGCTAAGCACCCTTTGGTGCTAGCCTAGTTATGTTTCCTTAATTGTTTTGTTTGCGTTTACCTTTACTTCCGTACAATTATTTCTAAGTGTATGCATGCATAGTTCTTTGGTAGTCACCCTTGGTTCGGTAGTTTTGAATGGCGGTAGAGGCCAATTGCCTAGGAGATATGACCAACTGACCCTAGGTAAGCGGACTGAGACGGGAAAGGTAAGATATGACCAACTGACGACCCTTTCTACTTGTGCGATTTGACCAACTGATCACCTATTGTTTGGATGAACTTAAGAACTGGGGAGTGTAGTGTCTAAGTTCCTAACGGTCGGGCACTCACTATTTTGAATCTAGCATGTAGGGGTACTTAATGACTTGGCTTGGGGACCGGAACAACAGATTATGACGGTGCGCCTGATTTCTCCTGTGGTGGCATCTTTGCTGATAGGTTAGGGAGAATTGATCAAATGATGTCCTCTCGAATTTGATCCCACCTGAAGTAATTGGAAGTAGGTAAACGTAGACATAACTAGCTAGGAGGATTGACTAGGTTAGCACCACTATTCCTCTATTGATTTCCCTTTACCCATTTATCTGCTTTTATTCTGCATTAGTAGTTTAATTAATTAATTCCCTATCGAAACTATTATTCTGTGACACTAGACTTAGTAATAATCCAACACACATAGCTCTTGAGACGACCTCGACTTTACCATTTACTACACTACACGCGACCGGGTACACTGCCCCGTTAGTGCATTAGGGTAAACCATAGGTATAGCGAGACACTATAAATATTAAGACCTGGTCAGTAAAACCTGCATCAAATACTTCCTTTATGGAAGTGACGAGTTTCAAGATTATTGAACCCACCGACATGATTCCCAGGTGTGTTGGGCTCAAGAGAGATGTTAAGAATGTAAAAATAAGTGAGTGAAAAGTCGAACTCATATTCATGAGACATGACGAGACCTATGGAAGTGAAAAGAAAATGATGAGACTCGTTAAAGCAAAAAAGATGATCACCTAACGTTTTTACTAGATATTTATTAACAATGACAATTAAATCACTTATTATTTTAACAATCTAGTGGAGTATTTCTTTTTAGGATGAAAGCAGTTTTATTTTGCATGAGAAACTGACTTCCAGAATAACGGTTCTCACGGTTCCCTTCCATGAGGGATCCGGCTAGTAGAACTACAGGGATCCGTGGATCTGTAGTAACAGAAAAAGGGTTTTAATAAAAACATAGGTTTTTGCATCTTATAGTTTTATACTAAGATGTGTATATTAGCCAACATTTACTTTTAGCATGCATTATCGTATCTCAAGACAAAGAATACGAAGGATATAAAATAAAAGAAATGACAAATACATTATGAAAAGTAAATTAGATAAACTAGAACATTAGTAATATTTCATTTCAATGCTAAGAACGATACAAAGGATTGGGTATATAACACCAATGTAGATTAACAACACAAAGTACATGTCTCCATAAGAAACCTTAATCATGGGGAACACGAGAGCGATGAGTGTCAAGACGATGAGTACGAAGGCAATGTAAACCATGATGATGAGGATCTTTCTTGGTTTCGGTTTGAGATGAGATGAAATGAGAAGGAAGATCAAGTTTAGAATGAGAGGTAATTTTTTGAAAATGGAAGATTTGAAAAGTGAGGGCTTGGTGGAGTGAAGACGTTCGGAAGGAATATTTATGGGGAAGGAGGATTTTTTGAGATTTTTGTTTTGTTTTATTATTAGAAATTTGATTTTTGGATAATGAAAAATAATACACAAATTCATAAACCTAGACTATAGACGGAAGAGTAACACGTATGCAAGAAAAGTTTCCTAACGAAGCTACGTGTAATATATGAGTATGTAAAAAAATAAACATATAAGTTTCTATGTAAGCATGCTTATTTTCTAATCTAATGTTATTTAGAGATAAGTAGAAAATCATACCTCTAATGCACTTAAGAGTGTTTTTACTAATGACAAAACAAATGTCAGTAGACACCTCCGGTTTCTTCGTGTTTAAGATACCTTCTTAGGGAAGGTAATCTTGTTACCAAGCAATTCCTATGGCTTGATAAGTATGAGCTTTAACTAAGCAAAATGACAAGGAAGGTTAGTGCAATTTAAAAAAAATGTCGTCATCTAATCAACATCCAAACAAAATGTTTTAAAGTATGCTGTTTGTTTTTGTAAAAGACTTTCTTTGTAGTTTTCAATTAAACATGGATCGTATCAAGTTTTTAAAGTACAATATACTCTAAGAAACTTGGTAACGAAGCTCTGATGCCAATTGTGGAAAACTAGAAGGGGGGTTGAATAGTTTTACCGATTAAAACTTGGTTTTAAACTATTTAGATCGACTTATGTCAATCTATTTAAACATGTGTGTTGGATGTTGATAGACAAGCATATATAAATATGTAATGAAAGAATAAGGAGTAAGAAGCACAAAACCACAACGCGAGTATTTATAGTGGTTCGGCTACAAGGACACCTTCCTTGCCCTACTCCACTCCCCGAGTCACCTACTCGAGAGTTCGTAAACACTACACGACACCAACTCCTTATGGCGGAGAAGCCTTCACAACGTTGCCTACTCTTTATCCGGTACAAGGCTAGATACCGGGTTCTTCCACAAGGTAGAACCAAACCTATCACAACGTCACCTACCCTTTATTCGGTACTAGGCTAGATACCGAGTTCCATTACAATGGAGGAACTACTACCCAACACTACACAACAACTACCCCCAAAGGAGATCCACTCCTTATAATAACATCAATAAGGATATCAATATCATTTGACCTAATACTAATCTATCTTGTACATCGAACACACCATATCCAATGTACACCTTAGGCATCTTTGACTAATTCCTTCGGCTTGTCTTCTAGGCACCCTTCACTAATGCCTTGTGACTTGACTTCTAGGCACCCTCAAAGCCTTTAGCCTTGACTTCTAAGCACTCTTCACTAGTGCTTCTAATATGGACGTTTGACACCTTTCACTAATGTCTTTGTCTTGACCCTTTAGACATCTTTCACTTATGTCTTCGACACTACACTTCTAATGAGAAAGTAGATAACTATTTATCAAGAAAACCTCATTAGTCTTGATGATGACGGAGCATGGCAACTCATGGACTTGAACTTGCTTGACTTCAAAAGGTGGTGATCTCGCCTTTAAGAGGAACCTAAAGAATCACACAAAAACAAAACTACATACATAGATCACTTGGATTTGAGGTTAGAGAGTTTATAACTTAAAGAGAAAATATATGTGAAAGGGGTAAGTTACAATGAAGAAATAGCTCACTATTTATAGAAGAGAAATAGCTACTGTTCCACGGATCCCATGGATCCCTCACTTGAGGGATCCGTCCAGTGTATTAATAGGGATCCGTGGGATGCTCCCCTTTGCCCATGGGTTATGGGTCATGGGTCATGGGTCCTAGACATCGGACCATGGGTATCCAAGTAGATACAATGTATCTACAAGATGCAATGCATCTAGTCCATGGGTCATGGGTTAAAACCGTGGGTCATGGATAATATTCATATATGACTTATGCATGATGTCATGAAATGGGTTATGGGTTATGCTCCATGGGTATGGGTTATGGACTTTGGGTTTTATCCAACTACATTCAATGTATTTGGTCAATGAGTCAAATACTTAAGTTTCTACCCATTTATATTACCCATTATAATACATACTAGTTATGTATATATTTACCCAATATGTAAACACTAGTTGTTGTACATATGTATTACTACATCATAAAACCACTTTTACTTGTTTAGTGTTTTATGTGAAAACGTAAGTGTGTTAGTAAACTATTGGCTCAAACCATTTACGTATTTTATTTGTTTCGTTAAAATGATTTTACGTTTGTTATCGACAAAAAATTAGAAGATCGTAAAATATAAATAAATGTTTTTACGGCTTATTTGTATTACAACTCATATTATAACAAGAAGTCTATCATCTGTTTTACTAATATGTTGCTCCTAACAATACAACTTTCTAATGCGTGAGTGATCCCATATCTGATTTCCTATATCTATCGTATCTTCATGCATTCATATAATAATACACTTAATCAATCTTGAACATGCATGGCAAGAACAATAGCATATGATATAATTCTATTTTATAATATTATTCTAACTTTTGGCAAATAATAATAGTTTTATATAATGGGTTATCTTATTAACCCCCCTTAGTCTATAAATGTTAAACAAGTGAATGTAACCCGCCGCATTGCGGCGGGGGTGCTTGGCTGTATTGAGTTTCCGTGTTTATGTACATGGATCATAACATATCGGTGCATAGCATTACATAAAGGTGTAACACCAAATCTACAATAAGATAAAGACAGACAACTCACGTCTGCGTGAAGTTGGCTGCACAGTACCAGTTATAATACATGTGCCATGTACACCAGGTACCAAATTATCATAAGCTACAACCAAACAAATGCACATATATGAGCTACTCGTTGATCCATAAGCTGTCCAAAATAAGCTATCACATTCATCAGCTATTGAAGAGCACATGCATTCATCTCTTGTGAGCTCCTTTCCCGACTACGATATGCATGAGCAGGTACACATGTACTGAAACTCTCCATAAAAGGTTCGTGACTCTCTGTTGGTGTCATATGGTTCCGGTGACAGAATCCAGGTTTACTGGTCCACGACATGCATGCCAAGATAATATGACAACCGTGTTATGATTACCTGATCACCACGAAATGCGAACAGCTAAATGCATGTTTACAAACTCGGATGAAAGTCATACCTTTACTGACCAGAACATCAATACATATAGATTCGATACCCGTAGATGTGGCCTTAGGCATCAAGTCTGCGTTCCAAACATGAGCAGGACGCATAACTGGTGATTTTACACAAAAGATCATACCTGTGGCCGGCTAACATGTACAATATTAGCTGTAACACTGCCAAACCTAATAGAAGATGTACCCGTAGCGTTGTTTGTCCCTGCATGTTAAAGAAAATCGAAACTAACAAACGAAGGCTGGCGTGGATACACAATAAACAAAACAAAAAAAATAATCAATACCCTTTTGTTATTTAATGTCGATTATCTGTATCTGTAAGTTATTTCAAAAAGTTAAAAAGTCAACTAAAAGTCAAGTGTTGATTTCAGCCTTAATTCAGTTTGAATGGTGTGATATATCTGTTTAGATAAAGTTTTTAAGTCTTTATAAGTCTTTTTAAATATAAGATAATCATAGTTTTTAAGCGTTTGTTCTTTTTGCAGGAGGGATAGGGGAACGGCTAGGATACAATGGGTATGTAAACTTTTAGTTTTGGAATATCCGATGATGTAGGTCTAAACTGATATTTAAGTTTTGCGAAAGATCTCATTTTCTCAACACAAAGTTAGAAATAAAATAAGCCAAAGGAAGAAATGAGAAAGATACATACCAAAATTTTGTGTGCCTCACTTTCTATAAAGCTAACTAAAAGTCAAGTATTGATTTCGTCCTTAATTCAATTTGATTGGTGTGATATATCTGTTTAGATAAAGTTTTTAAGTCTTTTTAAATATAAGATAATCATAGTTTCTAAGCATTTGTTCTTTTTGCAGGAGGGCTAGGGGAATGGCTAGGATACAATGGGTATGTAAACTTTTAGTTTTGGAATATCCGATGATGTAGTTCTAAACTGATATTTAAGTTTTGCGAAAGATCTCATTTTCTCAACACAAAGTTAGAAATAAAATAAGGCAAAGGAAGAAATGATAAAGATACATACCAAAATTTTGTGTGCCTCACTTTCTAGCCTAAACGAAACTCAAATTGAGCTTGTTCAAAGGTTTGGGCTTTTATTGATGCAGCCAGTGAATCAGCCTCCAGCTTGGACTTCGATCAAGTATTTCAGGTCCCAACGCATAGTTTTCATTCTCGATTGCATTTTACAGGTCTGCCGCACAAAAAAAGTAATATTAGAAAAAAGTAGAATAACACAACATATCCATCAAGCCACAACTGTAATGTTAAATCAGAAAAGCTAATGATATTACGTACAACTCACCGCAACCGTAATAAGCTGACAAGTTTGTCTTGAACTTCACTTGTTGAAGATAATCCCCTTTCTTGATTTAAGCTGCTTTATAACTTCATCTTCAACCTAATACAAAGCATTGCATAGTAACACTTGTTATAAAAAAAAATTGATAATGTTGATTCGAGTCCAAAAGTTCTGTTTACAAAAAATGAATTATATAACCAAACCTCATTGAGCCTGTACGTCAATACTTTCCACATTAACATGGCCCTTACAGTATGTATATACTCCAATCCTTTATCTAAGTAGTTCCCCCTTTTTGCAATCGAAATGATTCCCCTTAGCATAAGCTTCTGCAGCTTCACTATAACACCTTTCTAACATGAAACACTCTGCTGGTGCATCAATATTTTCACATGCGCATAAAGAGATCTTCGCTGTAGAGGTAAAACATTAGCATTAGAGGTGGTTGATGGGCAGATGGTGTGGGTGGGAAATGCTTAAAATGCAGTCAGAGTTAAAACAGGTTAAGGGTCGAAATTGGTGTGGCTCAACATTTTTTGGCATTTTTTTTTACCTTTTTTCCCTCGAGTAAGTAAAAGGTGAAAAAAGAAATAAAAAATAATCAATGATTAACTTTGTCTTACTTAAGCCTAAACACAATGGCAAAATACAAATTCCATAATTATCAGTTTTTGGGAGACATGTGACTCCATCTTATTGCACCTTAACTGGTTTGTGCCCAAACCCCTTTGTTGGAGTTTATCAGGATGCAAACTATAACTATCTATTGATAGCATCCTTTAACTAATAATGGGTACACGCGGTTTCCAATCAAATGATCTACTTATACCCCACCTCTACAAACATAACAAAGAAACACAACATATTAACCCTTACCAATTGGCACCTTAAACCAACATTAAACGTACAAAAGTATGCAACATCACATACCTCCATCGAAAAGGTTGTAATTCAACAAAACTCGAAAATTCACAATCTTCGTAAGGATTTTTAGGCCTTAATCTTACAACAGCTCGAACTCTTCCAGAAACTGCAATGTAAACTCAGGATGTGTTGAAGTCGATAACTTTTTCTTTGTAAGAAAACTATTCAATACCAAAAGGCCAAATGTGTTAGCTATTTTTAAGTATACAAAAGCAAAAAGCCAAAAAAAATAAAATCAAATACACACCGGGGACGAAGCGTAGAGGTCACTTTAGCTTGTTGTACCAGAGTGGTTCATCGTCAAAAGAACTCGGTCCCGCTTACTTGATGACACCATATTGACCAAATGAAAATCAAAAATTATTTTGTGAACTCTTTTCGGCCACAAAATGGTGTGATTATTTGTAGGTCCTCGTAGACTCGAATGACAATAAAAAACTATTAATAGTCATTACAATTGAAAGTGGTAGTTGTATAGTGCATCCAATATATTCATATACGTAGAAGCTTATTAAGTTTATAGTTTTAAATATATTTAAGTTTTGTGATAATGTGATTAACAATGCTAATTTAAATTTCTTACCATCCATTTCCTTTCTTGTGTCATGTCAGTTACACCAAGGTTTCAACATAGTTCACTTGTTTCACCTATTATCAATATAGTTAACTGGTATCGATTCATTTTGTAGGGAAAACAAATATTCAGATTATCAACCATGATTATAGCAATAATAAGAATAAAAGAGACTAAACTATACCATATATATGCTCAATGGAACTGTTGTTCATTCATTTTGCAATCTGCAATGATAACACAACCGTTGTTAGATTGTTTTATAGCAAACACATTGTAAGGTTTTGTAAGTAAATAAGATGTCCAGGAGCTAAACAAAAAAAATACTCTTTTACCTCATATTCACTTGAGACGACATAGTCTTAAAAACTATTAACTTCAGGTTTTCGGCTTCTCGTGAACCATTTCACAAAAAACCCTAAAATAATCTGGCTCCCCAATGGCCGAATCCCAAACACCTCTAAATTTAATGTCGGAACCCCAATTCCAAACATCACCGATTTCGTAATAACCCAACCAATATATATAAATGAGAAAAGATTCCAAACTTAAAGCACGACACCATAAACAATCATCATCACAATCTTAAAACATCAGAAAAAAAATAATAAGAAACGATTCCTAGTCTCAATTTAGGAAAAAGAGAAGGAAAAAAAAAGGAATTAAATTAATACAACCTTTATGATGAAACTTTAAATTATATAAAAGTTAATCAATTAGACCATGTTAATCTATTCACGGATGATTCTTCTTCGTCAGCTTCCGATTCAGATTTATTGATTCAAATATCTTCTCGCACGGATGATTTTGGAACCGCAGAAAACAAACACAACAGACGTTATCTTCTTCATCATCTGGATTTGCTGAAGTGATAGGTATCAAGCGGTGAAATCAGAGGTGATGTGCATATTTGAAGACACATGTTTTGTCAGTCAACTTTATCCAAAATTTTCAAGATTGGGCTGCAAGTGGTACAGGAAAGATGAATTGTAGCTTTGGACTTCATAGTACCGACAACCTATTGGGCAAAAAAAAAATAAATATTTAAATAAGATTAAAATAATATAGTTTCAGTGAGGCTTGTGCTATGTTATCTTATATAAATTGTAACATGTATGAACTAATATGATATTTATTGTCAGGATTTTGGCTAGCAATTAGTTCATAAGTCGTTTCTTCAATGTTTTACTTGTTATCATGCTACAATAATCGACAAATCTTTACACACTAGGTGCTTGTATTATATTAGCGGGGCTCATTTCAATGAATGATGTCCCTTTGGCGCAAAACATCTATTAATGCTTTGTATCTTTGGAGCGGATCGACTTGCCGCTTTGCGTGATTAGGTTTCACGTCTTTTCTAGCAGCTATATATGTCACTTTCAAATTTAGCTAATTATAGCTTTGCACCCCTCTGATTGCAGGATGATGTATTGTCCGGACTTTTTCGCTTTGCTATATATTAAGCTTTACGTATTAGCTAGTTTGAGCTTTTTCATCACATTAATATCGGGAGATAATATTTGATTTGATCATACCACTTTTGTGTGATTTGATATCACGTCTCTGAAACGATTTTGCAATCTGCATTTGTTTGATGAGGTATTTTTGCTCTTCATGAAGTCGCTTGATTATATTGGTAAGACCGACCTGAATAAAAGGTAGATTTTTCTTGCATTTTCTCTTGTTAGATTCACAATAAGAAGTGAGGTA
Source organism: Chrysanthemum makinoi (assembly GCA_910596185.1). Classification (NCBI taxonomy): domain Eukaryota; kingdom Viridiplantae; phylum Streptophyta; class Magnoliopsida; order Asterales; family Asteraceae; genus Chrysanthemum; species Chrysanthemum makinoi. Next base: position 225,060,228 of record OU343217.1, on the reverse strand, counting down.
CAACGTAAAAGGCTTATGTCAACTTTCAAAATAATATTAATGCTCATATAAAAGACTTACAAATTGGTTCACGTCTAGGTAACATCGGTTATAACCGATAATCATACCTTATTTTTTCATCGTCATTTATAGTAGTACGCACATGGTTCATTCAAGTACGAAGTTGCACACTTTATTTATTCCAAATTTTAAGTTATTTTACGGTTCTGCTTGAGACTCGTACTTGGTTTCTGATTCATGATTCACCCCTTGGAATCACGAAGTCGGTTTGCATTTTTAGCTTCTTTGGCCCTTATACAACCGTTGACATGTATATATAGGTCTTCTAGTGACATAGGTTGTCGGGAAATTAAGTCTTTAAAAGGCCTACCTGGTCGAATTCCGCCGATAAAACCTCCAACCATCATGCCAACTGATCTATCTCTCATGTGTAATGTTTCTTTCCCGAACCTTGCCAAATAGTCTTTGAGAGATTCCTCTGCGCGTTCGGGGTCAAAGGAACTTCCTTTTCGTCGAGCAAGTTTTTCAACACCCTAGGCAGTGAACCTAATCGTTGTAGTGTAATATTGGGTAAGCTTCGGGTATTGATATCATTCTCTTGGGGAATAGGAGTGCTAGCAAGAAGTGTACTACGCTAAGGTTGGGGTTGAAGATGATTTTTTTTTTTTATCTTTTATATATTTTTTAGAAAGCTAAGGGTAAAATCTCGGGGCAAAGGATTTGGGGGTGGTACTTCTACCTATTACTCTACTATTCTAATTATCTATTACTACGGGCAGTTTATGTCTTTTTTATGTGTGCTCGTATGATGATAAAAAATTTGTTTACCCAGATACTATTACTCCCTAGTTATCTTTTATTGGTGGTTGAATTGTCACATCCTTATTCTTAACGCGTTGTATTTTCTAAGGTCGTAGGGAATGCTTATGCCCTAACTCTTTGAGAATACCTCAAGGTTATTGCCTACGAAATCCGCTTGATGTTTCATAAACTAACCTAAAGGTTATCTTTGGATGTTTAGACTACGAAATCCTCTAAGTGATTCATAAACTAATGTTCACGAAGATTACTCAAGCATTTAAACACAACGATAGCCTAGTGCATTCCTAAGCCATTTACAATTAAGATAAGAGACAACCAATCAATAATTAACAACTAGGTTTCATAGATCTAAGCAAACACACAAGAAATTTAGCCGGACATGTTAAACAAGCAAGCATACACACATTCAATGGAAGACATAATGAAACTAATGGATTAAAACACTTATCTTGATGTGCAAAATAGGGTTTGGGACCCTAAGATACTGTCCAAGTCGGACTACAAACGTTTAGTGTTTTTACTCCACAAGTCTACCTCTTAAAATACTGAAAAATAGAATTCTATATATTGATTTACACTTGCGACGGCGTCACCTTATAGGTGCGACGCCGTCAGATCACCGTCATTAGGGTTTTCGTCTTGGCCAAGTTACCGTTGGGACGGCGTCATGTTGTAGTTGTGACGCCGTCGGACTTCAGCAGGGACGTCGTCTGATTTTGGATCTGGGCCGTCTAAGATGAAAAGTTTTAGTGACGCCCTTCCTCTTCAAAGCCTGACACCGTCAGGTGTATTTTAGCAAAAAGTCTACTGAGCCGTCAGGTGTATTTTAATTAAATCCGTAGAGAGGGACGACGTCGCCCTTTAGTTGGGACGCCGTCAGCTTCAGTTTCAGCAACTTGAGTGTCTTCGATCTTGACTTAGCCATTTTCTTCATGTTTTCACTCCTTTTCGTCTAAATATGCATCATTCCATTTCCAACATTTTGCTTCCAAGAGACCTATAAAGTGAAAAGGAAGGAAATTAAGCAGTAACGGATATAAAAGTGGATGATTAAGGACTTAAATGACCCCTTAAAAGTGTACGTTTTAAATCCTTATCATATATTAATACTATTCTCTAAATAAATAACGATCATTATTTATATCGTTAGACGTTGTAAATAATTAATAGACTTTTAAATAACGAATAACGGACTTGTTATTTTGGTACAGTTTCCAACCGAATGAAACTTGAAGGGAGGAAGGGTATAGTCGACCGAATATTAGAGGGGGAAGTGTTTGTGTTTTACTTGGAGGCTAAGCTAAGTATTTACTATATAATGAACCCATTGGTTCATTATTTGTTAATCCTGGCATAGCCCTAAACACAAAGCAAAAAATCTCCCTCTCTTCTCTTAGTAAAATCGATCGGCACCCTATATCCCTTAGGGTTTTTTTATCCAACTTCAGGAACAAAATCATAGTGCTTCGTTTGTTCGTTCATAATTCAAGTACTAGCATTCTAAAGTTCTAATATGACAACTAGTGTATACAACAATAGAGAACAACTTACTTTGGTTGTTAAAGTGTTTCGATCCAAGATCAAAATTCAAGAACAAGATTCAAGAACATCACTTGTCGTAGTAATTCAAGTGATACGAGGTTAGTAATTATGTGTAATTATTAGTTAATCCATATACATCAAACTAGATCTATCAGCTGCGTACTCGTAGTATAATGGTTATTAGTTTGTTAAATCTCAACAGTCTATACATACCCCAATTGGTTTCGAAGCACGCCATATCGAGCGACGCGGCTCCATACCCTGAAGGCAGGTAAGGGGGATGGAAAGCAAAACTTAAAGACATGTAATTGGTATGTTAGAAAAATATCCCTTGTCCATATCAGGTGTACAAGAGGCTTTCTCGAAAGGTTCCTCCAATGTATACATAGGATTTTGGCAACTTGCCTCTTAGGGTAATAAAAGAATTAGTTTTCTTTTGGGTTGTACCTTATGATCCTTTACATTTGTAATAACATATAAGAGTACATTCAGCCTGTGGACGTAGGCTAGACTTCTCGTGACTGGTTGAACCACGTAAAACTTGTGTTGTCTTTCGTATCTGTTACGCGGTAATAATTCCTATCTTTTCTAGTATATGAGTTCGTAAGGCCCTCATAGGTTGCGTGTACATTTCTGCATAAGTATAGAAGCCTGCGTAAGGGATCTAATTCCCCAACACTTGGAAATTTGGTAACACTGAACGTAAATGTACATATTTTGAAAACAATTTATTTTAACCTCGATTAGTGGTGTGCGTTTTTACATAATATCTTCCTTTCCCCATACTTTGACAAAATTGAGTATTCTTGATCTTGATTGTAAATATACATATAACACGTGTAACGGTTTATAATAGGTAAGTGACCATTTTTCATAATGTAAAAGCTAAAAGTAATCTACGTATTATCTTTTATAACTCACCCTTCTTAACAAACTTTTAATATTGTAATTCTACACATCGCAATTATTTGTTAAGGGTAAATTGGTCAATTCACACCAATTTCATCTTCTTCATCTCTTTAGATGTTTTTTTTCCAACAAAACACCATTTATCTGGCCAAAACGGAAAACAACTTTTTTGGTTAACTATGTGTATTTTCTTTCGTGCATTTTTGTCAAGATCTATCACTGCGTGTGGGAGAAGAAGAAGCAATATTATGTGTGTTTTTCTTCATTTGGTTTGTTTAGAGATTACACATTTTTTTTAGATTTACTTTTTAGGTTTGATTCAAGGTTTGTCTTTGTTCGCGGTGGTTTATGGTAGTGGATGATGTAACATGGTGGGTGTGGTAGTGATAAGTAGTGGTCGATGATGTAACTTTAATTAAAGGGTAAAAGCCATAAAATAGTCACGTACTTTTCGAAATTTTAACCACTTAATTTTTTATTACCTTACTTCACCAACGAACTTGTTTGTTTTGTGACAATATCACCAAGGTTACCGAATTAATTTCCACGTCATTATTTCTTTTTAATTAAACGTGTAGAATAAAATCCGTCTGTATTTTTAGTTTACCTGACCCACCTTTGTGTTGCCCTATTTTTTACCCTTTTTTTTACCTGGTTCATAAAATGCTCCAATCTTTATCATATCCACCATTCACCATCCCCATTTACAAACCCTAATCCTTATCAAATTAAAAACCCTAAAAACAACCACAATATACAAACTTTTCAAAATGTCTTCATCTTCCTACTATTCAAACACCTATGAGCATGTTCCAACTATGTGTAATTATAAACTTCCTTTGATGAGATTCACTTCATGGACCCCTACAAATCCTGCAAGAGTATTTCTTGTCTGCCCTAATGGATACGTAAGTTCTTTTGAATTATGAAGATGCTTTCTTTTCTTTTTTTGTTTTTTCTTATTATTTTAATTAATTTATTTATTTATTTGCTAATGAATATTTTATTACTTTCAGAAATCAGGAATAAGGAATTGTAGAAAATGAGATTGGTATGATCCAGAGTTGGAAATTCATGGTACAGAGGACATTTATATAAGATGTATGAACTTCTATATCCAGCTCAAAGACAAGAACTAGCCAATGAGTTAACAAGCCAAGAACAACTTGTTGTCCTTCAAGCTGAATATGCTCACCTTCAAGTTGAATTTAAGAAAGTCAAAAGAAAGTATTTTTTGGAAGGCAGTTGTCATGATCTTTGTTGCTTTCTTTTGGTTTGTACTTGTAATGAAGTAAGGTTGTTTTACTGTAGGGCTAGTGGAGTAGTGGTTATGGAAGGCAATTGTAATGAAGTAGGATTGTAATCAGATATTGTAATTAGATGTATGTCTTGGATGGAATATAATGAAGTAGGGTTTCTTTTGTGTAATTAGATGTTCTTATGGTATGTTGTTCTTGAATATTGCAGTAAAACATGGTTTTATACTGCACATGACACAAATATTGCACTAACACATCTTTTGATGATGCACATGACACAAATATGGTTTGGCCAATTTGATGCTGCAATTAGCTATATAACACAGACGGTCTGTACATGATACAAAGATGGTATGCACATAACACATTGTTTGATACTGCACTAACACATGTTTTAATGCTTCACATGACACAAACTACATATTTCATTAACATATGTACATTTCAAGGTATAAAATATGCATTCCAATAACATATGCACTAACACATAATACTTTTTGAAGCTACACCAACAGAAAATGTACATTTCAGGACATAAATATACCGCTTGAAAGCTGCAATATACCATAAACAACTGCATTTTCATATTTCAAAGGGGTCCAAACTATAAAGTTACAAAAGATACCACACAATATTTGTCTACATGATTTTGTCCACCAAGATAGTCCAAAAGAAACCCATGAAACATGCAAGTTAAAGTATCTAATCGTACATTACTGACCATTAAATACCATGAAAGTAACTAATCACTAAGGAGAAACATCAAGAGCCTTGTCTGGTGTAGATCCAGTTCCCACATTATCAAATGCATAAGGTTTGCTCATCTGTTTGTTGGCTATTCTTTCTGATCTACCACGGTTCTTGACATAAATCCTTTGTCCATCTACATATGTTGCTTGCTACATCTCCTTTTTGGTGTTTCACTAGTCTCTAGTGTATGATCAATTCCCTTACCTGTTGCATTTCCAACTATTGCATCAGCATCTACATTTGCAATTCTTGTGTCATTTGATGTTGCATCGTCAACTAAAGATATTTCTACATCTCCATGTATGACAGATTGTTGACTAGGTTGAAAAGTATTGTTCTGAATGATAGTCTGTTGTGTATAGAGTTTGTCTGGAGGTGTCTAATTAGTAGGATTGAAATAATCATGCATAGCTTCCTTGTAAAACCCTGAATTTTGAACATCATTTTATGTACCATTTCAAATTTTAACCTAAGTATGAATTACAACTGTGAAAAACTAGAAGGGGGGTTGAATAGTTTTTCCGATTAAAACTTTGTTTTAAAGTATTTAGATCGAATTATGTCAATCCATTTAGATCGTGTGTTGGATATTGATAGATATACATTTAAATAAATAATGCAAAGATATAATGAGTAAAGGAACACAAAACCATGACACACGTATTTATAGTGGTTCAGTTACAAGGAGTCCTTCCTTGCCCTACTCTACTCCCCGAGTACCCAACTCGAGAGTTTCTAAGCACCACACAGCACAAGCTCCTTAATATGGCTAGAAGCCTTCACATTGTTGCCTACACTTTATCCGGTACAAGGCTAGACACCGAGTTTTTCAACAAGGTAGAACCAAACCTATCACAACGTTGCATATACTTTATCCGGTACTACGCTAGACACCGAGTTCCATTACAAAGGAGGAACTACTACCCAACACTACAACCTAAAGGAGACAAACTCATTTTTACAACACTTCAAAGGATATCAATACCCTTTAACCCAAACTACATAAATATACATCGATGCCCCATATCGAATATACACCTTTGGCACTATACATCAATGCCTTCAACTTGACACACTAATGGAGAGAGAGAAGAACTATCAACAAGATGTACTTCAGTGGTCTTGATGATGATGAAGCTTGGCAACTCATGACCTTGAGCTTGCATGTCTTCAAGAGGTTGTGATCGCCTTTTAGAGGAACCTAGATAATCACATAAAGAGAAAAACTACATAGAATGATCCTTTGGATATGATGTTAGAGAGGTTAGAACGTAGAGAGAAGATATGTCTAAAAGGGGTTGTGAGTAAGAGAGAAATGGCTCACTATTTATAGGCAAACTGCCTACAGTTAACCTAGATCCGGTGGATCCCTTACCCAAGAGATCCATCCAGTGCAATCCAACAGATCCGGTAGCTGGGTTAGGCTAGTCCGGATTTTGGGATGCAAACTGGGTTATGGGTTATGGACCATAGGTCATGGACTTTGGATTATGGATACCCAACAAGATACATTGTACCTTGTTAATGGGTCATGGATGACACTAAGTGTTTTTGAGGATGGTAAGTGGTTGTAGAAACCATATGGTGATTAAGGAAAAATTTAGAAAATTCCTTAAAAATCATAATAAATGAAAAACAAAATTTTAGAGCATTTTAAGGTTTAAATGAGTAAAATCAATTTGTTAAAAATGAGAGAAATATCAAAGTAGGTGTTTTGAAATGAGAAAAACAATGTGTAAACATTGGAGCGAAAAGATGGTGAGTTTTGAAGTAATGAAAAATCAAAAAACACCTTGAATGTGATCCTAAGTCATCCACGAGTGAATGTGGGATCAACTGAGCCTAAGGAAAACCTAAGTGATCCTAATATAGCATGTTGAACTAGTCCAATAAGGTCAGGAAGGTTGGAGTGATGCTAAAATGCATAAAACAAGCTTCTGTCTTCCCGGATCCACCGGATCCTTCCTTCGAGGGATCCGGCTAGTTATAGCCAAGGGATCCGGCTTCTAAGACGGTTTTCATCACAGAATGTTCGCAAAACATAGTTCCACATATCAAATTTTGAAACCAGTGATCTCTACAGCAAACATATATGTATACAAGTAAAACATAGCAAAGATATCATGTAGAAGTTAGCATATGAGCATCATATAGGATTTTGAGCAACTCTTGACAAATCAATCAACCAAAAAATATTTCATAGAAATGATCAAGTTACAATGGTGAACCAAAGAAAAACTAAAATATGATTTTAGAAAGGGTAGGAAGTCTTTTATTCATAAACTAACTTTTTTCGTTCATTGTTTTTGTTTGATGGATCACCAAGTGGGTCCTGGGCAGTCGATGATTCAGGAATGAAGAAGGAGGTAATGAAGGATGCATTCAAAGGTTCCATCATCTTATTCACAAGTGAATATTGAGGGCTTTGAAATTGTGGATAATAGTACATGAAGTGATAGAGACGGGTCAAGAACATCCCATAAGGTATTAGTTTGTTCCTGTTGCCTTGGAGGTGTACAATTCGCTTGGCAAATAAATAGGCAAGATTGTATGGTTGTTGGGTTAGGAGACAAGAGATCATATGAGCACAACATGTTGGAAGTATCTCACAATTTCCTGTAAGACTCCAAACATTCTCACGTAGAATGACTGCAACAGGTTTCAGTTCATCCCGGAATTCACGTGTGTGAATTATGTTTGGATTTGGATAGTTGAAACATTGAGGAACACGCAGAAGATGAGTGATTTCATGTGGAGAGGGTATGTATGAATAGTATGGACTGTTTTCTTCACGGTAGTTAAAGAGAGAATCAAGAGACCAATATTTAATTAAAGCACATTGTCCATAATTTGGAATTAAGATAATGTGAGCAAATTGCTCAAGAGTTAGAACACACTTTTAGTTTTTGATCCAAAACTATAGTGATAGAGAACGATCCTCGTTATGAACGAGCTCAACTTGACGGGAGAATTCCAAAACGAACCGCGGACAAATTTTTCTCGTTGATGGTGAGAAGACACTCAATTCCTATGGTTCCGAATAAAGTATTGATATCTTCTTGGAAGATTAAAGGTGAGTTAACAATACGTCCTTCATGAAAGAAACAAGCTTCAAGATTATTGAACCCACGAACATGATTGCCAGGGGTGTTTGATTCGAGGGAGATGTTTGGAATGTATGCATAAGTGATTCAATGATCGAAGTCATACTCATGAGACATGTTGAGACCTATAGACACGGGACGAATGTTTACATAAGTATGTTAATACATAGTAAAACTTCGAGAATACGAATGTTTTGATTGGTGACACTTTTAAGCATTCTTAATCACAGTTTTTGGATTATAGCAAAAGTCACAAGATAGGATCTCCTAATGTTTTTATTATCTTGCTTTATTTTATTAACAATGATAAACTTACATTTCTAATTCACTCTTTTTAACACTTAATGAAACTACTTATTATAGAAAGTTTTCATAAATTGGTTTTTAGGGTAATATTAAGGTGTTGTGTAGGCAAAGGAGAAGAATGCGTGAGTTTCACAAGTATTCTGTCATATGTTCTTCCTGTTCCGGCGGCTTCTTATGAAAAGGGATCCGACCAATTAAGATCCAGGGATTCGGGAGACTTGCAGAGGTGACAGGTATTTGTTTTGGTTTTTGATGTACGTTCTATTCATATAACTCATAGTTTCATGTGTCACAAAATAAATGTTTTTTAGCTAGTGTGATTTCTTGAACTAACACTAATGATTTAAACACGTCGAGATTTTGAGTGCTCGTGTGAGAGGAAGAAAAAAAGAAAAGAAAGCATATTACGCGGAAATGAAATGAGATAACTAAGACATCATTTATAATTCATTTCCATGCTTAAAACAATACAAAGGATCAGATGGATGATAAAAATGTGGATTAATAAAACAAAGAACATGTCTCCATGCGAGAATGTGATCATGGGATAAACAACGGCGATGCGAGAGATGACAATGATCACGAGAGCGGTGTAGACCATCATGAAGAAGTTCTTACTTGGGTTGGATTTTTCGAAATGAGATGATGAAGGGGATGAAGATGTGAGAAATTTGAAAGTGAAAGATTTGAAAAATGGGATTTGTTGGAGAGAGGGTTTGACATTTTAAATTTTATGGGGAAGGGGGAGTTTTTGAATTATTTGTTATGTTTTATTTGTGTTTAGAAATATTAGATTTTGAGATATTAGGTTTAGACGACATATATTGACACACTTAGGTTTAGACGGACGACGACACGTAAGCACTAAGTTCTCTAGGAACACCACGTATATCATATAAATATATTTAGATATTTATATGAGAAACAAGAATAAACAAAGAATTTGTAATTAGTGACATGTATAGATCAAGCACACACATGATTACTAATATCACTTAGAAATAAGTCTTATAAAAGTCATAACTCTATTTCAATTTGAGTGTACTTTTGAAGAGAATTATCAATGGAAAACTCCAGGTTCTTCGAGATCTACTAGGTAATAGGTTTGGACAATATCTTATTACCGAATAATCTTCATGGCCTCCTTATATTAGGATCTACTAAACAAAATGACAAGTACAATTAGTGCATTTTGTAATATAGAAACAAAATAAAATGTAAGATAAAGTAGATGATAACATCTAACAACATCCAATGATATAATTCTTGAAACATAGTTTTTATTTTAAGAAATTTCCTTCTTTGTAGTTTTCAAACATACACGGATCGTATCAAGTTTTTAAAGTACAATATACTCTAAGAAACTTGGTAACGAAGTTCTGATGCCAATTGTGGAAAACTAGAGGGGAGGGTTGAATAGTTTTCCGATTAAAACTTTGTTTTAAAGTATTTAGATCGACTTATGTCAATCCATTTAGATTGTGTGTTGGATATTGATAGATAGACATATAAATAAATAATGCAAAGAGATTGATAACATCAAATGGTCCTGATATTCTAAGCGTTAATTTCCCCATTTATCATCACATTATGAGTAAAATGCTAGTGAAAACATCCTTATTCCTTATTATTTCATTTCAGGACCTATTTTATGCAAGGAAGCAGTGAATGGACATTTCCAAGCCCAAAGGATAAGTTTTCTCTCAACTACGATGTAACCAAGTGATGAAGTTACGGCGTAATAATGATTGTTAGGAATTAGAAAATTCAGTCGTTAAAGAGTCGGTCACCTCAAGTATATGTATTCGATAGAAAGCTCGTAGTCGTAGTCAAGTTATGTTAGTAAGTAGTTTGTTAAGTAACACCGTGGAGGACGGACGGGTCTTTACCCACTGTATGCCTGATCCATAGCCCGTAGGTGGCGTTTCTTTGTAAGACACTATAAATACCCTCTACCTCCCAAGGTAGAGGGTTGGAGCTTCAATACCATTTTTTTTTGTTTCACATAGTTCCCAACTCTCTTCCCTTTCTCTCTCTAGAACTTTCTCTCTCTAAACATACTTGAACGCCTCATTTTGATTATGGTTTAGTGTGTTTGTGAAATCCTATATCTTACAATTGGTATCAAGAGCCATGGTTTGATCACTCATCTTTCATGCTCTTTGTTTTGGTGGATTTCATAAGGTTTTTGGGGTATTAAGTGTTTAGGAGAGTTTGAATCATTTGGACAAATTCTAGTGTTAAAGTTTGAATTTTGCTTGTACTTTTGTGTTTAGGATCATCATATGTGTTTATGTTTTGAATTGGAAGGCTTAAATCATTGTGGTTTGGTTGTTTTTGATTGATAAAGTGGTTATTTGTGAACTTTGTACAAAGCGAGTTGAGTCTCGGACTTTTGTTTCTTCGAAGCGAGTTGCTTTGTTACTGGATGCGAGTTGGTATATGCGACTTGACTATTTAGCAAGTTGACTTTTTATGCGATTTGGGTTCTAAGCGAGTTGTTTCTTTAAGCGACTTGGGTTCTAAGCGAGTTGTTTCTTTAAGCGACTTGAGTCCTAAAGCGACTTGGCTATTAAGCGAGTTGTATAGCTAGCGAGTTAGTTTAAGCGACTTGGTGGTTAAGCGAGTTGTGTCTGTTTGCGACTTGCTATTAAGCGAGTTGTCTCTATATGCGACTTGGCTATTAAGCGAGTTGATTCCTTAAGAGACTTGTTTCTTTAAGCGAGTTGGTTGTCTAGCGAGTTGATAACTAAGCGAGTTGAGTGTTTAGCTAGTTGTCTATTGAGACTTGTTACTTCTTCGTGATACATTCTTACGGTTGTTCTTTTGGTTTAGTAAAATCCGTGAAAGAATCAATTTCCCGGTTGAATCAAAGAATAGTAAAATCTCGTAGAACTTGTAATCATGGCAAACATCGTTCCAACTATTGTTTCTTCTGTAGGCGAGGGCGTTCAAGCAGGGGATCGGATACTCGTCCACGTATGCTTGACGAAGCTGATTATGACTCATGGGCTCAACGAATCCGATTGTCTTGTTTGGGAAAAGCGGAGTCAACATACTTAAGTCAATCGATGAAGGACCTTATCAGATTGAGACTACAAGAGACATAATTGATACTGCTGCTGATGGAACAATGATCTTTGGATTGGACAGGCCAAAGACGTATGATGAGCTTAATGATAAGGAGAAAAGAGATTCGATGCTGACATCGGGGCTTCCAACATTATACTTCAGGGTCTTCCAAAGGATATCTACAAGCTTATCAATCACAACACGAAGCCAAGGCGGTTGGGATAATGTCAAGATGCTTCTCTCAGGTTCGAATTAACCAAGGAAGACAGAGAATCGTATGATGAGTTTGAGCACTTCAAGATGAAACCAGATGAGAGTGTCTATGAGTACTACATGAGATTCCATAAGCTTGTGAATGATATGCGGAACATCAAAATGACCATGCCAAACATCGGTGAATTCAAAGTTTGTAAACAACATGAATCCCGAGTGGCACAAATGTGTCACTTCTGTGAAGCTAACCAAAGGACTAAAGAATACAAACTATGAGCAATTGTATGCCTTCCTGCTTCAGAATGAGAGACATGCTATGTTTGAAAAAAGGATTCTTGATCAATTCAAAACCAACCAGGGAGAAACAAGCTCACCAAATGATTCTATAGCTTTCTACACCAATGTTGGTATTACCACCAAAGCATCTCAAGTTATACCCATGGGTAATGGTAATTACAAGCTCATCCCTGATCCATCATATAAACCTCCCGACTCAAACACACTCATGGAAAACTTCATCAATCAACTGTCTCTCATGGTTAGTCAAAACATGAACTCTCTCCCACACACCAACAATAACCTCAGAACAGCCTCCAATCCATACAATCAAGCTACTGTCAGAGATGGGAAGGTTGTTGTGCAACCAGTTCAAGAAAGGCAGTATGAACAGGGAAGAGGTGGAGTTGGTAGAGGTTATGTAGCAAATCAGAATCGTGGAAGGAATCCAAATCAAGGTCAAGCAAAGCCAATTAAGTGCTACAACTGTGGTGGAGAGGGACATATTGCTAGGAACTGCACATCTCCAAAACGTCCACGAGAATGCGAGAATACTTGAGAGACAAGATGTTGCTCGTACAAGCTCAGGATAATGGTGCAGCTTTGGATGAAGAGGAGTTGTTGTTTCTTACTGAGGGCAATGCCAAGACATATGATGCAGATGTGGATGAGCAGCCGATTCGGGAGATAGGTCACAATCATCGAGAATGCCTTTCAAGTCGTTGATGTGATGCATACGACTCGACGTCGATGATGAACCTCTTTGCACAAACAATTTTCATGGCAAGCATTTCTCCAATGGTCTCTCCTAAGGTCTCATCATCACAGCAAGCTAGTCCATCCAAAGAATCAATCATCTCAGAGGTATTAAAACTATATGATGAGGTTGATGAGCAAAAGATGCATAATAAAGTACAATCTCTTGAAACTTATGAATCGGATATTGATGATGTGGGTAATAACAATATTGTCCCATATGATCAATATGTGAAGCAAAGCGAAAGTGAGGTAGTGCCTAGTAATGCATCTTCTGGAGTCAATGATGATTGTACTTTTAATGAATACACTGCATGTGCCCCTGATGATTCTGTTATCTCTGAACTGAATGCCTATAAAGAACAAGTTGTTATTTATGAACAACGTGCTAAGTTTGAGTTAACCACCCGTGAGCAGGAAATGGATGACCAAATGCGTAAAATTATTAGAATAAGTAATTTTAGAGAAGAAGTATTAAAACAAGAGTTAAACTCCTTACAAGAAAAGCTTTCTAAAACTGCTAAGCAAAACAAGAACTTCAAGAAAATGTTAAAATGCTTAAGCAAGAATTCAATGCTAAGGAATCAAAACTTTTGAATGATTTTTCCAATCTAAAAACTTTGAAAAACAAGCTTGAAAATAAGTTGTACGTACAAGGGAACACCATTCAGACTGCTCACTTGATCACTAAGCATAGAGTCTTAAGCGATAAGCATAGCATTCCCCTTGTTGTGGAACCTAATCCTGAGGTTGTTAAAAAGGCTAGAGCTGTTCATAATGTAATCTATGATGGCAATGAGATTCTTAAACCTAGACAGAAACCTAGTTGCGTTGATTGCACTGAGGAAGCTAGAAAATTAGATGATGCATCTAGGGAGAAAATGAATAAGAAGCTAGATGATCCTGAATGTAAAGAGAATAACATAACGATCAAACCCCATGATTACAAAAAGGAAAATTGGATCTCCTTGAAAAAGTTTAAGCCTCAAACGTTGTTAACACCCAAACAAGTGTTCGGAAAAGGATTTAGATAAGCAAAAAGCAGAGAATCTTGTTGTAACAAAACCTTCCCTTAGGAAAATGCCTTCAGCGACTGTGTATCCTCCAAATACACCAATGCATTTTGTTCCTAGAACTATTGCCACTAAAAGCAAGACCTTAATCAGTCAATATGTTATCTTTCAATTATTTGTTGATTTTGAGAAAACTTGTAAGAAAAGGATTACACCCACTGGGATAACTGAAGGGGAAAGGGGTTTTGAGCAAACTAAAGAATGCTATTTAACTGAGATCATGCCTTTCTTTAAACAATTAAAAGGTCAATTTGAGAGTCTTAAAAGGGGATGGACTTAGATATTAAAGAAATGGAAAAGGAATTTGATGCGATGATTGTTGAGGTTAGTGACTATGAGCGAGAATTAAAATATAATGAGATTGAGAGGAAAAACTTGCATACCTTGAATGAGAATCTTATTTATGAATGTATTGCTCAAGATGTGTTTTACACTGCTACAAATTGTTCCATTAATGCTTCTCAATTTCATGAATTATCTTTTCGAAAGTCTCCCATGATCGTGTCATTGAGCTTGAAAAAACTAACTCTAAACGACATGATAAAGTTGAACAGGATGATCATGATAACTGGTAAAACAGTTTTCTAAATTGGAAGTTGAGCATCTTGCTTTGCAATTAAAATATCAACATCTGAAAGAAAATGTTAAAACCTCAAATATCAAGACATCCTTGGATGTTCCTGAATTTGATGCGAGTTTTTGAAATTAGCAAAAGTGATGAACAGATTCGAGCTCATTGTAACACGATCAGAAAGTTGAAAGCCCAAATCTCTCAATTAAAGGGTGAAAAGAACAATGTGATTGGATCCCAAATGCCTCCTCCTTTAGATTCTCAGTATTCTCAAACTTTTCATCTTCAAAACTTAGTTAATGCCTTACAAAAGGAAAACGAGAGTTTTCTAGAAGAAAATGAAAAAATTAAACGACACTTTAAAGAGTTATATGATTCAATGAAAGTCACTCGTGACCAAAACAACGAAAAAATAACGTCTTTACAAAGGAAATTGAGAATCTGAGGAGTCAGGAAAATGGGAAACTGCCACTTGTTTTAATGGGAATGTTGCATCAAAGTCATCCTCGGACTGCAAATACACTGTGACTGTTAAATACATTCCTCCTCATCTTAGGAATAATGAACATGTGTTTCATGACTATTGTGCTCACTTTAAGGATAGTCTAGAATGTCTCCGTGAGATTGTAGAAGAGGATTTCATTAACAAACCTCTTGATAGAGAATTAGGTTTGCTTGCCTATAGGCCAAACGATCTCAAGAGCTGCTAGAATGTGTAATTGCAACATGTCCTAAATCCTTAGGTGCGAAAGGTAAAACTGTGATGCCTTGTTCCATGCCTAGTGCCAAGCATTCAAATCATTCTATGCCCAGTTTTAAGTGAACAATAATGTGCCTTCAAGTAGTTCAGATCCCTGCACAACTAGTTCAGGAATGCAAAAAGTAGATCAATCAACTAATGTTCCCACAATTCCCTCTACAGGAGTAATCAGTGACATTAAAGCACGCGGGTCAAAGCCTCCAGGCAATACCAAGCAAGATAGGATCTCGCAAGCTAAGAATGTGCATTGGAAGAGAGTAGAAGATCACCCTAGGAATATTAAGTTTGAGTTGAATAAAGCGAATTGTGTTGATTCTAGTGTTAGCTTTAAGCGTCTTGTAATTAATGCGAATTCTACTACTTTTGGCAAAACATGTAATGATGATTGCGTGGTTTCCGTTACTAATCTTGAATGTGGTGTGAATGATTTGTCTAATCTTTGTTAAGCATACGATAAAAGCTGTTAATGCTAAAATTCAAGCTAAGAAGGCTAAAAGGCAAAGGCGAAAGAAAGTTAGAAAACAGTGGAAACCCACAGGAAGAACATTTAGTAAGATAGGTTATCAATGGATATCTTTTGGCCATAAGGTTAATCAGTTCTGCCCTCAATCTGCTAAGACAATGCCCACTAGAAAATGGATGCCTACTGGTAGAACTATTCCTTTAAGAAGTGAACACACTTTGAATAGGTCAAATACGGACAATAGCACTGCATCTATTTCTAATGATTCCATTGCTTCTATTTCTGTTGTGGGTGTTTCTATTTCTGATGTGGGTGTTCCAATCACTGTTACTAACCAAATGGAACCCATTCTTGCATGGGGATCCCAATTATCCAGTTATCCATTCTTGTCTGTGTTCAACTGCAGATCGTTCAAATCGTTATGTGGTACCGGACTCGGTTGTTCCAAACATATGGCTGGAGACGGTCGGCTCATGAACTTTGTTAGTAAATTCATCGGAACTGTTAGATTCGGGAATGATCATTTTGGTGCTATTATTGGTTATGGAGATTATGTTGTCGGTGATAGTGTTATCTCCAGGGTATATTACATAGAAGGTCTTGGTCATAACTTATTTTCTGTCGGTCAATTCTGTGACTCTGATCTAGAAGTGGCCTTTAGAAAACATACTTGTTTCGTTAGAGAACTTGATGGTAAGGAACTTTTAAGAGGAACACGTGGTTCAAATCAATATACCATCTCTATCGAAGATATGATGAAGTCTTCTACAATTTGCTTGTTGTCAAAGGCTTCGAAAACAAAGTCATGGTTATGGCATCATCGTTTCAATCACTTGAACTTCGGCACCATCAATGATCTCTCTAGAAAGGACTTAGTTGTAGGTTTACCTAGACTAAAATATGAAAAGGATCATCTTTGTTCAGCATGCCAATTGGGAAAAAGCAAGAAATATGCCCACAAACCCAAGCCTACAAACTCGATTCTGAAGTTCTTCATACAATTCACATGGACTTATGTGGACCCATGAGAGTCTGAGAATATCTTTGGGAAGAAATATGTGTTAGTTGTGGTTGATGATTACTCTCGATTCACACGGTTAAGTTCTTGAGGACAAAGGATGAAACTCCAGACGTCATCATCAAACTTATCAAACAGTTGCAGGGTTCGACTTAACAAAAATCCGAATCATCGAGCAGAACAATGCAACCGAGTTTGTTAATAAACAACTTAGTGAGTTTTATGAAAGTGTTGGAATCAGTCATCAAAGAAGTGTTCTACGAACTCCTCAACGAAGCGGTGTAGTTGAAAGACGAAATCTAACTCTTGTGGAAGCCGCAAGAACAATGTTGATTTACTCAAAGGTTCCAATGTTTCTATGGTACGAAGCCATTGCCACTATATGCTACACTCAAAATCGATCCCTAATTCACACTGCTCATGGAAAAACTCCATATGAACTTGTCCACAATAGAAAACCTAATCTCTCATTCCTTCGTGTGTTTGGTGCCTTGTGTTATCCAACTAATGAGGGTCAAGACTTAGGCAAACTTAAAGCTAAAGCGGACATTGGAGTATTTGTAGGATATGCACCAAACAAAAGGGATACCGAATCTACAACAAAAGAACCCGAAATATCATGGAAACAATTCACGTTATGTTCGATGAGCTGACCGGTCCTATGGCTCTAGGACAACCCAGTTCTGGACCCACATTATCATGTAGTCCCATTAGTTCTACTCTTCTTTTCGACTCCTCGCCAGCGACTCCTTATGTACCTCCTTCAGAAGATGACTTGAAGAAACTGTTCGATCTAATGTTTGATGAACACTATGAGCCAACCGCAAAATGATCATCAATTCCATTATCGAGGCTGCTTCTATCCTGTCAATGAAGTTAACCCTTCGGTTTCTATGACGCTAAGTCAAGCGCCTGCTTGCGATCACTCTGTCTCATCAATAAATCATCAATCATCGAGTGTACATCATGGAAATGTTTCTGGTACCAGTGATGGAGAAAATCCCTTTGCTACTCCCGAAGATGCTCCATTTGAAAACATATTTGCTCCTGAATCATCATCAGAACCATCTTCATCAGGAGATATCACTCGCTACATCGGTTCCTCAACAACAGCCACATGAACACCTCAGAAAATGGACACATGATCATCCATTGGACAACATCATTGGAAACCTCTCTCGTCCAGTATCCACTCGGAAACAACTTGCAACCGATGCCTTATAGTGCTTCTTCAACTCCGTACTCTCTAAGGTCGAACCAAAAGATGTTAAAACCGCTATGAATGAAGACAGTTGGTTCAATGCCATGCAAGAAGAAATTCATGAGTTTGATCGACTTGATGTATGGGAATTAGTACTGCTCCAGATTGTGCTATGATCATTGCTCTAAAGTGGATCTTCAAAGTGAAACTTGATGAGCATGGTGATGTATTAAAGAACAAGGCTAGATTGGTTGCCAAAGAATACCGTCAGGAGGAAGGTATTGACTTTGAAGAATCATTTGCTCTGTGGCACGCATGAGGCAATCGAATCTTCTGGCTAATGCTGCAAGTAAGAACATGGTAGTCTATCGGATGGATGTAAAGACGGCTTTTCTTAACGGAGATCTTAAAGAAGTCGATATCGTCCGGCCAACCTGAAGGATTTGTGAATCCAGAGCATCCTACTCATGTCTATCGTTTGAAGAAGGCTCTTTACGGCTTGAAGCAAGCTCCAAGGGCATGGTATGATACGCTATCAAAGTTTCTTCTATCTTTCGGATTCAGCAAAGGAGCAGTTGATCCGACATTGTTCACCGGAAGTCGAGCAAACATTTAATTCACGTTCAAATATATGTTGATGATATTATCTTTGCCTCGTCTGACCCCAATGAATGTGATCGTTTTTCAAATGAAATGGGTTCCAAATTTCAAATGTCAATGATGGGACAAATGTCATTTTTCTTGGGATTAC
Source organism: Chrysanthemum makinoi (assembly GCA_910596185.1). Lineage (NCBI taxonomy): Eukaryota > Viridiplantae > Streptophyta > Magnoliopsida > Asterales > Asteraceae > Chrysanthemum > Chrysanthemum makinoi. The sequence goes on along the minus strand of OU343217.1, from coordinate 225,041,382 downwards.
AAATTTCACAAAGTCAGGAGGCATTTTTATAAATCAATCTAAATATGCTAATGAGATTTTAAAGAAATTTGGATTTGATTCTAGTGACCTGTTGACACTCCCATGATAGAACGTACTAAACTGGATGAGGACCACTCGGGGATCATGGTAGACCAAACGAAATATCGTAGTATGATTGGATCCACGATGTACCTCACGGCCCGTAGACTGATATTCTATTCGTTTATGCATGTGTGCTAGATACGGGCTAAGCCTACCAAAAGCACCTTGAAGCGGTTAAGCGGGTCTTTCGGTATCTCTAAGGAACCATCAAATGGAACTTTGGTACGAAGGACACCGGTATGTCACTAACGACATATGCGTCTGAGATCATGCAGGTGTCAAGATACTCGTCGAAATGCGTCGGAGGTGCTCGATTTTGGGTGATAAGCTTATGAGCTGGTCTTCAAAGAAGAAAATGAGTACTTCTATTTCCTCTACAGATGCTGAATACATAGCCATGTCATCTTGTTGTGCTCAAATCTTATGGATGAGATCTCAATTATTTGACTATGGCTTTGAATTCAACAAAATCCCTCTGTATTGTGATAATAAAAGTGCTATTGCTCTCTCATGCAACAACGTACAACACTCAAGAGCAAAGCACATCGACATACGACATCATTTCATCGGGAACAAATAGAAAACGGTGTGGTGGAACTTTATTTTGTGAGTACTGAATACCAATTAGCAGATATCTTCACCAAAGCTCTTCCTAGAGAACGTTTTTAGTTTATCCTTCCACGACTTGGTCTTAAGAGCCTACAACCGGAAACACTCAAACGTCTTCAAGAGGAAGAAGAGGAGTAAAAGGTTTTCCTTCATCTATCTCTTGTAAATATCTATTCGAAAAGCAAAATACAAAATTGCAAAACCCTCAAAAGAAAATATAAAAATTTAAAATTCTCTAAAATCCATAAAAATTTAAAAAATCTTGAAAATTTCCAAAAATATTGTAATATTGTCATGTTTTTCCTTATTCGATTTCATCTACGGACTTTGTGTTGATATTCAAAGAATATCACGGGTCTTTTGATGTTCTTCGAATGTACATAGTTTTGTTAAAAAAAAAAAATGCGGAGAAAAATGGTGGTTTATTGTCATTTCAAGCAGTAACCCGTTTTAAAAGTAAAGAAACGAGCCATGCTTTATCTTATTTTCAAATCTTATGCTCGATTCTTAAAATGTTTGTCATCAAAGGGACAAATGTTTCTCTTTCCAAATATTTTTCCGTCTAATGATTCTTCTGAAAATATTTGCCATCTAATGAAAACTAAATTGCTTTGAAAATACCTTGTACTCTATTATTCGTGTAAATCATTTGTGCTTATCATCTCAAAATTCTATCTCTCAATCAACAACTTGTGTCATTGATTGAGGGGAGAATGATTTTATTAAATTAAAAGGTTATTTTGAAAGGTCATTTTTCAAACAATTGGCACGTAAATGAGCAAGGTTTATTGTTGAACCATCAAAAAGAATAATGTTTTATACAGTTGATTCAAAACCTTTGCTAATGTTATGTTTTCAAAAGACAATCTTGCATGTTTAATCAATGGAGTTTAAAGTCTGAAAATCTTATCCTTATTAGTTAAAAAGTTTTTTTCTCAAAAGCAAGTCACTATTCTCCTCAAAAGCTCTCAAAATTTAATTTAAATCAATAGAGATCACATCTCTCAAAGGATTTGGAAAGTGTGATCGGGGGAGAATTTGTGATTTAAATTGGATTTAAACTGATAACTTGATAATTGGTTTTATAAGTGTTTAGCATGCTTTCCTCCCCACATGTGCCAAACGATTTCAAATTTTCCATGCACATGTTGAGGGGGAGCAAAGATGTGAAACGAATGTGCAGTCTTTTCCTAGTATAAGCAAAACATTTTTCAAATTTCTATGCACATATTCAGGGGGAGCAACTATTTTGAAAACCACATTCTTTATATAACTACTCTTAGATGCAAGCCAACCCCTCAAAGATGAAAATTATTTCTATTACAAAATGATGATTGATGCACATGTTGAGGGAGAGCTCTTGTTCTAAAAATATCAAAACAATTAGAGTACAAAATGCTTTGAAAATATATCACAAGTATCTGGATTGATTTTAAAATGGTTTTCAATTGGTTCCAATGGCGGATGAACAATACCAAAAAGACCGACCAACTTTACTTTATGTATGGTGATATAAGGATGATAAGGTTAGGTATTTGTTCCCATGATCCTTGCCAGAAGGAGGGATCTACCGGGGACAATCCACTAGATAGTGTAGAAGTCCTTAGGTATGATGAAAAAAAAATGTGAGATATGGGAAGAGTCGGATGAAAGAGAGCTAGTCTTTGGAATAAACCAAACAAGGTTCTAGTTATGAAGTCTCGGTAAGCACTGAAAGGGTTGAAGAATGAAAAAGAATTGAATGTGAAAAGGGTGAAAATAAATAGCCCTCCGATAATTCAACCTTAGGGTGAATAGGGTTCAATTCATATATACTACTTGGTGGTTACTAAGGTAACACGGTATTGAAGACAAGACGCGTCATGGACCCAGGTGACGCCTTACTACAACTTCCCAAAACACTCAAGTTCCTCTTAAAAGGACTTGTTTCATTCTCACGGGGAACCGACATCATCTATCGACTTTCTCATAGAGTTTGTTGATATTGAAGAAGGAGATCCTCTCCCTAGTCTCTGACATAGGAACCAAATATGTACAAAAGAGCCACGAGATCATCATATAAATCTCTTTAGGACACTGTTAATGAAGACTCTCTGTTTCACACAATGTGGAAATAGATATTATATCTTATGAGTCCTACGCATTATCCTTGTGGTATTGCCAGAACATCTGAGTGATATGCTAACATATTCAAAATGAAGATGGAAAGCCTTCTGGAGCCAACATCAAACAAGCTCTTGGTGGGTGGCATGTGAGATCTATCCAATAGATCAACCATGTGACAACTGAACAAAAACAATGGGGAGATTCAATTTCTTGAATCAATCACGGTTCAGGTTATGGATTGACGGATACCTTTGAAAAACCGGTCGTTGTGCTTAAAACTCTTTTCTTTAGCACATCGGTTTGTACTAATATTTCAAAATAAAAGGTGTTTATGATTGATAATTTTCATTAAAACCTTCGTTGTATTGCAAAAACAATTTCTATTGAGCGATACGATTGTTTTCTCAAATCTCTTTTCATCAATCGATGAATCTCAATTATTTGGTTCACTCACTCCGTGTTGTCTTCTTTGAGACGTTCGGTTTGAGAACAACTAGAAGCATTGCGAAAACCTGTCAAGGAAATTCTTTGGAATTATACGATCACGGCGATACTTGTCTTGATCAACGAGGAACCGTGGGCCGTGTACCTCAATTCAACGAAAGTTATCAAAGACACTTTCGTGCACTTTATTGCTAACTGTTGTATGCGCAGTACACGCCCGGCGTTTGCGGTGATTAGAATGAAGCGGTCAATCCATAGCCGCATGCTCACACTACACATTCATCTCAAAAGAAATCATGATAAGTGCTTCAACGACTCTGATACTTTCACTCCATGCTTACGCTATCTTTTTGCAAATATCATGAACCATAAAAGCTTCCGCTACTCCGATAAGAATATATCATGATCCAGAATGTGAGCATGTCGGTCCAAATGTCACAACATCACATAATACCAACACCACAATGGATGAGTCGAGATTTATGTTAGGTGATGATCTCAATCTGGCTCAAAACTCATCATCCGTGGATCGGTTAAAGACCTCCACTTGATATTATCCAAACATGCGGAACATGAAGAATCAAAGACTACGAGCTTCTGAGCAAAGAACTTAATCAAGAATCATAGAACAATCTAATGTAATATATGTTTGTATTCATTGTAAATTGAGGTGACCTCCCTTAGAGGGAGATTGTTAGGAATTAGAAAATTCAGTCGTTAAAGAGTTGGTCACCTCAAGTATATGTATTCGATAGAAAGCTCGTAGTCGTAGTCAAGTTATGTTAGTAAGTAGTTTGTTAAGTAACACCGTGGAGGACGGACGGTCTTTACCATGTATGCACGATCCAGCCCGTAGGTGGCGTTTATTTGTAAGACACTATAAATACCCTCTACCTCCCAAGGTAGAGGGTTGGAGCTTCAATACCATTTTTCTTTGTTTCACATAGTTCCCAACTCTCTTCCCTTTCTCTCTCTAAACATACTTGAACGCCCCATTTTGATTATGGTTTAGTGTGTTTGTGAAATACTATATCTTACAATGATTATGAAGATTACGGCGTTACAATGGAATATAATTACACCATAACATGACTACTGAACATTATGCAGCTTACTTGACAAGAGATACGGTGTAACCCTCAGCTCAGGTTACGCCGTAACAACGGATAAACATCAAATTTACAAAGACTACGGCGTAACCATTAGCTCAGGTTACGCTGTAACCGAAGAAAAGCATATGATTTACAAAGACTACGGCGTAACCCCTAGCTCAGGTTACGCCGTAACCATGGATAAGCACAAGATTTGAAGAGTTACGGCATAACTACTTAATAAATGTTACGCCGTAACTAGTATCAGAGCCTATAAATAATCGAAGATTTCATCAGTTTTAATCATCTCTCCTTTCCCAAACCTTCTAGGGTTTGGGGAGATCAAACACAGAAGAAGAAGCATGGCTTAGGAGCATTGAATAATGAAGTTCTCGTCTACGATTTTCGTTGTATTCGAGTTTGAATTCCTTTTATATTTTTCTATGACTTATACTATGAATTCATGTTATTAATTGAAGTCTGTATTTGTGTTATCGATCTTCTCTTTAATTCTTTATAGCCATTTACTAGTCTTATAAAAGATCGTTAGTCTTGGTAATATCATAAGCTTGTTAGTATCTAAAGGGCTGGGATATATGACCAACTGACCCCAGTCTAATAGATTACGAAGTATGGAAGGAATTGACCATAGTACAACCACACTTCGTTTGCGAACTGACCAAATGATCACCTATCAAGTGGAGGTATTTAAGAGGTTAGGGGAAATTGAAGTTCCTAACGGTCGGGTTTCCACAGACTAGATCTAGTAGATTTGGCCCTTAATGACTGCTATTAGGTTGCCAAATGATCCTGGTGACCTGTTCATCTTGGTGAGGAATCTAAGAACCATAGGCCATGACGAATTGACCAAAGAATTCTGGTGATAATTAACCACTATATTGAACCTTTATATCGAGAATCAATTCATATTTGTGTTCTTCGTTAAGCTTCGTTTATCTATCTCTTTATCCTAAAATTTTGGTATCTATGTGTTTGGAATAATAGCATATCGATGAATTATCACAATCTTATCACACTAGTATATTATCAATATCATTTCTAATCATCTTAGTTCTTTCAAGGTCACATCTCTCTTGGGACGATACTCGGATTTACCTAAGGTTTTACTACATCTGATCGGGTTCTTTGCCCGTTAGTATGTGTTGATCCTAAGTTATCTAAGTTTTTTAAATATTAAAAGCATGATGAAATAATACATCATCTTTTTGTCGCCGCTGCCGGGGAGCAGTTAATGGAAGATCTAAGGTATATCATATTTCCCTAAATAAGAGATTTGTGCACTTTCAAACCTAGGTACGTATCTCAATCTCTCGTATTGCAATATTACACGTTTATTCCTCGAAGCTATTAGTTACGGCGTAACTTCTGTTAAGAGTTACGACGTAACCATTAAATAATTATAAGAATTCTAAAAATTAAAACTTTAAAAAAAATTTAGTTACGGCGTAATCTCTATTAAGAGTTACGACGTAACCATTTAGCAATATTAAAAACTATAAAATATGAAAATATAGTTATGGCGTAACTCTTATTCTAATTACGCCGTAACATCCTGGCGGTATAAAACCTTATTCGGATGAAAAACTAGGTTTTTACATAAACACTTTTCACCGCCTACCACAACAGTAAAATTTTCTCCCAAAAATTTTTCATCAAGATTTCTTCATTCCATCACTCAAACCATGGCTGGTAAGATCTATTACTACTCTTTATGATTTGTTTCTTTCGATTATTCAATTAGGGTTTATAATTTAATATTTTGGGGATCTTGCTTGTTTCATTATTTTATTGCTATTGGTTTGATTAATTAATAATTATGATGATTTCCCCATGTTATTTTGATTCGTGTCTTATCATTATGGGTCGTTTGGGATGTTTTGACTTAGTTTAAAAGTGTTTTTGGTCAAACACAGACTTAATGGTTTAGGCGCGGTCCCTCAGCACTAAAAGGTTAAAAAATTATTGATTCTTTTTACATCTTGGATAAAATTAATGGTTCCGGCGTAATCTATTGCTAATTGTAACCATCTATTGTGTTGAGGTTTTGGGGAAGGTTACGGCGTAACCTGTGGGTTATGTTACGCCGTAACTATTTGAGTAATTTAATTACGGCGTAACCTGTAATGTTGGTTACGCCGTAACTAGTACATCAGTAGGGTCCTTACCTAACTGATATCTGTTTTCTTTGCAGGCGAAAACCCCGTTCCCAACCCCGCTAAGTGGGTTAGGTTTCTGGCATTCCAATATGAAGGGATTAGGCAACTATGTCTTGATGATTACGAGAAGTTGAGAAGAAAAGACATTAGTCAGCCCGAAGCCTTAGATTTCGAGGCGTTTGATGGGATTGCCAATGGGGCTGCTGGAAGGAAATTGAGAAAATTTTTCAAGATCAAGTACACGTGCTCGCAGGAGGATTTCACTTGCAATGCTTGGATAAGGCTCTTTCGGATCACCGAGCCGATTATTCCAGAATATGTTCGGGATTTTCTTGCTACAGTTGAGTTCAGAATTGAAATCGAGGATGATAATGTGGTTTCATTGCATTTTCAGTTGGGGGGTGTGAGAAGGCGTTGGACTTTGAAGCAATTTACCAAGAGAATGGGTTTGTACACTCGGGAAGAGATGGATTCTGAAGCTTTATGTTTTACAATACTTGTTGGAGGCATAGGCCCAAAGACCATGATACCGCCGCCTACTTTAACCGAATTTCTGCTGTGACCGGGTACGATTCGAAGCACCCACCAACTTACACCATGGTAAGGAACCCTATTCGCCTTCTGGTGCACCGACTCCTTGCCTTCTCTATAAGGTCAAGGCATTCTGCTAAAGAGAAGATGACCATGGACGATTTGTACCTCTTGGAGGGGATGGACGAGGGAAATCACATTGATGTCCCCCATTATTTGGCGTGGTTCATGGGTAGTGGAGCTAAGGGTTTTACAGGGAAGAGTCCAAATCAGGGGGCTCATTTTATTGGTAGGTTGGCGAGGAGTTATGATTTGATAACTGAGGAGGCTTTGGCTTGGGTTGAATAAGCTAGTTGAGTTTGGGATTTGCACCCAAGATGTATGTGGAGTGATTGAGTTAGCTGGGATTGCCCCGAGGAGAGAAGTCAAGGAAGGTAGTGGTGTTGGTGATGCCCAAGAGGATGTTGAGGAACGTGTGCCTAGGGGTCGACGTAGGGCACACGTTAATGTTGGCGATAGGTTACAGATGATCGATGAGAGGATCGAGGGAATGTCTACCCACTTGAACGAGGAGATTGATAGCCTCGGAGTGGGTTTATATGGTCTGAGTAACCAGTTTGAGGGTTTTGCAGGTACATTGGATCAGGTGCAGCAGCTGCAACAGGATTTCTTCAGCTGGAGTGCAGATCGTACAAGCCAAATGCTCCAGAGCATGCACCTGAGCCATCCTCGATGGCATGGACCGGGATATGTGTACAAGCCCGACATCCCCGATATTGGCGTCCAGGGGGAGTGGCGTTTATGCAGACCGAGCCCAATCCTGGTAGCACCACAAGCACCCCATTCGACCCAACTCAGTTTGGCTCTATCAACCATGATCTCCATAGGGATGATTGATTCCCCTATTTGTTGAACAATTTCTAAAACAATTTCAAACATATGTCTGTAATAACTGAATAGCTAGGATATTTGTGTGGTGGATAATCTATTGTGCCGATAGGTACAAAATTTTCCTATGTGTTTCTGTGCAGGTTTTGATTCTGTGATGCGAATTACGGCGTAACCATTTGGGTCATTACAGTAACTTTGTGAAGCAATGAAGCAGGAAAATTTTTGACAACATATTAGTTAAGGCGTAGTCACCAGATATGATACGCATTAGCAACCTCGTGACCCACCTTCAACCTTTAGTGAGACATCTTGGGCAAGCATTTGAGAGGCGAGTTTATTTCCTTCTCGGTTATTTTTCATTTCTATTTTATTTTCTGTTTTTCGTACAAATGGGACTTTGTACACTTCAAGTGGGGGGATAGGAATAGAAATGAAGTGTATGATTACTTAGCCTACTTGCCCTAATTTTCTAGTTGGTTTTTAAAATTTTAAGCTCATTTGAAAAATTTTGTCATATTTTTAACCAATCTAGAATCACATATAGCCGAGCACACCATAACTTTTATTGTCATTGGTGAGATTTAGCCTTTCCGTTTTCCCCATTTTACCTAAATCTACCAAATATTGAGTGTGCCGATAGTATTGTAAACTTTAGAACTTGGCTTTTACATCACTTCGAGACCATAGACGAGTAGTGTATCAAGTTAGCTTGGTGTATTTGGAAGAGGCAATTTGAAAAAAGAAAATGCTTTAGGATTAAACCTAAATAGCCCATATGTGTTTACTTGTGTGTGTTTATCGATTAGTCACATTGACTTTTCGACCTCCGTGTTAACCCTTTTTCTTGCACTCTCCTTTAGTGCAAGATACCCCTAGTTACACCTATTTGAGCCTATCCTTTCATTTTCTAACCCTTATTTTCATTACACCTTTACACCTTAGCCTACCGTGTAGTCTTACCTTTTGATCTTAAAGTCATTGTTCGCCCTAGTTCGAGGTTTGAGTATAAGTTTCGGAAGGCGTACCAACTACACCTTATTGAAGATCATTAAAGACCCCCCTATTATCTCCTTATGCTCATCTCAAGTGGGGGGATTGATTAAAAAATGAATGAAAATGCGTAACAGTCTTTGTTGATGAAAGTGTTGAATATTTAAAGTACTATCAAAGAAATTAGCATCGAGAATAAACTCCTCAATCTCATTCGAAGATTGGAAGATAGCCAAGACACCATCGGTTCAAGAAAGAAAAAATGTTTAAATGGTGTGTTCCCGTGACATATTATGATCCTGTTTCTGTACCATGAAGATGAACCTTGAATGAACGGTGGGGCAATGACAACATGGTTTTAAGCTTAGACTATTTGTTTTCTTTTTCTTTCCACCCATTAAAATATCCTATGCCTTACCTTACCCTTTTTGTCGTGAAGCGTGTCTAGGTGATGCAGCGAGCAATCCTTGATGTCTTGGCCATGGATTTCGTCATGTATCATTGATTTTGTCCACTTCGCCGTGACACGTTAGTAATGACACTACCCCATAGCATTTGAATCACTATCAACCCAACATTGCTTTCTAAAATTTGTCTTAACCTTAGCTCTAGTGGTGGAGTTGTGTGTAATTGCCAAGCTTATGATAGAATACTTGCTATGCCCATGCAATTGAGTGATCACCTCGAAATTAACACTTAGATTAGGATGAGTGTGAGAGTGTTTTCGTTCCCATTTCCTGAGGTGTTCGGCTCTTATATATATTCTAGTATGGAAATCTTAACTACACATTCCTTGGGAATGTATCTTCTGCAGTCTAAAATGGTCTACTTGAGGGCAAGTAGAGTTCAAGTGGGGGGATATTTGATAACATCAAATAGTCCTGATATTATAAGCATTAATTTCCCCCTTTATCATCACATTATGAGTAAAATGCTAGTGAAAACATCCTTATTCCTTACTATTTCATTTCAGGACCTATTTTATGCAAGGAAGCAGTGAATAGACATTTCCATGCCCAAAGGATAAGTTTTCTCTCAACTACGGCGTAACCAAGTGATGAACTTACGGCGTAATAATGATTATGAAGATTACGGCGTAACAATGGAATATAATTACGCGTAACATGACTACTGAACATTATGCAGCTTACTTGACAAGAGATACGGCGTAACCCTCAGCTCAGGTTACGCCATAACAACGGATAAACATCAAATTTACAAAGACTACGGCGTAACCATTAGATCAGGTTATGCCGTAACCGAAGAAAAGCATATGATTTACAAAGACTACGGCGTAACCCCTAGCTCAGGTTACGCCGTAACCATGGATAAGCACAAGATTTGAAGAGTTACGGCGTAACTACTTAATAAATGTTACGCCGTAACTAGTATCAGAGCCTATAAATAGTCGAAGATTTCATCAGTTTTAATCATCTCTCCTTTCCCAAACCTTCTAGGATTTGGGGAGATCAAACATAGAAGAAGAAGAAGCATGGCTTAGGAGCATTGAATAACGAAGTTTCCGTTGTATTCGAGTTTGAATTCCTTTTATATTTTTCTAGGACTTATACTATGAATTCATGTTATTAATTGAAGTCTGCATTTGTGTTATTGATCTTCTCTTTAATTCTTTATAGACATTTACTAGTCTTATCATAGATCACTAGTCTTGCTAATATTATAAGCTTGTTAGTATCTAAAGGGCTGGGAGATATGACCAACTGACCCCAGTCTAATGGATTGCGAAGTATGGAAGGAATTGGCCATAGTACAACCACTCTTCGTGTGCGAACTGACCAAATGATCACCTATCAAGTGGAGGTATTAAAGAGGTTAGTGGAAATCTAAGTTCCTAACGACCGGGTTTTCACAGACTAGATCTAGTAGATTTGGCCCTTAATGACCGCTATTAGGTTGCCGAATGATCCCGGGTGACCTGTTCATCTTGGTGAGGAATCTAAGAACCATAGGCCATGACGAATTGACCAAAGGAGTTTGGTGATACTTAAACACTATATTGAACCTTTATATCGAAAATCAATTCATATTTGAGTTATTCGTTAAGCTTCGTTTATCTATCTCTTTATCCTAAAATTCTGGTATCTGTGCGTATGGAATAATAGCATATCGATGAATTATCACAATCTTATCACACCAATATATTATCAATATCATTTCTAATCATATTAGTTCTTTCAAGGTCACAGCTCTCTTGGGATGATACTCGGATTTACCTAAGGCTTTACTACATCTGATCGGGTTCTCTGCCCGTTAGTATGTGTTGATCATAAGTTATCTAAGTTTTATAAATATTAAAAGCAGGATGAAATAGCACATCAGAGATAAAGAGTAAAGGAACACAAAACTATGACACAAGTATTTAGAGTGGTTCAGCTACAAGGACTCCTTTCTTGCCCTACTCCACTCCCTGAGTACCCAACTCGAGAGTTTCTAAGCACTATACAACATAAGCTCTTTAATATGGCCGAGAAGCCTTCACAACGTCGCCTACACTTTATCAAGGCTAGACACCGAGTTCTTCCACGAGGTAGAACCAAACCTATCACAATGTCGCCTACACTTTATCCAGTACTAGGATACACACCGAGTTCCATTACAAAGGAGGAACTACTACCCAACACTACAACCCAAAGCATGCATCCCCCTCACGGGTTTAGAAAGCATTTAAAAAGTTAGGCTATGAACTCACCTTGGTTCAGGGGATTGTGATAGGGATTTAGACGGCTTACTCATATATACTGAGTAGTGTGTGCGTAGGTATGTCAAGTCCTAATTGGTTTTTCTATATTTCTTAAGTATGTATTCCTAAGTATTACTAGATTTAGATATAACGTAACACCGTTTGGGCCATCACAATTCAGAGGTGTGAAACTCCTCACATGAAGCTCACTAGTATTGTGTTACGTTGTTAAGTAATAAGTTATATATATAATGTAACATCGTTCGGGCCATCATAATCCAGAGGTCATGTAGTAAACGTTTGAGGAGCCAGGGCACTTTAAGTCGTAAACCCAGCAAACTCGTCAAAACGAATACCCACATGAACCCCTCACATGAAGCTCCCTAGTATTGTGTTACATTTGTTAAATAAAAATATATGGTTTTTATTTATAGAAACTACTTTTAATACCCTTAAGTTTATAATTTGACAAAAATACCCTTAGGTTATAAACGTTTACAAAATTAATCCTTTATTAAAATTACTATTTATATACTTATCCCTAGACTTTAAAACTTTCCAATTTAGGTCCTTAGACTTATAAATTCTAAGAAATGACAAAATCAGCCCTTGTACTTAATAGTTACAAAAATTTACAATATATACCTCTATGCATGGAACGCGTTACGAAACTAGTCCTAAAACCATGCAAACTATATTTTTATGATACGAAAGTGTTTAATAGCTTATTTCTTATTAGTAGAAGCTTATTTAAGTTACATAAACTAGATTATGGCTTATGACAAGGGCTTATTACCTAAAAACATGATTTCGACTCCATTTATGGTTTTAAAAGGAAAACGCGTAGGTTTTGTGATCAAGGCTTGGGCCAAAGGGTTCTATTGTGATCTAATGAACTTAATAGCTATCCTAGTACTAAAACATAGCTTATAAAATGATGTGTCCGGTGTGTAAAAGTTTTAAATTTATAAAAACGAATTACCAATTTTACCAATAACACATATGAGCAAGTGCACTCGTCCTTTATAGCAAGATTATGAAGGTAAGTCGGAATCGTTCGCAGGGATTTGAGTGAATCTGATTAACAAGTTTGAATCAACTAAGACAATCCAAAACATATAACAACGCAAATAGATATAATGAAATTCAGATGATTAAAAACTACACTTGCTTAAACTAGTTTCTTATCCTTGATTAGTGTGATTGTGCTAACCTCTTAACATGTTGGTTATGATAATTAGTTGGTGTACTAATCTATTGTTCTTACAAGTTAAACCTTCGTCAAGATTTTAGTTTATATAAACAAGCATTAAGTTTAACCAATCAATTCAAGTTTCATAAGTTTATTTTCACAAACTTAAACACAAAAACATCCATTTGCTTTATCAAATTGCTTAAGAAATGGTCAATACAAAAGGTAACCGATTATAGACAAAAGGGTACAATTGATTGTCAACAACTAATCTTACGACCTTTTAGACATTTCCAATCAATCCAACTTGATAATCAAAAAGCGTTCTTATTACAACCACACCTTAGTTCCTTTGATTAATCAAGAATAATGGGTAAAAACAATCATCCATAGACAAAATGATTATAACTAGTTGAACAACAATAAGTTCTTTCGACCTCTACGATTATTATCAACTAGTCAAACTTGATTTAACAAATGTCACTATGAAACTTTAGCACAATTGGATCTTAGAATCAACTTAAAATTGAATTAAAACATGTTAACACAATCACCAACTAGTCATATGATAATCAACATCATTTAAGCAAGTGTATAAAGAAACTAGCCACTCATAGCAAACATAAACATAAACTCAGAACTTTGAAAATTAGAAAACATAATTAAGAGTCTTACAATGCTTGGAATAAGATTACAAATGGTGAAGTAATGATTCCTAAAGTATTGGGGTAGACTCGTTGGGGTTTTGGCCTCCAAATGTGGAACTTCTAGAACTCCAAACTTTCCTGGACTTCTAAGGACGAATTTGAGAGCTTAAGAACTGTGTTTGATGAGTAGAGAGAGTTGTATTGAAGTGTGTGTCTCATATGATCACAAGAGGTCTCTATTTATACTAGTTCCAAGGCCTAGGGTATTAATTGCTGAACTTGGCCTCCAAGGAGTTAGGAAGGGACTAGAATACACCAAGGGAAGGACCTAGAATCATTTGAATGCAAAGGGGAAACTTAGTGATGAAGATTTGGCAGAAACAGGCACTCCAACCGGATCGGTCATATGACCAACCGATCCGGTTGGTCTTCTACAAGGGCTCTAACCGTATCGATCCGGTTGGTCTTCCTGAGTTATGGGAAATTAACTTTTACTTCATTTTGACTTGTAGAACTTGGTTCTTCAATCATCTGGGTCTTTTATGGTATTAGAAACGGGAATCTTCCAATTGTTGAACATTCCTTTACTTTTCCTTTCGTTTCCCTGCACTTGGTTATAAACACTAGACAAACATCTTTTGATGCGATTAAGCACTGAAATCATACAAATATAACCAAATAACTTATATAAAAGCACACATAACGCTATTGAAAACATGTATGATCTGAGCGTTATCAAATTCCCCCACACTTAAACTTTGCTTGCCCTCAAGCAAATCTAGGAATAACATCCACTGGTACAAGATCATGATTGCGAAAAATATAATGCAAATCTACCAAGTACAAGTACAAGAGAAGATTCATCAATTATGCTTTTAAGAGCGAAACTTTCAAGATGTTTGACAATATCCAATGATTTTCTTGCATGATTAACATTTGAAAACACCTCACAAAAAAGGAAGTATAATTCACTCAATCACTCAATTTTGTGAGTAATAAGATAAATCAAACTCATTGCTCAGTCATGATTAGATTATTACCATAAGCTTGTACAAGAAACAAAACTCCACCGACGTGGCGTGAGCACCAAGCAAAAACATCTAAAGAGGACTTTTATTCGGGTTATGATATTATGGCTAAGGGTTAAGGGCATGGATAAGGCATGGGAATATTTATAAAATTGGTGTTAAAATAAAAATAAAATCAAGTCTAATACCCGTGTTGCTAGCTACCAAACAATCTGCAAACCAATAAATGATTATAGCTTCATTTCTTTTCTTCGGATTTCCATAACTCTTCACTTTGATTCGCCATGATAATATTTCTTCGAACATAGCATATTGGCTAATACATTCATACTTTCAACATTTTTTTTAAACATAAACTCATCCTTGAAATGGCTCACTCAACTAACAAGATGCGGTACTCATAATCATTTGAACAATCTTCACTTTCCAGGTGACTAGCAACCAACCATTTAGACATTGACAAGGGTTAGGCTAAGGTTTGAAGTGTAAAATTTTTTTGTATTTTTCTGGATGAAACAAAATCGAAAAGTATGGCTCAGAGGGTGTAACTAAGGGTATCCAGCGCTAAAGATGAGCGCTACAAATGGGTCCATGTAGGTGGTTAACTAACCAATGTGGCTAGCTAATATAGCATGACATGAAAAATGGAAAGCCATTTGGGTTAAATCCTAAGGTGCCTCTTCATCACACGAATTTACTTATATTGCACGAATGCGATCTCACTGTAGTCTGGTAATGATTTACAAGCACAAGTTCTAGAATAAATAAAATCACCGGCACACTCATAGCAAAAGATTCAAGCATAAAAGATGTATGCTTTATATAGAACAGGTTCAAATCCTCACAATTTTAGTGGTAAGGGCTATAATTTGTGCTAGCAAATGTTTATCGATCCCAGAATGGATTGCAATATTAATCGGAACACATCTCAAAGTTTCAAATATTACCAGTTTTACTAGTGGTTTGATCCAGTTATTCTAATATATTATCCAAAAAGCATGAAAATAACTATATCACAAGGGCAAACAAAATTTTAATTTGAAGCTTAAAAACTTTAATTTTTCTATTCCCCCCCCCCCCCCCCCCCCCCCCCCCCCCCCCCCCCCCCCACACTTAAGTTAAACATTGTCCTCAATATGAAAAACGAACTTCAAAGTATAGAAATAGGGAAAATAGAGATGAAACCAGATATTTCAATGTGTTTGTCAGCTTAATTTTCTTCATCCAAGCGTCCACTGGAGTAATCATTACCTGCACAAAATCTTATATACAAACAAAAGAGTTTTATTAAGTTGTGGCACCCCCCACACTTAAGTTCAACCAAAGGTTTAAACTTTGGGGCATGACCACAGAAAATCAAATCAGAAACACATGGGTTGCCTCCGGAAAGCTTGTTTTATTATCGAGTCATCAGCCTGACTCGAATCTTCCCAAATTTACTTGGCCACAGATGCAGCCTTGAACATTTTGAAAAGTTCGGGGATATACATGAATTCTTCACAGTAGCATCAATATCGTTCCAGATGACTCAGAGATGGTTTCAAGGAAACTTGTGGGATTCTTCCTTGAAATGGTGCTACGAAGGTGATTGTTTCGAATTCATTTTCAGGGGAAACTGTCTCAACTGATATTTCATTCATTTGCTCCTTATCATAGTATAGTTTGATTCGGTGCCCATTAACTATGAAACTTCCACCCTGTTTGTCATAAAGTTTGACATAACCGGATGGATATCCATGTTTAACGATATATGGTCCAAACCATCTTGGTTGTAATTTAGGAGCTTTGAATTTGAATTTCATGTTGAAGAGCAGAACTTTATCTCCAGCTTTGAATTCTTTTCGAACTCTTAGATTTTTGTCGTGATATGCTTTTGTTCTGGCCTTATACAGTTTAGAATTTTCGTAAGCTCGGAGTCTTAATTCGTCGAGTTCGTGCAATTGCAAGAATCTCTTCTCTCCAGCTATTTTGA
>OU343217.1:224938301-225024801 GCA_910596185.1 Chrysanthemum makinoi | reverse complement strand
CATTTTCATAACACATCCTTCATCACCAACAAGTACACCAACTTCATCACCCCATCAACTCACCACCTAAAGTCACTCTTTTAGGATCTCCTTAAGACCCCAACAAGATCTCAACAACCAAAACAAAAAGAAATAGCCTTTTTTACACCTCCCACTTCTCCAAACACAAATTTCAAAGACCTTGAAACCTCACCACCCTTAGCTCCCATTGAGCTACAAGAACATCTAGGTTCTTTTCCACCACCACTTCCAAACATTCCGTACTTTGATCCGTATTTTTCCTATTTTTCCACCATATCTCCGCAACTCACAATCAACACCCGGAAAACTTTTGCACTCATTACCAACATCACTTACTTGTGACATTGCCATCCACTAGGGATATTGCAATAGAAGTTAGGGAAGAAATGCGATCATACTCAACCTCATTTCTTATCGCATCAATACCATTACTCATCAAAACCTCCATCCATAACCTTATGCAAGCATGGAAGGAATCTTTATTACTATTTTCTACTTTTAGTATTTTTCTTTTGAGTCATTTTCAAGAACAAGTCTTGTTCTTACTTTTACATGCTTGTATGTGGCATAAATACCACTATATTTTGTTGTTTTATGACAAGGCCTTGTTTACATACCTTGGCTCCCAATCTTGATTCTCGTCAATCACAAGATTATTTATGCATGTTACTAACCTTTTCTTTGTAGGTTTTTTTTTATTTTTCTTCACTTGACGCCCCAAACTAGGGGGAGCTACCGTCAAGGGGGAGTAACCAATACGTGGACTATTTTTCCACATTTTATTTCTTCGATGGGGTTAACTTTTTGTTTGGACAAAAAAGGGGAGAAGAAGTAAAACTTGGGTTTCAAAACATACATCTAATCTTAAGTTTTACTCATCATAACATTATGTTTTGTCATCAACAAAAAGGGGGAGATTGTTAATACAAATAAACCGTAAAAGCGTTTATTAATATTTTGCGATCTCTTGGTGTTTTGTTGATAACAAATATAATGTTATCATAAGTAAAATTATAATGATACATGTTATTTTTGTAAAGCATTTACATATAGTCACTTAATACAAATTGTTGTAATAAATCATTTGTTGTAATTGTTTATTAGGATGGGTAAAAATCACAACCCATAGATCATATCCATAACCCATGATATTGACCCATACCCACTTGACTAGATACATTGTACTCATTAGATACATTGTATCTAAAAGAAATACCCATGGACTAACCCATAACCCATGACCCATGACCCATAACCAAAAAACCCATGGGCAAAGAGGAGCGTCCCACGGATCCCTAGGTTTACACTAGACGAATCCCTTAAGGGAGGGATCCGTAGGATCCGGGGAATAGTGGCAAGTTTTGCCTATAAATAGAGAGCTATTTTGTAACTTATAGGATTTCACAAACACATTAAACCAAAATCCATATGGGGCGTATACAAGTTTTTAGAGAGAGAAAGGGAAGAGAGTTGGGAACTATGTGAAACAAAGAAAAATGGTATTGAAGCTCCAACCCTCTACATTGGGAGGTAGAGGGTATTTATAGTTTTCTTACAAGACTCTCCTCCTACGGGCTGTGGATCAGGCATACAGTGGGTAAAGACCTGTCTGTCCTCCACGGTGTTACTTAACTAAATACTAACTAATATTAAATGACTAAGACTACGAGCTTTCTAACAAATACATATACTTTAGGTGATCGACACTTTAATGACTAGATTTTCTAAATCTTAACAATATCCCCCTAAGGGAGGTCACCTCAATTTACAATGAATACAAACAGATATTACATATTGATTGTTCTTGGATTCTTGATTAAGCTCTTTGCTCAGTAGATCGTAGACTTTTGATTCTTCATGTTCCGCATGTGTTGTTATCTCAAGTGGAGGTCTTTAACTGATCCACGTGGTAATGAGTTTTGAGCCAGCTTTGAGATTATCAGCTTCCATAAATCTCTAACTCATCCATTTTTGTGTTGTCATCATGTGAAGTTGTGACTTTTGGACCGACATGCTCACATTTTGGATCATGATATCTTCTCATCAGAGTTGCGAAAGCTTTTGTTTATTCAGAATATTTCCAGTAGCGTAGCAGAAGCATGGTTTAAAAATATCAGAGCCAGTTGATGAAGATATGCACTTATCATGATTTATTTGATTGTGAGTGTGATTGTGTGAGCATGCGGCTATGGATTGACTCCTCAATTCTGATCAGCTGCAATCGTCGGGGTGTACCTGCATAAAACAGTTAGCAATAAAGCACACAAAAGTGTCTTTGATCACTTTCGTTGAATTGAGGTACACGGCCCACGGTTCCCCGTTGATCAGTACAAGTATTGCCTGTGATCAAGTAGAATTCCGAAGAATCTCCTTGACAGGGTTTCGCAGCTGTTCTAGCCGTTCTCAAACCGGAACGTCTCAAAGAAGACAACACAGAGTGAGTGAACCAGCGAATTGAGATTCCCTGATTGATGAAAAATGATTTGAAAAACAATCATGTATTGCTTAATATAAAGAGTTTTGCAATACACCGAAGGTTTTATGGAAAATCTATTATCAATCATAAATACCTTTTAATTTTGAAATATTAATACACAGTCGATGTGCTATAGAAAAGAATTTTTGAGCATAACGACCGGTTTTTCAAAGGTATCCGTCAATCCATTTCCTGGGCCAAGGTTGATTCAAGATTGAATCGCCCCATCATTTCTATCCAGTTGTCACAAGTTTGACCTGTAGAAAAGATCTCACATGTCACCCCACCAAGAGCTTGTTTGATGTTGGCTCTAGAAGGATTTCCATCTTCATCATGAATATTTAAATATCACTCGGATGTTCTGGCAATACCACAAGGATAATGCGTAGGACTCTTAAATATATTCTCACTTTCCACATTGTGTGAAACAGTAAGCCTTCAAGAATAGTGTGTCCTAATGAGATTTATTGATGATCTTGTGGCTCTAGACTCAATAGTGCACATTTGGTTCCTATGCCGGAGACTAGGGAGAGGGTCTCCTTCTTCAATATCAACTATCTCTAAAAGAAATTCGATAGATAATGTAGGTTCCCCTGTGAAAATGAAACAAGTCCTTTTAAGAGGAACTTGAGTAGCTTGGGAAGATGTAGTTCAGTGCGTCACTGGGTCCATGACGTCTTGTCTTCAATACCGGTGTTACCTAGGTAACAGCCAGTAGCATATGAATTGGACCCGGTTTCTGCCCTAAGGTTGAATTATTGGAGGGCTATTTCTTTTCACCCTTTTCACATTCAATTATTTTTCATTCTTCAACCCCTTCAGTGCTTACTGATACTTCATTACTAGAACCTTGTTGGGTTTATTCCAGTTCTAGCTCTTTCTCAGTCCGCACTCTTCCCATTTCTCACTTTTCTCCTCTCTTTTTTTTCCTCATACCTAAGGACTCTACACTATCTAGTGGATTATCCCTGGGTAGATCCCTCCGGCTCTAGCGGGATCATGGGAACGAATACCTAACCTAACCATCCTTATATCACCATACATAAAGTAAATTTGGTCGGTCTTTTTGGTATTGTTCATCTGCCATTGGAACCAATTGAAAACCATTTGAAAATCAATCCATGTACTTGTGATATATTATCAAAGCATTTTGTACCTGAATTGTTTTTGATATTTTAGAAACAGGCTCCCCCTTAACATGTGCAACGTATGTTTGAAATCATTTTGGCACATGGAGGCAAGAGGAAGAATTCACTTCTTTGATAAATATTTTCTAAAAATATCAACATCACTTTCCCGGTCAAAATCAGTGTTCCACATATAGTTAAAGATATTTTCGGGAAAGAATGTGATTTTCAAAAATTTGCTCCCTTCAATATGTGCATCTGATTTCAAATTGTTTTGCACATATTAGAGAGAACCTGCACTAAGAGACAAATCGATCACGTTTCAATTCCTTTTGGTTTGAGATAGATGCTCCCCCTCAACATGTGCATGAAAATTTGAAATCGTTTGGCACATGTAGGGAGGATAGCTTGTTAATCACATGTAAAACCATTTATCGAATTATCAGTTTAAATCTAATTTAAATCAAAAATTCTCCCCCGATCACAATTTTCAAATCCTTTGAGATTTGTGATCTCTTATTGATTTAAAATAAATTTTGAGAACTTTTGAGGAGAATTGTGACTTGCTTTTGAAAAAAAACATTTCAACTGATAAGAATCAGATTTTCAGACTTTAAACTCCATTGTTTAAACATGCATGAGTATCTTTTGAAAACATAACAATAGCCAAGGTCTTGAACCACTTGTATAAAACATTGTACATTTTGATTATCCAAAAGCAGACCTTCCTCTTTTACGTGCCAATTGTTTGAAAAATAACCTTTTTGATTGAATTGAGATCATTCTTCCCCTCAATCAATGACATGAGTTGTTGATTGAGAGTTAGAGATATTGACAAAGATAAGCCCGGATGATTTTCAAAAATTGAGTCCGAGGTATTTTCAAAGCAATTTTGTTTTCATTAGATGACAAATATTTTTCAGAAGAATCATTAGAAGGAAAAACATTTGGAAAGGAAACATTTGTCTTTTTGGTGACAAACATTTGTTTTAAGAATCAGAGCATGAGATTTGAAAGATAAGATTAAGCATGGCTCTGTTCTTTCTTTTTAAAACGGATTACTGCCTGAAATGACAATAAACCTCCATTTTTCTCCGTCTCATTTTTTTTTTTAAGAAAATTATGTACATTCGAACTTCATCTAAAGACCCGTGTCATTCTTTGAATACCAAATCAAAGACCGTAGATGTTATCGAACCAAAGAAAAACATGACAAAAATATTTTTGGAATTTTTCAAGATTTTCTAATTTTTTGGGATTTTTGAAATTTTATATTTTTCTATTTTCTTTTAGTGGGTTTTATAATTTTGTATTTTGCTTTTTGAAAAAAATATGTACAAGAGATAGATAGAGACAAACTAGGTTACTCCTCATCTTCCTCCTGAAGACGTTTGAGAGTTTCAGCCTGTAGACTCTTTAGACCAAGTTGTGGAAGGATAAACTCAAAACGTTCTCTAGGAAGAGCTTTGGTGAAGATGTCTGCTAACTGGTATTCAGTCCTCACAAAATAGAGTTCTACCACACCTTTTTCCACTTGTTCCCGAATGAAATGATGTCGAATGTCGATGTGATTTGCTCTTGAGTGTTGAAAGTTGTTGCAAGAGAGAGCAATGGCACTTTTGTTATCACAATACAGAGGGATTTTGTTGAATTCAAAGCCATAGTCAGATAATTGGGATCTCATCCATAGGATTTGAGCACAACAAGATGACATGGCTATGTATTCAGCCTCTGTAGAGGATATAGAAGTACTCATTTGTTTCTTTGAAGACCAGCTCACAAGCTTATCACCCAAAAATTAAGCACCTTCAGACGTACTCCGACGTGTATCTTGACATCCTGCATGGTCAGCATCTGCATAGGCTGTTAGTGACATACCGGTGTCCTTGGGGTACCAAAGTCCCATGTTGATGGTTCCTTGGAGATATCGAAAGACCCGTTTAACCGCTTCAAGGTGCTTTTTGGTAGGCTTAGCCTGGTATCTAGCACACATGCATACAGCGAATAGAATATCAGGTCTACTGGCTGTGAGGTACATCAGGGATCCAATCATACTTCGATATTTCGTTTGATCTACCATGATCCCTGAGTGGTCCTTATCCAGTTTGGTACGCTCCACCATGGGAGTGTCAACGGTGTCACAAGTGTCAAATCCAAATTTCTTTAAAATTTCATTAGCATATTTAGATTGATTGATAAAAATGCCTCCGGGACATTGTGAAATTTGTAATCCCAAGAAAAATGAAATTTGTCCCATCATTGACATTTGAAATTTGGAGCCCATCTCCTTAGAAAAGCGGTCACATTCATTGGGGTCAGTCGAGGCAAAAATAATATCATCAACATAGATTTGAACGTGAATTAAATGTTTTCCTAACTTTCTGGTGAACAATGTCGGATCAACTGCTCCTTTTCTGAATCCAGTAGATAGAAGAAACTTTGATAGCGTATCATACCATGCCCTTGGAGCTTGCTTCAAACCGTAAAGAGCCTTCTTCAAGCGATAGACATGAGTAGGATGCTCTGGATTCACAAAACCTTCCGGTTGGTTGACGTATACGACTTCTTTAAGATCTCCGTTAAGAAAGGCCGTCTTTACATCCATCTGATAGACTACCATGTTCTTACTTGTCGCATTAGCCAGGAAGATTCTGATTGCCTTGATACGTGCAACCGGAGCAAATGATTCTTCAAAGTCAATACCCTCCTCTTAACGGTATCCTTTTGCAACCAATCTAGCCTTGTTCTTTAATACATCACCATGCTCATCAAGTTTTACTTTGAAGATCCACTTTAGAGCAATGATCATAGCATAGTCTGGAGCAGGTACCAATTCCCATACATCTAGTCGATCAAACTCATGAATTTATTCTTGCATGGCAATGAACCAGCTGTCTTCATTCATGGCAGTTTTAACGTCTTTTGGTTCGATCTTAGAGAGTACGGAGTTTAAGAAGCACCATAAGGCATCAGTTGCAAGTTGTTTACGAGTGGATACTGGACGAGAAGGATTTCCAATGATGTTGTCCAATGGATGATCATGTGTCCATTTTATAAGGTGTTCGTGTGGTTCTTGTTGAGGAACTGAAGTAGCAGAGTCGTTTTCTCCTGATGAAGATGGTTCTGATGATGGTTCAGGAGCAAATATGTTCTCAAAGGGAGCATCTTCGGGAGTAGCAAAGGGGTTATCTCCATCATAGGTGCCAGAAATAGTTCCATGATGTACACTTGATGATTGGGGAATTGAAGATGATACAGAGTGATCAGCAGCAGGCGCTTCTTGACTCAATGACATAGAAACTGAAGGGTTATCTACGTTGACAGGGATAGGAGCAGCCTCTGTTGATGGATTTGACAGATCATTAGCAATTGGCTCATAGTGTTCATCAAACATTGGATCAAACAATTTCTTCAAATCATCTTCTGAAGGTGGTACATATGGAGTTGCTGGTGAGGGATTTTGTACAAGAGTAGAACTGATGAGACTACTTGATGAAGGTTATGATGTCCAGAACTGGATTGTCCTGGAGCCATTTGACGGGTCAGCTCATCGAACGTAACGTGGATTGTTTCCATGATATTTCGGGTTCTTTTGTTGTAGATTCGGTATCCTTTTCT
Source organism: Chrysanthemum makinoi (assembly GCA_910596185.1). Taxonomy (NCBI): domain Eukaryota; kingdom Viridiplantae; phylum Streptophyta; class Magnoliopsida; order Asterales; family Asteraceae; genus Chrysanthemum; species Chrysanthemum makinoi. Next base: position 225,017,559 of record OU343217.1, on the reverse strand, counting down.
GTTTGGTGCATATTCTACAAATACTCCAATGTCTGCTTTAGCTTTCAGTTTACCTAAATCTTGACCCTTATTAGTTGGGTAACACAGTGCACCAAACACACGAAGGAATGATAGATCAGGTTTTCGATTGTGGACAAGTTCATATGGAGTTTTTCCATGAGTTGTGTGAATTAGGGATCGATTTTCAGTGTAGCATGCAGTGGCAATGGCTTCAGCCCAGAGAAACATTGGAACCTTTGAGTAAATCAGCATTGTTCTTGCGGCTTCCACAATAGTTTGATTTCGTCTTTCAACTACACCGTTCTGTTGAGGAGTTCGTGGAACACTTCTTTGATGACTGATTCCAACACTTTCATAAAACTCACTAAGTTCTTTATTGACAAACTCAGTTCCATTGTCTGTTCGGATGATTCTGACAGTTTTGTTAAGTCGAACCTGCAGCTGTTTGATAAGTTTAATGATGATATCTGGAGTTTCATCCTTTGTCCTTAAGAACTTTATCCAAGTAAATCGAGAGTAATCATCAACCACCACTAACACATATTTCTTCCCGTTAATAGTCTGCACTCTCATGGGTCCACATAAATCCATGTGAATGGTATGAAGAACTTCCATAACTGAGTTTGTAGGTTTGGGTTTATGGGCATATTTCTTGCTTTTTCCTAATTGGCATGCAGAACAAAGGTGATCCTTTTCATATTTTAGTCTAGGCAAGCCTCTCACGAGGTCCTTTCTTGACAGATCATTTATGGTGCCGAAATTCAAATGATTGAGACGACGGTGCCACAGCCAAGACTTTGTTTTAGAGGCCTTTGATAACAAGCAAATTGGAAAAGATCTCATCATGTCTTCGATGGAGATGGTGTACAAATTGGTTCCACGTGTTCCTTTCAAAAGTTCAACACCATTTAAATCTCTAACGAAGCATGTATGTTTTCTGAAGGCGACCTCTAGATCAGAATCACAGAATTGACCGACAGAAAATAGATTATGACCAAGACCTTCAACATAATATACCCTGAAGATTACACTGTCACCAACCACATAGTCTCCATAACCCATAATTGCTCCAAAATGGTCATTTCCGAATCTAACAGTCCCGATAAATTTACTCACGAAGTTCATGAGCCGCGAGCGATCTCCAGTCATATGCTTGGAACAACCTGAGTCCAAGTACCACAGAACGATTTGAACGATCTGCAGTTGAACACAGACAAGAATGGATAACTGGATAATTGGGATCCCCATGCAAGAATGGGTTCCACTTGGTTAGTAACATTGATTGGAACACCCACATCAGAAGCAGAAACAATGAATTCATTAGGGATAGATGATGTGCTAGTGTGTGAATTAGACCTATTCAAAGTATGTTCATGATAACATCAAATAGTCCTGAATATTAAGTGTCAATTTCCCCCGTTAATGCTCGTTATTTATATCATTTATATGGATTTACGCTTGTTTCCCATTGTTTTACACTTTCAGGTAAATTGCGAGCATTGGAGCTAAAGAGACGCGGAAATGGAAACGTTACTAAGGATTTATCACAGTATGCTTATTTTGAAGAAGTTACGGCGTAACTCATCTCTCACATTACGCCGTAACTATTGCCTGACCCTGAAGTCCAACTCATCAAAAGGTTACGGCGTAACTCCTTCCAAAGATTATGACGTAACTCCATTAGGTCAAAAGAGGTTCCACGACGCTGATACTTATGCCGTAACTACTGCATCACTTACGACGTAACTGTGTTTATTGAAGACTACGGCGTAACCACTTATAAGGTTACGCCGTAACTAGCAGATCTAGTGCATTTACGGAGAAATAGAAGGTTACGGCGTAACTCATCTTTTGGTTACGCCGTAACCCAGACCTGGCCTATAAATACCCTACGAATTCCAGCATTTCTAATCATCCCATTCCACACACAATACTATGAGAACATGGGAAAAAGCTCAAGGAAGGTCTAGGAAAGCATACAGAGCTGTTCCAAGGAGAAGTCACACCATTACGATAATCTTTAACGTTTATTATTTCTTTTACTTTCAATTCATGTATTTCGTACCTTTGAATATTGAATTGATGTGCATGATTAATATGAGCCGCTAAGCACCCTTTGGTGCTAGCCTAGTTATGATTCCTTAATTGTTTTGTTTTCGTTTACCTTTACTTCCGTACAATTATTTCTAAGTGTATGCATGCATAGTTCTTTGATAGTCACCCTTGGTTCGGTAGTTTTGAATGGCGGTAGAGGCCAATTGCCTAGGAGATATGACCAACTGACCCTAGGTGAGCGGACTGAGACGGGAAGGGTAAGATATGACCAACTGACGACCCTTTCTACTTGTGCGATTTGACCAACTGATCACCTATCGTTTGGATGAACTTAAGAATTGGGGGGTGTAGTGTCTAAGTTCCTAACGGCCGGGCACTCACTATTTAGAATCTAGCATGTAGCGGTACTTAATGACTCGGCTTAGGGGACCAGGAACAACAGGACTTATGACGGTGCACCTGATTTCTCCAGTGGTGGCATCTTTGTTGATGACCAAATGTTGTCCTCTCGAATTTGACCCCACCTGAAGTAATTAGAAGTAGGTAGACGCAAACATTACTAGTTAGGAGGATTAACTAGGTTAGCACCACTATTCCTCTATTGATTTCCCTTCTACCATTTATTTGCTTTCATATTCTGCATTAGTAGTTTAATTAATTAAAACCCTATCAAACCATTTATATTCAGTGACAATTAGACTTAGTAATTATCCGACACACATAGCTCTTGGGACGACCTCGGCTTTACCATTTACTACACTGCACACGACCGGGTACACTGCCCGTTAGTGCATTAGGGTAGACCATAGGTATAGCGAGACACTATAAATATTAAGACCTGGTCAGTAAACCTGATGAGTGTCTAAATACTCATCATTTTTGTACCATCTAGACTGCAAAAACATCTGAAAACACTCAGAAATGCATCAAAATGATGAAAATATCACAAACAAGTGTTTTATGTGTTTTAAATTCAAAAATATCAAAATCAGATGAAAAACGTATCAAGTTTGCATAATTGGCAGTTTTAGTCCCTCAAGTTTCAAAAATTGTCAAAAACTAGTCCCTGGTAATTCAAAAACTTGTAAAATGTCATTTAAGGTCCATGTGATTCAAAATTTGTCAAAATTAACCCTTTAAAGTTTAAAATTTGCAAAATGACAACTTTAGTCCCTGAACTTTGAAAAATGTCAAATATAGTCCTTGGTGAATTTTAAAAGTGAAAATAATCAAAAATAAACCTTGTACTATTAATAAATGGCAAAATTGGTCCTTATGATAAACTTTTGGAAAATTTACATATTTGGTCCCTTAAGTTTCATAAATAACACAAAAGGTCCTTGGAAATTTTAAATGGAAAATAAATACATGTATGGTCCTTGGTTTATTATATTTGGCAGGTTTGATCCTTGAAAATACTTTGGAAACTTGTCAAAGCCAGTACCTACACTTTCAGAAAATTACATGAATGGTCCTTGTGTATTAACAAACCAAACGGATCCTTTATATCACAAACCCAAATCCAAACTAAACCCAGCCAGGCCCAAAATTTAAAAACAGAATACCGCCACCACTGTAGCACCCTCTCCCACACCCGTACGCCAAAACCAGTGGTTTTCACCACTTGTTCTCCACCTTTCCACCTCACCTACCTTATCCCCCAGCTGGTTAACAACCCCCTTCCACCTCTACATACAACCAAACCCCAATAAATGCATAAAACCTGCTTTAGGACTTTTTGGCGCCAATTTGCAATTCAAAGGCCATGATCACTTTGACTGATCCAATGGCCATAACTCAAAGTGGGAAATGATCAGAGATGTGAGAGGATGCTTTTTGATGTCTATAAAGAAGGAAAGAAGCAGAGGAGAAGATATATTAGTGTAGGTAGTGTAATTTAGTGTCGATATAGTGTAGTTTTCATATTCTAGTGTAATTTGAAGCTTCCAAGTACTTTTGTTATAAATTTCAGTAATATTAATCCTTTTTTCAATAAGCAATTTCAGTTTTAAGTTCCATTTAAAGTTTATGCAAAATTTCATGTTTATGCAAAATTTCATGATGATTCGAATGATGTTTTTAGTTGTTATCTTGGATTTATAAGCTTATATAAGCTCATTATATAACCTTTCAAAGCTATTAGAACCTTAATAACTTAGTTTATATTCAAAATTCAAAAATTCACAAAATTACTAAAAAATTAGTTAAAAATAAAAATCCTATGGAGACATGATCAAAACAATGGTGCAGTGCTGATTTTGGATTACTTATTGGTTTAGAGCTTCTTGGGAAGCTATAGGAGTGATTCTCAGTCCTTGGTTCCTTGTCCTGTGCATGAACTCAATTTGTAAGCCAATTTCTTGAAATTTGCAATTTTAATTATAAGTGTTATAATCTAGTTAACTTTAGCTTAAATCTGTTTAAATATAGTATTTACAGTTAATCAATAGGTTATTCAGTTTAAAAATCTATTTTAGTGTTTAAAAGTTTCAATTCAGTCAACATAAGTGGTGTTTGGATTTGATCTTTTAACTGTTATATAGGGTGTTCTACCCATTGTACTTGTCTATTGTATGTTATATTAGGTCCTAATATCTCAGTCAAACCATTTAAACCAGTCCTTGTTTGAAATAAAGTCAAAATTCCAAATCCTACCCCTTAACAGTTCACTGTTGGGATTTTGAATTGTCAAATTCATTTTACAAGCTTAAAAGTTGTTAGTCTAGCTCTAGATAATCTTATTACAGCTTATTACAACATAATAAGTCCATAGAATCAGTTATAAGTTCATTAAAGTCAACTTAGTTCATAATTTTAAAAGTCAAAATTTCTAAATACCCATTTTTGAATAAACTTTATATTTTTAGTGTGTGTTCATTATTAATATTTAGCTTAAATGCTTTTAGGATATCAATATTTAGTTGCTTAAATTAATTATAAAAATATTAGTTTACCATTTCTTAGCTTATAAAGTGCTTATTGTTTAGCTTATTTTAGATACATTTTTGAAAAATGCCCTTGCAGTTTTTAAGCTCAGAATCACAAGCTTGCAAAAAGCTCATTAGTTCATCATAGCTTTTGATTCTTGGTTTTTTGTGAAGCTAACCGGCCATCTTTAAGTTCCAAGTTTAATATTTCAGTTTGTAGCTTTTAGATAGGGTGCTAGTGCTTATTAGTTTGTCCCATTCTATTAAGCATACACTGAGTCATATTTAGTGTTTTTCAGCTTTTTAATAAGCTCACCAAAAGCTCTCTAGTGGACCCCACTGTTAAAGCTTTAGCTTTTTGGATAGCTTATCTGGTCATCTTGCTAATCCAAGTGTTTGTTTTAAGTTTCTAGCTTATTTAAGTGCTTAAAAATAAGTTAGAAGGTGCCTAGTGATTCATTAAAGTGTCCTGTTTAATCAGTTATACTAGTGCTTATTTTTGCTTAATTAGTGCTTATTTTCAAGTTTTTGTGCTTGTTCAGTTGTAATTCTAGCTTATTGTAAGTAGCTTAACTTATTTCCAGTGTACCATGTGCTTATTTTTAGCTTAAAAGCCATTTGGCTTAATTTCTTTTGCTTATTTCTTTTTTCTTAGTCACTGTTGAGATAAATAAGCTCTCACTGAGCTTATTGGTCATTTTGGTAAAAAGTCTTAGTTATAAAAAATGCTTATTTCAGTTAGCTTAATAAGTTTTTAAAAGAAAAATCCAAAAATAAAATGTTTTGCAAAAAGGTGGGAGGCAGGCTCGAACCTGAGACCTCCCACCCTTGAAGAGTGATAGTGTGTACCTGTATGCCAGTCGCCCTTGGGTCTTGTCTTGGTCATATCATGCACAATCTAATACTTAACCCATCTTGTTCATTTAAGCTTATACGTTTATTTTAGCTTATTTCTAGCTTATTCAAACTAGCTTTTTCATCCTTTGTATTTTTCTTTAGTTTGTATTAGTATTAAGTATTTTATAAAAAAGTTTCAGATTTTTCTAAATAGTTTTAGTATTTTTAAACATTTAATTAGTGTAAAATCTTATTTAATTCATAATAAAAAATATAAAAGTCTAAAAATATAAATCTTTTTTCTAAAATTTTCTTTTGTCATATAGTACGTAATAAAATTGTTTTTACACTTGTAGGACTTTTATTTCATAAATTTTACGTTTTTGCTTGCGCACTCGCGTAATTTTTAGACTTAACGTACGTTTTCATTTTAAATCACATTTTTAGATAATTTAAGTTTACGTTTTAGTTAAAATAGTTTATTTAAGATATTTTGTTTTATAAAATCACAAAAACATCATTGTAAAAATAGTGATAGCGTTTATTTAATATATTTTAACTTTTTAATTTCTTTTAATTTGCATTTAAGTCGCTGTAATTTGTAAATCTTTTCTTTAGGTTTAATTATCCATCAAAATCCTTACTGATCACTATCCTTAGTGATCATTCTATCATCTGATCAAGTGTTTATACACCAATTCATCCTCCGTGGGACTTAACGACCCAGGAATCCACTATATTCCTCTGATCTTCATTGCATTAGTGTTTGAACTGTTTTGAGTTTCTTACGGTCAGCCATTCACAAGTGGCCGGCTTGCGTGAGATAACTTGACGGTTCAGACGCAATCAAATTTTGGCGCCGCTGCCGGGGAGGCTGTAAGCGTGTTTTAAGCATTTCCAGATCCGTACTTGCACATATACCACCTTCTTGTAAACAGTTTTTTTTTTTTTTATCAAAATCAAAAAGTTCATTAACACTTTTCCTAAAGTGTTAACAACACCAAAAATATTTTCATTCTTTGTTTTTACATAATGTTTTTCAAAAATACCAAAAATATTTCTCTTTATCCTCTTACCCTTTTTGATTCTTTATCCCTTTACCCTCTATCCATTTGATTCTGACTTCTTCTATTCTCATGGAATCTCTCGACTACAACGAATTCTGGAACGAAGTTGAAAAACTTCCTACTTTATCACAAATGTCAAGAATTCGTGTTGTTTGTGATGATCCAGTAATTCTGCGTAGGGAAATGGAACGAGAAACCGGGGTGACAAAGGACCAGGTACTTCCCTCTAATAATGGAGGTGCTAAATACGTCCAACCTACGGTTATCCAAAGATCTAATCCCTCGATTGCTCCTAAACCGTCTAAAATTGATCCTACACTTTCACGATTTACGGTTAAAAGCAAACATGCAGAATTTAGACCGGTGACTAGCAAGAATGACTTGCCTAATCTTCACGTTTCTCAAGAACCAGAACCAGAGACCATAACGGAAGTGGTGGAAATTGCTAGCTCTCAGAGCACACCACTTGTCCCACCTCCGGATTTTTTAAAATGTTCTTCGAGTCTTAATAGTCATTCAGATCACCATGTTGGTTTTGTTGATTCTTTGAATGAACTGATTCCTTCTCATAACTCTCAAATAGAATCGTTTATTCCTTGTGTCGGTTGTGGTGAGCCTCTTTTTGGTTCACCCTGTCGCTGGTGTACGTGTGTACAATGTGGTAATGATATTCGGAACGGGAGTTGTTTGTTTTGTGGTTCGAGGAATTCATTTGATTATGATCCTAATCCAAACTCATGTAACGACCTCTCAAATTTTTCCAATTACCCACCACAGCCCGACTTATCTTCATATAATCAACATAACTGCTGTGAATTTTGTGGAGGTCCTCACCAAGGATTTGAATGTCAATCCGGAAACACGATTGTCTATGAACAGTTTTCCGGTGATGCTCAGAACTTTGGTTATGACCAATATCTATATGATTCACCAATCCAGGCTCAACAGTTTCACTGTTGTGAGAACTGTGGAGGTCCCCATTTCAGCTCTGATTGTCAAACAGGGAATCCATTTCCTTGTAAAAATTACGACTATCCATATCACGACCAACCTCCACAGTGCCAAATAACTCAAACTCCTCAGCAAACCCAACAAGACACTTATCTAGAGCTTCTGGAGTCAGTGAAAAGAACTGAGGAGTTGAGTAAAACAGCATTTCATAATGTTCCTAGTTTTTCTTGTGTATATTGTGGGGGTCCTCATGATGACTATCAATGTCAACCTTCCGGTTTTGACAAATCTCCACTCCCACAATGTCCCGTCATTCAAAATTCACATGAGAAATCCATAGAAGAATTGCTAGCTGAAGAGCAGGTTGCTAAAATAAATTCCCAAATTGCTTTTGAAAAATCTATTAGGGAATTAATTGCAAAAGAAAAAGCAGCCAGATCTAGCTCTCAATTTCGTTTTATTCCTGATGACAGTGATGATGAGGATGCACTTGGTATCCTACAATTTTATAAAGATTCATCAAGTTCATCAGTGGATATCCCAGCAGTTGAGATTCATTCTCAAGCAACTGCCATCACACCCAAAGCTCCCACTCACTCTCTGAGCATGGGGGACGAGCATCTTGACACTGTTCCTGAAAAGGAATCGGACAAATTCATAAAGTCTAGTGTTGAGGACCTTGTCCCAATCCCGAAAGAGTCACAGGGAACTTTTGACCATGTGTGTGATATCCCTCCTCCTCTTGTCTTCCAAAGTAATCATGTTGAGATGTGCTCCGATTCTATTGATGACGATTCGTTATCTTGTGGAGACATCAGTTATATGGAAGAATTACCTTCTGAGCTTGTTAGCTTAGAAGAAGAGAATGATGAAGAAATAATCCAAGACGAAGCTCTTCGTCTTACATTATTGAATGTTAATCTTCTCATTTCTAGAATCGAGGCTTTTAATGAAAAGCCTACTTCATATCCTATCCCCTTTGAGGATAGTGAACTTTTGTTCAATGATTCTATTCCGGAATTGCAAACGTTCCATTTTGATCATATGGGAGAGAAGATTAGTGGTATTACCACTTCTCATTCTCATAATTCTCTCTCCGATTATGAATCATTCACTTTTGAGGAGTTCCCCAGTGAACTCAGTCAAATCAATCCTGAATATGAATCATTCTCCTTTGAGGAGTTCTCCTGTGAACTCACTCATATCATATCTCTACCGGAGTATGATAATTTCTACTTTGATCTAGACACACCCGGGATATGTCTAGACCAATTAAGCTTAAAAGATGAAATTCATGCTATTATGAATTCTCCTTCTGATGATGATGAGTTAGTCAAGATTATTATCATGACTTTCTTTCTCTTTTTCACCTATCCCGTGGCTTCTCCTATTCTTCACTCCTTCGGGAATGAAGACATTATTTTTTATCCCGGCATTTTCATTTATCATTTTTGAGCCGGTTCTATGTATATCTCATCGGTGTGGAACTTTCACGTACTTCAATGTTTATACAAACATCTTAAATGAAAGTCCGATGGAGATTGTCTCTTCCACTTACTTCCCCATGAACAAATTAATTCGGGGTCGAGTCAAGCTAGCGACTCGGTAATCAAAAACAGTAGTTAAACATGGGTTTTCACCCATGTGTACCACCTTAGTGTGGGGGAGATGCCCCACATGTTGTATATAGATCTAAAAAATGAATGAAAATTGTAAATATTAAAAAAAAAAGAGAATAATTGTTGTGTTTCCACACTTTGAATATTGAGGACAATATTTATTTCTAAGTGTGGGGAAATTCGCGAATTTGATCATAAATGTACCCTTTTAGTCCCTTTTTCCCCCAAAATGGCCAAATTTTAAAAAATTTTTTTAGTGGAAGTACTATGTACTAAACACAACAAATGGTAATCAGTCCACCATGTCTAACCCACATAAGGATTGGCTAATCCAGGAGCAAACGGCTCTTGGTAAAGATATTTCAAATCCGTTTATGGCTTGCAATTTGCCCAAAATTGTATGGTGTTCAGCTCACCATATCCTAAAAAGTGAAGAGTTGGCTAGCCCGCAAGTTTATGGCTTGTGGTAAAGGCAGTGGAAAATCCATAATTGGTAATCGGCTCACCAAAGATATTTTATCTAAGAGTTGGCTAGTCCAGAAGCAAACGGCTTCTGGTAAAGACAAATCAAACCCGTTGAAAGCTTATGATTTGCTCAAAATCATTTGGTTATCATTGTACCAAGATTCTTACTTGAACTAAAACAATTGGCTACTCCAGAAGTAATGGCTTTTGGTAAAGAGATAAAATCCATTAACTTTTCATAAATCATTGCTAGGGACTAGCAATATCTTAGTGTGGGGGATTGATGAGTGTCTAAATACTCATCATTTTTGTACCATCTAGACTGCAAAAACATCTGAAAACACTCAGAAATGCATCAAAATGATGAAAATATCACAAACAAGTGTTTTATGTGTTTTAAATGCAAAAATATCAAAATCAGATGAAAAACGTATCAAGTTTGCATAATTGGCAGTTTTAGTCCCTTAAGTTTCAAAAATTGTCAAAAACTAGTCCCTGGTAATTCAAAAACTTGTAAAATGTCATTTAAGGTCCAAGCTTGCAAAAAGCTCATTAGTTCATCATAGCTTTTGATTCTTGGTCTTTTGTGAAGCTAACCTGGCCATCTTTAAGTTCCAAGTTTAATATTTCAGTTTGTAGCTTTTTAGATAGGGCTGCTAGTGCTTATTAGTTTGTCCCATTCTATTAAGCATACACTGAGTCATATTCAGTGTTTTTCAGCTTTTTAATAAGCTCGCCAAAAGCTCTCTAGTGGACCCAACTGTTAAAGCTTTAGCTTTTTGGATAGCTTATCTGGTCATCTTGCTAATCCAAGTGTTTGTTTTAAGTTTCTAGCTTATTTAAGTGCTTAAAAATAAGTTAGAAGGTGCCTAGTGATTCATTAAAGTGTCCTGTTTAATCAGTTATACTAGTGCTTATTTTTGCTTAATTAGTGCTTATTTTCAAGTTTTTGTGCTTGTTCAGTTGTAATTCTAGCTTATTGTAAGTAGCTTAACTTATTTCCAGTGTACCATGTGCTTATTTTTAGCTTAAAAGCCATTTGGCTTAATTTCTTTTGCTTATTTCTTTTTCTTAGTCACTGTTGAGATAAATAAGCTCTCACTGAGCTTATTGGTCATTTTGGTAAAAAGTCTTAGTTATAAAAAATGCTTATTTCAGTTAGCTTAATAAGTTTTTAAAAGAAAAATCCAAAAATAAAATGTTTTGCAAAAAGGTGGGAGGCAGGCTCGAACCTGAGACCTCCCACCCTTGAAGAGTGATAGTGTGTACCTGTATGCCAGTCGCCCTTGGGTCTTGTCTTGGTCATATCTTGCAAAATCTAATACTTAACCCATCTTGTTCATTTAAGCTTATACGTTTATTTTAGCTTATTTCTAGCTTATTCAAACTAGCTTTTTCATCCTTTGTATTTTTCTTTAGTTTGTATTAGTATTAAGTATTTTATAAAAAAGTTTCAGATTTTTCTAAATAGTTTTAGTATTTTTAAACATTTAATTAGTGTAAAATCTTATTTAATTCATAATAAAAAATATAAACGTCTAAAAAATATAAATCTTTTTTCTAAAATTTTCTTTTGTCATATAGTACGTAATAAAATTGTTTTTACACTTGTAGGACTTTTATTTCATAAATTTTACGTTTTTGCTTGCGCACTCGCGTAATTTTTAGACTTAACGTACGTTTTCATTTTAAATCACATTTTTAGATAATTTAAGTTTACGTTTTAGTTAAAATAGTTTATTTAAGATATTTTGTTTTATAAAATCACAAAAACATCATTGTAAAAATAGTGATAGCGTTTATTTAATATATTTTAACTTTTAATTTCTTTTAATTTGCATTTAAGTCGCTGTAATTTGTAAATCTTTTCTTTAGGTTTAATTATTCATCAAAATCCTTACTGATCACTATCCTTAGTGATCATTCTATCATCTGATCAAGTGTTTATACACCAATTCATCCTCCGTGGGACTTAACGACCCAGGAATCCACTATATTCCTCTGATCTTCATTGCATTAGTGTTTGAACTGTTTTGAGTTTCTTACGGTCAGCCATTCACAAGTGGCCGGCTTGCGTGAGATAACTTGACGGTTCAGACGCAATCAAAACCCTGCATCAAGTTTTTGGCGCCGCTGTCGGGGAACTATATTAGGATTAATATTAAGTCTTTCATTTCATTTTTAAACATTTCTCACGATCATATTTCAAGTTTTCAGGTACCATGGAAGTGGTTAACATCGATGACCTCACTCTTGAGGAATACTTGGCATTGACTAGAGCAGATCAAGGGTCGGGTCTCGTAAGACCGGCAATCGGAGCGGATGTTTATTTTGAGATTAAAGACCAATTTATGAGGGAGCTTTGCGCTAACCCTTTTTCAGGAAACAGGGACGAAGACGCATATGAGCACGTTGAAAATGTCCTATACATCGCTAGCCTTTTCAACATTCCGGGCGTGTCTCATGATGCTGTTATGCTCAGGGTCTTCCCTATGACTCTAACTGGAGCAGCCAGAAGATGGATCGAAAGATTGCCCGCCGAGGCAGTTAATACTTGGGCGCTACTTAAGAAACACTTTATCCAAAGATATTGCCCACCATCAAAGATTTCTAATCAACTCTTGGAGATCCACAATTTCAAACAAAAAGACGACGAAACTCTGTATCAAGCTTGGGACAGATACAACGATCTTCTTTATAAGTGTCCTACCAATGATCTTAATAACCAGCAGAAGGTCAATATTTTCTACAAAGGAATAAATGTAACTACGAGACAGATGCTGGATTATCAAGGACCTATCCCGAATATGACTCCTACTACTGCAATAGAAGCCATTCAAAAAATGGCGGACCATTCTCAAAAATGGCACGACAGTAGAAGTAAAAGAAACCTAGGCGAAAGTTTCGACGGAATTGCAGCGATTGCTAGTAAACTTGAAAATCTCGGTAGAGATATGCTAAAAATCAAAGAAACTGTTCATGCCATCCAAGTCGGCTGCGAAAACTTTGTTAGGGGACATTTGACTAAAAACTGTCCTAAAGACGACAAGAAAGATACGATCGAGGAAGCTAAATACGGGGAAAATAGGCCCTTCTACGGGGATAATCGTAATGGGTTTCGTGGAGGACCCCCACCGTATTATGAGCGTAATGAGAGAAGAGCTAACCTGGAAGGGATTATCAACAAGTACCTTGTAGACACTACCAAGAGGCAAAAGGAGCAAGAAGAATGGCTTAAGAATTTCCAAGATAACACATACAAAAACCTCACGTCCCACGAAACATCACTTAAGAACTTGGAAACTCTAATTGGAAAGCTTGGCGACGAGGTTCAAAGAAGGAACGAAGAACAAAAGAGCAACTCTACTATATGTAAGGCTGTGTTCTCTGACAACAACAAGTGCTCTAATGAGTCGGATACCGATGGCGAAAGTGAGTTACGCCGTAATCACACTCCCGAATTATGGGGTAACCCAAATTCTAGCAAAGATACAAACAACAACCCCAAAAGAAGGAATCATTGGTGTAAAAGTATTGCAATTGATGACGGAGAATGCTACAGTTTGTGGGCCTCATGTGATCCTCGGAAAACCTGCGATGGTGGTGTTGATAAGAAAAGAATAGAAGATGACAGATACAGATGGACTACTCTGAATGATGAAGAAAGGGTAGCCGAGTTCTCAATTAACGAAGTGGAAGGGCCATGATGAGTGTCTAAATACTCATCATTTTTGTATTATATAGACTGCAAAAACATCTGAAAACACTCAGAAATACTTCAAAATGATAAAAATATCACAAACAAGTGTTTTATATGTTTTAAATGCAAAAATACCAAAATCAGATGAAAAACGTATCAAGTTTGCATAATTGGCAGTTTTAGTCCCCCAAGTTACAAAAGTTGTCAAAACTAGTCCCTGGTAATTCAAAAACTTGTAAAATGTCATTTAAGGTCCATGAGATTCAAAAGTTGTCAAAACAAACCCTTTAAAGTTTAAAAATCACAAAATGACAACTTTAGTCCCTCAAGTTTGGAAAATGTCAAATATAGTCCTTGGTTAATTTAAAAAGTGAAATTTATCAAAAATAAACCTTGTACTATTAATAAATGACAAAATTGGTCCTTATGATAAACTTTTGGAAAATTACAAGTTTAACCCTTCAAGTTTCAGAAAATTACATAATAGGTCCTTAAGGTTTAAAAATGGAAAAATATTCATATATGGTCCTTGTACTAACCATATTTGGCAGGTTTAGTCCTTATTATAACTTTGGAAATCTTGTAAACTCAGTCCCTTAACTTTCAGAATATTACATTTATGGTCCTTGTGCTTATCTTAAAACCAAATGGACCCTTGTATTATTATTATTCCAAATCCAATCCTATTAACCCAGCTCTGGCCCAATATATAAAACCCGGCCCAAAAATTTAAAACAGAGAAACCGCCTACACTGTAGACCTTCTCCCCCATAGCTGTTTAAGCCAATACCACCTGGTTTCTCCACCTCTTCCAACCTTTCCACCTCACCAAACTTATCCCCCAGCTGTATACTATGTCCCCCTCCACCTCCATATCCTCCCAAACCTAATTAATGCAAAGAAACTGCCCAAGACTTTTTTGGCGCCAAAAGCTAAATCAATGGCTAGGATGTATTTCAGAGATCTAATGGTGGTGGGATTTACTCAGAAGCATGTGGGATATCTAAAAAGTCTATAAAGAGTGAAGGAAAAGCAGAGGAGAAAAGCAGTAGTGTAGTTTTAGTTTAGTTTATGTCGTTTCATGTAGTTTTCATATTCTAAATGTAATTTTAAGCTTCCAAGTACTTTTGTTATCAATTTCAGTGTATATTAATCCTTTGTCAATAAGCAATTTCAGTTTTAAGTTCCCTTTCAAGTTTATGCAAAAATTCAACTTTATGCAAAATTTCATGATGATGCAAATGTGGTTCTCAGTTGTAGTTAAGGGATTTTAAGCTCATATAAGCTTTCTCTAAAGTTTTTCTAAGCTTTTGAAATCATTAAAAATCAGTCTAGAGCTTTAATAGAAAATTTTCCAAAATTACTAGAAATTAGTTGTAAAATAAAAAATCTATGGGAGATGATCAAGAAGATGGTTCAGAGCTGTTCTTTGGAATGATTACTGGTATAGAGCTTCTTGGGAAGCATTAGGATTGATCCTCAGTTCTTGGTTCCTTGTCCTGTGCATTAACTCATTTGTAAGCTATTTCCTAAAAATTTGCATAATTAGTATACTTGAGTTTTCTGTTGTTGTTAATGTTTTTTAGTGCTTATTCAGTCTTAAAAAATGATAACATAAGGTTTTTAATTAGTAGTATGGTCTTAATCTGTGTGTCTCTTTAATAAGCTTCTTAATAGTCTAGTTAAAGGTTGTTTGGATTAGCTTATTTAACTGTATTATAGGTTGTTTAAGTTGTTGTTTGTTATTGATATGTATCATATAAGTACTTAAGAACTCTGTGCTAGCATAAAAAGCAGTCCTCATTAGTCCCAAAGTCAAAATGGTTTTTAATCTCATTATTAGAGCTAACTGTTATAAACTCCACTGTGAAATTCATCATTTTGGCTTATAATTTGTTATTCTAGCTTAAAACTAACTTATCACAGCTTATAATAACATAATAATTCAGTAGAATGGATCCTAGTTTCATAAAAGTCAAACTTGCAGTTTAGTTCAAAAAGTCAAAACATGTTCTGTGCACAGTTGTGCAGACCTTATTTCAAAAGCTCACAGAGAGCTTATAAATGAGCTTTAATTTGTGTAAATTAGCTTTTTGAATAGCTGAACTGGTCAACTAGTTAGTCCCAGTCTTAGTTTTCATTTTCTAACTTATTTAGTGCTTATTTCCATATCTTATTTTGAACACCTCTTTTGTAAAGCTGCCCTGTGCACCAGATAGATATCTAGATTCAAAAGCTCTCACAGAGCTTATTATTTAGCTTAAGCTTATGCAATTTAGTTTTTTTTTATAAAGCCAACCTAGTCATTTTAATGTTTCAAGCTTTAATTTCCAACTTGTAGCTTATTTGATAAGCTTGTTTAAGGCTTATTGTTCTGTCCATTTCATCTAAAACAAACTATCCAGTGGTTTTTCCAGCTTTTCAAGAGCTTGTCACAGGCTTATTAGTGAAAGCCAGCACTTGTAATTTAGCTTTTTAGGAAGTTTTGATGGTTGACTTGATAGTGCCAGTTTTTAATTTCAGTCCCTAGCTTATCTTAGTGCTTAAATATTAGCTTAAAGTTGCCTACCAAACCCAAATATGTACTGTGTATCAGTTTAGCTATAGAGCTTATTTATAGTTGTTGAGTGCTTATTACTTAAATATAGTGCTTTTTCAGTATTAATATTAGCTTATTAATAGTTTATTAGCTTATCTCCACTTTTCCTTTGCTTATTTCTAGCCTATAAGCCATTTTGGTTTAATATTTTGCTAATTTCCAAAATTTTGCCTCTTGTTGCATAAATAAGCGTACTGAGCTTATTGGTCATTTTTAGAAAAAGTCATAGTTTTATAAAGTGCTTATTTTAGTATTCTTAGCAAGTTTGTAAAAGAAAATTTTCAAAAATAAATGTTTGTGCAAAAAGGGAGAGGCAGGGGTCGAACCTGAGACCTCTCCCTTATGGGAATGATAGTGGGGGTACCTGTAACCATTGCGCCCTTGGGTCTTTCTCGTTAAAACCTTGCACTATCTATCTCTTATATACGTTTTATTCATTTTAGCTTAAACGAGATTTTAGCTTATTTATAGCTTATTCGTAGTAGCTTTTTCCAGTTTTCTAATTTTCATAAATCTGTATTAGTATAAAGTATTTTCTAAAAAAGTTTCAGATTTTTATAAATAGTTTTAGTATTTTTTAACATTTAATTAGTGTAAAAACTTATTTAAATCATAATAAAAAATATAAAAGTCAAAAAAAATATAAATCTTTTTTCTAAAATTTTCTTTTATCATATAGTACGTAATAAAATTAGTTTTACATTCGTAGGCCTTTTATTTCATAAATTTTACGTTTTGTCTTGCGCTCCAGCGTAATTTTTATAAACAACGCTCGTTTTCATTTTAAACCACGTTTTTAGATAATTTGAGTTTACGTTTTAGTTAATATAGTTTATTTAAGTTATTTTGTTTTATAAATTAAACGTTCATCGATCTGTAAAAATAGTGATAGCGTTTATTTAATATATTTTAACTTTTTAATCTCTTTTAATTTGCATTTAAGTCGCTGTAATTTGTAAATCTTTTCTTTAGGTAATTATCCACCAAAAACCTTACTGATCACTATCCTTAGTGATCATTCTATCATCTGAAGTTGTTTAAACACCAATTCATCCTCCGTGGGACTTAACGACCCAGGAATACACTATATTCCTCTGATCTAAATTGCATTTGTGTTTTAAGCAGTTTTAAGCTTCTTACGGTCGGCCATTCACAAGTGGCCGGTTTGTGTGAGGTAGCTTGACTGTTTTCAGCACGGATCAGGCCACCCATCAAGCATTACTGCAAACCCTTACTCATCATTGAAGATGAGATCACTAACGCTTGGCCTACGTGCAATCCTTTTCGTGATTATTACAATGGAGGAGGGAATGTGAAGAACGAAGTATGGATATGCCCAAACGAGTTTGGGAGACACGACGTTGATTTTGGAAATCTATCATTCAGTGATTGGTATTCCATTAGGTTCGGGGACGCGATAATTAATTCAACTCTGTTCAGGAATCTGGAACTGAAATATGAGAAACACTTTCTTCGAGGAAAAACCATTAAACCCCTCGATGATATTCCTTTTTAAGATGACTATGACAAAGGAGTTAGGAATCATTGGTGCGAACAAATTAAAACCAGCAACGGAATAGTTTGGGCCTCCTGCAACCCTTTTGAGTATGAATGTGATGGAGGAAGCAACATCGAGAGAGCTGGGGAAGACGAATTCCTTTGGAATTCGACTAATGATTCTGAAAGAACAGAACTGCCTTGGCCAGATGATCTCGGAGTCGATGATTGGATCAAAATCAAATACGGAAAAATTGACACGTTTACCAAAAAGAAAATCTAGGAAGGTTGTATGAGTAAAAATCAACCAAACAACGAAGTTCCTGATAAAGAACCAGTTGATGACACCAAAGACTATATAAACAATGAAAAATGCAGACATATCCTCAACCAACTTGAAGATACCGATTCCGATAATGATTTCGATTATCTCGAGTTGCAAGGCGAAGACGGTTTCATCGACCCAGATGATGAGATACACGAGAAACGAAAATGCAAGCTTCTTGGCATCCCATTTAAAAGTACACCTCCTATTATAACTGAAAAGTTTGAGTTTACGCGATACCATTTGGGGCCTGAACAAAAATTTTGTAAGATACGGAAAATTGAAACCAAAGAATACCTGCGCACTGCAACAAATGTCGGATGGGTTAGGCGCAACTTAATGAAAGACGTGGATGAAGTGGGGCAAGCTCAAAGGCCCCCATAGGAGCCCCGCGGCTCTGAGTCTAACTTAAAGACTCGTTAATAAAGAAAAGTGCTCTTTCGGGAGACAACCCGAATTATCCCTATCTTTTGTTTTTATTTCCTTTCTGTTGGGTTTTGTGTTTTCTAACCATTTTTGCTGGAGACAATAAAGTAATTACTGCTGCAGCTATCGATTCTGAACGAGTTACGGCGTAACTCATCTTGGTGATTCGCCGTAACCAACATTTTAGCAGCAGAATTCTTGACGCATTACCAATTACGGCGTAATACCATCTCAATGGTTACGCCGTAACTATTCGCTTCTCAGCTCATACCAGGTTTTGCAAGTTACGGCGTAACTCTCTTATTGGAGTAATGACGTAACTCTCCTCTGCTTTAATTCTTTCAATTTAAAACACAGTAACCTTGTATTAGTTTTTAAATGAACTTTGTGGGTGTGTTCCCTGTAAACCCTCACAAGACTTCACTCGTCCTCTTGGGACACCAAGTGGTTTAAAAGGCTTGTTGCATTTGCTAAATGCAACCGTGATTCCTACGAAAGTGAGTTAGGTTTATTTTTCATTTTATTTTTTCTTTTTAGAATTATGCTTGTCGGTATTGTGATTTCAAGGATTGAAGTTTGTTCATGACGCTTTAACGAAGGCACGATCCTTTCTCGTGGGCCTTCTTATTTTTGGAGCAAATTTCAGGGAAATTCTCGCTCTAATTCTACCTTTCTCTTCACCTTTATTTTATTGCCTAGTACAAAAGGGACTTTGTACAATTCAAGTGGGGGGATGGGAGTAGAATTATCTCTTGAACATTATTTCGCCCTCATTTTTCTAGTTTATTTTGAAAAATTATGCCATTTTTTATATTTTGACATGTTTTTCCGAACCTAACTAGATTAGACCTTAGCCGAGCACATACAACCCTTGATATTACATGGTGAGATTAGCCTTATCCGTTTCCTATATTTTACCCCAAATCCACCAAATTATGAGTGTGCCGGTAGCTTGTAAACTTTAGAACTTGGCCTTTGCATCATTTCAAGACCATAGACGAGGTATGTTGAGTTAGCTCGATGTATTTGGACTTTTCAGTTTTAGAAGGCAGTATTATAGGATTATCACCCAAACAGCCTACCATTGTGAGTCTATCGATTAGTCACTTCGACTTTTCGACCCCCATGTGAAACCCTTTTGTTGCACTCCCCTTTAGTGCAAGATACCCCTAGATACACCCTTCTGAGCCATTCCTTTGATTTTGTCATCCCAATATATTGTTTCGTTACACCCTTACACCTTAGCCTACCCTGTAGTCTTTATTGGTAATTAGGAAGTCATCATTTGCCTAAGTTCAAGGTTCGAGTGGAAAGGTTGGAAATCACGCTTTCATCGACAAAAATTATGAAGATCATTGAAGAACCCCCAAATTCCCATTGTTCATCTCAAGTGGGGGGATGTTATGTTATCATGTTTTGTTCAAAAAAAAAGTTGATTGAGTATGATTTTGTAAAGTGCGATGTTATAAGAACTATAGTATGAGCTTTATTGTTTAGTATCGAGGAGGCCACCTCGGTCACATTTGAAGATTGGAGTTGGAGTTATACCAACTGAAGAAGAAAAGGTAGTGTGCCCATCACGACGTCCTCTAATGACACATCTACCTTGCATTTCATGATCCAGTCTCTAGACTTCCAAGCTTGAACTTTGGGCGGACGGTAAGTGGTGATGACTTAGTTATAGATATAGACTACCTGCTTGTTTTTCATTTTACACCAATTATACATCCCATGTCTTATCCTACCCTTTAGTCATGAAGCATGTCTAGGTGATGCAGCGAGCAATCTTTGGTGTCTTGGCCATTGATTTGGTCATGTATCATTAGTTTTGTCCACTTCGCCGTGACATATTAGTAATGACAAGTCACCCCTTAACCTTTGTCGTGTCTACCCATATTGCCTTCGAGAATTGTTTAGCCCTTAACTCCAGTGGTGGAGATTTGTGTAACCGCCAAGCTTATGATAGAATACATGCTATGACTGTGCGATTGAGTGATCACCCCGAAATTGACACTTAGAATAGTTGAGAGATTTGAGTGTTTGTTCCCCTTTCGCGAGGTGTTCGGCTTTGTTTTATTCTAGCATAAGGGATTTGTAAACTCATATTTTCCAGGTTTTGGAAGATATCTTTTTAGGAATCTATCTAATAAGGTCTACTTGAGGGCAAGTAGAGTTCAAGTGGGGGATATTTGATAACATCAAATAGTCCTGAATATTAAGTGTCAATTTTCCCCGTTAATGCTCGTTATTTATATCATTTATATGGATTTACGCTTGTTTTCTATTATTTTACACTTTCAGGTAAATTGCGAGCATTGGAGCTAAAGAGACGCGGAAATGGAAACGTTACTAAGGATTTCTCACAGCATGCTTATTTTGAAGAAGTTACGGCGTAACTCATCTCTCACATTACGCCGTAACTATTGCCTGACCCTGAAGTCCAACTCATCAAGAGGTTACGGCGTAACTCCTTCCAAAGATTACGACGTAACTCCATTAGGTCAAAAGAGGTTCCACGACGCTGATACTTATGCCGTAACTACTGCATCACTTACGACGTAACCGTGTTTATTGAAGACTACGGCGTAACCACTTATAAGGTTACGCCGTAACTAGTAGATCTAGTGCATTTACGGAGAAATAGAAGGTTACGGCGTAACTCATCTTTTGGTTACGCCGTAACCCATACCTGGCCTATAAATACCCCACGAATTCCAGCACTTCTAATCATCCCATTCCACACACAATACTATGAGAACGTGGGAAAAAGCTCAAGGAAGGTCTAGGGAAGCATACGGAGCTGTTTCCAAGGGATAAGTCACACCATTACGATAAGCTTTAGCGTTTATTATTTCTTTTACTTTCAATTCATGTATTTCGTACCTTTGAATATTGAATTGATGTGCATGATTAATATGAGCGGCTAAGCACCCTTTGGTGCTAGCCTAGTTATGATTCCTTAATTGT
Source organism: Chrysanthemum makinoi (assembly GCA_910596185.1). Classification (NCBI taxonomy): domain Eukaryota; kingdom Viridiplantae; phylum Streptophyta; class Magnoliopsida; order Asterales; family Asteraceae; genus Chrysanthemum; species Chrysanthemum makinoi. The sequence goes on along the minus strand of OU343217.1, from coordinate 224,996,124 downwards.
TTTGTTTGCGTTTACCTTTACTTCCGTACAATTATTTCGAAGTGTATGCATGCATAGTTCTTTGGTAGTCACCCCTGGTTTGGTAGTTTTGAATGGCGGTAGAGGCCAATTTCCTAGGAGATATGACCAACTGACCCTAGGTGAGCGGGCTGAGACGGGAAGGGTAAGATATGACCAACTGACGACCCTTTCTACTTGTGCGATTTGACCAACTGATCACCTATCGTTTAAATGAACTTAAGAATTGGGGGGTGTAGTGTCTAAGTTCCTAAAGGCCGGGCACTCACTATTTAGAATCTAGCATGTAGCGGTACTTAATGACTCGGCTTAGGGGACCAGGAACAACAGGACTTATGACGGTGCACCAGATTTCTCCTGTGGTGGCATCTTTGCTGATAGGTTAGGCGAATTGACCAAATGTTGTCCTCTCGAATTTGACCCCACCTGAAGTAATTGGAAGTAGGTAGACGTAAACATTACTAGTTAGGAGGATTAACTAGGTTAGCACCACTATTCCTCTATTGATTTCCCTTCTACCATTTATTTGCTTTAATATTCTGCATTAGTAGTTTAATTAATTAAAATCCTATCAAACCATTTATATTCTGTGAAAATTAGACTTAGTAATTATCCGACACACATAGCTCTTGGGACGACCTCGGCTTTACCATTTACTACACTACACACGACCGGGTACACTGCCCGTTAGTGCATTAGGGTAGACCATAGGTATAGCGAGACACTATAAATATTAAGACCTGGTCAGTAAAACCTGCATCAGTTCACTTATTAAAGGAATAGTTCTACCAGTAGTCATCCATTTCCTAATGGGCATTGGTCTAGATAATCTAGGGCACAATTCATTAAGATTAAATTTGCGTCCAGTTGGTATCCACTAATAACCTACATTACTGAGTTTTCTTCCTGTGGGTTTCCACTGTTTTCTACCCTTCTTCCACCATTGCTTTTTAGCCCTCTTAACATGTCTGATGGCATTCACAGTTTTAACTAGGTTTTTAGTAGCATTAATCACATCATTCATACCATATACATGATTAGTAACAGAAACCAAGCAATCATCATTACATGTTTTGCCAAAAGTAGCAGAATTCGCATTAATTACAGCACGCTTAGAGCTAACACTAGAATCAACACGATTCGTTTTATTCAACATAGTTTCATTCTTCCTAAGGTGATCTTCTACATTCTTCCACTGAATATTCCTAGCTTGCAAGGTCCTATCATTCTTTGTGTTGCCTTGAGGCTTTGACCTGATTGCTTTGGTGTCACTTTTTACTCTTGTAGAGGGAATGCGAACATTAGTTGGTATTGCTACTTTTTGCTTTTCAGGTTTAGAAGTGCTGGGATCTGAAATACTTGAAGGCACATTGAAGCTTACATGCTTAACTTTAGGCACTGAGTGAGGCATATCAAGATTGGCATGTTGCTCTTAAACATTCTAAAAGCTCCTAAGATCGTTTGGCCTGTATGCAAGCAAACCTAATTTCACTATCAAGGGGCTTATTTATGAAATCCTCCTCTACAATCTCACGGAGACATTCTAGACTATCCTTAAGGTGAAAGAAATAGTTATGAAACACAAGTTCGTTATTTCTAAGATGAGGAGGAATGTATTTAACAGTCATAGTATATTTAGAGTCTGTAGATTACTTTGATGCAACATTCTCATTAAAGACAAGTGGCATTTTCCCTTTTTCTTGTTTCTTCAGATTCTCAATTTCTTTTTGTAAAGAAGTTATTTTTTCGTTGTTTTTGTCACGAGTGACTTTCATTGAATCATATAACTCTTTAAAGTGTTGTTTAACCTTTTCATTTTCTTCTAGAAAACTCTCATTTTCCTTTTGTAAAACATTAACAAGGTTTTGAAGATGAAAAGTTTGAGAAGATCGAGAATCTAAAGGTGGAGGCATTTGGGAGCCATTCACATTATTTCTTTCGCCCTTCAATTGTTATATTTGGGCTCTCAATTTTCTGATCGTGTTACAATGAGCTTGAATTTGTTCATCACGTTTGTTTATTTCAAAAACTGCATCAAATTCAGGAGCATCTGAGGATGTCTTGATATTTGAGGTTTTAACATTTTCTTTGAGATGTTGATATTTTAATTGCAAAGCAAAATGTTCAACTTCCAATTTAGAAAAATGTTTGACCAAGTTATCATGATCATCCTGTTCAATTTTATCATGCATTTTTGAATTTGTTGTTTCAAGCTCAATGACACGATCATGGGAAACTTTCAAAGCAACAGATAATTCATGAAATTGAGAAGCAGTAATAGAGTGCTTAGTAGCAGTATAAAACACATCTTGAGCCACACAACTCAATACTAAGTTTTCATTTAAGATATGCAGATTTTTCCTTTCAATTTCATTATATTTGAGTTCCTGTTCATGGTCATTGACCTCAACAATCATTGCATCAAATTCCTTTTCCATTTCTTTAATATCCGAGTTTATTCCTTTTTGAAGACTTTCAAATTGACCTTTTAATTGTTTAAAGAAAGGCATGACCTTAGTTAAATAGCATTCTTTAGTTTGCTCAAAACCCCTTTCCCCTTCATTTATCCCTGTAGGTGTGATTCTCTTCTTACATGTCTTCTCAAAATCAACGAATAATTAATAAACAACATACAGGCTGATTAAGGTCTTGCTATTAGTGGAAATAGTTCTAGGAACTAAATGCATTTGTGTATTAGGAGGATACACAGTAGCTGCAGGCACTTTCCTAAGGGGAGTGTTTGTTTCAACAAGTACGTTTGCTTTTTGCTTGTCCATGTCTTTCTTCCAAAAAAATTGTTCTGGGGTTAATTGAGTTTGAGGCTTAAACATGTTCAGGGAGATCCAATTTTCCTTAGTGTAATCATGGGGTTTGATCGTTATGTTTTTTTTTACACTCAGGATCTTTTAGCTTCTTATCCATTTTCTCCCTAGTGACTTCATCTAATTGCCTATCTTCCTCAGTGCACTCAGCGCAACTAGGTTTCTACCTAGGCTTAAGGATTTCATTACCATCATATATTACCTTCTGAGCTTCTCTAGCCACTTTACCATATTCAGGATTGGGTTCCTTTACGAGGGGAATGCTATGTTTATCGCTGAGAACTTTATGCTTAGTGATCATGTGAGCAGTCTGAATGTTATTCCCTTGTACGTACAACTTATTTTCAAGCTTGTTTTTCAAAGTTTTCAGATTGGAAAAGTCATTCAAGAGTTGTGATTCCTTAGCATTAAATTCTTGTTTAAGTACTTTAACATTGTCTTGAAGCTCTTGCTTTTGCTTAACCATTTTAGAAAGCTTTTCTTGTAAGAATTTTAACTCTTGTTTTAACACTTCTTCTCTAAAATTACTTTTTCTAATAATTGTACGCATTTGGTCATCCATTTCCTGCTCACGGGTATTTAACTCAAACTTAGCACGTTGTTCATAAATAGCAACTTGTTCTTTAAAGGAATTCAGTTCAGAGATAACAGAATCATCAGGGGCACATGGAGTGTATTCATCAAAAACATAGTCATCATTGACTGCAGAAGATGTATCACTTGGTACAATCTCACTTTCACTTTGTATCACATATTGATCATATGGGACAATATTACTATTACCCACATTATCCATATCTGATTCATTAGTTACATGTGATTGTACTTTGTTATGCATCTCTTACTCATCAACTTCATCGTATAGTTTTAATACCTCTGAAATTATTGAATCTTTGGATGGACCAGCCTGTTGTGGTGACGAGACCTTTGGAGAGACCATTGGTGAAATGCTAGCCATGAAGATTGATTGGACAGTAGGTTCATCATCGACATCAGAGTCAAATGCATCACAGTCAGCTACTTGAAAGGCATTTTACTGATTGTGACCTATTTCCTGAATTGGCTGCTCATCCACATCAGCATCATAGGTTTTGGCATTTCCCTCAGCAAGAAACAACAACTCTCCTTCATCCAAAACCGCACCACTATCCTGAGCTTGCACCAGCAGCATCTTGTCCCTGAAATACTCTGCGTTTTGAGGGCGTTTTGGAGATGTGCAGTTCTTTGCAATGTGTCCATCACCACCACAGTTGTAGCACTTGATTGGCTTTGCTTGTCCTTGATTTGGATTCCTTCCACGATTCTGATTTGCCACATACCCTCCACCAACTCCACCTCTTCCATGTTCATACTGCCTTCCTTGAACTGGTTGCACCATAACCTTTCCATCTCTGACAATAGCATGATTGTGTAGATTGGATGCAGTTCTGATTTCATTGTTAGTGTGAAGACTGTTAGTATGTGGAGTAAGGGTCAAGTTTTGTTTAACCATAAGAGCTAGTTGATTGATGAAGTGTTCCATGACTGCATCTGCATCAGGTTGCTTAAACCTCGGATCGGGAATGAGTTTGTGATTACCATTTCCAGTAGGTATGACTTGTGAAGCTTTGGTAGTAATCCCTACATTGGTGTAGAATGCTGTTGAATCATTTGACGAACTTGCTTCTCCCTGTTTAGATTTGAACTGTTCAAGAATCATTCGTTCAAACATAGCATGTCTCTCATTCTGAAGCAGGAATGAATACAATTGTTCAGAGTTAGTGTTCCTCAAACCCTTAGTTAACTTGACTGAAGTGACAAATTTGTGCCATTCGGGATTCATGTTGTTCACAAACTTTGAGTTTTGCTGAATATTTGGCATAGTCATTTTGATATTCCTCATGTCATTCACAAGCTTGTGGAACCTCACATAATATTCAGTGACACTTTCCCCTGGTATCATCTTAAAGTGCTCAAAGTCATCATACAGTTGTGATTCTCTGTCTTCCTTAGTTCAGAACCCGAGAGAAGCATCTTGACATTATCCCAAACCGCCTTGGCTTCAGTTTTGTGATTGATAAGCTTGTAGATATCTTTTGGAAGACCCTGAAGTATAATGTTTGAAGCCCTGATATCAGCATCGTATCTCATTTTCTCCTTATCACTGAGCTCATCATACGTCTTTGGTCTGTCCAAACCTAAGATCATAGTACCATCCGCAGCAGTTTCAAGAACATCTCTGGTAGTCTCAATTTGATAAGGTCCTTCATCAATTGACTTGAGAATGTTGACCCCATTTTCCTTTCCCAGATAATACAACCTAATTCGTTGAGCCCATGAGTCATAGTCAGTTCTGTCAAGCATGGGTGGACGAGTATCTGATCCAGCAGCTTGAACGTCCTCAGCTACAGAAGAGATGATTGTAGGTACGTTGGTAGACATGTTTACATAATTCACGGGATTTTATAACTCTATGATTAAACCGGGAAATAGATTCTTTCACGGGATTATACTAAATCAAGAGAAAACTGTATTAGAAACAATAATCAACCAAGTCGCTATAACCCTTGAAGACAAGTCGCTAAGTAACCAAGTCGCTAAGTATACAAGTCGCTAGACACAACTCGCTAATAGTACTAACTCGCTAAGTAGACAAGTCGCTAAAGAACAACTCGCTAATAGTACCAACTCGCTAAGTAGACAAGTCGCTAAAGAACAACTCGCTAAGTGGGCAAGTCGCTAAGGAACAACTCGCTAAGAGGGCAAGTCGCTAAAGAACAACTCGCTACCCACAACAAAGTCAAGTCGCTGAAAATTGTAAAGACAAGTCGCTAAGTTGACAAGTCGCTAGCCGTAATGGTACAACCACTACTTTGTACTATTTGTCGCTTTGTCTCAAGAGACAAGTCGCTAGTGCTCAAATCGCTACCACTTCAACTACAAGTCACTGAAAAATATGGAAACAAGTCGCTACCAAGAAAACACATCCGAGACTCAAGTCGCTAACAAGAAAAGTTCAAACACAACACTTTTCAATCCAAAACTAGCCCAACCACAGTGATTCAAGCTTTCCAAATCAAAACCCAAACACATATGATGATCCTAAATATAAAAGTACAATCAAAATTCAAACTTTAACACTAGAAATTGACCAAATGATTCAAACTCTTCTAAACACTTATAACCCCAAAAACCTTACGAAATCCACCAAAACAAAGAGCATGAAAGATGAGTGATCAAACCATGGCTCTTGATACCAATTTTAACTTATAGGATTTCACAAACACATTAAACCACAATCCATATGGGGCGTATACAAGTTTTTAGAGAGAGAAAGGGAAGAGAGTTGGGAACTATGTGAAACAAAGAAAAATAGTATTGAAGCTCCAACCCTCTACCTTGAGAGGTAGAGGGTATTTATAGTTTCCTTACAAGACTCGCCTCCTACGGGTTGTGGATCAGGCATACAGTGGGTAAAGACCCGTCCGTCCTCCACGGTGTTACTTAACTAAATACTAACTAATATTAAATGACTACGACTACGAGCTTTCTAACGAATACATATACTTGAGGTGACCGAAACTTTAATGACTGGATTTTCTAAATCCTAACACATTTCTTCATTCTAACTCACCCCTCTTCTTACTAATTCTCTCATATACTCTCATTCTCTTCTAACAAAAGATCACTTGATCTAGAGAGTTGTTCTTCTTTCTTTCTTTAGTGATTCTCATATAGGTCCTTTTCTAAGGCGAGATCACGAGCATTCTACAAGTCATCCAAGCAAGGGGTCCTTGATTGATTTGTTCCTCCACAAGATTTCTGTAGCAAAGATCTTGTATTTGATATTTCACATAGTTGTTGTGTAATAGTCGTGTTGGTTTGGTCCACCGTGTTACGGACTCGATATTTAGCTTTGTACCGGAAAAAGGTGTAAGCAACGTTGTGAAGGCTTCTCCGCCAAGTTGAAGGAGTTTGTTGACATAGTGCTTGAACTCTCGAGTAGATGACTCGGGGAGTGGAGTAGGGCAAAGAAGATGTCCTTGTAGCCGAACCACTATAAATCGGTTGTGTCATTTCTATCCCTTGCTTTACTTTATTTACTTGCATTATCATTAGATCTATACTTTCTCTTCATCCATACGATTTCACATAATATCGAATCTAAAGTTTTTGAAACTAACTTAAAATCGGCAAAACTATTCAACCCCCCCCCCTTCTAGTTTTCCACAGAGTTAATCGATTCTATCACCCAGGTGGTAAATCTTTTTCTTGATGGTAAGTGCCCTAAAGTGCTGGGCGAGTATTTTGCCAGTGCTCCTCTCACAATGGTGGTATCCATCCTATTGCTGTAGGGACTGTCTGGAGGCGTTTAGTCTCCAAGGTGGGTGCTTCTATGATTGGCCATTCTTTAGATGGTTACTTGATTGACTTGCAGCTTGGAGTTGGAGTTTCTAGAGGAGGGGAGGCTATTCTTTATGTCGTAAATCGGTTTATTGAAGACCGTGGTGATGAGGGGAGTCTTTCGATGTTGTTGTTGGATTTCAAAAACGCCTTCAATTTGGTGGATCGTAAGGTTATGTTACAAGAGGTTCGCCTCCACTGTCCTACCATATCGTGTTGGGTCGAATTTTGCTACTCCAGCCCCGCCAGATTATATTATGGGGAACACACTTTATGGTCGCATCAAGGAGTGCAACAAGGTGATCCACTTGGACCTCTCCTTTTCGCCTTGGTGCTACATCCATTGGTGCGTAAGATTAGAGACTCCTTCTATCTCTCTCTTCAAGCTTGGTACTTAGATGATGCTACAATCATTGGAGATACCTTGACCATTGGGAAGGTTTCGGAGCTTATTATGATGGATGGACCCCGCTACGGTTTGCACCTTAATGTCGACAAAACTAAGATCTTCTGGCCAAAGGAAAATCCTAGAAGCAGGCTTGTAGGTGTTTCCCCGCCTAATATTTCTCGGCCTTCACGTGGGGTTAAATTTTTGGGTGGGCCTGCTAGTGTAGACCTTGAGTTTAGTAGCAAGCTTGGTATGAAACGGGTTGCTAAAACCATTGCACTTATGGATGCTGTTGCTAAGCTCAATGACCCTCAGTGTGAAGTGCTACTCCTTCTAGCTTGTGCCAGCATTTCCAAGTTATATTTTTCTATGCGCACATGCTCCCCTCAGGTTTTTGAACGTGCTCAAATTTCATTTGATGCGGCACTTCACTCTTCTCGGGAGCGTATTTTCACTGCTTCCGGACCTGGGTTTGGTGATTGGCAGTGGAGGATGGCCACACTACCTTTTGATTTTGGGGGGCTCGGTGTATACTCTGCAGGTGATGTCTTGAACTATGCTTTCCTTGCTTCTAGACTCCAATCTGCCACTTTACAGACTAAGCTCCTCCGACATTCTGGCATTATAACTTCTGGATCTTCCTTTGATGATGCCCTACATACTTTTAATGCGAAAATGGAGACCGACCTTTTAGACAACCCATATGAGATCGCTGCCCCCAAACTCATGAAAAAATTGATAGATATATATTTCACACGTGTTACCAAAATGGTCAAATCCACCTTTTGCTTATCTACTCGGCAGATGGCTTTATGGAGATCGCAAAAAGAGGACTACACTTCTAACTGGCTTAGGGTGGTTCCGATATCCGGGTTGGGACAGACCATGAATGCTAGAACTTACCGATGTGCGTTATGCTACTGGTTAGGTGTCCCCTTTTTTTCTGCTCAGATGCCATGCTCAGCTTGTTCCAAGGTACTTGTTGGAGACATTTATGGAGATCACGCAGTATCATGTGCTGGTATCATTGGCATTAAACATCGGCACAATGTGGTGCGTGATACCCTTGGTGACATATGTTCTCGTTATGGGATTTCGGCTCATAAAGAGGTTGATATTGGGCTCTGCGGTGATAGGGACAAATCCTTACGTCCGGCTGATATATTGCTCTATTCTTGGGACGGTGGGCAAGATGTATGTGTTGATTTGACAGGGTCGTCTCCCTTGACACAAACTAATATGGTTGACTTCGCACTGGGTCGTGCGGTGGTCGAAGTAGCGCAACGTAAACGTGTCAAGTACGAGGCTAAATATTCGGAAATTGGATACAGGTTTCTCCCCTTCTCATTCTCTTCTTTTGGATAGCTTGAGAAGGACGCGGTAACCCTACTTAAGCGCATCCGAAATTTCTCGTTGACTCAAGAGATTGGTGCACGTGCTGTTGAGCATACTTTTAGTAGGATTAGTTTTGCTATAGCTAAAGGAGTGAGGGCCCAATTAGTTTCTCGTCTCCCGACTAATTTCTTGTAAATCCTATGATTTTCTAATGAAATGATGTTTTATAAAAATAAAAAATAAATAAAATAACAATAACAAAAAAAATTAAATAACAACAACAACAGCAACAGTAATAATAATAATAATAATAATAACTCTAACAATAATAATAGTAATAACAATAATGACAATAATAAAAATAACAATAACAATTATTATTATTATTATTATTATTATTATTATTATTATTAGAGTAAACTCCAAAATACATCCATGTGGTTTACCCCGTTTCGCACCATACATTCCTCTCGCAAAAGTTTCAACAAATACATCACTCTGTTAGTAAAAGTTAACCTATTCACATCCCTCAGTTAAAATAAGGACTAACGGTGCAAATTATTTCTCCGTTATCTCCTAACGAGATAGATAATGTTTACACCATTAATCCTCTGGGTTAACGGTATTTGCACCATTAGTCCTTTTTTACGTTTACTTTCGTTTTTTATGTTGTTTTCCATTTTTTTTTACGTTTTCGTCCGTTTTTTTATGTTTTCGCCCGTTTTTTTACGTTTTCGCTTTTTTTTTACGTTTTCGTCCGTTTTTTAAGTCTTTGTCCGTTTTTAAACGTTTTCGCCTGTTTTTTTACGTTTTAGTCTGTTTTTTTTTACGTTTTCGGCTGTTTTTTTATGTTTTCGTCTGTTTTTTTTATGTTTTCGCCTGTATTTTTACGTTTTCGTCCTTTTTTCACGTTTTCATAAGTTTTTGTCCGTTTTCATACACTTTTATTGATTTTTGTCTATTATTCTACGTTTTCGTTTGTTTTTCTTATGCTTTTATCCGTTTTCATTCATTTTTATACGTTTAATATGTATGAAAACGGATAAAAAAGTATGAAATGGATAAAAACGTATGAAAATGGATAAAAATGTTTCTGTATCGATTTTAAATAACGATTTTGACCCATTTCTGGTCCGAATCATCAAAAGTGTAAAACACGAAAGTTGTCCGGAATGATGTTTTACATCAAGACTTGAGAGATTTTAACCTGAAAATTCAAAATAACGGACGAAAACGTAAAAAAGGATGAAAACGTAAAAAAACAGACGAAAACGAAAAAAAACATACGAAAACGTAAAAAAACGGGCGAAAACATTAAAAAACGGGCGAAAACGTAAAAAACATACGAAAAAGAAAAAAAAGGCGAAAACGAAAAAAATGGACGAAAACGTAAAAAAACGGGCGAAAACGTAAAAAACGGAAGAAAACTTAAAAAAGGACTAACGGTGCAAGTACAGTTAACCCAGAGGACTAACGGTGTAAACATTATCTATCTCGTTAGGAGATAACGGAGAAATAATTTGCATCGTTAGTCCTTATTTTAACTGAGGGCTGTATATAGGTTAACTTTTACTAACGGAGTGATGTATCTGTTGAAACTTTTACGAGAGGGATGTATGGTGCGAAACGGGGTAAACCACAGGGATGTATTTTGGAGTTTACTCTTATTATTATTATAACAATACAAAATCAGAAAAGAAAAACACTTAAGGAAGCATTTGGGATTGCTTATTAAGAGTGGCTATTGACTTAAAATCAGGTTCTAATTGCTTGCAAGTCGTAAACTAAAGAATCTGAACCTTTTTAGTTTTCAGAACCAAGGCAATAACTTCATAAGAAAGTTAATTCAAAGACCCAAAACATCTTTATCAGCTTGTTACTGTTACATTGTCGCAACTAAGGGAGCGTTTGAGACTTATTAAGAGTGGCTATCTGCTTAAAATCAGCTTTAAAATGCTTGGAAGTCGTAAAGAGAAATCTCAACTTTTTGGGTTTTCAGAATCAAGCCAATTACCTTAGAGGAACGCCCAATAACGGGTCCAAGAGCAGATTTAATTCGCCCAATTAGCAAAGAACGGACCCCTTAAAAACTTTCTCTTGCCCTTATTCACTTTTAATAAATCCGTAAATACTTTATTTTAAGTAGAAAGGTTATGAACAGCGCCGGCTATACTGACGACCTCCGCCTTATGAAGAGTATCTAACACCCGACTCAAAGGGATCCAAACCTGCCATAGCTGCAAACTCACCAAATCGGGAAGGCCAACCTTGCCAAGATACAGGTCCAGTTTCCCCCGTTATCCAGTAACCTTTTTAATTTCATAAAAATGAATGTGCAAAAAAGATCATCATTTCCGGTGCCCCTTCAAACTTTCAATTACATTTTCCATCAGCAAACAGATGAAATTTTTATACAATAAGAGATGAACCGGTGCTGCTTTGCTATTCATAAGCCGAGCTGTGTGAGTGGACTTGGCATTGTTCATAAGCCAATATGAAAAAATAAGTCGTACCTATTTCTATTTCCACTCGAGATCCTGTATGTGTTCACAATAATCCAATTATTACATACTGATAAATTACATGACATGAAGAGTATAGTTAAATTAAAAATGAAACATACTTACTTTGCCAATATCTACGACGGTGCTTACCTCTTGATATGTTCAAACTATTGAAGTATGGAAGATATGAGCACCGGTTCTGCACAGGTGAGCACACATCTTTTGAACGCGATTAAATCTCATTACTCTGCGACATTGCTGATGTGACTGTGAAAATTAAACAAAATAAGTCAGGCTATAAGTCTGAAAGGCCAAAATAATAAACCTTAAACAAAAATTTGATTAGTTCTACCTGTATGCAAACATAAAGTAAATCCTTTTGTATACTTCAAAGCATTACCAGCTATATAATTTAACAAAAAATTAAGAAATCACACCTCATTCACATTTGTCACTTTAAAGTATCCTTCAATTTCAGGTTTATAAGTACAATAGTACTGATATTAGTTCATAAATATGATAACACTAAATCAGGAACATATTATGCACTCTGTCCTTACGGGTTTGTTAGCATCTATTTGAACCAACACACAAACCAACACACTGAACCAAGCAGCTTCTTAATTATAGAGAACTTCTTGTGTCAAAACAACTCAACTTTTTAGCCTTTCAGGTGAATCATAAGCTGAAGTTAGTGGTGCTACTGTGTCGAACCATAAAGTTAACAACGCAACTTCATAAGCCGAAAAAAGTAAGCTTTGTGGTACCCTAAAAATTTAAAAACTGAAACATGTTCCAAGGATCCTAAATTAAACCATACCCATTAAATCATATCCAAAGGAATATAAGCCCAAATTTCAAAAGAACAAATTCAAAAAAAAAACAAACACGACGAAACCATAATCTTGATTTGCAATCACAATCAAAACTGTAGCCAAATTATTATAAAATATACAAATCACAAATTTTACAATGTCAAAAAAATTAAGGGCTAATTAGAACCAAGATAAACAATAAGAATCAAAATGGATGAACACGGGTACCTACTGATAACCGAGCTACAAAAATCTTGATGAACCACTTTAATCTTGATCTCTAGTTTTCAATTTCTAGCCTGGGATTTTTCTTCAAACTTTCGGTTATGATGGTCTGTGGATGATCAGGGGGTTTGATTATTAGATTTGTGTGTTTGATGAAGCAAGGGAGAAGAGATGATTTGTGTTTGTTTGGGTTGATGTGTGTTAATGAGAGAGAGGAAGAAAGATCCAAAATACCCGGTTTTGTTATTTGTGTGTGACTATCTTAAAGAAGTTTGGGGGTAGCAATTTACTGTGCGTTCTACTGTACACCCTCATACAGATAACTGTAGCAAGTGCTACAAAGTTTGGGGGTAGCAATTTGTGGTAGCAATCCCGCTCATTGTAATGTATATATAATATTAAGTTAAATGATAGTATATTTTGTATCTTAAACATAATTGCATTTTGATAAATAATACATAAATTCAAGGCCGGAAAAATCACGGATTAGCAGTTGGGCGGTTGACCTCCTTTTAATCAAATTTGTATTTTCGGCAAGTTTCGAGTATTTTCAGTGCGTTTTGGGTATTCATGGCAAGATTTTTCTTTTAAAAAAAAATCTTGTAATAAATATAAACAAGACTATAAGTGATTAAAATTAGTTTACATTGAGTTTTGGTTATTTCCGGCAAGATTTACAAATTTTAGGCTAGTTTGATCACCGTTGACTACGATTGACCTTTTTATTTTACCGAGTTACACAAATCAAAAATGTTGGTGGTCTAGTAGCGCCTAAACAGCAATTAATCGACTTTTTATGGTTTTTTTACGACACCGTATAATGAAATACATTTTGATGAATAATACAGAGTACATGAGTACATATTTAGCTTTTACTAAAAGAGGTCAAAATAAGTCGGGGTTGACTTAACCACAATACACTTCATGTCAAATTCTTGATGATTTTGTCTGAATAAATACTTTATCACATAGTTTTACTATAGTTACTAGGGCTGAGCATTCCGATCGGACCGACCGACAAAACCGACCGGACCGAACCAAAACCGACTGGACCAAAGGACCGGCGGTCCGGTCTCGGTCCCGATTTTTACCTTATTTCGGTCTCGTTCCGGTCCGGTCCGACCAAAAAACCGAAAATCTTGCTTATTTGGACCGGACCGACCACATTCGGTCTCGGTCCCGATTTTTACCTTAATTCGGTCTTCGGTTTTGTCGGTCTCGATCCGGTCCGGTCCCGAACCGATGCTCACCCTTAATAGTTACAGCATTTCATTAATAATCTAATTTCCCAAGGTATAGAAGTTATTCATTTATGATATATTTTTGTTCACTTTCAAATTATTTGACCTAATTACCACTTTGTAAAGTCAACTTAGTTTTGTGTGACATAAAACATAGTCATAGTTGTATAATTTGAGAGAGAGAATGTATTCATCAATCATAAATTAAAAGATATCGAAATAGGTAGGGGTGTTCATCGGTTCGGTTATCGGTTTGTTCGGTTAATTTTTTTTTCTCAGTATAATCGAGAACCGAATCGAACCAAATTCAAATTTAACTAAACCGAACCGAAAACCGAAAACCAGTGTTGCAAAACAAGGCCTACAAGGCCGATTAATCGCCTATTAGGTGTTGCAAGGCCACCAACCTTTCCGATTTATGTAAATCGGTCAAACAAATCGGTCAACCGTGGTCAATGGTTATCAATGACGGTTAATGGTGGTTAAACTTGTCGAAAACCTTCATATCTTGCCGAAAATACTTAAAACCACCCATAAAATTGTTTGAATAACTTATGGTCATTGTTTATATCTATTACAAGATGTTTTTCAAAAAAAATATTGCCGAAAATACATAAACTTGTCGAAAATACCTAAAACTTGTCGAAAATACCTATAATTTGCCGAAAATACTAAAAACTCGTCGGAAATGCCAATCCGATTAATCCCGCCTAAACCGATTACAAGCTACAGGGAGCTCGACCGCCCGACTACCGATTCGCGGTTTTTGCAACATTGCCGAAAACCGAACCCTCAATAACCGAAAACCGAACCGAATAACCCGAATTACCTAAAATTAATAATTTATTCATTTATTTATATATATTTTTTGAAAAAAAAATAATTTTCAAGCTTAAAAATATTATATATATATATATATATATATATATATATATATATATATATATATATATATATATATATATATATATATATATATATATATATATATATATATATATATATTATAAAAGAGTTTTAATATATTTTTTAATATAAATATATAAAAAATATATATATATTTATTTAATTTCGGTTTTCGGTTCGGTTTTCGGTTTGATTGCTAAAACCATAACCGAACCGAAAACCGAACTTTTATTTCGGTTCGGTTCGGTTTTGGCAATTTCGGTTCGGTTACGAGTTCGGTTCGGTTATTTTCAGTTCGGTTCGGTTTCGATTTTCGGTTTATTCGGATATTACCCAACCCATGAACACCCCTAGAAATAGGTGAGTTTTGGTGGTATTAATATTTTAAGTGATCGCATTTACACTCTATTCTCATTTCTCTACATTTATTTTAATT
Organism: Chrysanthemum makinoi; assembly: GCA_910596185.1. Taxonomy (NCBI): domain Eukaryota; kingdom Viridiplantae; phylum Streptophyta; class Magnoliopsida; order Asterales; family Asteraceae; genus Chrysanthemum; species Chrysanthemum makinoi. The sequence goes on along the minus strand of OU343217.1, from coordinate 224,981,051 downwards.
ATTTTTTATTATAAAGCTATTATAAAAAATAAATAATACTATTAAATATTATTTTCTCTCTCCTACATTAAATACAAATCTAAAGTATAAACCAAATTTAAATTAAAATCCTAAATTCACCTGCAAACCAAACGGCCCTAAATAGTACTCCGTACTCCATTTTAGGGATGTTGATCGGTTCGGTCATCGGGTTGTTCGGTTAATTCGGTTAAAAAACTTTTTTAGGTCAACATGAGAACCGAACCGAACCAAATTTAAATTCGTTTTTCGGTTTGGTTCGGTTGAATTCTAATTCGGTTCGGTTCTTGGGTTGAGCCGAATAACCTGAATTTCACTATTTTTTTAAAAAAAATTAACAATTACATAGATATTTAGCAAAAAAAATATCTCAAGCATAAAAAGTGTTTTATTATATTATGATAACTTTTTAATAGTATTTATTTATATATAAATATACAAAAAATTTATAAATATATATATAAATATATAAAAAATATATATATTTATATGAATTCGGTTTTCGGTTCGGTTTTCGGTTCAAACTGCCAAACCCATATCCAAACCGAGAACCGAATTAGTAGTTCGGTTCGGTTTAGTTTTAGCAAATTCAGTTCGGTTATTACTTCGGTTCAATTATTTTCGGTTCGGTTCGGTTTCGGTTTTCGGCTTATTCGGTCTTTACGGTTTTTTCGCTCACCCCTACTCCATTTAAAGTGGGATTGGGCCGGATGCATTCATTTTATATAATAGTACATGATTGGGCCGGATGCATTCATTTTATATAATAGTGCTACTCCGTACTCCATTTAAAGTGGGATTGGGCCGGATGCATTCATTATAAATTTATGTATTTAATCACTAGATGACCTTAACACTTGTCAACTGGACTAGGGTGTGCACCAGATTTTTTATGGGTATGCACTCATCCTAATTCGACCAGAAAAATCTTCAAATACAGTTTTTTTTTTTACACTACAAGTAGAGGTCCACAAAAAAACCGGTTAACCAAACCGGACCCAAAAACAAACCGAAAAACCAAACTGGTCATAACCGGTCCGGTTTTTATCCAAACCGCCGGTTAGGAACCGGTTTCCCATTTTGAAAAAACCACCGGTTTAGAGACCGGTTTTTACTAACCAAAAAATCAAACCGGTTCGGTTAACCGGTTTTAGCGGGAGGAGCTTGTTTTTTCGAATTTTTTTTAATTTTAAAATTTTGAATTTGAAAATTTGAAAGAGGAAGGAAGGAGGGGATATTATTTAATATTGTTCAAAAATTACCATTTTGCCATACAAATGTTAGTATAAATAAATGTGTTGTGTATTTGGTTAATTACCACTTTTAAGGAATCAAAAAACACTCAAAAAAATCAAAACCGAAAGTATTTCACTAAACACTACTAATGGAAAGTTCAAACACCAACAACGAAGCTGGTTCAACAAGTGCAGCGACGGTTGTCCGCATTTTACCATGCGGCCGTGTAAAAGATCCATGGGAAAACTACAACTACGTCCTAATGTCGGATGGTAAGAAAAAGGCTCAATGTAAACTTTGCTTGAGTATATTGTTTCCCGGTTCCAACTCGACGTTGAAGGCTCATATCAAACAAAAGTATTGCAAGGCACTCAAATCGGTTTCGGAAGCCGGTCAATCGTCCATGGATCGAGACGGGACTATTTTTGCATACGATCATGATTTACTCCGTCAAAAATTTGCCGGTTTGGTGATTCAACGTGGTTTGCCGTTCAACCACTTTGACGACGGAGGTGTACCAGAATTATATGCAACCGCAGTATCATCATGTAAGTCGTATGACTCTAAAACGCGATGCTATGAAAATGTGGAAAACGGCTAAACAAGATTTAAAAAATGCTTTTTTAAATTTAGATGCTTCTGTTAATTTAACAACCGATGTTTGGTCCGCTCCTCATAATTTGCCATTTTCGTACCTTTGTGTTACCGCACATTGGGTTGATCCCGAAAGTTGGCAAATGATGAAGCGAGTCGTAGCATTTGAAGACTTTCCGGTTCCTCACTCCGGAGATGCTTTATACCAATTGTTGAGAAAAGTGTTTCATAAATTTCACTTGACAGAAAAAAAATTCAATAACGTTGGATAATGTTAGTAACAACACAAATGCAATGCGTCGACTAAAAATGGAATACGAACCACCTTGTAATGGTGATTTTTTTCATTGTCGATGTCTTGCACACATCATTAACTTGGCCATGCAAGCGGGATTAAAAGATGAGAATTTGAGTCAAATGAAGGAAAGTTTTAAAAGAATGTTTCATGATATTTTTAAAAAGGGTAATAAAAGATATAATGCATACATTCGGTTGTGTGAAAATGCAGGGAAACCTTGGTTGCAGCCTAATTGGGATATTGAAACAAGATGGAACTCCACTTATCTTATGTTCATAAGTGGTTTAAAACAAAAGGTGACTTTGCAATATTTTCATGACAAATTGTCGGAAAATGGTAAGTGTGCTCCATTTAATGCCGATCATTGGGATACTATTGAAAAACTAACACGATTACTTGAAGTTTTTTACAACGCAACAAAAAAATTGTCGGGAGTTTATTATCCAACGGCTCATTTGGTACTCGAGCAACTATACTTGATGTCTTCACAAATTTCCGCATTTGAATTTCATGGTGGTGTTTATACAAGCATGGTTTCCGGGATGAATGATAAGCTTTTGAAATATTTTGAAACTTTGCCACCGTTAATTACTTGTGCGGCCGCATTAAATCCATGTTATAATTTAAGCGGGGTAACCAATGGAGCATTAGTCCAATGGTTGGAGCACTTATGCTTGAGTCAATTGACCTAAGTTCAAGTCCCATCCTTGGCATTTGCTTCAAATAGGTACCCACCTCCGCAAAACCTATGGGCACACTGGAGAGACTTTGTGGAATAAGAGCTCAGGGGTCCGAGTCTTGGCTCGTGCTCACTCCAGTTGATGCCCCACTAGGCCAGGAGAGTTGCCGGAGCTATTCCTTGTGGGGTGGACAATGGCTGGTGCCAAAAAGCAACCGGGGACAGGGTGTTCCCTCCAATCTACACCTTTTGTGGAATAATTTAAGCGGGGTAGAGCTGCTTATCGACTCGATTGTGACTGATTTGGGTTGTTTCGCGTCAAACCCGAACTTTGGTGATGATGCAAAAGAGTCCTTTGGCCATTCTTTTAAAAGTTTGTGGGAAAATTATTTTGAAAAATATGGTAACCCACCTCCTACTGTAACTGAGTCTTCTTCATCATCATCAAGGGGTTTTAGAGGGAATCCGATACTTGCTTTGCATAAAAAGATAAGAGATAATCCCAACAAACGGTCAAAAAGTGATCGTTTCGCGAACAGTGAATATGAAAGATATACCACAACCGATTTTATCTCACATATTCCGCCCGAACAAGTTGAAAACTTTGATGTGTTGGCGTTTCGGAAAGCAAAGGAAATAATGTTTCCCGTTCTATCCCGAATGGCTCGTGATGTCCTAAGTGTACAAGCTACTTCGGTAGCTTCTGAATGCGCTTTTTCAACAAGTGGAAGGGTTTTATCAAATCTGAGAACAAGACTCACACCAGCTTCTTTGGAGATGTGTATGGGTTTGAAAGATCACTTGGACGCAATGAAGCGAGTGCAAGATAAAGCTAATCTTGAAAATGCCGTAGACTTCGAAGAGGAGATCTACGAGGAAGAGGCACAAGCGGGTGAAATCGAGATGCTTTCCGATGAAGAAATAAGACAAGATGCAGCTTGTTAGCCTCGCTTTTTTATAAAGATAACGTCACTTACGTGAATTGGACTAGATGCGTAGTATACTTTTCCCATAGGGACTAGTATTGTTTAAGTGGCAAAGTAGTGGTTTGTTGAGCCTATAAATACCCCTCATGACTCTCCATGAGGGGTGAGGTTAATCATTAGGTGTATTGTATTGTTTTCATTTTATTCAAGTTATCCTTTGTTTATCCTCCTTCTCTCTACTTTCTCTCTCTAGAAAAAATGAATTCAACCTTAGCCTCGTACAACACCAATCATCCACAATCAAATCCCAATCTTTCCTATCCCAACTTATCTCATCTCAATCTACCATGACTCAAAACTCAAATCGAAACAGAAAATGATAGATCTCAGATTCATATTCAATTTTTTTGTAATCTTTTAAAGATTATTTCAATTGAATCAATTTCATCATCGATCTTATTGTGATGCTATACGATTTCAAAGAAAGAAAATAACAATATTGTTACCTTCTTTTCTTTATCTCGTTCATGAAAGGAAAAAGAAATCGAAAAAACATCAATCAAAACCATACCCGAGACCCATGAGAGGATCTTGAAGAGCAAACAATATGTGTTCATCACATACATCTAAAGAAAGAAGGGTTATTTTTGTTGCTCGTTTCTCTTGATGTTCTGCCGCTTGAGTTGATGTTGAGATTAGATGGGTTAGTGATGTAGTTGAGAAGCTGATTGGTGAGTGGATAAGAAAGAAAAGGAAGCGTATTTTTTTTCTTCTCAGATTCATGGGAGAAAAAATTATGTGGTAGGCGTACAACTATAACCAGTAATATTTTAGGGTTAGGTTAGAAAGGTTGTGACTAGGTTATTCTTATAACCGGTTTGAATTGGAATGATGGATGGAAATGGTGGGCCGTGTCTAATATAAACACAAAGCTGCTGTCCAAATGATTTTTGTTACAAAAATTAGGATACAAATTTTATATTAGTTAAATGAGAGGTATTTTTTGGTATGGTATAAATTTTCACGGAGGGATACATAAATTCACGGCTTGAGCGATAATTTGAAAAAAAAATGACTTCGGGGTTTTTGTACAGTATTACTTACGCGAAACTGAAGTAACGTTTCACGGGTGAACTTCTTTATCGTTGAGACGTTGGTTGGTTGGATGCATGTCTCAAGATAACTTGTTGGGGCACATTATGAATTTGACAATCTGGTTATAACTGATGTAAGGAGTTACTTTGTAGTGCTCACAGTGTATAACTATCACTTTAAGGAGTTACGTTGTAGTGCTCAGTGTCACACGGCGTTGTGGATTGTTCAAAAATTTAGAACAAGCAGTAAGTCACAAAGTTGGGATGTTTACTTCCTTTTCAAGTTAGTCGTATCGGGTTTTCTCCATATGTGGTCATTACTATTAGCCGGTGAATTAAAAGGAGGTTCAATTAAAGGTTGGTTAGAGAAACGTATTGAGAGTATTTTTGCGACATATTCTCACGGAAATTTTGATCAAACTAAGGTTTAATATTGCATCAATAAAAAAGGTAATACGGCATGTACGCAACATTATGATGATTCCGATAGCTCGCAACCATCAGGAGGGAGAAGTTGGTATTTCATCTTTCGTGATTGGAATGACGAAGGGAATTGTGCTTAAGACCGAAGAATGAGAAGTTGTGTGTGTACATCGGGGCTTTTTACCAACTTGGATGCAATACTAAGTGAGTTATGTTGTTATGATGTTCCCAGAACGACAACCATTGTGCTACAATTAAGAGTATATTTTCTCCGTTGCGTGTTGGAAGAGTGTTGTCGGTTCAGGAGGGAGCAAAAGAAAGAAAAAGGCTCACTAGTTAGGAGGGAGTAATAACCTAACTAGACCGTTACAGTTGAAGTTCAGAGCTACAAGGATTTGTGCCGTCAGCGTTAAAGATCAAATGCCGAGATCGTCGGAAGATAGAACTTTAAGTTTGCCTCAGTATCTAGATTACAGAGACTCTGCGCTTCAACAAAGTCAACATTGTTCATTACTATTGTAATTTACTTTGTTTTGTATTTATAGGTCTCATTGTAACCATTCACGTGTGACGATATCTTGGAGGGAGATTGTTAGCCTCGCTTTTTTATAAAGATAATGTCACTTACGTGAATTGGACTAGATGCATAGTATACTTTGCCCATAGGGACTAGTATTGTTTAAGTGGCAAAGTAGTGGTTCGTTGAGCCTATAAATACCCCTCATGACTCTCTATGAGGGGTGAGGTTAATCATTAGGTGTATTGTATTGTTTTCATTTTATTCAAGTTATCCTTTGTTTATCCTCCCTGTCTCTACTATCTCTCTAGAAAAGATGAATTCTTTCATCTTCTTCCACCAACCTAGACCTCCTAAACCCACATAAATCTACATATTTTCGGTCCTAACACAACTCCTCAAGAAGCTAGGGGATCCGATGAAGACTATTATGACTTTTATGTTTACGTATTATGTTTTAAGTTTATGTATTTCATTTGATGTATTTCCTTTAAGTTTATGTATTTCCTTTCAGTTTATGTATTTCCATTTTTCGACGTAATAAATAAAAGTTGAAGTTTATTCAGTGTAATTTTCTATAAACTACGAAAAAAAAAACGGTTAACCGGTTAAAACCGGTTATATATTTTTAAAATTTCAAAATTTCACTTGGCAGCTAAATTTTTTTCAAAATTAAAACCGGTTAACCGGGTCCCAAACAGGTTTAACCGGTTCTATATTTTTAAATTTTTGAATTTTCAAATGGCGGCAAAAGAAATTTTAAAAATTTCAACCGGTTAATAACCGGTCCCAAACTGGTTAAAACCTGTAAAACTGGTCCGAATTTTTAAATTTTAAAATTTTGAATTTTGAATTTTTTTGAGCGGGAAGACGGGTAAATTTTCAAAATTTGATTTTTTTTTATATTTACAAGTTTGCCATTGTAAGACTAGTATAAATAAATAGATTGTGTTTTATTTCTTTGCAACTTTTATACAATTAAAAATACACTCTAAAAAATAAAAATCGGAAGCATTTCACTAATGGCTGATCCTGCACCACCTCCGCCACCCCCGCCACCGGTGATTGTTCGTTTTTTACCAGTAGACCGTGCACCCAATGTTTGGGCTAACTACAACTACGTCCTAATGTCGGATGACATGCGAAAGGCTCAATGTAAGTATTGTTTGTGTTTCTTCAAACTCACTTCCAACGTGGCATTGAGGGTTCACACACAGAAGAATTGTCGCCATGCACCTGCAGTTGATGCCTGATTTGAGACCTCGAGTCGACGTTGAGTAGCTTATCAAGTTATCGATATTTTATGTTTATGTTATTATATGTTATGTTTTAAGTTTATGTGTAATGTGTGATGTATCATGTATTCTTTCTCCGTTCTATTAAATAAAAATTCTAGTTTATTAATACACGAAACAAGAAAACGATGACAAACGATGACGGAAAACGGAAAAAAAGTACTAGAACTCTGTCAAAACCGGTTAACCGGTCTAGACCGGTCCCAAACCGGTTTGGACCGGTTAGGTTTTTTCCTCCTCACAGCCGGTTCGGAACCGAACCGGTTAACCGCCCCGACCGTTTTTTTTGGCGTTGACCCAAACCAGTTCGGGTTTAACCAGTCGTCAAACCGAACCGGTTAACCGTAACGTGCACCTCTAACTACAAGGATAAATCACAGGCTATGCAAATGCATACGGCTGTAGATCCTCCCCTGATTCATAAATCATCTATTTACCAAATGCCATCTATGTAGCTCAGAAAATAGAATTATTATACACATGCTCGATTAACACTTCCACTAAATTCATATATAAGAATCAAAAGGTGATTAAGGTATCTTTGGTAATTTATACTTGCTACCAGCTGTCATATACTTATGTATCTGGAACTAGCACATTTTTCACGATCGAATTATTGCGACTTTACATTCAAGTTGAGGTTCAATGTCTACTCGATCTCCGATGACGAGAAAAAACGCCGATGAGCACGACAACATATCAAGTAGTAGAAAAAGTTGAGCAAGTTCAAGAAACTAAGTAACCAGTAGTAATAATCAATGTGACCCTCATTGATATCGCTCGATAGCCAACTTACATTACCTCCTTTACTTGTAACCGAGTTCACAATGTTAATCAAAAGGCTTCCAACAAGGCCTGAAATAGCCATACTCACCATGAACACAGCCACCGCTATGCTCGACATGCTTTTTGGCAACTCTGAATAATAAAACTCCATTTGCCCGATTGCATTAAACGCCTCGGCTAATCCTAGTAACGCATATTGTGGGACTAACCACATTGCTGACATCTCAACTGTCGAATTGCGCCTTATGGTTTCCACTATTGCGGAAACAGTCATGGCCAAGATTGAGATTCCTATCCCAATTCCCATTCGTGTTTTTGGGTGGAGCCCACGTGGCTCGTGTGTGTATTTTGCTAGAAATGGAACTAAGACACGGTCATAAAAGACGAGCCATATTGTCAGTGTCGATACCAAAAACAGGCTGAATGATGCAGCTGGGATCTCGAACCCTGAAGTGATATATCTGTTCATGGTTTTCGCCTGGAGTGTCGAGAAGCTTTGAGAAACTGATACAAAAAGTAGTATTCCTGATGACCAAATGGGTACTACTCGGACTAGTGACTTTAGTGATTCTACTTTTTCGACAGTTGAGACACTCCATGGATCCCATGTCGAAGAATCCACATATACATCTCGAATAACACAGGCTTTGTTCAAAAACCTGATGAATAGAAGTAACACTAGTTAGATCACAACACAAAGTAATCTGAGGTGTATAATATCAGTAGATAGATGTGTAGAGGAATGGTGAAAACATATAACTTTCTATATGGGTGGAAACCGGCCGAGTTAGCTTGGTTCGATCCAAAACACTTTTTCCAACTTTTTAAGGCCGGTTAGACTGGTTTGGCCCATTTATTCTATTTACTGTTTAGAGATATGATACCTTAGGTTTTCAGTCAGTTCAACTCGATCCATCTCCTTGCTATGGTTATAACAGTGATCATGACGAAGACTAAGATTACGATTCTTAAAAGCAACAGTTAAAACCTGAATAAACCCCGAAAATGGGCTTTTGCTAACTTTAACTTTGATATAAAGAGACGACCCGAGTAAGAAAACAAGAGCAGAACAAACCATTACCAATACAGCAACTGCAAACCCCACTTGCCAACCAAGCCAGTCTTGAATATAGACCATAAAAGTAAAAGCAACAATCGTTGAAATTGCTACAGTAGCATAGTACCAATTAAAGTAGCTATCAATGAGCCTTTGGTTGTTTAGGTTTCGATTGTGTTTAAGTTGGTCTGCACCAAAGGCTATGGAACATGGTCTAATGCAACCAGAACCAACCGAGAGTAGACCGAATGATGAGAAAAGAAACACGAGTTGGGTTGATGATGGAGTTGTGCAAGTGGTTTCAGGATCATTACAAGATGCAGGTGTTAATTGTGGAACAACTGAAGTTAGCCATAAGAAAGTTATCCCCTGTTGCAACAAAAAGATTATTCAGGTATATCAACATTAAAAGCGGATACTATGGGATACTAAGATGGTCACTTTTTTACTACCAAACACCACCTAAACTTTGAGATTAAAGATAAAAATGGCGTAATTTAGGCTTACAAGAAGGCTAGAGAGAGACCCAATTGCAATGACCTGAAACCGACCCAAGTAAGAATCTGAGATGAAAGCACCAAAAATGGACAGACCATTCGAAAGAGCAGACCAAATCGCGAGTATGCTCGTTCCGGTTACAGCTTCCATATGATAAACTTCCATCAGATAAAATATCATGTTTGGCATCAATCCATCAGTTGCAATTTTCTCAAATGCTTCATTCGCTGCACCCACAAACACAAAATTTTACATCAAAATCTAAACCATTATAAAAATGAAGGCTTTGAACTAGTAATCTTTTTTTTTTACCTATTATGAAGGGCATGGTTTTCAAACCACCCTTATGATCATCCTGATGATCATGAGCTAGAAATTTGGCCTGTAATTCTGTATCAACGCTCAAATTGTCATTATTCAAGTGTTCTTCCATGGATGATCAACTTTTTTGACAGTTTGATTAGTTTGAATATGAAATGATTCGTTGGTGTAATTTCAAGGAGATATTGACAATACTAGCATGACAAATACATCACTATCAAACTCATAAAAAAATTATCAATCGTGGAATACCAACAAAATTGATGAATATTTTGAAGCATCCACTATAGTAAAGTTAAAACATACATACATCTGCACTATTATCAATTATCAAAAAAGTTCAAATGAATAGTGACTTAAAGGGTAGCTTCAAATGACACACTAAGCATCATCCTTATTCCTTAGTATAAATAAGTCCCGACGACATGCAACATTCAGTGAATCACTGTCTTTGCTTTTTGTTAGAGATGGAGAGAGGGTCAACATTTGTGAGAGGAGTTAATGAAGAAGGTTATGACGTGTCTGTGGTGCAGATGTGACTGACGTGTCTGTAGTGCAGATGCGACTGACATGTGTAGTTGTTATGTTTTAGCTGGCGTCGACACGGCATACAATTAAAAGAAAAAAAAAAAAGGAAAAAAAAAAAATATATATATATATATATATATATATATATATATATATATATATATATATATATAGAGTTATGATCGAATAAGATTCTTAAAATAAGAAGGAATAAGAAGAACTATAATCGTAAATCAGATGATGCACCGGCTAAATTAGATGCTCTCTATAATCTTAGATCGCGTTATACGCACTTGTATATAGTGTGTTTTCAGCTTTTAATAAGATGCATATCGCATTATATTAGATGCATTTATGATTTCTCTTGTTTTTGTTCCTCAAGACGTGCCAAAATCATGAAAATCAATTTGCACCATCTATACATCAAATTAACTTTCGAAACTCAAGATGTTGCATGTATATGAATAGAAATGCATCTAATATAGTATTATATCTCAAATGCGTGATTTTGGTCACTTCTCACCACTTCTTATTTTAATTTACTTCTTACTGGATCCTTACTCTATATAGATATATAAAATAAAATAAAAAAGAATTGATTTGCACACTCCAACAATTGATTAGCACACTCAAATTATGAGTGTGTTGATATTTATATCCTTACAGGGTAAAAATAAGTAAAAATGATATGAAGGTATAAATGTCAAAACACTCATAATTTGAGTGTACCAATCAATTACGGGAGTGTGCAAATCACTTCCAAAAAAAAAGGGAAAATCACCTAAAATTATTCACCCTCCGTCTCAAGATTATTATTATTGTTAAGAGACAAATTATATATCTATACTAAACCGCTACGTTAGTGGCATTAATTTAAATGTTCTTTTATATTTTTTATTACGCTCGCATGGGGCTTCAGAGGTATATGTTGGGTTCTCATTCTTGATCCAGTGTGCAATCATCACTTTACTTATAGATAAGCTTCACCGATTCCTTTCGTCTACACTTTTCTACACATCGTTTTCTTCGCAACAATGTATAATCGGATCTTGAGGTATTAATTGTTGTTATCGGATTTTATTGGTTGTAATGAGCTTAAATTTGTAATTTTGTGTTTGTTTGCGAGTTAGGGTTTCGATCTAATTTTTGGGGTTTTTGTGAAATTGGTTGTTGTTTCATCGCTCATATTCAGTTTGTGATTCTTTTGTTATTGTGGTTGTTATCGTCAGGTTATTTGTCAAGGTTTCAAGATTAAAAAATCTCAATCTTATCTTCATACTAGGCAAACGTCTTCATCAACCTTGCACCGCCACGGTCTTCGCCACTCGAAGTGATTCATCAGGTGGTTGTGATTGTTCCAGTTTATGTTTAGCAACATACTTTAATTTTGTTTAATTGATACTTTTTACTTTTTTGACCAGGGTACCAGCAACAACTCGAAGGTGTTGCACACTTCGTTGCTTATGGTAGTTCAAACCTTTTTTTTTTTGGTATACTTTCAATAACTTTTGAAATTGGTCTTACAAACCAGTTTAAGTTGTGAAAGTGTCGTGCTTTTGTCTTTTGATTTTGCTTTGCAATATCTTGGCGTGTATGTTTGATGGTAGTGCTTAATTTTGTGTGTTTGATAGTTTCGATTAACTGGAATTTGTTTTTCACGCGGGCATATGTTCAGCAATTGGAAAGTGGTGGCATTAGGTACGACCAGTAGGTTAAAGCAGCACGCGAGCAGGTATACCGAGTATTAGCAAGTTGAATTTTGTCAATGTGTTTTAAAAGGCTTTTACTGATTATTGTATATGATTATTGTCTTTTAGGTCGTAGGTAATCAGCGTATTGCTCATCGTGGAGGAATGTTGGAGGTCTTTGGATTCTTTGTTGTCGTTGGTCTTCTAATTGTTGTACGTTTGTGCTTTCTTTTTTTTAAGACTACATAATTTAATAGATGTATTTGATACTAAAGTAGGGGCTCTATGGTTTGTATATGCATTGTCTGGAAACATGTCCGCATTAAGACTACAAATTTAGCGTTAATTGTTGCACTTATGGAGTTTCTATTTGAATTCCTGTTCTAGCAGGGTTTTATCTTCGATTGCTTGGTTGAAAGGTGTTTTAGGATGAATGATGGTTGGACAAAGAATTGGTCAACTTTTGCTACTCCTGATATTATGAGGTAACTATTGCAACATTGATGGATAATGACCTGCAAAAAATTTCGAAATTATTTTTTAAGACATACGATGACTTGTGCGGTTTTGGTTGTTCATTGTGAATTGCTACAGCAAACGTGATCTGTTTAAAATTGCAATGCCAAACACCCAATTGTACTTTTGTATGTGTAGTCATTATCTTGATATTCAGATGGTAACTTCATATATAATTCTTGTAGATTTTTTAAGAAGCCAAAAAGTTATGTCATCAATCTAATGTGAAAGTTGATGTTGTGTATATAGTCGTACAAGTGTATAACCAGGTTAGTGTCATGTCACATTTTTGTTTCACGCCGAGCTAAATTATTTGTTAGATACGTTGATCATAATCCATTGCATTTTTTTTAATGGGATTTTATGTAGTAGAGAAACTACGTAAGAGGTGTGCAGATGTTGGTTGCTACTCCAGGAAGACTAATAGGCGTGATTGAAAGATTAAGAGTATCACTTAAGAAGACCAAATACTTTGCTCTAGATGAGGTTGATCGAATGTTGGATATAGGGTTTCGACGACAGGCAAACGGTGGTACTCAGTCCCGCATTGTGGAGTGTAAGTATTCTTCTTCTATTTCTTATTTCTTTTTTGTTTATTTTTTCCCTTTTTTGAAAGTAGTTTTATAGCGTTAGCCGTTTGTCGTGCAGCTCGTGCTATCTTTATACATTAGCGTGCATGAAAAGTCATTTCTCACCGTCTATGAAAAGTCATTGAGGGATTATAGGCTACCAGATCCTCCATCGGGCCAAACTATCTGCCTTTTGCTACCACAAAAGGTACTATCCATGTCTTCTGTTGTTGTGTAGACTGTGGGAGGGTTAGTGTAGTATGACTGTTAGTCTTATTAACAAACGAAACTTGCTATGGTTTCGAATTTTTCAAATATTGTAGGTTGAATATCGACAGTTTAATACACTCAATGTTGACCCAAAAAAAATGCCACTTGACTTAGACTTTTCTTATACCTATAGATTGAGTTGGCCAATAAAAACAAAAAATTTAAACAAAACATGTATTAACAACACCTCTTTTCATGGGATAACGCCATTTTCTGATGTGCTTTTACCTAAGAAAATGAAAACCTTTACAAAATCTCATATTTTACAAGTCAACTAAATAATTCTTCTGATTTGGGATTGATTAGATCTTTTTTTATTTAAAAGAAATACCTTACTTGGTTATGTTTTGTAGTATGGTTTGATTATAGTCCTAATTTTTCTATCCTAATTGTTAGTGAAATGATAGTTAAAACTGATTCATGAGTGGAAGATACGGATGTATTGCTTTGATGATAGTGAAATTAAAATGTTTTTAATTTTATATATGTTTTGGTGTGATTGAATTTGATATTTACGGTGTCCAAAAATTTTTCATGATAGTAGGATAGGGGGCTATTGATGTGATGATAGTTGGTTTTATTTACGGACGTATGTTCCTAATAATGAATAAGTCTTCATTTTTCCAATAGAGTAGGTTAGTTGGTCATTAGCTTGCAGTCGGAATACGCCGATGTATGTTTAAGAATCTATGTAACATTGTAGTATGCATAAGTGACAATTCAAAATCATTTTATGGTTGTATGCCTATAGTCGCTATTTTAATGTCTGAACCGTGATACATTTTTCCAAACAGATAATATTGATGATCAAAGCGTTACTGCATGTTTATAGCGAATGAATGTCAACACAATTGTATACAAAGTTGTTAAATCTCTTCAAGTCAATCATGTTTCATTGTGGCTGGCATCCGTTGGCGACACATGAATAAATATTTTATGTGAGAAGATATAATCATTGGTCCCTAGCAGACGCCTGTCCCAATGAACCATGATTGGCTCGAAGATGTTAAGCATCTCTGTATATAGTCGTGGTAGAATGGGCTGGAACTTGACATCGAATAGATTGCCATATCCTGATTTCGTATTTGTTCTTATTTTAGGTATGTATATGCAAATTTTCGGATGACAAGTGGTCTCCTAACTTTCTCGTGGTAGTTGCTAAAAAGAATCACCATACAAAGTTTTTCTACCAAGGAACACAAGATAATGTTCTACCTGGTAAGTTTACTCAAACAATACATGGCTGTTTGGTTTTTGTGTAATCTATTTGCCTAACTGATTGGAAGTGTATATGTTAGTATGATTTAAACCAATTTCACATACAATGATTTTCACTTTCCATTGTAACAGGAACGATGATTCATAACAAGGTTTGTCACCCGTGCAATAATGACTTCTACATGTGCGTACATGGTAGGATGATTGCAGGTATTATCTATTCTAAACTTCTGTCGATTCAGATAATCACATTAAACGATTATCAAAATATATGTTGTAACGGTATTACAACTACTATCCTTGTATGTTCATTTACCCACATAGATCGCTTTGTTTATTAATCTTATGTCTCACAAAGTAGCATCTAATAGCTTAGGAAGAGTGATATTCATTTAACAGCTTAGGAATATCGTGTTTTTTTTGCTGTTTTATAAAGCAACCACTTCTGCTTTCTACTGGTGCGTCTACCTTGCCAACTAATATGTACTACATTATACAAGAAATCTACTTTGTATCATTACGCTTTCCACAAATACGATGCCTAACACGATTATCCATTGTTCTAGCGATGCAGGTTATCTTTCCAACAATAGTGTCTTCTGCCAACAGACTTGGCGCATTAAAATAAAAATAAAAAAGAGACACGATCTTCTTGAGCTGTTAAATGCCATTTTATGAGACATAAATCTCATGTAGCATGCACATCTATGTATCATAAAATAGCATTTAATAGGCCAAGAAGATCGTGATCTTTTACTTTATAACAGAATCGGTCATGTTGCAGATATACTTACGCTTCGGTGATAATATGGTATATTTACTTTTTGTAGATACAACTGTCGCTGATAGCCTATTATACCATATGATTAATTAATTTTTTTTAATTAATCATCTTCTTTTCGCACAATGACAAACAAAGCAAATGCAGAAAGAAAGGCATTTCAGCAGAGCAATCATGAAACAGAAAAGGCGATTTTGTTCCACAGCGAATCATCAGATGCAAAGATGATACAAGGTAAACAATATAAACTTACTTAACAAAAGCGCTTTCTTTTATTTGATAAAATATTTTCTGATGGCGTCTGAGCGGGTAGATCGAAATATTACGGCACTCATAATAAAATTGAGGTAGAAATACACAACTACAAATGCAAACACCAACATAAACAACACATCATGACCAACATCGACTTCCTTCGGTAGCATATACACATTTACCAATCCATTAGGCCTTTAAGTTTTTGGATAAACACATTGTGACTATGAGCATTTAGCTCCAATTCAACTGCCAAAATACGCATTTGCATGACCTTTTGCTCATCTTTTGCTTGGACTTCTCTTAAATACTGTACAGTTTTCTTAGCATAGGTATTCCCAACCGTTTCTAACTCTTCAATGAAAGCAAACCTTTCACGAGTAATGCTGACCAATCTGCCAGAGAGCACATTCATTTGATGTAACATTTGAATATCCCTAATCGTGTGCTTCACAACAATAGAGCACTAGCATCTCAGACCAATTATTCGAATTTTCTTCTGCTGTTAGCTAGTCACACTTAGGGCGCTTAGACACTGTGTTTCCTTCCTTCTTTATCACAGGTTATCAGATGAGTTATGAAAAAAATTTGTGCACTTATAGTCTCTTAAATAGCAAAACTGAATCTAGAAAGAATTTCACCAGATATCTTTTGCATAGTAAAAAACGGCGGCCACATGTATAACACATAATTAGATATTGAATACTATTTGCATGAAAACAAAACGTGCATATTCACTGCCATTCCTGCGGGGTTTAGATGCGGATTCACTTAGAAAGTATCTAACACAAATAATCTGCGCATGTCTTTTATTATATGATTTGTTCAATACACTCCCATTCATTCTGATACATAATTCTCCAAAACTTTAAACAAAACACATCCTTGCTGCAACCATGCAAACTTACTTAACATTGTAGTGTTAGAAGAAATATAGGCAATCTGTAGCATGTGTGTTTACTTTGTTTTACCAAAGTCATAGAGGCAATGTCAACAACAGCGTATGATAATATGATAACAAAGGTGATAAAATTAGTTTCGAGATTGAGAATGGTTTCATTCGCTTATAAAAATAACGTAGGAAGTCTTTCGGAAAATATGGCATCAGTTACTAATATTGCCCAATCGTGAATCACATACGGTGAGCACTTACATTTACCATACTTAACCAGCTGACTCTCTCAAACTGATTGTCTACGTGCTAATACATTACCTTTTACAAGACAAGCGTGTTACGTTTTACGCTCTTCCCATTCTTTATTGTCACATTAAAATTGGTATTTTAAATTTGAATCGACCTTTTGATTAAAACTTATGTTTGAGTGGTAAAGTGACAAAACTTTTAGAACTTTTTTTCAATTATACACTAACGGTTCCATTCATGTATGAGGTTGGCTTTGATCGGAAGTAGAGTAAAAATTACGGAACAAATGGCGAGTTAGCGAGAGCAATATAGCATACCAACAGTGCAGTGTGTCAAAAGACATGTAAGTTAGGCAAAAAATACTTTAGCACCATAAAACTTAAATTAAGTAGATACTAATGCATAAACTAAAATATCATATATTAAAATATCCATACACATAAACCCTACTAGCTTCTAATCAAAATACCCCCACAACACTGCACATATACACCAGACCTAAAACCCAAAACACACATCATAAACACCATAACAGAGCTATCAGTACACCATGGCCTTCAGCTTCTCAGCGAGCAATATTGAGGCCAAAGCTCAATTGGCGCTCGCTTCTATTTAATGAGGACATTAACCAAAATCATCGCCACCTCTGTCAAGTCTTCGGTTTGCAAGTTGGTGAGCTGCGAAATGCTCTGTAAAGAAGACTCAAAAAGAAACAGAAGCTCCAGCTCTCCAATCACAAAATCCCTCTCAGCAACACGGGACCTTATGTCTTGAGCTTTCTTCCTTAATTATGCTTCATCTGCCAAAGTAACAGTGACCTCCCTCTGAAATCGCACCACCATCATGTCTCTCACTAAGCTTGACCCAGCAGCAACAGCCAACTCCTTGCAAAAGGGCATTGGTGTAATCATTTTTTTTGTTAAAAAAAACTAATTTTTTGCTATGTGTGTTTGTTTAGAGTGTAATTTTTCTTTGCTTATGATGGTAAATATGTGTTTGCAAGTGACTTATAAGACCATTTGATTTGATTGCCCCCTTGAGCCACCCACAAAAAACAGTAACTCATTATTAGTTTAGCTTCTCTGTGCATGAAGAAGCATTTACTATCCACCCTTTCACATCCATGGCATTTTTACAAACGTACAAAAAATAATAATAAATAAATAAATAAAGGTAGAAAATGGTTAGATTATCATTACCAATTTGACAAAAAATGATCTACAAAAACTGATGTGCAAAAAAAATTTCTTTTGTTTGGATTAACTATTGAAACAAGAGAATCGCAAATGTTATTGGTATAATTGTATATTGTGTTGCAAGTTTTAACTTTTTTGCTTCATTTCTCAGGTTCCCTGACATTTAAAGAGAGGAGACATGGGATAAACAGACATGGACTAACAATAGTTTGATAGTTGAATTGTATATGTGATTTCCTGATATTATATTCGACATATGTATTTAAGTGCATAAGATTCCTCTTTTAAGCAATTAATAAAAAATGTATTCCTTTTCTAATATACTTCTATGAAAGCGAGGATGCAAACTATGACAAACCATAACAAAAATGAAAACAATTTATTTTAGACACATACATTACTCAACGGATCATGACAAATAAAAATAACAAAAAATGAAGTATATTCGATATTTTTACAAAAACAAACATAGAATAACAAACATACAAATACAGCATTTGCAAAATTATCTCCGACAAAAACATTCTCGCGATTACGCACGGGCTGCCCGATATCTTTTTAAAAAGGTTTACCTTTTTTAACAAACATAAAATAAATGTTTAGCGTCGTATTTTATGCAAAATTCTTGGAAGCAATCGGCTATGGCAACTTTGTTCATATTTTTTGAATTAATTTCAATAACATTTTTGCTTCTCTTAGAAACCTTTTTTTTTTAGAATGCTGCGATATAGTTATAAACTCTTGACATATGTTATGAGCCCATCAACCAAACAAACATTTTATGATCGATATTTAAATAGTTGTGAAGTACGCTTTTTTTGCGCATTCTTATAAATGACGGAGATATATATATTTTAATTTTGGGCACGCTGACTTCTTATCACAGATTCTCAACAATGTTTTATCCGAAAGTGGTTAACCCATCCACGCAAACAAAAACAAAAAAACAGCCATAACGTCAGAACTTAATATATCACGCTTAAGAAAATTAAAAAAATCACTCTAAATAAAAAGGTAAACATATGTCCACGATTAGTTGTAATTTATAACTAGGGTTAAGTCTATTTATTAGAAACTTACTTTCTCCAATATACACATCTACTAAACCAACTTGTTTTATTACCGATATAGTCATTAAAACTTTCAAATTGTGAACAATATCGGAAACTTTCTTCACATACACTTGCATCGTTAGTCCTTTATACTAGCGATTAGTTAGTAAATAACTTAAAATTTCATTTTCTTACTTTTCCGTTCGTTTATACACGTTTTCGTCCATTTCTTCAAATTTTCGTTCGTTTTTGCACGTTCTCATCCATTTTTGCACGTTTTCATCTGTTTTTACACGTTTTCATCGATTTTGCGGCGTTTTCATCCGTTTTTCACGCACTTTTGTGGTTTGACGTTTTTCGTTCGTTTTACCGTTTTTTTTTTTTCCACGTTTTGGCTCGTTTTTCTTGTCTCGTCCGTTTTTACACGTTTTTGTTTGTTTTACACGTTTATGTCCGTTTTTGCACGTTTTCGTCTGTTTTTACACGTTTTCGTCCATTTTTGAACATTATCATCCATTTTTTTGCAAGTTTTCGTCCGTTTTTGCACGTTTTCGTCCGCTTTTGCATTTTTTCCCACACATGTAAGCGAAAAAAAAAAAGTACAAACACTTTGGATAGAGCGTGTAAAATAGACTCCGAAGTTTTCCATAAAACACAAAAGCGTGAAACGGACAAAAAGTGTAAAACACGGCGACGTGTAAAAGGCAAAACAGCGACAACGTGAAAGCGGCGTGTAAAGCGGACAAAAGCGCGTGTAAAATCAAACGAAAACATAAAAAAAAATGGACGAAAACATGTAAAAACAGACGAAGGCATATAAAAATAGACGAAAACATGTAAAAACGAACCGAAACGTGTAAAAACGGACGTAAATATGTAAAAAGGAACAAAAACATGTAAAACGGATGAAAACGTGCAAAAGCGGAGGCGAAAAAGTGTAAGCGAAAATGTGTAAAAGCAGGCGAAAACATGTAAAAAAGACAAAAACATGCGAGAAATAGGCGAAAGCGTTTACGCGTGCAAAAACGAACTTAAATGTGTAAAAACGGACAAAAACGTGTAAAAATGTACGAAACTTGCAAAAACGGACGAGAACATGTAAAAACGGGTGAAAACGTGCAAAAATGGAAGAAAACGTGTATAAACGAACGAAAACGTAAGAAAACCAAAATTTAAGTTATTTACTAACGACCGTTAGTTTAAAAGGCTAACGATGCAAGTGTATGTGAAGAAAGTTTCCGATATTGTTCACAATTTGAAAGTTTTAATGACTATATCGGTAATAAAACAAGTTGGTTTAGTAGATGTGTATATTGGAGAAAGTACGTTTCTAATAAATAGACTTAACCTTTATAACTAGCACCTTTTTAATTTATTACCTAGTGCATCTACGCATAGAGGTTAAACATAATAAAACTATGCCATATTTTATAGGGTTAGGATTGTCTCAAGTTACTTGAGTCAAGTTAGGGCATTATGAGTTATTGGATTTGATTCAATAGCTCAAATCAAAAGAACCATAAATGGGAGACATTAGAAGCTGTAGTATTTTATTTCTCACATATTTAAATATGGGGCAATTATGGCAACACACCTTTTGCTCAAGGTGGCAACACTTTCTAGGAAAAAAGTTGGCGTATTTCTTAACTAGACCTTGAGACTTGCGACTTTTCTACTTTTAATCTCAGATTGCCAAGTGTCCCTCGACATTTGTGTACCCAATGATTGTTTTCTGACTTTCAACAGCTATACTAGTAAAGCGACCGAATCTAAGCGACTTTTTTAAGATTCTTGCGAATTTTTTTTTTATCCTTTAGTAAAAAAAGTTAAACTTACTAAAATATTTTTTTATACTTTTAGCTCCTTCTCAATACTGAGCGACTTAAACGAAATAATATTAGAACTTAACTTTTCAAAATTATAATTTTACTCTTTTTTTAAATTTTTACACACACACAAACACACACACACACCAACACTCTTCTGCCCCAAAAACACAAATCAAAAAAGTGAAATCAAAATCCTCGTACCCTAACTCAAACACTGGCTATTAACGCTTGTTAGAAGCTCTTCTAACATCGACCGCGTGAAGCACATCTTTGGCCAATTTGGATTCATGATGGATTCTCTTGAGGCCAAAGTTAGTTATAACTTTTGGCGGAAAATCTTTTTCTCCTTCCTCCCATTTCTCCTTCCTCCTTTGTATAAAACTCATTTACATTTCATTTGTAATTCATTCTTGATTTTGTACTTCTCTCAATTCTCTCTGTAACAATTCCACTTTATAAATCATATAACAAATCCCATTGATTCTGATTAGTGTTCATCTTCTCACTTTGAATGCGTGTTTGTGATTAATACACTATCATTTCTACATAAATCAATTGAGACCATAACAAGTGGTATCAGAGCTCAATCTTGGCACCAAAACTTCTGTTACAATTGGTTACAATTATTTACAATTGATTTATAAGCGCCTAACAACGATACATTACAATTCGATCAATTCAATCATCTTGTCCATCGATAATCAATCAATTCTTTGCAATGGTGAATACATGGCGCAGCCTGACGGTAGTAGTGGTGGTGGTAATCTAGCTAGTTTGACCACTACAAGCTAGCGATGATCTGAATACAACTCATTAACAATGCAAAGGTCAATGGAGCGGATGAATGAGCAGTTAGAGGACATTATCGTTCAACAACAAACTACTAACCAATTGAATGATGGGGAAGGTACTAGTAACATAGGTGAAGGTTCATCATTTGGAAGGTTGACAAAGCTTGAGTTTCCCAAGTTTTATGGTGAAGATGTGCAGGGATGGTTGTATAGAGTTAATCAGTTATTTTTCCTTGATTCCATTCTTTGAAAATCGAGAAAGTAAGGTTAGTTTCTATGCACATGTTTGATAAAGCACTTGATTGGCATAAACAGTTCATTAAGAGACATGGTGAAGGTGTTGATTGGTCTTTGTATGAAAAAGAAGTGAAAATAATGCTTTGATTACGTGTTTGAAGATCATGATAGAATTAAAAATTTGAAACAAGTAAGTCTTGTACAATTGTATCAAGATCGGTTTGAGGTGTTGATGAATAAGGTTGAGTTGGTGAGTCTTATGCTATCGGCTTGTTCATAGGGGGTTTGAAAGCGAGATAGGAATGGTACATTAGAATGTTTAAACCAACCACCCTATCAGATGTGTATTGCCTAGCAAAAATGCAAGAAGCAACTCTTGTGGTCATGAAGAGTAGATTAGTGCCTTTGCTCACTACTCCCAAAACTACTTGTGTTAGTACCAATACATATGCCAATAGGAATTGACTTATCCACCCAAGAATACTACCACTACTTTAGCATTGCACGCACACTATCTTGGATGCTTATGTACAAAATAGGAGAAGATTGACTCGAGAAGGAGATAGCGGATAAAAAAGAGCAAAGAATCGGTGTTTTTATTGTGATGAAGTTTGTACCGGGCCATCAATGTAGTGGATGGTTGTTTTCTTTGGAGATTTGTGTGGATGAAGGTGAAGAAGGGAGTTGTGATAATGCTGGAGATGGTGAAGAGCAGGTCATGCATCATTTTGAGAACACTATGGAGAAGGAACCTCAAATCTCAATACATGCTCTAACTGGTGAAAGCACTTATAGGACAATGAGAGTAAAGGCTTATGTGGGAAAACATACCTTGCATTCTCTGATTGATTCTGGAAGTACACACACCTTTTTGGACCTCAAAACCGCCAAAAAGCTGGGTTCTTGAGGCTCAAAACAATATGTCCTATGGATGTCTCAGTGGCTAATGGCCAAGTCATCACTAGTTTATATGAGTGTAAGGACTTTAAGTGGACCTTACAAGGTGTGGAATTTGTGTCTGATGTGCTCATCTTACCACTGGGAGGGTGTGAGATGGTATTGGGAGTGCAATGGTTGTCTACTCTTGGTTGTGTTAAGTGGGACTTCAAGGAATTGATGATGGACTTTGTGTATATTGGTAGGAGAATGGTGTTGAGGGGAACTCAGAAAGACACTTTGCAGTGGATGTGTGGAAAGAAATCAAGGAAAATTGATGGGGGTTGTAGGACAGAAGCCAATGCACAAGCTCTATGTGAATACCCAAACACCCTGTTCAGTTTGGGCACCACAACAAGCGAACTAGCTACCCCACAACTCACTGCTCTTGTGGAAGACTATCATGATGTATTCAACATGCCTACCACACAACCACCACAAAGGACACATAATCCCACCATTCTGATATTACCAAACACCCTTCATGTGAATATCAGATCAAACCAAACCACGCCGAACCAGAGGGATGCTACTGAAGCAAGGGTCAAGGAAGAAGGAATGGAGGGTTATAGAAAGAACTATTGGGCTGATAAGTTTGTGGAATGGGAGGATACATATTGGGAAGTTTCTGATGAATGTGGGCACAAGAAACTTGGCTCTGAGAAGTCAGGTCATGATCCTTTTGGTAAAGTTTGGGGTGAAGTGAAAGATGTTTTTGGGGTTTTTGGAAGGATTATTCCTTGTAAAATTGCTAACAGTAATGACAGAAAGAGTAAGAGTTTTGGGAATGTTCATACTGATGCAGAAATTAGTTTCACAAAATGGTTTGAACATTATGGTGTTAGTCGAGCTGAGAAGTGGGTTCACAAGTGGTGTTATACTGACCCGAGTAATCAGCTAGTGGCTCATTTGAAATTTGACATGTGGAAATGGCCGAGGAGGAAAAAAGGTAGAATGTTGGGCAAAGTGAACAACCCGGCAGTGATGTATGTTCTAGTGAAATGGGTAAATCGGTTTGAAGAGGATGCTACTGAGAAGTTGTGTGCAGACTTAATTCAAAGGTGTTCTGAAGATGGAACAACATTCTTGAGGGCAAGAATGTTAAGGGGAATAGTTTGTTAGAAGCTCTTCTAACATCAGCACGTGAGAAGCACATGCTGGTCAATTTGGATTCTACTTATGGATTCTACTGAAGGCCAAAAGTTAGTTATAACTTTTGGCGGGAAAATCTGTTTTCTCCTTCCTCCCATTTCTCCTTCCTCCCTTTGTATAAAAACTCATTTACATTTCATTTGTAATTCATTCTTGATTTTGTACTTCTCTCAATTCTCTCTGTAACAATTCCACTTTATAAATCATATAACAAATCCCATTGATTCTGATTAGTGTTCATCTTCTCACTTTGAATGCCTGTTTGTGATTAATACACTATCATTTCTACACAAATCAATTGAGACCATAACGGATGATGCTGGGTTGATAGTGCTTTGAAAGACATGGCTATTGTTATGAAACAACGTTTGGCAGAAGAAGCCATAGAAGCGATTAAGTCATTGCGAAGAAGATGTTACGATCGGGGCTCAAAGTCTCTGGATAACATCCTTTTGGATCTCTATAAGGTTGTTATTGTAATGATTCAAGTTTTTATTTATTTAAAATTTAAAGTATTCTTATTGTTTGAACTTTGGATTAATAGTTGACTTTGATTTGTCAGATCGGATTTTAATAGTTGAACTTTGGATGACCAAATTGGACTATTGAGGCACAAGTTGTTCTTGATCCAACAAGGGATGCCTTTCAATGGGAAGCGAACAAAAACCGCAAGATCCCAAGGGAAGAAGTTTCAAGTTTCAGTCGAGCAAGAGGCCACTCGGCTACTGGTAAGAACCATGGTTGAATCAATAATCAAATTAGTGTTTTCTATTCAATTATGTTTACTGATAACGAGTTGGTAAACCCGCGCGTTGCTGCGGGGGGAAAAAGTTCACAGCATGTAAGTCATGAGCATCAAATGTAATCAAGACCTTCGAAAACCACTAATAAATGTAATCATAAGTGTATTTACTACATACCACAAACATATATCAGAATATACGATTCATTATCATGTAACTCACATTACAACTGACAAAAAAAATGTTTAGGGCGTCAAGTTAGCACAACCTATATCGATCTTATATATAGCTGCAGCCCATATGCAGATTGTGGTGGAAGTTCATTTCAATATAACAATCTTATAAATAGTTGCAGTGTTTCTTTTTTGTGCCGATATTCCAAGATCTGGACGTCTTTATCCCCTTCCCCGCTAGATTTTCTAGGAGCCTCGTTCAAAATGCTTGTGATTGCTTATTCAAAAGTACCTTATCAGTTGAAATGCAAGAAAACTTTGAAAGATTATGCCATCAATTCTTTCGTTCCTAAGTCCTTAACTGTCTCAATTTAGTAAACATTTAAGTTTTGTTATTATAACTTCGAAAACAGCTTTAAAAAGGAATTGAAGCACATATTCAGAATTCTTGATACACAAAATTTTAGAATTAGTTGTTAGAAATGAGAAAACAATATTGTATTATTAACCTGGGTATTAGTTACAACAATTATAAAAACAAAAATTGACAATAGTAAGAATAGAAATATACTATTATTTCTCCTTGGCTACTGCAAGTTTACTGAAACGTAAAAAGCATATCAATAAATGTGTTGTGTTGAATCAATTTTAATCAATATTGGAGATACCAAAAAAAATGTAAAGTATGCAGCTTCTTCTAATAACAAAGTTATAAGTTTGTTTATCCTATAAATGGTTGAATCTTACAAAGTATGCAGCTTCTTCGATAACTTTTTTTTTCTGATTACCATCTCCTCGGCATTTTGAGCCATGAATCTTACAAAAACTCAAATGATGTTAAAGACTGCAACCTGTAACAAATCAAAATTTATATCGTAATAGAAGCGAGTTCTTGTTGCAGATCATGTTAGTTCTTAAAATGGCTCTTTTGACCTTAATAGTCAAACAAACTAACAGAAGCAAGTTCTTGTTGCAGATCATGTTAGTTCGCCGGCATTAACCCCGGTGTCGAGCATTAGCTCCTAATCACTATGACAAACATTCACCGTCAAAGCATCATGCAACAAGATCGCCGAAAGCGAGGACTTAGGCCTTTTTCTAGCATCTCTTTTCAAAAATACCATCATGAAAGATCAAAAGTTACCCATTTTGCACCTACACCCTCGTATCAAGTTCAACCACCAACTTACGTTCCACAAGGTCAGTTCTGTCTTCTGAAAACAATCCCAAAACTACTCATTACATAAATGTTTAACTTAGAATTTTATGATCAACTTGAATAGGTTCACCTGGTCCTGCACCATCACCCGTTGATCCAACAAGCCGATTTGGTAAGCAAAGTTTATAAGCGTTGTTTTTTTTTCTCATGTATAGTACATTGATTAATGACGATATTTTTATGCTTAGGGCCTTCAATATCTCCATCAAGCTCCTCATTGACTAAGGACACTGCTGATCCACCCACCACAGTTTTTGCGCTACCTCCGCCTCCTCCTAATGAAGGTAATTGTACAAAAAACTATATACCGATTAACCCCACCCATCCCGTTTTAACCCGTAATAGAATTACTAACCTGTTATCTATACAAAAAATTATATCTTCGGACTAATTTTGATTTTTCATTGTAGATTGTACAACAGTGACTTGCACCGCGACCATTAACATACACACCAGCTGGATCACCTTGTGCTTGTGTATGGCCAATTGAAGTTAAGCTACGCCTGCTATTTCCCCCACACATTCTTTCCTTTGGTCTCGAACTTCGCCCATGAAATCTCAACTAGTGTTTCCTTGAATGTAAGTCAAGCTCGAATCATGGGGCCAATGCAGGATGGCGAACAGCTTGACAAAACTATTGTTCTAGTCAACTTAGTACCCCTAAAACAAAACTTTGATCCCGCCACTGCATTTTCAATTTATCAAAAGTTACGGAAGAAACAAGTTCTCATAAACAAGCCTCGTTTTGGTGCATATGAAGTTGTGAACATTAAATATCCAGGTTTTACTAACTAGTTATCTCATAATTGACATATTTGAAGACCTTTCAGAATGTTAATTGTACTTGGTTTTTATTTTGATTTCAGTCTTCCACCTTCTCAGCCGGTTCCTTTAAATGGTGATGTAACAGTCGATCAATCGGATTCTTTAAATAATAATAAAGGGATGCCATTCAAGCCTATTGGAGTTGATATCCGAGAAGCGGAAGAGAATAAGAGTAAAAAACGCGAAGCATGGTGCGGTGGTCATTTTATCATCCGTGACGGCTTTTGTTGTTATCATTGGGCTTTTGGCTTTTGTTGATGAAATGTGGATGTTGTTGTTATTCTGATTCTCAAACAGAAAAAAATAGTCTGCAGCGTCACAGTCCCAAGGGAAACCATCGAGGATAACCTTGTTTTAGTGTAAATAATCGATTCTCTTTATTTGTTAGTTTTGTGCAAATCTTTAAAAAGTAGAACATTGTGTTATATACCCGACTCTATAGTGGTTAGATTAGTACACTTTCATACTTATGGCGAGTTGATCGAGGGGATGGAGAATCGTTGATAGTTGGAAGCGGGAAAAGCTCGAAGCGATGTCATTTAGCTCAAGTTCTTGGCATACACCGGAACCGCCAAGATTTATAGCAGGTGAGATTGAAAAACTCACGATAACTTTGATTCTCGTAATATACTTGGAGAAGGTGGTTTTGGTGTTGTTTATAGTGGCATTCTTGAAGATGAGCATAAAGTTCTTTGTGAAAGTTCTTAAACGAGATGACAAGCAAGGAAGTCGTGAGTTCTTGGCTGAAGTCGAGATGCTGAGCCATTTACACCACAGAAACTTGGTAAAATTGTTTGGGATATGCACTCATGATCATTTTCGATGTCTTGTTTATGAACTTGTTCCGAATGGAAGTGTTGAATCTCATTTACATGGTAAATCAACATCATTTATACCTTTCTTGATACGATTAGAAAAAACGGAACTTGACTTTTCATTCTTTAAAATGTTCGACTCAGGTGCTGACAAAACTGCACCTCTTAGCTGGTGTGCAAGAATGAAGATTGCTCTAGGAGCGGCTCGTGGTTTAGCTTATTTACACGAGGATTCAAGTCCTCGTGTCATTCATCAGGACTTTAAAGCTAGCAATATTTTACTTGAAAATGATTTTACACCTAAAGTTTCGGATTTTGGGTTGGCTAGAACGGCCGGATGGTCATAAACACATATCAACACATGTCATGGGAACTTTTGGATGCGTTAGTTTAGCCCATTGGTAGCACAAGCTGCTTCTACTGTGTATTTTACCGAATACACATCTTGTTCATAAACTTACTAGTTTCTTTTCATGTATTCCCTATATCTTATATATTTTTATGCACTTTTATCTGATTATCTGGCGAATCGCTATGACCGGCCATCTTTTGGTGAAAAGTGGCGTCTATAGCTACGGTGTATCTTGCTTTCGAGCTTAACGGGAAGAAAGCCGGTGGACCTATTGCGACCACGGGGCCAAGAAAACCTTGTAGCTTGGGCTTGCGCTACTACTCAAACAAGGAGGCTCTAGAGTCGATCATTGACCACGAGATCATGAACTCAAACACCCCATTTGACGGTATACTAAAAGTTGCGACCATAGCATCAATAATGCGTGCAACGGAAGTGTCACACGCGTTTATGGGTAAAGTTGTTCAAGCATTGAAACTTGTGTGTAATGAGTTTGATGAGATAAGAGATGTGGCATCAAGAAGCTATAGCCGTGATGGCGATCTTGACTTTGGCCCGATGGATCGGCTGAGAGCCATCATCATGAGATAAGTGGCTATGATTCAAAGATTGGATTATCGGCTACCGATTTAAGAACACTATAGATAATGAAGGTTTGGAGTCTGAATCATTCAGACGATTCAATCGGCTCCTTTGAAAATGGGGAAGAGGAAGCAATTCTGGCAACGGTTAAGAGGGTTGTCTAGAGGTAGCATGAGTGACCACGAACAAGAACACCGATTTTCTTCTAACTTATAAAGAAGAGGATCTTTTGACTAGTATGAGATATAAAGGTGAGGTGGATTGATGAGTGTGTAAATACTCATCATTTTTGGGTCAATCTGAACTGCAAAACGTTTAAAAATGCTCAGAAATGCATCAAAATACCGAAAATATTCCAAAATTGCATTTTATATGTTTCAGATGCAAAATGTTCAAAATCGGATGAAAAATGAGCTAAGTTTGCATAATTGGCGGTTTAGTCCCCAGTTTCTAAAATTGTCAAAAATAGTCCCTGAGTCCTAAATTCAAAAGAAAAATCACCAAAGGTCCTTTTTAAATCATAACTTGTCAAAATTAGTCCTTTGGTGAAAAATATAAAAAGTTTGAGAAAATTACAAGTTTGGTCCTCCAAGTTTCAAATTTGGCAAAAATGGCCCTTGGAAAATTGGAAAATGGCAAGTTTGGTCCTTGAATTATTGAAACTTGTCACTTTTAGTCCTTGGAGCAACTTTGCAGATTTGGCAGCCTAGGTCCTTTGAATTTCAGAATTTGCAACATTAGTCCTTGCCATATAAAACCCTTTATACCTACTTTGGACCCCAGCCAACAAACCTTTGGACCCTTACCCACTTTTGACCCCCCTGGTCAAATTGTGGTCAAATAAACACCCCGCGCCAAAACCCCTCACCACCAACTATCTCTGCTAAACCCTGCAACACTCAAGCTCTACCATCTTTCCAGCTCATGATCCACCCACCTTATCACTCCAAACACAACCTTCCAAAAGACATTAATTACTCCCCTCCTACTTCACTCAACCCTCTCAGTGGATAAAGCTCATTTTGGCGCCAAAAACCTAATCTATGGCTATTATCAAACAAAGTCATCCAATGGTCTAAAAACAAGCTGGGATTTGAAGAGAGAGGTGTGAGAAGATGTTTGGAGTATATAAGGAAGCAAAAGAAGCAAGAATGAGGAGCAGTTAGTTTTAAAAAGTTTTTCTTTATGTCGTTTTTTTATAAAATGTCTTAGCTTAGTTTAAAATATGTAATCTTTTGTTTTAATGATTCAAACTCAAGTCAAGTTATCTTTGTAATCTGTTTTAAGGATCAATTTCAAAGTTTGGTTAAAGTTCATGTCTTATGTTTCTTGTTGAGTATTTCAGGTTTCAAATTCATGCATTCAAGCTTCAAATAGCTCTTTGTTCAGTCCCAATAAGCTTAAATAAGCTCTATATAGCTTTTGATAAGCTTGCAATCAGTTTTAAGCAACTGTGTTCCATGGTCAATGAAAGTTAACTGAGAAGGCAATTTGGTCAAGCAGGTCTTGGAAAGGGAAAAGGATGATGCAGAGGTGGATTTGGGTTAAAATAGACTAGGTTAGGTAGTGGTTTGGTTACGGTTTTAGCTTATAGCAATTTGGGCAGTGGTGAGTGATTTCTCACTTTCACTTTTCAAGCCATTTTTGCATTTCATGCTTATCTGTGTATCTGTGGTCATCATTAGTATAAACCTGCTTAAATAGTTGTAATTAGGTCATTGTCACTCGGTTTGATCGGTTATACTAGTTGGATCGGTGTTTAGCTAATTTAGAGTTCAAATCGGTGTTTAATAAGTGTGTTTGGATTTCTTGTTTAAACTAAATTAGAGGATAGTTAGATGGTTATAGCTTTGTTGTTGCATGTTTGTTTAGCTATATTGAACTCAATTCAGTCACCATTTGCACCCTACATAAGTTCCAAGTCAAAATTCCATTTCATCTTTCTTTAATGCTTAACTGTTATAATTTTCAAAGCCAAAGTCTTGTTTTATGTTCAAAACTCATAGATATAGCTTGCACTAGGTTTAATTTATCTTATAACATCATTATATGTCCACCATTTTGAATCAAAACTCAAAATAGTCAACATTTCATGTTTACCTTAAAAGTCAAAATTGCAAAATCTCAGTTTGGGCCAATCTAAGATGATTTTTCATGGGCTCATTTTTTAGTCAAATTCAATTAAACTTGTGATTTTAAAAAGTCATCCTGGTCTATTTTCTTATCCCCATTTTAGTATATTTTTGTCAATTTTATTTAAGCTTCAAAAATGCTTGTTAATAGTGGCTTATGTGCCCATTACCTGACTCGATTTTGGTAGTGCAGAGAGATCTTGCAGAGGCCTGCAGGGGCTCATCTTGGCTCATCATAGTGCGTATTTTGGTTGAGACATTCTTAGGAGTCCTCTTTAAGTTCTAGCATTTGCTTTTCAGTTTCCAGCTTATTCTTGTGCTTATTCTTCTGCTCAAAGTTAGCCGAAGTCTGATTTTTAGCCATATGCTCAAAACCTCAAATCTTAGCAACTTGCATTCCAGTGGTTTAAGTCAGTTGTTTTTTGTTGCATTTTGGTTCTCTAAGCTTATTTGAGCTTCTGTGATCAGTGGGTGGTCTTGGGATTTTATTTGCTTATTTGAAGTGCTTATTTCATAAGCACTTTACATAGCAGTCCCATATTCTTGTACACAACCCCTGTTTTTTATATTTTTCTCAGCTTTAGAATATTATTTTAAGCTTTTCCTGAAATTTTCAGATTTTTCCAAGCTTGTTTGCTATTTTTCTGCATTTAAATTAATTTTAAGCCTTTTTAATTAGCTTTAAATACACAAAATTAAGAAAAGGTTCAAAAAATTTAGTTTTCATTTTTCTTAAGTTAAGATAAATATAAAAAGATAAAAAAATATTTTTCTAGATTTTTCCTAGTTAAATTTGTATTTTGAAATAATTTAATTAGTTTCTAATAGTTTAAAATTCATAAAAATACAAAATTATCAGAAAAATATAAAAATAGTTTTGAAAATTCTATTTTGTTATTTTAGACTTTTCCAAGTCATAATTTTATTTTTCTAGCTTCATTTCCTATTTTCTTGCATTTTAGGTGATTATTTAATAGTTAAAAATAGTTTTTAATTAATAATAATTAGATAATTAGTTATAAAATTAATTTTCTTTTTCTAAAAATTTTATTTTATCATTAGGTTTGTAAAAATATCATTTTCATATTTTTAGGATTTATATTGTGTAAGTTTCACGTTTTTGTTTGTATGCGTTCGTAGTTTTAATTGATTTTATAAAAACATAAAATCAAAAACATCATTTTGCAAATAGTGATAGCGTTTATTTAATATTTTTTATCTTTTTAATTTCCTTTAATTTGCATTTAAGCCCTTGTAGTTTATGTACTCTTCCTTAGTTATAATCATATTCAAATCCCTTTTTCCGATTCAAATCTCGATCACTATCGTTGGGTGATCCATTTACCTGACTTCATTTGGGACATAACGACACGGGGAAACACTATACTCTCCAGATCTTCATTGAGTTAATTGGCGAGCGTTTTAAGTTTCTTACGGTCGGCCATTCACAAGTGGTCGGTTTGGGTGAGAAAACTTGACGGTTTGGCACTACATGTTTAATTCTCATGGCGACGTTCGATTATCCTCGTTGTTTCCAGTGCAAAAGCCGTATGGAAGAGGATCAGCTCGATTTTCAGAATCCGGATTGTTTATGCAAGCGATGTGGAAGGATGGGTGCAAGAAAATATTGTTATTGGTGCGAATTATCTGATAACTCTCTCGATGATTTTCCAAGTTTTTCCGACCTTCGCCACAACAGATGAACCCGTTCAAGAACCGAGAGACCATAACGGAAGTGGTGGAAATTGCTAGCTCTCGAGCACACACTTGTCCCCACCTCGATTTTTCAAAATGTTCTTCAAGACTTGATAGTCATCCGGATCACCATGTTGGTTTTGTTGATTCTTTGAATAAACCGATTCCTTCTCATAACTCTCAAATAAAATCATTTATTCCTTGTGTCGGTTGTGGTGAGCCTCTTTTTGGTTCACCACATGCGTTGGTGTGCGTGTGTACAATGTGGTAATGATATTCATAACGGGAGTTGTTTGTTTTGTGGTTAGAGGAATTCATTTGATTATGATCCTAATTCGAACTCATTTAACGACCCCTCAAACTTTTCCAATTACCCACCACAGCCCGACTTATCATCATATAATCAACATATCATTTGTGAATTTTGTGGAGGTCCTCACCAAGGATTTGAGTGTCAATCCGGAAACACATTTGTCTATGAACAGTTTTTCGGTGATGCTCGAACTTTGGATTTAACCAAAATCCATATGATTCACCAATCGACTCAACAGTTTTCGTTTGTAGTCTGTTGGAGTCCCCATTTCAACTCTGATTGTCAAATAGGGAACCCAGTTCCTTGTAACAATCATGACTCTTACATGTTTGACAATTTCCAACCTCCACAGTACCATACGGTTCAAACTCCACGAGCGTTATCTCAAGAAATCTCCCAAGATTTTGAAACCACAATGAAAACGCTTGATGATATGATTAGTAACTTTAAGAATCAAGTGAGTGGTGAAAAGACCATAGGAGAATTCTGGCGAAGCGAGAAAAGAGCGAGAGGCCCGCAAATCTAGGGAAGAATTATTAGTCGAGCAAGCGGCTCTAAGGCGTTCCCAATTTCTCAAGGCAGCTCTATATGGCGATGACGAGGAGAGTTTTATCCTTTTAAAGATAATATTTCTCAACTCCCTCGGTCATTTGATATCAGCCGATTGAGATTCCATCTTAAACAAGCTGCTATCACACCCGAGGCTCCCACTCACTCTCGAACGGGGCGAGCATCTCCACACTATTCACGAAAAGGAATCGGACGAATCATAAAGTCTAGTGTTGAGAACCTTGTCCCAATCCAAGAGAGTCACGAGGGAATTCTCGAGCATTTGTGTGATATCCCACCCCTCTTGTCTTCCCAAAGATCATGTTGAGATGTTCTCCGATTCTGATGATGATGATTCGTTATCTTATGGAAACATCGTTTATGTGGAAGATTTACCTTCTGAGCTTGTTAGCTTAGAAGAAGAATGATGAAGTCCTTGACACGAAATCAAGATGAAGCACTTCGTGCAACATTATTGAATGTCAGTCTTCTCATTTCTAAAATCGAGGCTTTTAAAGAGAAACCAATTTCATCTCCTATCCCAATTAAGGGTAGTGACATTCTTTCCGATGATTCTAATCCGGAAATGAAAGCCTTCTGTTTTGATAATATGGGAGAGAAGATTAGTGGCAGTACCACTTCTCATTCTCATAATTCTCTCCCCGATTATGAATCATGTACATTGGAGGAGTTCGCCGGTGAACCCACTCATCAATTACGGATATGATTCATTCACCTTCATGGAGTTCTCATTGAACTCACTCATATCATATCTCGCGGAGTATGATAATTTCTACTTTGATCTAGACACTCCCATAATATGTCTTGATCAAGCAAGAAATAGTGATGAGATTCATGAAACTATGAATTCTCCTATTGAGGATGAAGAGTTAGTCATGATTTTCTTTCTTTTCTTCATATATTCTGTCACTTCTCCTGTTCTTCACTCCTTCGGGAATGAAGACATTATCTTTGATCCCGGCATTTCCATGTATCATTATCTTGAACCGGGAATATATCTCATCGGTGTGGAACTTTCTCGTGCTTCAAATGTTTGTCCAAATATCTTGAATGAAAGTCCGATGGAGATTGTTTCTTCCACTTTGCTTCCCCATGAACAAATGAATCGATCGAGTCAAGCTAGCGACTCGGTAATCAAAAAGCAGTAGCCGCATACATATGGGTTTTCACCCATATTCGACTTCTTTCTACTCTACCACCCTAGTGTGGGGGTTACCCCACATGTTGTGTATATAAGTTTCTAAAAAAATCTTGCTAAATAATGGCCATAGTATTTCCCTTTGGCGTTCTTTGTTTGGCATAACGCGGTACTTTGAATATTGAGGGATATTCATTTCTAAGTGTGGGGGAATTCTCCGAATTTTATCATATGTATTATCCATTTCATTCCGTTTTTTGGCCAAATTTTTTTTGGAGTAAGTGTTTTTTGCACTTACTCAATTGGTTATCATCCCATATGTCTAATAAACAAAAGGATTGGCTAATCCAGAACAAGCGGCTCTTGGTAAAGATATCTCAAATCCGTTGACGGCTTGCAATTTGCCAAAAATTGTATGGTATTCAGCTCACCATATCCTAAAAAGTTAAGAGTTGGCTAGCCCATGAAGTTTATGGCTTGTGGTAAAGGCAGTGGAAAAACCATAATTGGTAATCAGCTCACCAAAGATAATATTGATAATTTATCTAAAGAGTTGGCTAGTCGAGCAAGCGGCTTCGGTAAAGACAAATCAAAACCGTTGAAAATTTGGTGGTTTGCTCAAAATCACATGGTTATCGGTGTACCATGGTTCTTACTTGAACTATAACATTTGGCTACTCGAAATGGCTTTTGGTAAAGAGATTCAAATCCATTAAGTTTTTCTCAAAAGATTGCTAGGGACTAGCAATAGTTTAGTGTGGGGATTGATGAGTATGTAAATACTCATCATTTTGTCAATCTGAACTGCAAAGCGTTTAAAATGCTCGGAAATGCATCAAAATCTGAAAATATTCCAAAATTGCATTTTATATGTTTCAGATGCAAAATGTTCAAAATCGGATGAAAAATGAGCTAAGTTTGCATAATTGGCGGTTCCGATCCCCAAGTTTCTAAAATTGTCAAAAATAGTCCCTGAGTCCTAAATTCAAAAGAAAAATAACCAAAGGTCCTTTTTAAATCATAACTTGTCAAAATTAGTCCTTTGGTGAAAAATATAAAAAGTTTGAGAAAATTACAAGTTTGGTCCTCCAAGTTTCAAATTTGGCAAAAATGACCCTTGGAAAATTGGAAAATGGCAAGTTTGGTCCTTGAATTATTGAAACTTGTCACTTTTAGTCCTTGGAGCAACTTTTCAGATTTGGCAGCCTAGGTCCTTTGAATTTCAGAATTTGCAACATTAGTCCTTGCCATATAAAACCCTTTATACCTACTTTGGACCCCAGCCAACAAACCTTTGGACCCTTACCCACTTTTGACCCCCCTTGCAATATTAACCCCCTGGTCAAATTGTGGTCAAATAAACACCCCGCGCCAAAACCCCTCGCCGCTGTATACCTTAAACCTGCAACACTCAAGCTCTACCATCTTTCCAGCTCATGATCCACCCACCTTATCACTCCAAACACAACCTTCCAAAAGACATTAATTACTCCCTCTTCACTCAACCCTCCCAGTGGATAAAGCTCATTTTGGCGCCAAAAACCTAATCTATGGCTATTATCAAACAAAGTCATCCAATGGTCTAAAAACAAGCTAGGATTTGAAGAGAGAGGTGTGAGAAGATGTTTGGAGTATATAAGGAAGCAAAAGAAGCAAGAATGAGGAGCAGTTAGTTTTAAAAAGTTTTTCTTTATGTCGTTTTTTTATAAAATGTCTTAGCTTAGTTTAAAATATGTAATCTTTTGTTTTAATGATTCAAACTCAAGTCAAGTTATCTTTATGTCTGTTTTAAGGATCAATTTCAAAGTTTGGTTAAAGTTCATGTCTTATGTTTCTTGTTGAGTATTTAGGTTTCAAATTCATGCATTCAAGCTTCAAATAGCTCTTTGTTAGGTCTGATAAGCTTAAATAAGCTCTATATAGCTTTTGATAAGCTTGCTACATTTTCAAACACTTTGTTCCATGGTCAATAAAGTCAACTGAGAAAGAAATTTGGTCAAGCGAGGTCTTGGAAATGGAAAAGGATGATCTGAGAGGTGGATTTGGGTTAAAATAGACTAGGTTAGGTAGTGGTTTGGGTCTGGTTTTAGCTTGCATAACAGTACGGCCAGTGGTGAGTGATTTCTCACTTCACTTTTCAAGCCATTTTGCATTTCATGCTTATCATTATCATGGTCATCATTAGTATAAACTGCTTAAATAGTTGTAATTAGTCATTGTCACTCCGGTTTGATCAGTTATACTAGTTGGATCGGTGTTTAGCTAATTTAGAGTTCAAATCATGTTTAATAAGTGTGTTTGGATTTCTTGTTTAAACTAAATTAGAGGATAGTTCAGTGGTTATAGCCTGTTGTTGCATGTTTGTTTAGCTATATTGAACTCAATTCTGTCACCATTTGCACCCTACATAAGTTCCAAGTCAAAATTCCATTTCATCTTTCTTTAATGCTTAAATGTTATAATTTTCAAAGCCAAGTCTTGTTTTATGTTCAAAACTCATAGATATAGCTTGCACTAGGTTTAATTTATCTTATAACATCATTATCTGTCCACCATTTTGAATCAAAACTCAAAATAGTCAACATTTCATGTTTACCTTAAAAGTCAAAATTGCAAAATCTCGGTTTGGGCCATCTAAGATGATTTTTCATGGGCTCATTTTTTAGTCAAATTCAATTAAACTTGTGATTTTAAAAAGTCATCCTGGTCTATTTTCTTATCCCCATTTTAGTATATTTTTGTCAATTTTATTTAAGCTTCAAAAATGCTTGTTAATAGTGGCTTATGTGCCCATTGCCTTGACTTCGGTTTTATTGAGTGCACTTGCGAGAGATCTTGCAGATACTGCCAGGGGCTCATCTTGGCTCATCATGGTTACGTATTTTGGTTCAGACATTCTTAGCCAGGTCCTCTTTAAGTTCTAGCATTTGCTTTTCAGTTTCCAGCTTATTCTTGTGCTTATTCTTCTGCTCAAAGTTAGCCTCAAGTCTGATTTTTAGCCATATGCTCAAAACCTCAAATCTTAGCAACTTGCATTCCAGTGGTTTAAGTCAGTTGTTTTTTGTTGCATTTTGGTTCTCTAAGCTTATTTGAGCTTCTGTGATCAGTGGGTGGTCTTGGGATTTTATTTGCTTATTTGAAGTGCTTATTTCATAAGCACTTTACATAGCAGTCCCATATTCTTGTACACAACCCCTGTTTTTTATATTTTTCTCAGCTTTAGAATATTATTTTAAGCTTTTCCTGAAATTTTCAGATTTTTCCAAGCTTGTTTGCTATTTTTCTGCATTTAAATTAATTTTTAAGCCTTTTTAATTAGCTTTAAATACAAAAAATTAAGAAAAGTT
Organism: Chrysanthemum makinoi; assembly: GCA_910596185.1. Lineage (NCBI taxonomy): Eukaryota > Viridiplantae > Streptophyta > Magnoliopsida > Asterales > Asteraceae > Chrysanthemum > Chrysanthemum makinoi. Next base: position 224,943,243 of record OU343217.1, on the reverse strand, counting down.
TCAAAAAAATAATTTTTCATTTTTCTTAAGTTAAGATAAATATAAAAAGATAAAAAAATATTTTTCTAGATTTTTCCTAGTTAAATTTGTATTTTGAAATAATTTAATTAGTTTCTAATAGTTTAAAATTCATAAAAAAATAAAAAAATAATCATAAAAATATAAAAATAGTTTTGAAAATTCTCTTTTGTTATTTTGGACTTTTCCAAGTCATAATTTTATTTTTCTAGCTTCATTTCCTATTTTCTTGCATTTTAGGTGATTATTTAATAGTTAAAAATAGTTTTTAATTAATAATAATTAGATAATTAGTTATAAAATTAATTTTCTTTTTCTAAAAATTTTCTTTTATCATTAGGTTTGTAAAAATATCATTTTCATATTTTTAGGATTTATATTGTGTAAGTTTCACGTTTTTGTTTGTATGTTACGTAGTTTTAATTGATTTTATAAAAACATAAAATCAAAAACATCATTTTGCAAATAGTGATAGCGTTTATTTAATATTTTTTATCTTTTAATTTCCTTTAATTTGCATTTAAGCCCTTGTAGTTTATGTACTCTTCCTTAGTTATAATCATATTCAAATCCCTTTTTCGTTCAAATCTACCGATCACTTTATCGTTGGGTGATCCATTGCGTATTCCATTTGGGACATAACGACCCGGGGAAACACTATACTCTCCAGATCTTCATTGAGTTCGTGCTTGAGCCGTTTTAAGTTTCTTACGGTCGGCCATTCACAAGTGGTCGGTTTGGGTGAGAAAACTTGACGGTTTGGCACGGATCATGGATGAACATGTTCATGGTCGAAAAAAGCTGTCATTGTTTATGTACAGATTAAATCTCTTGACATAAGATATCTAGCTTTGTTTGATTCAATAAGTAAAGGTCAGCTTATCTGATTAAGAACCAGGGAACATTTTTTTTTTTGTCGACTGCGGTTGAGAAAATATAAGATCTGTAAGAAACGGTTCAGAATTAGTGGATGTCGAAAGTAAGTTAAAATCCTCAAGTTTAACAACAAAATCTTGCAATCATTTGTAACTACATCTTCAATATAGGTTACTACAACTCCTCTAAACTGTTTAACAAACATGTTTTACTTCAAAAAGCAAAACAAAAAGAAAAAGCAACATTCTGCCACACCATACCTTAACAGCATCAAAAGTAAAGCAAACTCAAAACTGAAGTAAAGCACAAACACATGTAACATTTGAGGAGAATATATGCGTTACAAGGAAACATGGGCAATGTGCCGGGCACAAGACAAAATTCACCACAAACCGGAATAACACGAACAGTAAAACTTACCAATAACACTTGCCATATTACACCCATCGTATACAACAGACATCTAGAACACAAGTTTCACATGATTTTGAATTTCTCAGTGACCAAACAAAATAAAAAATATAAACCTCCCCTCTATGTACCAAACAAATGTATTCTATTTGGTAAAGCCATAATACACAGCTCCTAGTACTCTCCTAGTACTCTATACTCTCGTAAATGTCACAAGTTTAGAGCCCGTTGACATGCTTTTTTTTCCCGGAAAAATAAACAAGTTTTGGATAGATACAGAAGTGGGCTATCAGGTGAATGGATGTTATTTGTGAACTAGTTACAGCTCTTTGTCGTAATTAGGAGGGCTAGTGTATTCCGTTTCTTGTTCCAGAGTTACCTCCGATGAAGCAGTTGATGAGAAACCACTGTTACTCCCTCCTACACCGTCTTGAATAATCCTTGATGCTTGTGGCGGGCTCGAAGTATTTCTATGTACATCACTACTCATGGCTTGCTGGTCTTTGCCTTCCTCTGCCAATTTTCTAAGAAGATTCGTGACTGTTGGAAGAAACTTGGAGGATAAGGAGAGGATCCCCGGAAGCTGTATGAATAAAATATAAAAATGATATATCAAGAAACAAGTAAAAGAAGTTGGCGATACAAAAAATTTAAGTTCATGAAAGTCAAAACTCACAGCGCCATTGCGGAATTCCCCAGAAATATCTAGCTGGACCCACAACGCTTTAAGTAGCAAGTAAATCACAAATATAATTAGCAGCCACAAAGGATTCCTGTAAAATAAAGATTCGAAATTAGTAAAGCCACTTTTATGTATTGAGAGAAAATAATGTCGGAAAGACATAAAGATAAGAAGAACCTCAATAGAGTCATAAACTCGTTGAATCCAAGGACCACCATAGCAGCGATAGCCCATGGAGGTGGTAACCAGTTGTTGTTGCGCTTATTAGCTTCCTGAAACCGTAGCAGAACACATTAAGAATCTTGAAAGAGGTTTATAATGGTAATTTACAATTGTTCAGCAGTCAGCACTAAACAACCAGCAATTGTTCAGTTACAGCTTAATTTGGACAAACTTCACATATTTAGACATTATCCTTAGTTGGATTAAACTCAATGAGAAAAAACATACAAGCCACAACTTATCCAAGATACACATTAAAACAGAGGAACACAATACATGTAACGTTCTCGACAATAAGGAGTTCAACAAATTAAACAATCCACAATTTGCAACCAACAAAATGATTAACTTGTACGTTGGTACCTGGGAAGCAATAGCTTGAGTGATGGTATACTCGGTTTCTCTCTGAAATTGGTTCCATAATGATTTACTGAGCGGGAGTAATTAGCGTCTTTGTAACAGGAACCTGAACGTCAATAAATAAAGTCAGAAATAAGAAATAGTCGGCTCAATGCTCATACTTGGGTTGTAGATAACATGACACTATATTCAGATCTATTGGCGAAAGATGGACAGATTCTATAATATAATATTCATGTAAAAAAAGAAACCTATATGCCATAAGTAAAGTACACAAAATACCTCTTCCTATGTGCTAGAGGCCAATGGATCTGAGGTACTCTTGCCGGTGCCTTTCTTTGGATCCACTAAAGTGAGAACCAGTGTATCGCCGATAGTATCAGTCTCTTCTTCATCCAAACGAATTGCAGCCAGTACAGAGAGCAACTTTAAAGACTGCAAGATAATTATACATAAATGAACAAACTTGTACACCACGGGTTATTAAACAAATATAATATATTCAAGTTCAAGAGATTCTTACAGAAGACCGGGCAGTTTTAGATATTGCTCGAATATCTTCCTTCCCACTCCAGACTCGTGGCATTGAATCATTATCATGGTTGAATAGAGATGTAAATCTGTGTTAATATTAGATCAACAATGAGTAACAGTAAGCTATAATTGAGATTACTAAAGGTTATTCAGTCAGGGTAGAGGTGGACATAGAATGTGTGAATGGAATTGGCAACCCGGACCAACCCATTTTGACCCATTACTCAAAACGCCCGATATGCTCTTTTTCCACCTCTAACTATAACAAAAACGACACATTCATATCTACAATCATTCAGTACCTCTCTTTCATGCGGTACAAAACTTTGGTTGCTTCTTCTCTTATCTTTTCTTCAACTACTCCTCTTCCATAGTTCTTCAATTTTGAAATCATATCTTCCTTGTCTTTTTCATCAATTTCAAAACCAGAAAGTGCATAAACTAATTAACTATCTTAAACTACAAGAAAGGAAGGTTGCAGTTCAAACAGATCTAGATTACACAAATCAATTGAGTACTCTCTTTAAAGATTATGAATACAAGTCGATATTACCTCATACAATGCAGTAAGTTCAGACAGCTTCGCAGTTCGAACTTCAGCAATATGTGAATCTAAGTCCCGTGAAAATTTATCCTTTACTTTAGCTGAGTCCCACTTGGCTTGCTTGATTACAGCATATGTACATTCAGTGTATCAGGTCAACGAATATGAGTGAGATGTTCTACAATGTTTAACTAGCCACATATTTTAGATGGCAAGCTAAATTATCGGTCAGATATCAAACATGCTTCTGAATAAGAGCAAATAGAGGAATCTTGCACACCAAAAGGGAATGGTGATATACCTACCTTCACATTGTTCATCAAATAGTTTTGTGAACTTGTTAATGCAGTCCCGAGCAGCAGCTGCAAACCCTTGTCCGCTATTTAAAGCATCGCTAAGTGCTTTTTTGAAGTTATCGAGTGTCCCAGATCTTATGTGTTCCAACATCAATTGGTAGGCTGGTTGAACAAGCTGAATATAACAGAAGACACCAGCCAATTAGAAAAATAGAAATGAATCACATTTAGCAAATCCCAACAACATGAACAACCAACAAGAAAAACATTACTTGTAACAATTTCTCTTCCAATTGTTTTCTTTTTGAAGATCTGACACTTTCTTCAAAATATGTAGCCTCCTCATCATAGCTGAAAACAGGTTATTGAAATGCATGATAACTCAGCAGTGAGCAGTCATAAGCGATTTAAAACAGGTAAATCAACAGACTCCACTTACCTAGATAAACACTTTTTTCCCCTCGAGATGCAAATATTACTGCGTAATACTTGTGTTGGATTTGATTATCTGAAATAGTATCAGATTGTGAGTTCAAATCTTAGAGATCTCCATCTGTCTCTTTAGTTTGTTCACATTCAGGTTTGCAGAAAACAAAATTGAGTTCCTTTGTCTGTCTTTACTCCTATGCAAACTATTTGGTTCGCTAGAAACATACAGTATCGAACAACTATGTGCAAAAATGGCTGTTAACATATTACCATCTATTAACATGAATCGAACAAAATCTTACCTAATCAACCAGAAAAACAGTATATCTAACACCTAAAAACTAGACAAAACCAGAATAAGCATACATGGGATATTACAAATTATCATCTGGATGACTGGATGTATATCTGTAGAAGTCACATGGATCTTTCAAATATGTCAAAAACTATGTCAGTTTATTACAGCTTACAGTCCTATATCCAAAAGTTACATGTCTGTAAATATTCATAAACTGTTATTGTGAAAATAGCAATTCTTATATAGATCTTCAGGTGACAAATAGCATGGCC
>OU343217.1:224598022-224938201 GCA_910596185.1 Chrysanthemum makinoi | reverse complement strand
AGAGAGAAGCCCAATTGCAATGACCTGAAACCGACCCAAGTAAGAATCTGAGATGAAAGCACCAAAAATGGACAGACCATTCGAAAGAGCAGACCAAATCGCGAGTATGCTCGTTCCGGTTACAGCTTCCATATGATAAACTTCCATCAGATAAAATATCATGTTTGGCATCAATCCATCAGTTGCAATTTTCTCAAATGCTTCATTCGCTGCACCCACAAACACAAAATTTTACATCAAAATCTAAACCATTATAAAAATGAAGGCTTTGAACTAGTAATCTTTTTTTTTTACCTATTATGAAGGGCATGGTTTTCAAACCACCCTTATGATCATCCTGATGATCATGAGCTAGAAATTTGGCCTGTAATTCTGTATCAACGCTCAAATTGTCATTATTCAAGTGTTCTTCCATGGATGATCAACTTTTTTGACAGTTTGATTAGTTTGAATATGAAATGATTCGTTGGTGTAATTTCAAGGAGATATTGACAATACTAGCATGACAAATACATCACTATCAAACTCATAAAAAAATTATCAATCGTGGAATACCAACAAAATTGATGAATATTTTGAAGCATCCACTAAAGTAAAGTTAAAACATACATACATCTGCACTATTATCAATTATCAAAAAATTTCAAATGAATAGTGACTTAAAGGGTAGCTTCAAATGACACACTAAGCATCATCCTTAGTATAAATAAGTCCCGACGACATGCAACATTCAGTGAATCACTGTCTTTGCTTTTTGTTAGAGATGGAGAGAGGGTCAACATTTGTGAGAGGAGTTAATGAAGAAGGTTATGACGTGTCTGTGGTGCAGATGTGACTGACGTGTCTGTAGTGCAGATGCGACTGACATGTGTAGTTGTTATGTTTTAGCTGGCGTCGACACGGCATACAATTAAAGAAAAAAGAAAAAGGAAAAAAAAAAATATATATATATATATATATATATATATATATATATATATATATATAGAGTTATGATCAAATAGAAAAATTACTTAAAATAAGAAGGAATAAGAAGAACTATAATGCAAATCAGAGATCTGAAATAAATTAGATGCACTCCACATAATCTTAGATCGTTATACTTGTATGTAGTGTGTTTTCTAGCTTTTAATAAGATGCATATCATTATATTAGATGCATTTTATGATTTCTCTTGTTTTTGTTCATCTTGCGTGCCAAAATCATGAAAATCAATTTGCAAATCTATACATCAAATTAACTTTGAAACTCAGATGTTGCATGTATATGAATAGAAATGCATACAATGAAAGTGTTAACGATCGCGTGATTTTGGTCACTTACACCACTTTTATTTTAATTTACTTCTTACTTGGATCCTTACTCTATATAGATATATAAAATAAAATAAAAAATTGATTTGCACACTCAGATTAGCACACTCAAATTATGAGTGTGTTGATATTTATATCCTACGAGGTAAAAATAAGTAAAAATGATATGAAGGTATAAATGTCAAAACACTCATAATTTGAGTGTATCAATCAATGCGAGGAGTGTGCAAATCACTTCCAAAAGGAAAATCACCTAAAATTATTCACCCTCCGTCTCAAGATTATTATTATTGTTAAGAGACAAATTATATATCTATACTAAACCGCTACGTTAGTGGCATTAATTTAAATGTTCTTTTATATTTTTTATTACGGCATGGGGCTTGAGGTATATGTTGGGTTCTCATTCATTCAGGTGTCAATCATCACTTTACTTATAGATAAGCTTCACCGATTCCTTTCGTCTACACTTTTCTACACATCGTTTTCTTCGCAACAATGTATAATCGGATCTTGAGGTATTAATTGTTGTTATCGGATTTTATTGGTTGTAATGAGCTTAAATTTGTAATTTTGTGTTTGTTTCGAGTTAGGGTTTAGATCTAATTTTGGGGTTTTGTGAAATTGGTTGTTGTTTCATCGGCTCATATTCGGTTTGTGATTCTTTTGTTATTGTGGTTGTTATCGTCAGGTTATTTGTCAAGGTTTCAAGATTAAAAAATCTCAATCTTATCTTCATACTAGGCAAACGTCTTCATCAACCTTGCACCGCCACGGTCTTCGCCACTCGAAGTGATTCATCAGGTGGTTGTGATTGTTCCAGTTTATGTTTAGCAACATACTTTAATTTTGTTTAATTGATACTTTTTACTTTTTTGACCAGGGTACCAGCAACAACTCGAAGGTGTTGCACACTTCGTTGCTTATGGTAGTTCAAACCTTTTTTTTTTTGTATACTTTCAATAACTTTTGAAATTGGTCTTACAAACCAGTTTAAGTTGTGAAAGTGTCGTGCTTTTGTCTTTTGATTTTGCTTTGCAATATGCGCGTGTATGTTTGATGGTAGTGCTTAATTTTGTGTGTTTGATAGTTTCGATTAACTGGAATTTGTTTTTCACGCGGGCATATGTTCAGCAATTGGAAAGTGGTGGCATGGATGCGACCCGGTAGGTTAAAGCGACAGCGAAACGTATATTAAATGCAAGTTGAATTTTGTCAATGTGTTTTAAAAGGCTTTTCTTGATTATTGTATATATGTATTGTCTTTAGGTCGTAGGTAATCAGCGTATTGCTCATCGTGGAGGAATGTTTGAGGTCTTTGGATTCTTTGTTGTCGTTGGTCTTCTAATTGTTGTACGTTTGTGCTTTCTTTTTTTTAAGACTACATAATTTAATAGATGTATTTGATACTAAAGTAGGGGCTCTATGGTTTGTATATGCATTGTCTGGAAACATGTCCGCATTAAGACTACAAATTTAGCGTTAATTGTTGCACTTATGGAGTTTCTATTTGAATTCCTGTTCTAGCATGGTTTTATCTTCGATTGCTTGGTTGAAAGGTGTTTTGGGATGAATGATGGTCGGACAAAGAATTGGTCAACTTTTGCTACTCGTGATATTATGAGGTAACTATTGCAACATTGATGGATAATGACGCAAAAATTTGAAATTATTTTTAAGACATACGATGACTTGTGCGGTTTTGGTTGTTCATTGTGAATTGCTACAACAAGTGATCTCGTTTAAAATTGCAATGCCAAACACCAAATTGTACTTTTGTATGTAGTCATCATCTTGATATTAGGATGGTAACTTCATATATAATTCTTGTAGATTTTTGAAGAAGCCAAAAAGTTATGTCATCAATCTAATGTGAAAGTTGATGTTGTGTATATAGTCGCATTAAGTGTATAACCGGGTTAGTGTCATGTCACATTTTTGTTTCACGCCGAGCTAAATTATTTGTTAGATACGTTGATCATAATCCATTGCATTTTTTTTAATGGGATTTTATGTAGTAGAGAAACTACAAGAGGTGTCGCGGATGTTGGTTGCTACTCAGAAGACTAATAGGCGGATTGAAAGATTAAGAGTATCACTTAAGAAGACCAAATACTTTGCTCTAGATGAGGTTGATCGAATGTTGGATATAGGGTTTTGACGATAGCAAGGTGGTACTTCGATCCGCATTGTGGAGTGTAAGTATTCTTCTTCTATTTCTTATTTCTTTTTTGTTTATTTTTTCCCTTTTTTGAAGGTAGTTTTATAGCGTTAGCCGTTTGTCGTGCAGCTCGTGCTATCTTTATACATTAGCGTGCATGAAAAGTCATTTCTCACCATCTATGAAAAGTCATTGAGGGATTATGGGCTACGGATCCTCCATGGGCCAACTATCAATTTTTACGCACAAAGGTACTATCCATGTCTTCATTTGTTGTGTACTGTGGGAGGGTTAGTGTATATGCTATTAGTCTTATTAACAAAGCGAAACTTGCTATGGTTTCAATTTTTCAAATCTTGTAGGTTGAATTTACATGATTTAATACACTCAATGTTGACCCAAAAAAAATGCCACTTGACTTACACTTTTCTTATACCTATAGATTGAGTTGGCCAATAAAAACAAAAAATTTAAACAAAACATGTATTAACAACACCTGTTTCCATGGGATAACGCCATTTTCTGATGTGCTTTTACCTAAGAAAATGAAAACCTTTACAAAATCTCATATTTTACACGTCAACTAAATAATTCTTCTGATTTGGGATTGATTAGATCTTTTTTTATTTAAAAAAAATACCTTACTTGGTTATGTTTTGTAGTATGGTTTGATTATAGTCCTAATTTTTCTATCCTAATTGTTAGTGAAATGATAGTTAAAAATGATTCATGAGTGGAAGATACGGATGTATTGCTTTGATGATAGTGAAATTAAAATGTTTTTAATTTTATATATGTTTTGGTGTGATTGAATTTGATATTTACGGTGTCCAAAAATTTTCATGATAGTAGGATAGGGGCTATTGATGTGATGATAGTTGGTTTTATTCTGGGGTGTATGTTCCTAATAATGAATAAGTCTTCATTTTCCAATAGAGTAGGTTAGTTGGTCATTAGCTACTTGATGGAATAGGCCGATGTATGTTTAAGAATCTATGTAACATTGTAGTATAAGTGAGAATTCAAAATCATTTTATGGTTGTATGCCTATGGTCGCTATTTTAATGTCTGAACCGTGATACATTTTTCCAAACAGATAATATTGATGATCAAAGCGTTCTTATGTTTATATGAATGAATGTCAACACAATTGTATACAAAGTTGTTAAATCTCTTCAAGTCAATCATGTTTCATTGTAGGCATCCGTTGGCGACACATGAATAAATATTTTATGTGAGAAGATATAATCATTGGTCCCTAGCAGACGCCTGTCCCAATGAACCATGATTGGCTCGAAGATGTTAAGCATCTCTGTATATAGTCGTAGTAGAATGGGCTGGAACTTGACATCGAATAGATTGCCATATCCTGATTTCGTATTTGTTCTTATTTTAGGTATGTATATGCAAATTTTCGGATGACAAGTGGTCTCCTAACTTTCTCGTGGTAGTTGCTCAAAAGAATCACCATACAAAGTTTTTCTACCAAGGAACACAAGATAATGTTCTACCTGGTAAGTTTACTCAAACAATACATGGCTGTTTGGTTTTTGTGTAATCTATTTGCCCTTGATTGGAAGTGTATATGTTAGTATGATTTAAACCAATTTCACATACAATGATTTTCACTTTCCATTGTAACGAGGAGCGATGATTCATAACAAGGTTTGTCACCCGTGCAATAATGACTTCTACATGTGCGTACATGGTAGGATGATTCTTGGTATTATCTATTCTAAACTTACGTCGATTCGGATAATCACATTAAGCGATTATCAAAATATATGTTAGCGGTATTACAACTACTATCCTTGTATGTTCATTTACCCACATAGATCGCTTTGTTTATTAATCTTATGTCTCACAAAGTAGCATCTAATAGCTTAGGAAGAGTGATATTCATTTAACAGCTTAGGAATATCGTGTTTTTTTCTTTATAAAGCAACCATACGCTTTCTCTTGCGTCGTCTACCTTGCCAACTAATATGTACTACATTATACAAAAAATATACTTTGTATCATTACGCTTTCCAAAAATATGATGCCTAACACGATTATCCATTATTCTGGCGATGCGGGGTTATCTTTCAACAATACATCTTACGCCGGACTTGGCATTAAAATAAAAATAAAAAAGAACACGATCTTCTTGGTACATTTAAATGCCATTTTATGAGACATAAATCTCATGTAGCATGCACATCTATGTATCATAAAATAGCATTTAATAGGCCAAGAAGATCGTGATCTTACTTTATAACGAATGGTCATGTTGCGATATACTATACGCCTATGGTGATAATATGGTATATTTACTTTTTGTAGATACAACTGTCGCTGATAGCCTATTATACCATATGATTAATTAATTTTTTTAATTAATCATCTTCTTTTCGCACAATGACAAACAAAGCAAATGCAGAAAGAAAGGCATTTCAGCAGAGCAATCATGAAACGAGAAAGATTTTTGTTCCCAGTGAAATCATCGATGCAAAGATGATACAAGGTAAACAATATAAACTTACTTAGCATAAGCGCTTTCTTTTATTTGATAAAATATTTTCTGATGACGTCTGAGCGGGTAGATCGAAATATTAGGCACTCATAATAAATTGTAGAAATACACAACTACAAATGCAAACACCAACATAAACAACACATCATGACCAACATCGGCTTCCCGGTAGCATATACATTACCAATCCATTAGGCCTTTAAGTTTTGGATAAACACATTGTGACTATGAGCATTTAGCTCAATTCAAGCCAAAATACGCATTTGCATGACCTTTTGCTCATCTTTTGCTTGGACTTCTCTTAAATAAATGCAGTTTTTCTTAGCATAGGTATTCCCAACCGTTTCTAACTCTTCAATGAAAGCAAACCTTTCACGAGTAATCTTGACCAATGCGCGAGAGCACATTCATTTGATGTAACATTTGAATATCCCTAATCGTGTGCTTCACAACAATAGAGCACTAGCATCTCGGACCAATTATTCAATTTTCTTCTGGCTTAGCTAGTCACACTTAGGCGCTTAGACAACGTGTTTCCTTCCTTTATCACGAGGTTATCGGATGAGTTATGAAAAAAATTTGTGCACTTATAGTCTCTTAAATAGCAAAACTGAATCTAGAAAGAATTTCACACAGTATCTTTTGCATAGTAAAAAACACATTGGCCACATGTATAACACATAATTAGACATTGAATACTATTTGCATGAAAACAAAGCGTACATATTCACTGCCATTCCTGCGAGGTTTAGATGCGGATTCACTTAGAAAGTATCTAACACAAATAATACGCGCATGTCTTTTATTATATGATGTGTTCAATACACTCCCATTCATTACAGATACATAATTCTCCAAAACTTTAAACAAAACACATCCTTGCTGCAACCATGCAAACTTACTTAACATTGTAGTGTTCAGAAGAAATATAGGCAATCTGTAGCATGTGTGTTTACTTTTGTTTTACCAAAGTCATAGTCAATAACAGCAGTATGATAATATGATAACAAAGGTGATAAAATTAGTTTGAGATTGAGAATGGTTTCATTAAACTTATAAAATAGTATTAGGAAGTCTTTGAAAATATGGCATGATTACTAATATTGCCCAATGCGTGAATCACATACGGTGAGCACTTACATTTACCATACTTAACGGTGACTCTCTCAAACTGATTGTCTACGTGCTAATACATTACCTTTTACAAGACAAGCGTGTTCGTTTTACTGCTCTTCCCATTCTTTATTGTCACATTAAAATTGGTATTTTAAATTTGAATCAGCCTTTTGATTAAAACTTATGTTTGAGTGGTAAAACTGACAAAACTTTTAGAACTTTTTTTTCAATTATACACTAACGGTTCCATTCTCATGTGAGTTCGCTTTGATCGGAAGTAGAGTAAAAAATTACGAACAAATGGCTTGATTGAGAGCAATATAGCATACAAAGCTAGTGTGTCAAAAGACATGTAATTTAAAAAAATACTTTAGCACCATAAAACTTAAATTAAGTAGATACTAATGCATAAACTAAAATATCATATATTAAAATATCCATACACATAAACCCTACTAGCTTCTAATCAAAATACCCACAACACGCACATATACACGGACCTAAAACCCAAAACACACATCATAAACACCATAACGAGCTATCGGTACACCATGGCCTTGACTTCTCAGCGAGCAGCAGGCTCGTGCTCGCTTCTATTTAATGAGGACATTAACCAAAATCATCATACACCTCTGTCAAGTCTTCGGTTTGCAAGTTGGTGAGTGCGAAAATGCTTTCTGTAAAGACTTCAAAACGAAGCTCGGCTCTCCAATCACAAAATCCCTCTCAACCACGGGACCTTATGTCTTGAGCTTTCTTCCTTAATTATGCTTCATCGCCAAAATGCTTGTGACCTCCCTCGAAATCGCACCACCATCATGTCTCTCACTAAGCTTGACCCGCGGCAATGACCAACTCCTTGCAAAGGGCATTGGTGTAATCATTTTTGTTAAAAAACTAATTTTTGCTATGTGTGTTTGTTTAGAGTGTAATTTTTCTTTGCTTATGATGGTAAATATGTGTTTGCAAGTGACTTATAAGACCATTTGATTTGATTGCCCCTTGAGCCACCACAAAAGTAACTCATTATTAGTTTAGCTTCTCTCAGCATGAAGAAGCATTTACTATCCACCCTTTCACATCCATGGCATTTTTACAAGCGTACAAAAATAATAATAAATAAATAAATAAATAAAGGTAGAAAATGGTTAGATTATCATTACCAATTTGACAAAAAATGATCTACAAAGCGATGTGCAAAAAAAATTTCTTTTGTTTGGATTAACTATTGAAACAAGAGAATCGCAAATGTTATTGGTATAATTGTATATTGTGTTGCAAGTTTTAACTTTTTTGCTTCATTTCTCAGGTTCCCTGACATTTAAAGAGAGGAGACGTGGGATAAAGAGACATGGACTAACAATAGTTTGATAGTTGAATTGTATATGTGATTTCCTGATATTATATTCGACATATGTATTTAAGTGCATAAGATTCCTCTTTTAAGCAATTAATAAAAAATGTATTCCTTTTCTAATATACTTCTATGAAAGCGAGGATGCAAACTATGACAAACCATAACAAAAATGAAAACAATTTATTTTAGACACATACATTACTCAACGGATCATGACAAATAAAAATAACAAAAAATGAAGTATATTCGATATTTTTACATAAACAAACATAGAATAACAAACATACGAATACAACATTTGCAAAATTATCTCCGACAAAAACATTCTCCATGATTCATACGGGCTGCCGATATCTTTTTAAAAGGTTTACCTTTTTAAAAACATAAAATAAATGTTTAGCGTCGTATTTTATGCAAAATTCTTGGAAGCAATCGGCTATGGCAACTTTGTTCATATTTTTTGAATTAATTTCAATAACATTTTTGCTTCTCTTAGAAACCTTTTTTTTTTTTTTTTTTTTTTTTTTTTTTTTTTTTTTTTTTTTTTAGAATGCTGCGATATAGTTATAAACTCTTGACATATGTTATGAGCCCATCAACCAAACAAACATTTTATGATCGATATTTAAATAGTTGTGAAGTACGCTTTTTTTGCGCATTCTTATAAATGACGGAGATATATATATTTTTATTTTGGGCACGCACAACTTCTTATCACAGATTCTCAACAATGTTTTATCCGAAAGTGGTTAACCCATCCACAAAAACAAAACAAAACCGCTAACGCATCGAACTTAATATATCACGCAAGAAAATTAAAAAATCACTCTAAATAAAAAGGTAAACATATGTCCACGATTAGTTGTAATTTATAACTAGGGTTAAGTCTATTTATTAGAAACTTACTTTCTCCAATATACACATCTACTAAACCAACTTGTTTTATTACCGATATAGTCATTAAAACTTTCAAATTGTGAACAATATCGGAAACTTTCTTCACATACACTTGCATCGTTAGTCCTTTATACTAACGGTCGTTAGTAAATAACTTAAAATTTCATTTTCTTACTTTTCCGTTCGTTTATACACGTTTTCGTCCATTTCTTCAAATTTTTCCGTTTTGCGTTCTCGTTCCATTTTTTGCGTTTTCATCTTTTTACGTTTTCATGTCGATTTTGCGGCGTTTTCATCCGTTTTTACGCACTTTTTTGTCCAGTTTGACACGTTTTCGTTCGTTTTTACACGTTTTTTTTTGTTTTCCACGTTTTGGCTCATTTTTTCTTTGTCTCCGTCGTTTTACGCGTTTTTGTTTGTTTTACCGTTTATGTCCGTTTTTACGCGTTTTAAATGCATTTTTACGCGTTTCGTCCATTTTGAACATTATCATCCATTTTTGCAACGTCCGTTTTTGCACGTTTTAGTCGCTTTTGCGTTTTTTCCACTTTCACATGTAAGAAAAAAGTACAAACACGGATAGAAAACGTGTAAAATAGACGAAGCCATAAAAAACAAACAAAAACGTGAAAAACGGACAAAAAAGTGTAAAAACAGACGAAACGTGTAAAATTGGACGAAAACAAGCGACAACGTGAAAACGAATAAAAGCGTGTAAAAACGGACAAAAACGTGTAGAAATAGACGAAAACATAAAAAAAAATGGACGAAAACATGTAAAAACAGACGAAGGCATATAAAAATAGACGAAAACATGTAAGCGAACGGCGTAAGCGGTAAATATGTAAAAGGAACAAAACATGTAAAGCGGATGAAAACGTGCAAAAACAGAGCGAAAAAGTGTAAAAGCGAACGAAAATGTGTAAAAACAGACGAAAACATGTAAAAAAAAGACAAAAACATGCAGAAATAGACGAAAACGTTTACGCACGTGCAAAAACGAACTTAAATGTGTAAAAACGGACAAAAACGTGTAAAAATGTACGAAACTTGCAGCGGGAGAACATGTAAAAGGGTGGCGTGCAAAATGGAAGAAAAGCGTGTATAAGCGAGCAGCGTAAGAAAACCAAATTTTAAGTTATTTACTAACGACCGTTAGTTTAAAAGGCTAACGATGCAAGTGTATGTGAAGAAAGTTTCCGATATTGTTCACAATTTGAAAGTTTTAATGACTATATCGGTAATAAAACAAGTTGGTTTAGTAGATGTGTATATTGGAGAAAGTACGTTTCTAATAAATAGACTTAACCTTTATAACTAGCACCTTTTTAATTTATTACGTAGTACATCTACGCATAGAGGTTAAACATAATAAAACTATGCCATATTTTATGGGGTTAGAATTGTCTCAAGTTACTTGAGTCAAGTTAGGGCATTATGAGTTATTGGATTTGATCCAATGGCTCAAATCAAAAGAACCATAAATGGGAGACATTAGAAGCGTAGTATTTTATTTCTCCCATATTTAAATATGGGGCAATTATGGCAACACACATTTTGCTCAAGGTGACAACACTTTCTAGGAAAAAAGTTGGCGTATTCCTTAATTAGACTTTGAGACTTGCGATTTTTATACTTTTAATCTCAGAGTGTCAAATGTCCCTCGGCATTTGTGAACCCAATGATTGTTTTCGACTTTCAAGCATTAGTAACTAATGCTTTTGCCGAATTTTTGACTCCTTTAGTAAGAAACTTACTAAAATATTTTTATACTTTTAGCTCCTTCTCAATAAAAATTGATTAAGCGAATAATATTAGAACCTAACTTTTCAAAATTATAATTTTACTTTTTTTACACTTTACACACACACACACACACAACACTGAAACACAAATCAAAAAGTGAAATCAAAATCCTCGTACCCTAACTCAAACACGGCTATAGCGCTTGTTAGAAGCTCTTCTAACATCATCGACGCGTGAAAGCACATCTTGGCCAATTTGGATTCTCTTGATGGATTCTCTTGAAGGCCAAAAGTTAGTTATAACTTTAAATCTGTTTTCTCCTTCCTCCATTTCTCCTTCCTCCTTTGTATAAAACTCATTTACATTTCATTTGTAATTCATTCTTGATTTTGTACTTCTCTCAATTCTCTCTGTAACAATTCCACTTTATAAATCATATAACAAATCCCATTGATTCTGATTAGTTGTTCATCTTCTCACTTTTGAATCGTGTTTGTGATTAATACACTATCATTTCTACATAAATCAATTGAGACCATAACAAGTGGTATCAGAGCTCAATCTTGGCACCAAAACTCTGTTACAATTCGGTTACAATTACATTTACAATTCAGTTATAACGCCTAACAACGATACATTTACAATTCGATCAATTCAATCATCTTGTCCATCGATAATCAATCAATTCTTTGCAATGGTGAATACACGCAAGCCCGGTAGTGGTGGTGGTAATCTAGCTAGTTTGACCACTACAAGCTAGCGATGATCGAATACAACTCAGTTAACAATGCAAAGGTCAATGGAGCGGATGAATGAGCAGTTAGAGGGCTTATATCGTTCAACAACAAACTACTAACCAATTGAATGATGGGGAAGGTACTAGTAACATAGGTGAAGGTTCATCATTTGGAAGGTTGACAAAGCTTGAGTTTCCTAAATTCTATGGTGAAGATGTGCAAGGATGGTTGTATAGAGTTAATCGATTATTTTTCCTTGATTCCATTCTTTGAAAATCGAGAAAGTAAGGTTAGTTTCTATGCACATGTTTGATAAAGCACTTGATTGGCATAAACAGTTCATTAAGAGACATGGTGAAGGTGTTGATTGGTCTTTGTATGAAAAAGAAGTGAAAATACAGCTTTGATTACGTGTTTGAAGATCTGTGATAGAATTAAAAATTTGAAACAAGTAATCTTGTACAATTGTATCAAGATCAGTTTGAGGTGTTGATGAATAAGGTTGAGTTGGTGAGTCTTATGCTATCTCGGCTTGTTCATAGGGGTTTGAAAGGCGAGATAGGAATGGTACATTAGAATGTTTAAACCAACCACCCTATGGATGTGTATTGCCTAGCAAAATGCAAGCAACTCTTGTGGTCATGAAGAGTAGATTAGTGCCTTTGCTCACTACTCCCAAAACTACTTGTGTTAGTACCAATACATATGCCAATAGGAATTGACTTATCCACCAAGAATACTACCACTACTTTAGCATTGCACGCACCACAACTTATCTGGATGCGCTTATGTACAAAATAGGAGAAGATTGACTTCGAAGGAGATAGCGATAAAAGAGCAAAGAATCGATGTTTTATTGTGATGAGAAGTTTGTACCGAGCCATCAATGTAGTGGGCGGTTGTTTTCTTTGGAGATTTGTGTGGATGAAGGTGAAGAAGGGAGTTTGTGATAATCTTGGAGATGGTGAAAAGCGGGTCATGCATCATTTTGAGAACACTATGGAGAAGGAACCTCAAATCTCAATACATGCTCTGGGCGGAAAGCACTTATAGGACAATGAGTAAAAAAGGCTTATGTGGGAAAACATACCTTGCATTCTCGATTGATTACGGAAGTACACACACCTTTTTGGACCTCAAAACCGCCAAAAAGCTGGGTTGCAGGCTCAAAACAATATGTCCTATGGATGTCTCAGTGGCTAATGGCCAAGTCATCACTAGTTTATATGAGTGTAAGGACTTTAAGTGGACCTTACAAGGTGTGGAATTTGTGTCTGATGTGCTCATCTTACCTCTGGGAGGGTGTGAGATGGTATTGGGAGTGCAATGGTTGTCTACTCTTGGTTGTGTTAAGTGGGACTTCAAGGAATTGATGATGGACTTTGTGTATATTGGTAGGAGAATGGTGTTGAGGGGAACTGAGAGAAAGACACTGCGGTGGATGTGTGGAAAGAAATCAAGGAAAAATTGATGGGGTTGTAGGGCCGAAGCCAATGCACAAGCTCTATGTGAATACCCAAACACCTGTTAGATTTGGGCACCACAACAATGAACTAGCTACCCCACAACTCACTGCTCTTGTGGAAGACTATCATGATGTATTCAACATGCCTACCACACAACCACCACAAAGGACACATAATCCCACCATTCTGATATTACCAAACACCCTTCATGTGAATATCAGATCAAACCAAACCACGCCGAACCAGAGGGATGCTACTGAAGCAAGGGTCAAGGAAGAAGGAATGGAGGGTTATAGAAAGAACTATTGGGCTGATAAGTTTGTGGAATGGGAGGATACATATTGGGAAGTTTCTGATGAATGTGGGCACAAGAAACTTGGCTCTGAGAAGTCAGGTCATGATCCTTTTGGTAAAGTTTGGGGTGAAGTGAAAGATGTTTTTGGGGTTTTTGGAAGGATTATTCCTTGTAAAATTGCTAACAGTAATGACAGAAAGAGTAAGAGTTTTGGGAATGTTCATACTGATGCAGAAATTAGTTTCACAAAATGGTTTGAACATTATGGTGTTAGTCGAGCTGAGAAGTGGGTTCACAAGTGGTGTTATACTGACCCGAGTAATCAGCTAGTGGCTCATTTGAAATTTGACATGTAAATGGAAATGAAGGAAAAATAGAATGTTGGGCAAAGTGAACAACCCGGCAGTGATGTATGTTCTAGTGAAATGGGTAAATCGGTTTGAAGAGGATGCTCTTGAAGTTGTGTGCAGACTTAATTCAAAGGTGTTCTGAAGATGGAACAACATTCTTGAGGGCAAGAATGTTAAGGGGAATAGTTTGTTAGAAGCTCTTCTAACATCAGCACGTGAGAAGCACATGCTGGTCAATTTGGATTCTACTTATGGATTCTACTGAAGGCCAAAAGTTAGTTATAACTTTTGGCGGGAAAATCTGTTTTCTCCTTCCTCCCATTTCTCCTTCCTCCCTTTGTATAAAAACTCATTTACATTTCATTTGTAATTCATTCTTGATTTTGTACTTCTCTCAATTCTCTCTGTAACAATTCCACTTTATAAATCATATAACAAATCCCATTGATTACAGATTCGTGTTCATCTTCTCACTTTGAATGCCTGTTTGTGATTAATACACTATCATTTCTACATAAATCAATTGAGACCATAACAGTGATCTGGGTTGATAGTGCTTTGAAAGACATGGCTATTGTTATGAAGCAACAGAATCGCGCTGAAGAAGCCATAGAAGCGATTAAGTCATTGCGAAGAAGATGTTCTGATCAGGCTCAAGAGTCTCTGGATAACATCCTTTTGGATCTCTATAAGGTTGTTATTGTAATGATTCAAGTTTTTATTTATTTAAAATTTAAAGTATTCTTATTGTTTGAACTTTGGATTAATAGTTGACTTGATTTGTCGGTCGGTTTTAATAGTTGAACTTTGGATGACCAAATTGGACTATTGAGGCACAAGTTGTTCTTGATCCAACAAGGGATGCCTTTCAATGGGAAGCGAACAAAAACCGCAATCCCAAAGGAAGAACAAGTTTGGTCGAAGCAAGAGGCCACCGACTCTTGGTAGAACCATGGTTGAATCAATAATCAAATTAGTGTTTTCTATTCAATTATGTTTACTAATAACGAGTTGGTAAACCAGCTTTCTGCGGGAAAAAGTTCACGACATGTAAAGTCATGAGCATCAAATGTAATCAAGACCTTCGAAAACCACTAATAAATGTAATCATAAGTGTATTTACTACATACCACAAACATATATCACAATATACTATTCATTATCATGTAACTCACATTACAACTGACAAAAAAAATGTTTAGGGCGTCAAGTTAGCACAACCTATATCGATCTTATATATAGCTGCAGCCCATATGCAGATTGTGGTGGAAGTTCATTTCAATATAACAATCTTATAAATAGTTGCGTGATGTTTCTTTTTGTGCCGATATTCCAAGATCTGGACGTCTTTATCCCCTTCCCCGCTAGATTTTCTAGGAGCCTCGTTCAAAATGCTTGTGATTGCTTATTCAAAAGTACCTTATCAGTTGAAATGCAAGAAAACTTTGAAAGATTATGCCATCAATTCTTTCGTTCCTAAGTCCTTAAGCATCAATTTAGTAAACATTTAAGTTTTTTTATTATAACCAACTTGACTTTAAAAGGAATTGAAGCACATATTCAGAATTCTTGATACACAAAATTTTAGAATTAGTTGTTAGAAATGAGAAAACAATATTGTATTATTAACCTGGGTATTAGTTACAACAATTATAAAAACAAAAATTGACAATAGTAAGAATAGAAATATACTATTATTTCTCCTTGGCTACTGCAAGTTTCTTTGGCAATAAAAGCATATCAATAAATGTGTTGTGTTGAATCAATTTTAATCAATATTGGAGATACCAAAAAAAATGTAAAGTATGCAGCTTCTTCTAATAACAAAGTTATAAGTTTGTTTATCCTATAAATGGTTGAATCTTACAAAGTATGCAGCTTCTTCGATAACTTTTTTTTTCTGATTACCATCTCCTCGGCATTTTGAGCCATGAATCTTACAAAAACTCAAATGATGTTAAAGACTGCAATGCTAACGCGCAACCATCACTTCAACCTGTAACAAATCAAAATTTATATCGTAATAGAAGCGAGTTCTTGTTGCAGATCATGTTAGTTCTTAAAATGGCTCTTTTGACCTTAATAAAACAAACAACAAGAAGCAGAGTTCTTGTTGCAGTCATATGTTAGTTGTAGGCATTAACCCGCGGTGTCGAGCATTAGCTCCTAATCACTATGACAAACATTCACCGTCAAAGCATCATGCAACAAGATCGACGAAACGAGGACTTAGGCCTTTTTCTAGCATCTCTTTTCAAAAATACCATCATGAAAGATCAAAAGTTACCCATTTTGCACCTACACCCTCGTATCAAGTTCAACCACCAACTTACGTTCCACAAGGTCAGTTCTGTCTTCTGAAAACAATCCCAAAACTACTCATTACATAAATGTTTAACTTAGAATTTTATGATCAACTTGAATAGGTTCACCTGGTCCTGCACCATCACCCGTTGATCCAACAAGCCGATTTGGTAAGCAAAGTTTATAAGCGTTGTTTTTTTTTCTCATGTATAGTACATTGATTAATGACGATATTTTTATGCTTAGGGCCTTCAATATCTCCATCAAGCTCCTCATTGACTAAGGACACTGCTGATCCACCCACGCTTTTTGCTACCTCAGCCTCCTCCTAATGAAGGTAATTGTACAAAAAACTATATACCGATTAACCCCACCCATCCCGTTTTAACCCGTAATAGAATTACTAACACATTATCTATACAAAAATTATATCTTAGGACTAATTTTGATTTTTCATTGTAGATTGTACATGATGACTTACTTGCACGACCATTAACATACACACCGGATCGCCTTGTGCTTGTGTATGGCCAATGAAGTTAAGCTACCTTTCGCTATTTCCCACATTCTTTCCTTTGGTCTCGAACTTCGCCCATGAAATCTCAACTAGTGTTTCGAATGTAAGTCAAGCTCGAATCATGGGGCCAATGCGGATGGCGAGCGACTTGACAAAACTATTGTTCTAGTCAACTTAGTACCCTAAAACAAAACTTTGATCCCGCCTTTGCATTTTCAATTTATCAAAAGTTAGGAAGAAACAAGTTCTCATAAACAAGCCTCGTTTTGGTGCATATGAAGTTGCGAACATTAAATATCCAGGTTTTACTAACTAGTTATCTCATAATTGACATATTTGAAGACCTTTGAGAATGTTAATTGTACTTGGTTTTTATTTTGATTTGAGTCTTCCACCTTCTCGCCCGGTTCCTTTAAATGGTGATGTAACAGTGATCAATGGATTCTTTAAATAATAATAAAGGGATGCCATTCAAGCCTATTGGAGTTGATATAAGCGGAAGAGAGATAAGAGTAAAAACGGAAGCATGGTCACGGTGGTCATTTTATCATCCGTGACAGCTTTTGTTGTTATCATTGGAGCTTTTTGGCTTTTGTTGATGAAATGTGGATGTTGTTGTTATTTTGATTCTGCGAAAAAATAGTCTGCAGCGTCTGGCGTCCCAAGGAAACCATCGAGGTAACACTGTTTTGTGTAAATAATCAGATTCTACTGTTGTTAGTTTTGTGCAAATCTTTAAAAAGTAGAACATTGTGTTATATACCCGACTCTATAGTGGTTAGATTAGTACACTTTCATAGCATGGCGAGAGTTGATCGAGGGGGAGAATCGTTGATAGTTAGGCGAGGAAAAGCTCGAAGCGATGTCATTTAGCTCAAGTTCTTGGCATACACCGGAACCGCCAAGATTTATAGCAGGTGAGATTGAAAAACTACTGATAACTTTGATTCTCGTAATATACTTGGAGAAGGTGGTTTTGGTGTTGTTTATAGTGGCATTCTTGAAGATGAGCATAAAGTTCTTTGTGAAAGTTCTTAGCGAGATGACAAAAAGGAAGTCGTGAGTTCTTGGTGAAGTCGAGATCTTGAGCCATTTACACCACAGAAACTTGGTAAAATTGTTTGGGATATGCACTCATGATCATTTTCGATGTCTTGTTTATGAACTTGTTCCGAATGGAAGTGTTGAATCTCATTTACATGGTAAATCAACATCATTTATACCTTTCTTGATCTGATTAGAAAAGAACTTGACTTTTCATTCTTTAAAATGTTAGACTTCAGTCTTGACAAAAGCGCACCTCTTAGGCTGTGCAAGAATGAAGATTGCTCTAGGAGCGGCTCGTGGTTTAGCTTATTTACCACGGGATTCAAGTCCTCGTGTCATTCATCGGGATTTTAAAGCTAGCAATATTTTACTTGAAAATGATTTTACACAAAGTTTGGATTTTGGGTTGGCTAGAACGACCTTTGGTCATAAACACATATCAACACATGTCATGGGAACTTTTGGTTACGTTGTTTTCCCATTCAGTAGCACAAGCGCTCTCTTGTGTGTGTATTTTACCGAATACACATCTTGTTTCATAAACTTACTAGTTTCTTTTCATGTATTCCCTATATCTTATATATTTTTTATGCACTTTTATACGGTTATCGGCGCGAGAATCGCTATGACGGCCATCTTTTGGTGAAAAGTGGCGTCTATAGCTACGGTGTAATACTGCTTTCGAGCTTAACGGGAAGAAAGCGATGGACCTATTGCGACCACGGGCCAAGAAAACCTTGTAGCTTGGCTTGGCCACTACTACATAACAAGGAGGCTCTAGAGTCGATCATTGACCACGAGATCATGAACTCAAACACCCCATTTGATGATATACTAAAGTTGCGACCATAGCATCAATGTGCGTGCAACGGAAGTGTCACACGCGTTTATGGGTAAAGTTGTTCAAGCATTGAAACTTGTGTGTAATGAGTTTGATGAGATAAGAGATGTGGCATCAAGAAGCTATAGCCGTGATGACGATCTTGACTTTGAGCGATGGATCGGCTGAGAGCCATCATCATGAGATAAGCTGGCTATGATTCAAAGATTGGATTATCGGCTACACCGATTTAGGAGCACTATAGATAATGAAGGTTTGGAGTGCGAATCATTGAGAAGGCGATTCAATTCGGCTCCTTTGAAAATGGGAAGAGAAGCAATTCGGCGCAGGTTAAGAGGGTTGTCTAGAGGTAGCATGAGTGACCACGAACAAGAACACCGATTTTCTTCTAACTTATAAAGAAGAGGATCTTTTGACTAGTATGAGATATAAAAGGTGGTGGATTGATGAGTGTGTAAATACTCATCATTTTGGGTCAATCTGAGCGCAAAGCGTTTAAAAATGCTCGAAATGCATCAAAATCGAAAATATTCCAAAATTGCATTTTATATGTTTGAATGCAAAATGTTCAAAATCGGATGAAAAATGAGCAAAGTTTGCATAATTGGCGGTTTCAGTCCCCAGTTTCTAAAATTGTCAAAATAGTCCTGAGTCCTAAATTCAAAGAAAAATCACCAAGGTCCTTTTTAAATCATAACTTGTCAAAATTAGTCCTTTGGTGAAAAAAATATAAAAAGTTTGAGAAAATTACAAGTTTGGTCCTCCAAGTTTCAAATTTGGCAAAAATGGCCCTTGGAAAATTGGAAAATGGCAAGTTTGGTCCTTGCATTATTGAAACTTGTCACTTTTAGTCCTTGGAGCAACTTTGCAGATTTGGCAGCCTAGGTCCTTTGAATTTCAGAATTTGCAACATTAGTCCTTGCCATATAAAACCCTTTATACCTACTTTGGACCCCAGCCAACAAACCTTTGGACCCTTACCCACTTTTGACCCCCCTTGCAATATTAACCCCCTGGTCAAATTGTGGTCAAATAAACACCCCGCGCCAAAACCCCTCCTTCACCAACTATCTCTACTAAACCCTGCAACACTCAAGCTCTACCATCTTTCCAGCTCATGATCCACCCACATCATCTCCAACACAACCTTCCAAAAGACATTAATTACTTCCCTCCTACTTCACTCAACCCTCCCAGTGGATAAAGCTCATTTTGGCGCCAAAAACCTAATCTATGGCTATTATCAAACAAAGTCATCCAATGGTCTAAAAACAAGCTGGGATTTGAAGAGAGAGGTGTGAGAAGATGTTTGGAGTATATAAGGAAGCAAAAGAAGCAAGAATGAGGAGCGATTAGTTTTAAAAAGTTTTCTTTATATCGTTTTTATAAAATGTCTTAGCTTAGTTTAAAATATGTAATCTTTTGTTTTAATGATTCAAACTCAAGAAGTTATCTTTGTGTCTGTTTTAAGGATCAATTTCAAAGTTTGGTTAAAGTTCATGTCTTATGTTTCTTGTTGAGTATTTGATTTCAAATTCATGCATTCAAGCTTCAAATAGCTCTTTGTTCAGTCCCAATAAGCTTAAATAAGCTCTATATAGCTTTTTAAGCCTTTACATTTTCAGCAGACTTTGTTCCATGGTCAATAAAAGTCAGCGAGAAAGAAATTTGGTCAAGCAGGTCTTGGAAAGGGAAAAGGATGATGCAGAGGTGGATTTGGGTTAAAATAGACTACGTTAGGTAGTGGTTTGGTTGGTTTTAGCATAGCAATTTGGGCGGTGGTGAGTGATTTCTCACTTTCACTTTTCAAGCCATTTTTGCATTTCATGCTTATCTGTGTATCTGTGGTCATCATTAGTATAAACCTGCTTAAATAGTTGTAATTAGGTCATTGTCACTCGGTTTGATCGGTTATACTAGTTGGATCGGTGTTTAGCTAATTTAGAGTTCAAATCGGTGTTTAATAAGTGTGTTTGGATTTCTTGTTTAAACTAAATTAGAGGATAGTTAGATGGTTATAGCCTTGTTGTTGCATGTTTGTTTAGCTATATTGAACTCAATTCGAGTACCATTTGCACCCTACATAAGTTCCAAGTCAAAATTCCATTTCATCTTTCTTTAATGCTTAAGTGTTATAATTTTCAAAAGCCAAAGTCTTGTTTTATGTTCAAAACTCATAGATATAGCTTGCACTAGGTTTAATTTATCTTATAACATCATTATATGTCCACCATTTTGAATCAAAACTCAAAATAGTCAACATTTCATGTTTACCTTAAAAGTCAAAATTGCAAAATCTCAGTTTGGGCCAATCTAAGATGATTTTTCATGGGCTCATTTTTAAGTCAAATTCAATTAAACTTGTGATTTTAAAAGTCATCTGGTCTATTTTCTTATCCCCATTTTAGTATATTTTTGTCAATTTTATTTAAGCTTCAAAAATGCTTGTTAATAGTGGCTTATGTGCTTTGTGCCTTGACTCGATTTGGCCCGAGTGCTGCCACGAGATCTTGCAAGGATACGCAGGGCTCATCTTGGCTCATCATCATGGTATTTTGGTTCAGACATTCTTAGCAGGTCCTCTTTAAGTTCTAGCATTTGCTTTTAGGTTTCGACTTATTCTTGTGCTTATTCACGCTCCAAGTTTAGCCAGTCGATTTTTAGCCATATGCTCAAAACCTCAAATCTTAGCAACTTGCATTCCAGTGGTTTAAGTCAGTTGTTTTTTGTTGCATTTTGGTTCTCTAAGCTTATTTGAGCTTCTGTGATCAGTGGGTGGTCTTGGGATTTTATTTGCTTATTTGAAGTGCTTATTTCATAAGCACTTTACATAGCAGTCCCATATTCTTGTACACAACCCCTGTTTTTTATATTTTTCTCAGCTTTAGAATATTATTTTAAGCTTTTCCTGAAATTTTCAGATTTTTCCAAGCTTGTTTGCTATTTTTCTGCATTTAAATTAATTTTTAAGCCTTTTTAATTAGCTTTAAATACAAAAAATTAAGAAAAGTTTCAAAAAAATAATTTTTCAATTTTCTTAAGTTTAGATAAATATAAAAGATAAAAATATTTTTCTAGATTTTTCCTAGTTAAATTTGTATTTTGAAATAATTTAATTAGTTTCTAATAGTTTAAAATTCATAAAAATACAAAATTATCAGAAAAAATATAAAATAGTTTTGAAAATTCTATTTTGTTATTTTAGACTTTTCCAAGTCATAATTTTATTTTTCTAGCTTCATTTCCTATTTTCTTGCATTTTAGGTGATTATTTAATAGTTAAAAATAGTTTTTAATTAATAATAATTAGATAATTAGTTATAAAATTAATTTTCTTTTTCTAAAATTTTTTTTATCATTAGGTTTGTAAAAATATCATTTTCATATTTTTAGGGTAAATATTGTGTAAGTTTCCGTTTTGTTTATGCGTTCGTTAGTTTTAATTGATTTTATAAAAACATAAAATCAAAAACATCATTTTGCAAATAGTGATAGCGTTTATTTAATATTTTTATCTTTTTAATTTCCTTTAATTTGCATTTAAGCCCTTGTAGTTTATGTATTTTTCCTTAGTTATAATCATATTCAATCTCCTTTTTCGTTCAAATCTCTCGATCACTATCGTTGGGTGATCCATTGCCTGACTTCATTTGGGACATAACGAGGAAACACTATACTCTCGGATCTTCATTGAGTTAGGTGCTTGAGCCGTTTAAGTTTCTTCTGATTAGGCCATTCACAGTGGTGGTTTGGGTGAAAAACTTGGCGGTTTGGCACTACATGTTTAATTCTCATGGCGGCGTTCGATTATCCTCGTTGTTTCCATTAAAAGCCGTTATGGAAGAGGATGTTCGATTTTAAATCGGATTGTTTATGCAAGCGATGTGGAAGGATGGGTGCAAGAAAATATTGTTATTGGTGCGAATTATCTGATAACTCTCTCGATGATTCCCCAAGTTTTTCCGACCTTCCGCCACAACCCAGATGAACCCGTTCAGAACCGAGAGACCATAAGTGGTGGAAATTACTAGCTCTCGAGCACACCACTTGTCCCACCTTCTGATTTTTCAAAATGTTCTTCAAGACTTGATAGTCATTCGGATCACCATGTTGGTTTTGTTGATTCTTTGAATAAACCGATTCCTTCTCATAACTCTCAAATGCAATCATTTATTCCTTGTGTCGGTTGTGGTGAGACTCTTTTTGGTTCACCACATGGTTGGTGTGCGATGTGTACAATGTGGTAATGATATTCATAACGGGAGTTGTTTGTTTTGTGGTTCGAGAAATTCATTTGATTATGATCCTAACCCGAACTCATTTAACGACCCAAACTTTTCCAATTACCCACCATGCTTACTTCTTATAATCAACATATACATGTTTGTGGAGGTCCTCACCAAGGATTTGAGTGTCAATCCGGGAACACGTTTGTCATATGAGCAGTTTTCGGTGATGCTCGAACTTTGGATTTAACCAAAATCCATATGATTCACCAATCACTTCAGCAGTTTTGTTGTAGTCTTAATGGAGGTCCCCATTTCAACTCACGATTGTCAAATAGGGAACCCAGTTCCTTGTAACAATCATGACTCTTACATGTTTGACAATTTCCAACCTCCACAGTACCATACGGTTCAAACTCCACCTGAGCCGTTATCTCAAGAAATCTCCCAAGATTTTGAAACCACAATGAAGCTTGATGATATGATTAGTAACTTTAAGAATCAAGTGGTGGTGGAAAAGACCATAGGAGAATTCTGGCGAGCGAGGAAAAGAGCGAGGCCCATAAATCTAGGAAGAATTATTAGTCCAAAGCAGCGGCTCTAAAGTTCCCAATTTCTCAAGCACTCTATATGGCGATCGAGGAGAGTTTTATATCCTTTTAAAGATAATATTTCAACTCCCTCAGGTCATTTGATATCCCGATTGAGATTCCATCTTAAACAAGCGCTATCACACAGGAGCTCCCTAGAACATGGGGGCGAGCATCTCATTACTATTCACGAAAGGAATCGGACGAATTCATAAAGTCTAGTGTTGAGGACCTTGTCTCAATCCCAAGAGAGTCACGAGGAATTCGAGCATTTGTGTGATATCCCTACCCTCTTGTCTTCCCAAAATCATGTTGAGATGTTCTCGATTGATGATGATTAGATTTATCTTATGGAAACATCGTTTATGTGAAGATTTACCTTGAGCTTGTTAGCTTAGAAGAAGAATGATGAAGTCCTTACGACTGAAATCAAGATGAAGCACCGTGCAACATTCTTGAATGTCGATCTTCTCATTTCTAAAATCGAGGCTTTTAAAGAGAAACCAATTTCATCTCCTATCCCAATTAAGGGTAGTGACATTCTTTCCGATGATTCTAATCCGGAAATAAAGCCTTGTTTTGATAATATGGGAGAGAGATTAGTGGCGTGCCACTTTTCATTCTCATAATTCTCTCCCGATTATGAATCATGTACATTGGAGGAGTTCACGGTGAACCCACTCACATCAATTACGAATATGATTCATTCACCTTCATGGAGTTCTCAGATGAACTCACTCATATCATATCTCCGCCAGAGTATGATAATTTCTACTTTGATCTAGACACTCCCATAATATGTCTTGATCAAGCAAAGCTTGATGAGATTCATGAAACTATGAATTCTCCTATTGAGGATGAAGAGTTAGTCATGATTTTCTTTCTTTTCTTCATATATTACGTCACTTCTCTGTTCTTCACTCCTTCGGGAATGAAGACATTATCTTTGATCCTGGCATTTCCATGTATCATTATCTTGAACCGGAATATATCTCGGTGTGGAACTTTCTGCGTTGCTTGAAATGTTTGTCCAAATATCTTGAATGAAAGTCGATGGAGATTGTTTCTTCCACTTTGCTTCCCATGAACAAATGAATTGAGTCGAGTCAAGCTAGCGACTCGGTAATCAAAAAAAGATATACGCCATATGGGTTTTCACCCATTTTTCTGACTTCTTTCTACTTTCTACCACCCTAGTGTGGGGGGTTACCCACATGTTGTGTATATAAGTTTCTAAAAAAATCTTGCTAAATAATGGCCATAGTATTTCCCTTTGGCGTTCTTTGTTTTGGCATAACATGGTACTTTGAATATTGAGGCATATTCATTTCTAAGTGTGGGGGAATTCTCACGAATTTTATCATATGTATTATCCGCTTCATTCCCGTTTTTGGCCAAAATTTTTTTTGGAGTAAGTGTTTTGCACTTACTCAATTGGTTATCAATCCGCCATGTCTAATAAACAGAAGGATTGGCTAATCCGAGAACAAGCGGCTCTTGGTAAAGATATCTCAAATCCGTTGACGGCTTGCAATTTGCTTAAAATTGTATGGTATTCAGCTCACCATATCCTAAAAGTGAAGAGTTGGCTAGCGCAAGTTTATGGCTTGTGGTAAAAGCGGTGGAAAAACCATAATTGTGTCAATCTCACCAAAGATAATATTGATAATTTATCTAAGAGTTGGCTAGTCGAAGCAAGCGGCTACGGTAAAGACAAATCAAAACCGTTGAAAATTTGGTGGTTTGCTCAAAATCACATGGTTATCGGTGTACCATGGTTCTTACTTGAGCTGAAACATTTGGCTACTCCAGCAGTAATGGCTTTTGGTAAAGAGATTCAAATCCATTAAGTTTTCTCAAAAGATTGCTAGGGACTAGCAATAGTTTAGTGTGGGGATTGATGAGTGTTTAAATACTCATCATTTTGGGTGTCTGAGGCGCAAAGCGTTTAAAAATGCTCGAGAAATGCATCAAAATCTTGAAAATATTCCAAATTGCATTTTATATGTTTGGATGCAAAATGTTCAAAATCGGATGAAAAATGAGCAAAGTTTGCATAATTGGCGTTTGATCCCCAAGTTTCTAAAATTGTCAAAAATAGTCCACGAGTCCTAAATTCAAAAGAAAAATAACCAAAGGTCCTTTTTAAATCATAACTTGTCAAAATTAGTCCTTTGGTGAAAAATATAAAAGTTTGAGAAAATTACAAGTTTGGTCCTCCAAGTTTCAAATTTGGCAAAAATGACCCTTGGAAAATTGGAAAATGGCAAGTTTGGTCCTTGAATTATTGAAACTTGTCACTTTTAGTCCTTGGAGCAACTTTTGATTTGGCGACCTAGGTCCTTTGAATTTGGAATTTGCAACATTAGTCCTTGCCATATAAAACCCTTTATACCTACTTTGGACCCCATAACAACCTTTGGACCACACCCACTTTTGACCCCCGCACAATATAACCCCACGGGTCAAATTGTGGTCAAATAAACACCCCGCGCCAAAACCCCTCCTTCACCAACTATCTCTGCTAAACCCTGCAACACTCAAGCTCTACCATCTTTCCAGCTCATGATCCACCCACCTTATCACTCCAAACACAACCTTCCAAAAGACATTAATTACTCCCCTCCTACTTCACTCAACCCTCCCAGTGGATAAAGCTCATTTTGGCACCAAAAACCTAATCTATGGCTATTATCAAACAAAGTCATCCAATGGTCTAAAAACAAGCTGGGATTTGAAGAGCGAGGTGTGAGAAGATGTTTGGAGTATATAAGGAAGCAAAAGAAGCAAGAATGAGGAGCAGTTAGTTTTAAAAAGTTTTTCTTTATGTCGTTTTTTTATAAAATGTCTTAGCTTAGTTTAAAATATGTAATAATCGTTTTAATGATTCAAACTAAGTCAAGTTATCTTTTATCTTTTAAGGATCAATTTCAAAGTTTGGTTAAAGTTCATGTCTTATGTTTCTTGTTGATTTCAGTTTCAAATTCATGCATTCAAGCTTCAAATAGCTCTTTGTTAGGTCCCATA
The DNA here is from genome assembly GCA_910596185.1 of Chrysanthemum makinoi. Lineage (NCBI taxonomy): Eukaryota > Viridiplantae > Streptophyta > Magnoliopsida > Asterales > Asteraceae > Chrysanthemum > Chrysanthemum makinoi. The sequence goes on along the minus strand of OU343217.1, from coordinate 224,911,696 downwards.
AGCTTAAATAAGCTCTATATAGCTTTTGATAAGCTTGCTTTACATTTTCAAACAGCTTTGTTCCATGGTCAATAAAAGTCAACTGAGAAAGAAATTTGGTCAAGCAGGTCTTGGAAATGGAAAAGGATGATGCAGAGGTGGATTTGGGTTAAAATAAACTAGGTTAGGTAGTGGTTTGGTTGGTTTGCTTGCATAATTTGGGCGGTGGTGAGTGATTTCTCTTCACTTTTCAAGCCATTTTGCATTTCATGCTTATCACGTGTATCTGTGGTCATCATTAGTATAAACACCTTAAATAGTTGTAATTAGGTCATTGTCACTCAGTTGATCATTATACTAGTTGGATCATGTTTAGCTAATTTAGAGTTCAAATCGGTGTTTAATAAGTGTGTTTTGGATTCTTGTTTAAACTAAATTAGAGGATAGTTCAGTGGTTATAGCCTGTTGTTGCATGTTTGTTTAGCTATATTGAACTCAATTCAGTCACCATTTGCACCCTACATAAGTTCCAAGTCAAAATTCCATTTCATCTTTCTTTAATGCTTAACTGTTATAATTTTCAAAGCCAAGTCTTGTTTTATGTTCAAAACTCATAGATATAGCTTGCACTAGGTTTAATTTATCTTATAACATCATTATCTGTCCACCATTTTGAATCAAAACTCAAAATAGTCAACATTTCATGTTTACCTTAAAAGTCAAAATTGCAAAATCTCAGTTTGGGCCAATCTAAGATGATTTTTCATGGGCTCATTTTTAAGTCAAATTCAATTAAACTTGTGATTTTAAAAGTCATCACTGTCTATTTTCTTATCCCCATTTTAGTATATTTTTGTCAATTTTATTTAAGCTTCAAAAATGCTTGTTAATAGTGTATGTGCCACGATACTTCGTTTTGTTGATACGAGATCGAACAACGAGGGCTCATCTTGGCTCATCATGAATTACGTATTTTTTGGTTCAGACATTCTTAGCCAGGTCCTCTTTAAGTTCTAGCATTTGCTTTTCAGTTTCCAGCTTATTCTTGTGCTTATTCTTCTGCTCAAAGTTAGCCTCAAGTCTGATTTTTAGCCATATGCTCAAAACCTCAAATCTTAGCAACTTGCATTCCAGTGGTTTAAGTCAGTTGTTTTTTGTTGCATTTTGGTTCTCTAAGCTTATTTGAGCTTCTGTGATCAGTGGGTGGTCTTGGGATTTTATTTGCTTATTTGAAGTGCTTATTTCATAAGCACTTTACATAGCAGTCCCATATTCTTGTACACAACCCCTGTTTTTTATATTTTTCTCAGCTTTAGAATATTATTTTAAGCTTTTCCTGAAATTTTCAGATTTTTCCAAGCTTGTTTGCTATTTTTCTGCATTTAAATTAATTTTTAAGCCTTTTTAATTAGCTTTAAATACAAAAAATTAAGAAAAGTTTCAAAAAAATAATTTTTCATTTTTATTAAGTTAAGATAAATATAAAAAGATAAAAAAATATTTTTCTAGATTTTTCCTAGTTAAATTTGTATTTTGAAATAATTTAATTAGTTTTTAATAGTTTAAAATTCATAAAAAATACAAAAATAATCATAAAAATATAAAAATAGTTTTGAAAATTCTCTTTTGTTATTTTAGACTTTTCCAAGTCATAATTTTATTTTTCTAGCTTCATTTCCTATTTTCTTGCATTTTAGGTGATTATTTAATAGTTAAAAATAGTTTTTAATTAATAATAATTAGATAATTAGTTATAAAATTAATTTTCTTTTTCTAAAAATTTTCTTTTATCATTAGGTTTGTAAAAATATCATTTTCATATTTTTAGGATTTATATTGTGTAAGTTTCACGTTTTTGTTTGTACGTTACGTAGTTTTAATTCAGTTTTATAAAAACATAAAAACAAAAACATCATTTTGCAAATAGTGATAGCGTTTATTTAATATTTTTTTATCTTTTTAATTTCCTTTAATTTGCATTTAAGCCCTTGTAGTTTATGTACTCTTCCTTAGTTATAATCATATTCAAATCCCTTTTTCCGTTCAAATCTCTCGATCACTATTCGTTGGGTGATCCATTCTTTGACATTGCGACGGGGACATAACGACCGGGAAACACTATACTCTCCAGATCTTCATTGAGTTCGTGCTTGAGCCGTTTTAAGTTTCTTACGGTCGGCCATTCACAAGTGGTCGGTTTGGGTGAGAAAACTTGACGGTTTGGCACGGATCATGGATGAACATGTTCATGGTCGAAAAAAGCTGTCATTGTTTATGTACAGATTAAATCTCTTGACATAAGATATCTAGCTTTGTTTGATTCAATAAGTAAAGGTCAGCTTATCTGATTAAGAACCAGGGAACATTTTTTTTTTTGTCGACTGCGGTTGAGAAAATATAAGATCTGTAAGAAACGGTTCAGAATTAGTGGATGTCGAAAGTAAGTTAAAATCCTCAAGTTTAACAACAAAATCTTGCAATCATTTGTAACTACATCTTCAATATAGGTTACTACAACTCCTCTAAACTGTTTAACAAACATGTTTTACTTCAAAAAGCAAAACAAAAAGAAAAAGCAACATTCTGCCACACCATACCTTAACAGCATCAAAAGTAAAGCAAACTCAAAACTGAAGTAAAGCACAAACACATGTAACATTTGAGGAGAATATATGCGTTACAAGGAAACATGGGCAATGTGCCGGGCACAAGACAAAATTCACCACAAACCGGAATAACACGAACAGTAAAACTTACCAATAACACTTGCCATATTACACCCATCGTATACAACAGACATCTAGAACACAAGTTTCACATGATTTTGAATTTCTCAGTGACCAAACAAAATAAAAAATATAAACCTCCCCTCTATGTACCAAACAAATGTATTCTATTTGGTAAAGCCATAATACACAGCTCCTAGTACTCTCCTAGTACTCTATACTCTCGTAAATGTCACAAGTTTAGAGCCCGTTGACATGCTTTTTTTTCCCGGAAAAATAAACAAGTTTTGGATAGATACAGAAGTGGGCTATCAGGTGAATGGATGTTATTTGTGAACTAGTTACAGCTCTTTGTCGTAATTAGGAGGGCTAGTGTATTCCGTTTCTTGTTCCAGAGTTACCTCCGATGAAGCAGTTGATGAGAAACCACTGTTACTCCCTCCTACACCGTCTTGAATAATCCTTGATGCTTGTGGCGGGCTCGAAGTATTTCTATGTACATCACTACTCGCGGCGCTTGCTGGTCTTTGCCCTTCCTCTGCCAATTTTCTAAGAAGATTCGTGACTGTTGGAAGAAACTTGGAGGATAAGGAGAGGATCCCCGGAAGCTGTATGAATAAAATATAAAAATGATATATCAAGAAACAAGTAAAAGAAGTTGGCGATACAAAAAATTTAAGTTCATGAAAGTCAAAACTCACAGCGCCATTGCGGAATTCCCCAGAAATATCTAGCTGGACCCACAACGCTTTAAGTAGCAAGTAAATCACAAATATAATTAGCAGCCACAAAGGATTCCTGTAAAATAAAGATTCGAAATTAGTAAAGCCACTTTTATGTATTGAGAGAAAATAATGTCGGAAAGACATAAAGATAAGAAGAACCTCAATAGAGTCATAAACTCGTTGAATCCAAGGACCACCATAGCAGCGATAGCCCATGGAGGTGGTAACCAGTTGTTGTTGCGCTTATTAGCTTCCTGAAACCGTAGCAGAACACATTAAGAATCTTGAAAGAGGTTTATAATGGTAATTTACAATTGTTCAGCAGTCAGCACTAAACAACCAGCAATTGTTCAGTTACAGCTTAATTTGGACAAACTTCACATATTTAGACATTATCCTTAGTTGGATTAAACTCAATGAGAAAAAACATACAAGCCACAACTTATCCAAGATACACATTAAAACAGAGGAACACAATACATGTAACGTTCTCGACAATAAGGAGTTCAACAAATTAAACAATCCACAATTTGCAACCAACAAAATGATTAACTTGTACGTTGGTACCTGGGAAGCAATAGCTTGAGTGATGGTATACTCGGTTTCTCTCTGAAATTGGTTCCATAATGATTTACACTGAACGGGAGTAATTAGCGTCTTTGTAACAGGAACCTGAACGTCAATAAATAAAGTCAGAAATAAGAAATATCGTCGCTCAATGCTCATACTTGGGTTGTAGATAACATGACACTATATTCAGATCTATTGGCGAAAGATGGACAGATTCTATAATATAATATTCATGTAAAAAAAGAAACCTATATGCCATAAGTAAAGTACACAAAATACCTCTTCCTATGTGCTAGAGGCCAATGGATCTGAGGTACTCTTGCCGGTGCCTTTCTTTGGATCCACTAAAGTGAGAACCAGTGTATCGCCGATAGTATCAGTCTCTTCTTCATCCAAACGAATTGCAGCCAGTACAGAGAGCAACTTTAAAGACTGCAAGATAATTATACATAAATGAACAAACTTGTACACCACGGGTTATTAAACAAATATAATATATTCAAGTTCAAGAGATTCTTACAGAAGACCGGGCAGTTTTAGATATTGCTCGAATATCTTCCTTCCCACTCCAGACTCGTGGCATTGAATCATTATCATGGTTGAATAGAGATGTAAATCTGTGTTAATATTAGATCAACAATGAGTAACAGTAAGCTATAATTGAGATTACTAAAGGTTATTCAGTCAGGGTAGAGGTGGACATAGAATGTGTGAATGGAATTGGCAACCCGGATCAACCCATTTTGACCCATTACTCAAAACGCCCGATATGCTCTTTTTCCACCTCTAACTATAACAAAAACGACACATTCATATCTACAATCATTCAGTACCTCTCTTTCATGCGGTACAAAACTTTGGTTGCTTCTTCTCTTATCTTTTCTTCAACTACTCCTCTTCCATAGTTCTTCAATTTTGAAATCATATCTTCCTTGTCTTTTTCATCAATTTCAAAACCAGAAAGTGCATAAACTAATTAACTATCTGAAACTACAAGAAAGGAAGGTTGCAGTTCAAACAGATCTAGATTACACAAATCAATTGAGTACTCTCTTTAAAGATTATGAATACAAGTCGATATTACCTCATACAATGCAGTAAGTTCAGACAGCTTCGCAGTTCGAACTTCAGCAATATGCGAATCTAAGTCCCGTGAAAATATCCTTTACTTTAGCTGAGTCCCACTTGGCTTGCTTGATTACAGCATATGTACATTCAGTGTATCAGGTCAACGAATATGAGTGAGATGTTCTACAATGTTTAACTAGCCACATATTTTAGATGGCAAGCTAAATTATCGGTCAGATATCAAACATGCTTCTGAATAAGAGAAAATAGAGGAATCTTGCACACCAAAAGGGAATGGTGATATACCTACCTTCACATTGTTCATCAAATAGTTTTGTGAACTTGTTAATGCAGTCCCGAGCAGCAGCTGCAAACCCTTGTCCGCTATTTAAAGCATCGCTAAGTGCTTTTTTGAAGTTATCGAGTGTCCCAGATCTTATGTGTTCCAACATCAATTGGTAGGCTGGTTGAACAAGCTGAATATAACACAAGACACCAGCCAATTAGAAAAATAGAAATGAATCACATTTAGCAAATCCCAACATGAACAACCAACAAGAAAAACATTACTTGTAACAATTTCTCTTCCAATTGTTTTCTTTTTGAAGATCTGACACTTTCTTCAAAATATGTAGCCTCCTCATCATAGCTGAAAACAGGTTATTGAAATGCATGATAACTCAGCAGTGAGCAGTCATAAACGATTTAAAAACAGGTAAATCAACAGACTCCACTTACCTAGATAAACACTTTTTTCCCCTCGAGATGCAAATATTACTGCGTAATACTTGTGTTGGATTTGATTATCTGAAATAGTATCAGATTGTGAGTTCAAATCTTAGAGATCTCCATCTGTCTCTTTAGTTTGTTCACATTCAGGTTTGCAGAAAACAAAATTGAGTTCCTTTGTCTGTCTTTACTCCTATGCAAACTATTTGGTTTGCTAGAAACATACAGTATCGAACAAAAATAACCATCTATGTGCAAAAATGGCTGTCAAAATATTACCATCTATTAACATGAATCGAACAAAATCTTACCTAATCAACCAGAAAAACAGTATATCTAACACCTAAAAACTAGACAAAACCAGAATAAGCATACATGGGATATTACAAATTATCATCTGGATGACTGGATGTATATCTGTAGAAGTCACATGGATCTTTCAAATATGTCAAAAACTATGTCATTTTATTACAGCTTACAGTCCTATATCCAAAAGTTACATGTCTGTAAATATTCATAAACTGTTGTGAAAATGGCAATTCTTATAGATCTTCAGGTGACAAATAGCATGGCATTGTCACTCACCTTACATATGTATACCATCTCAGCCTCACTTCTGGACTCTAGCATAGCAAAATTTTCCTGATTAAGTGGTTTCTACCCAATAACAGGTCTTAGTGCACAATATCCTCTTCTAATTGTTGCTCCAAAAAAAATCCTCTTCTAATTGATTTAAACTTTTGGTCTGTGTGATAAAGCCGTACCTAGTCCCTAGCAACTTGATGAAATTTACACTACTTTCTCACCGAAGCACCATTTTACTATTCTTTCCCCAAATCCTAACTCTTGAATGTAAATACAAACCATTTTGTCTCAAATGATCTAATATCGGACAACATCAACTTTTTAGATGTCAGCCCATATCAGTTCTTTAGAATAAACCAACTACTAGCTTGTCACCCTGTTACTTCCTAGTTCCTACCAACAATCCTGCTTTGTGTGTTCAGTAATGTCCAACTACAGAACTCCCTGGCCGTTATCATGTCAGACAGCAACCAAGGATACATTTTGTTTGGTAGCAGCAAAAAGATAATTTGATTTACCTCCGTTAAAAACTTGAAATATGCCATACTAATAACGACAAAGAAAAATATTACAGTAGCATATATATAACTTTCACTGTATTTGGAGCAACAACTGTTAACTACATTGTTTCCAATAATTACATAAATCTAGAAGAAAATTGGATCATAAGCACGGGGGTTAACATTCCTAGGAGATGTGATGAACTTGAAATACACCAATAAAAGAAGATGATCAAATGGATTATCAATACAAAGCCACATATCAAAGTTCTATATAACACGAAAATAATCTGTAAGCACACCTTTGTGAGTTTGTAAGCTACATTTACTGTACATTGCAAAACCCAAATTATACTAAAGACAAATGAGGCAAAACTGGTAATGTTTTATTCTATAGATATTTGATACTTATAGTAAAACCTCAAGCAAGAATCATGGGGATCTAAATGAAGGATCTTTAAATTTTAAAGGTGTAAGTGAGTATAGTATTGAGGAACAAGGGGCAATTATTCCTTGTTACCAAATCTCTTAGCAATAATTGGTCGGACATCTTCAGCTTCAACCAGGGTCTCTAGAAAAGGAAGTAATGAAATTAGTGCGCGATCTGATGGATCATCAAACCAACTCTTTATTGGGATCCCATTATTGACTTGTAATCGGAAAACCTGAAACAACCACAAGTAGGTAAGAGTCTGAGATAGCTTTTAAGAAAACAACCACAAGATGGGAGTGTTTGGATTTGTGTTTTGAAAATTATGAATTTTATATCAGCTGCAACAAAACTGAGTATGCAAGGGTATAACAGCTTATTTACCCCTTCTTTTAACCAAATTTGAAAGACTTCTACTCACATTTAGTAATACGTCTTACTTATCACAACAATATCCTTATTTATCAATATTACAAACTCTCTAATATCTGATTATTACAACTTCAAATAACAGAAGCACATCCGGACACTATTCTAAAGGCTATTTTAGTATGATTATCTAATTCCGTTTAATGATAATTTTCCAAATCGCACATCCAAACACCCTCTATAACTAGCAGATGAAGTTCAATACATCAAACATCCATTTTCACAACAACAAAAAAGGTTAAATAAGCATACCACCAAGGATAGTACATGAAAGCTAATGAGCGATCTACCTGTGGGGAATTGTCGATTATGACAACTTTGGCAAGATCAACACCTAAAACGGTTAGATCCTTGGTATAACCACCATCTGCAAAGATACACGACTCTCTATAAGCTCGACGAGATATTATCTTTCCATCAGGATCCAAAATATCCAGAAGTTGCTTAGCATAAATGCTTTGACTGGCTGTGAAAACGACAATATGAAACATTGCCGAGACTTTCTCCAAAAATGGCTTTTAGGTGAGGTCTTTGATTCACATACACAGTATGCTCCTTCGAAATAGAAAATACTGGAAATGTGAAATCTGCATCGTCACAGTGTTCTAGTGAAGAATGGACCATTGTTTCTGAACACCAAAAGAACAATTATACATGTTAGTTACTAAACAGTTCGAATGGAAGTATGAAACAATCTGATGTAAAAAGAAAAGGATTTTTCAGTGAGTGCTTTACCTAGTTCTTCTAGATCAAATTCATCGTCTTCATCATCAAAGTCGAATGACCACAGATCATCCCGGGGCTTAGTGGTTAGAGGTGATGCAGATGAATCAGATGAATCACTCACCTTCTTCACCACTCCGCTCATCTTTTAATTTGTTCTTTCTCTCTCTAAATATTGAAGAAACCTGATGACTGACGGAATAGACTCTAGCCCTATTACGCTCTGTTCTCGACTTTATTTTTTGAAGGAATGGAAGGGGGAGAAGATGGATAAGGTTAAGATGGATCTCAGGTTTGTGGGAGTATTTTGTAAGACTATGTTTATCAGTTAGGTTGCCAACCCCAAAGAATATAAGTACAAAATAATATTATTTTAATCTTCGTGTAACAATACAGATAAAACTACGACCCGCACGCTCCTCGCAGAATCACTAACACTACAGTCTCTGTTAGGAATTGGAAATTTCATGTTAAAGTGTTGGTCACCCCAATTATGGTCTAGCATATGTTAGCTCGTAGACGTGTCGTTATTTACGTTATTTAGTAGTTAATTAGTTGGTTTGTAGTGTAGTTTAGTTTAGTGTAACACCGTGGAGGAAGGACGGGTCTTTACCCCCTGTATGCCTGATACACAGCCCGACGGGAGGGCGTATCATTTGTAACTATAAATACCCCTTCCATCCTTGGAAGGGGTGGTGCTTTTCTTTAATCTAACCTTACATTTGTTTATTTCTCTCTCTAGAAAACACCCTCTCATCTCTTCATCTCTCTAAAATGGCTATCTTGTTTAATCATCTACCTAGACCACCCGAATCATCTAAACAACATAAAATATATACGATCCTACAATTGGTATCAGAGCCAGGTTGTGTTGTTTGTGTTGATTCGAATGGTTTTTATACGGTTTTTCATAAGCGGTTTGTATGGTCGTGTTTGATGCGGTTTGACATGTGTTTTATGATGTTGTTTAATGTTTGTTGAGGTTTGATTGTGTGGTTGTTAAGCTGTTTTTAAACAATATGTTTATTGGTTTTGAGCAGTTTTTATGGATTGGTGAATCTGGTTCGAATAGCTTGAGAAGTTTTATGATTTATCGTGTGTTTGCTGTTATGAAAAGTTTTGAGTTTGTCTAAAACTGTTCTTGTATGAGGTTTGTGGTCCTTGTTATGTGCGGTTTGTAGTCCTGATTCTTCGAAGAGGTTTGTGTCAAAATCTGTCCAGATTCACTGAATCCAATATGCGATTTGTGTCAAAATGCTTTTGAGAGTTTTGTCTTAAATTAACATGCGATTTGTCAGTTCTCAGTCCATATTCAATGTTCTAAATGCGGTTTGTGGCAAATTGCTTTTGAGCAGTTTGTCAGTTTTCTGTCCAGATTCAATGTTCAAGAAGCGATTTGTGTCAATACTTTATTTATGATGCGGTTTGCCAAATATTTTTTGCATTTTGATGAACAAGAAGAAGCGACTTGTCTCCTTATCAAATAACCAACCATATACCAAATACAACTCATCATAAGTCATGCTCAAATCTGAACCCATCCGCTTATTACTACTATCATTTCATCCTACCTATCAAACAAGACTCTACACTAATCTGAAAATAAAAATCCAAGGATCTCAGGCTCTTCTATTTTCATGGTTTACAAAGAATCATCAATGATTTTTTCGAAATCCATTCAACCACTAAGAATAATCTTCATTGATCAAATTTTTTGATGATATTCGACTATAAAGAAACGAGTCTAACAAGTGTGTTAACTCTAAATCTTTAGCTCGTTTTATTCACAAACAACTAAGAATCGGTAATGGTACAAGAGTTCATTGATCTCAGTCTTTCCATCTCTTTCGTGACATTCTTGCTCTTATCGAGACATTTGAAGGCCATCACACGAAAGTGAAAATTCCATCATTGATCTAATACTTTTGATAATCTCCGAATTTATAGAAATGATTGCAACAATATTGTTGAATCAAATCCGTGATTCGTTATTCGTTAAAAGAACAAAACAAAGTATGTGATAATAAACGAATTCAAGAAAGAAGACTCACAAGAATGCTAATACATGTTTCTCGGTTCGTTTTCTAAAAGGCCAAGATCAATACCTACCTTTAACCATCCCTGTGGCTAAGTCGAATCACGTACGGCTCATGCCATCTCTGTGGCAGTTACATGTCCCTCAAGCCTTTCACTATGGCGAGTGTAATTGAACCAAATGTTCATTCGTGGGTGCTTAGGTTTTGTACATGATTCGTATTGATGTTTGTGGAATATACGGTTGATATCAGATTTAAGAGACAAAAATGATAAAGGAGATTAGGTTTTGATAATGAATCTGTGATAATGAGGGGCGGACTGATTATTAGGATAGGGTTTGAGATGATATTATTTGTGATACAGGAGGGATGGTTGTGTTTGATTGTGAGAGAGAAAAGGGGGAGTGAGTTTGGGAGACTTATTAGGGTTTGTGTGAGATGTGGTTGCCCTTTAATACCCGATTAATTAGGGTTGAGATTACTTGGGGTGTGTGGTGTGTATGGCAATTTGGATCAAATTGGGCCTCATGGTTATTTAGAATGGAAAGGATCAGTTGGTGCTTATGTGGATCAAGTATATTGTGCTCATGATTTGAAGAGTTATTTGGTAGATGGGTTGTGATCAATATTAATTGGATCTCATGGCTCTTGTTCTTGGCGTGTGCATTTTAACAATTTAAGTGATCCACGGGATGCTATAACACAAAAGTCTTATTTTGAATCTATACGTTTTATGGCTACAAGGTAATTGTATGTCATGGGATACGGATAATATTGACCTTATGTGATGCTTTAGCATGGGTTAAATTGTTAATTGGTACGGACTTGGAACTGAATGTGGGTGTTTGGACTTGGAGTTTCATGAGCTTTGACTTGGATGATTGGTTTTATTTTCATTAACCGGGCCTCGATTACTACATATAACCAAGTTGGGATCATACACATGGTTGGGACAGATGGGCTTCTCATGAATTGGACTTTATGTGAGTTGATTTATGATGAGATTTGAGACGTGCGTGACATAAATTGATCATGAGATTTGTGATAATATGATTTGGTGTAATGATGAGATTCGTTGTGTTATGCAATTTGATACTTTGGTGTATGCATTTTCACGAATAATATTATGTCACGACTTGAATTGATGGTTGAACAAAGTTGACTTCGGGGTTGTTTGTTCGGTATTTCTTATTTGGATTTGACGTGACATTTTCCGGGCGCGCTTACTTATTTTCGTCTTCTTTCTTTCTACCCTTCCGCGAAGATAACTTGTTTGGGCATTTATAGAGTGTGATAAGGACTTGGCTATTTAGTTACGTTTGTGATTCTTTCTCGCTTAACCCACAACGTAGCTATCACTTCGGTGTCTCACTCAGTTGAGAATGTCAAGAGGTTTTGTACATTGGGTACACCGTTTCCTTTTCACGAGGATTAGTACAAGCTTAAGTAACAAATCTGGGGAATTCTACTTCATGATCAAGTTTGGTATATCGGGTTTACTTCACCAAGTGGTCACAACAATAGCCGTCAGAGTATGTGGAAGATGTGTTTACCAAAGTGTTGAATGGATGAGATGTGATCAGCAATGCCCCTGAGATATTTAGAATGTTTAAGATACCTCATAGTCTAAGCAAATATTTTCAAGAATCCTTAGTGTCTTTCATGATTTTTCAAGATGTTTGCTTATGACAAGAACCTTTCGTGCAAATGGTCGTACACGTGATGATGCTTCCAAAAGTTCGAAACCATCATGGGGAAGAAACGTGTACTTTGATGTTTTACGGTCAACCTCTGGGGAAGTAGTCTATGCTACTCGACTTAGTATGGTTTGTGAAGTTGTCTACATATGGGTAAAGAATTGTTGATGATGTTGTTGATCTTGGAGAATGAACCGCTGCATGTTCCCCTAAAAACAGATATTCACCGAAACCAAAGTTGTCATAACACGTTCAAAGCAACATTGTTTACTGTTTAGTCTTGATTTTATAAAATCCCGCGAAAGAAACTATTTCTCGGTTTAAATCATAGACTTGTAAAATCCCGTGACAATTGAAACATCCTGGTAATAGTAAAGTGCATTTTCGGATCTATCTTACGGTTTATTCTTGGTTTTGTAAAATCCCGCGAAAGAAACTATTTCTCGGTTTAAACCATAGAATTGTAAAATCCCGTGATGATGGAATCATCCTGGAGAAAGGAAAGTGTATTTCGGGATCTTTTCGGATGCTGGTGCTACAGTTTCTACCTCGAAGATGGGATAAAGAGTGTACTTCAGGAATTGGATGTGTGTTTGGATTTTCTTCATGACAGTTTGGTTATTTCAAAGTTTTACGGGGTTATGTGCTTTTAACCATGGTCGGGATGAAAAACATTATCATAGTTCACTTAAAACTTCAAAGGAGGCTAGATTTGAGCTCTTAACCAGAAGATGTGACAACGGGGTTAATTCACTATTATTTATTTGAGGTTGAAGTGAAATATCACGGGCGAGTGTACTTAGTATCTGAAGGTATCGGGGATGGTTGGATGAAGATTCTTCAAGATCCTTGTTCTAGCTTATTATCAAAAACGAAGACTTGGAAATCTAGTTATTGTTTGGTGACTTTTTCTTTTTCTTTTACCACTTGGGGGAATTGGGCTCTTACCACCACAAAATAACTATCACTTTAAGGAGTTACGTTGTAGTGCTCAGTGTCACATTCAATTGTGGATTTTCAAGATGTGATGTACGTCTTATACTTGATGGTTGGTTGGATGAAGAGTATAGAGTACTTAGAGATTCAATGGAGGATGAAGTCTCGGAACCGCTCTTTGTTACATATGTGCAAGTTTAAGTCACGAGTTTGGGATAGTTTACTGTGGTCAAATTCATCATATTGGGTTTTCTCCATCAGCTGTCATGACAAAGAGCCTACTGAATGATAATGGTGATGATTACACGTTTTGCCAAGAGATGATGAAAAGAAGAGAAATCTTCTTATGACGTTTGAACACAATAGTTCAAGCCTAGTACTCTAAAGAAAAGAAAAGTGTAAGTTTCAGTGCGCTTTATCTTCCGAAGAAGAGAAATCTTCTTATTTATGACCATTCTCATCAACATGTTTCATACTTTTTCCATGCGCGTACAATTATCAAGTGAACCGAACTACCATTACTAGTCTTATTCCACTTGCTCAATTAAAATGGCGATGGCGACATCATTTGCAACCTTCGAGGGGGAGAAGTGTGAAGAAACTACATTATGAAGATAATCACTTGTTTAATTAAGAATGGCATCTCCGTATGCAAATCTTGAGGGGGAGAAGAAGTATGATAATTCTACATGTTGAGTTATATATGAGAATATATGGTCATGCGGTTCCTAACTTATGTAAGAACCGAGCTTCTTCTTATCGGGTCATCTTTACATGGAGTTTCTTCTAAGAGCCGTTAGTTGACATCTTCTCACGGACTGATGAGTTTATTGACAAAGTGTTTCCGGTTAATGCTTCACGTACACATCAATATGATGATTCTGAACATCTCTCTGTTCTTGTTTGATGTGATTGGTAGTTTGGTGTTACCATTTAGTGTGTTCGTTGCGGGCTGATTACTGATTTCCTTGATGGACATCTTTCTGTTCTTTTTTGATTGGGAGGGATTTGTGTTAAGGGGATTTGCAAGAGGTAAGTTAATTGGGATGCTTTTTTGGTGAAATGAAGATGTTAACCTTTTGATCCCCAAACGGACAATCTTGAAGAAGGTCGAGTCTACAGTCTGTTCTACATTTTCTGTTGCATGCTAGAAGACTAAAGACGAGTTGCATTTGATTATCTAAAGACTTCTTCCTAATCTAGGCATTTATCAAACAGATTGTCGGTTTAGGGGAGAGCACTAATTGGGGGAGAGTGAAAAGACAAATTTAATCCCCAATTAGACTTGCTCACACTGTACTTCAGCAAGTTGATTCTCACAAAGACTTCATGCGATCTTCTCAAAAGATTTCTAGTACATGAGCTTACAATGTGTTGCTGATTCTGAAGTATCAAAACCAGCAAGGGGAAGGAGACACACATCTAAAAGCACAACGAGTACACTTGACGAACTTAATTCTTCTAAGTGATTGAAGATATCCCGGGAAGACAAATGTCATGACCGCAGAGAAACTCAGTGTTTGACTCGTGACTTCTAGTGTTCTAATTCCAACTGTGTGTGGGAAGAGATCGAAGAGCAAATTTCTGAAGATAAAAGAGGTACACAAGTGTGTGATGATTTCGATGCTATCACAATCATCAGGGGGAGAGATTGTGAACATTGGGGACGCTCAACTGTTTCACTTGAGTGCTTAATCGATGATTCAGAGATATAATCACTTATTCTGGAGTTGACATCCGCAGAGATAGTCATCCGCAGAGATAATCAGTGATTCGGCTTGCTTCTTCAATGTTATCGGTTATTCTCTCTTTGGGCATTTGGGTACTTCGGGTTCTTGAGCTTCATACACTATCATCAGGGGAGAGAAAATGTGACACACAAAGAAATTTTCACCAAAATTTAACTAATAAATGATGATTTATTTTTACTAAACCAAGTCATTAAGCATGCATAAGCTTTACCTAATCATTTGAGTAGTTTACTCACATACAGTAGATAACTGCATCACTTTTGCATTCATATCATTTTATGAATATTTCATTTTTGTCTTATGATTTAAATTGTGAGACGAGAGGTTATCTCGTTTACCCTCGACCGACACTGCACGCGTACCGACACTATGATAAGGGCAAACAAAACAAATAATAAACTCTCGTAATGGAAAATATTACTCAGACAATAATATCTCAGCAATGTATCCATAAGTTATTTCGTTATAAAAAGTGTCAAATGATAATACATCCGTCACGGTTTTAATTCACGGAACTCAAAGTATTTAACTCAACTCACACTTAAGATTCTAACATTCATCAATATAAGTTATCACTCTACAAACTAATACATATGTAATATAACTCTTATACTTACATTTTATATAAACTTTACAAAATTTAAAATAAACATATACATTCTTTTGTCTTTCTCTCTTGGTTTATCCGCCCCCCCTACCCACCTTTCCATTTTGTCGTGACTTATCCTCACACACACACATCCGCACGTTTACTTTCCTCAAATGAGGATAACACCAAACTCCATCTTCCCTACAAAACACATCTTCACCTAAGGCTCTCCCATTTTCGTCCATGTCAACGCAAAAACCAAAAGGAGGTGATATAAGTGGGTCTTACAAGAGCACCTTTCCATCTCACTTTGTCCATCCATGGCCAAATGGTGTTTGTTTTTGTTCCCCTGCTGCTGCCTCAGTCCACGCCGCCCCATGGTTGGGTCAAACCCTCCATAGGATAGCTATGGAAGCATCATATGTCCCTTTCTCCTTCATGTTTTTCTGGGAAGAATCTCAAGGTGTAAAGGTGTGAGTGGTTAGAGAAGGACTTTAGCCTAATGTGGTATCTCACCAAGTCCCAAGGAGAAAAGGTGAGGTCAAAGACCTTCTATGAAGTGTTCTATTTCACCAGTTGAACCTAGAGAGTCTCTCATTCACCATTCACTTAACTCATTCAAAACTCTTTCACTTGTGGCGCTAAGCATCAATTTCTGGTTGGGGTTCGAGTCAAGAAGAGTTGAAGTTGAGTCTGGTTTCGAGTTCACTTTGTGTTGTAATCGGGTTGCATCATAAAAGTGTTTCCTTCTTTGTGTCGAGACTCTCATCTAGTTTGTAAGAATCCTTAATCTTCTTTTCTTGCAACTTGTACCTTTCTTTATGTATTTGTGATTTATAATTCGAACATGGGTCATATCTTGTTTGGTGTCTTAATGATGAAATGTTAAGTTTAGTATCTTGTAACAATTTATGCTTGTGACTTTCGGGTTATGGGGTTGCTACCATATCGATGCTACATTGTTTACTCATTCCTACTCATGAAGTTATCAGTCGACACCCATGATGCTCACATTCTGTTGATACGAGCCTTACGTTAAAACAACCATTTTTGTGTTAGGATTCGTCTTTGTCAATAGTTTTGTTAATTCGTTTCTGTCAAAGTAGGCATCAATAAAATATGAAAGTTAAGTTTTATAAAGATTTCGAGTCACATTGGTATCGAGTCTGGCACTTGTTGTTAGTTGATTTGTTGCTAAATCTAATGATGTCAATCTGGTAATGAGAACTGATATGTGGGATTCTCCTAAACCTTTGTCAAACTTTTGGTCGAAACGGGTCAATAACAACTTAAGAAATCTTACACCACCATGTTTAGATGCATACTTAGGTTGGTGTAGTCAAGTGTGATTGTCACGTTAGCCGAAGCTAGAGTGATCCCGGAATAGAATGTGCTAGTCGAATCCCTTTTGAAACAAATTCCTTCATAGTCTTTTCCTTTTGTTATCAGCTAAGAAAGAGCATAAACATAGTTATTCTCATTAAGTTCATACTAGTCCTAGAAATAGAAACGTTTTGAAAGTGTAAGTGAGTCGACAACCTCGCTATGGTAGTACCATGGTGTTGGGGTCAAATGCTTCCTGGTCAAGAGGTCTCGGCTTCACCAATTGGAGCATGAATGATCGAGTGTATCCCGAGCCAAGTTGCTCACGTCAAGCTCTCGTAACAAAAGATATATTCATGACAATAAAATCTGGAAATGGGATGTTGCCATGTTGGTATATGTCTTCTAAAAATTTGAGCAAGGACCTGTTGTGCAAACCTTGTTGGATCAGCCCAAGCCATAAAGCCATGTCTTTCTAAAAGGGTTTTGGTTAGTGTTGGGCTCAGCCCAAACCCGATACCCTAAATACAACGATACCGGGCCACAACCCATGAGGATTTCGGGGTATTCGTGGGTGGTTAAGCGAGTAGGCAAAAATAAAACGTATAATGTACACCGGGACTAAATTATAAAACTAAACTTATTTCCGCGTATTCTATCCTTTCATTTCGTTACATATTGAAATAACATCAAGGGTAAATAGTCTCAATACAAGTAAACATGTGTAAAGGTTCGACATAAACAACAAGTGCTTAAAACATGTCTCACTTAATAAAGTCTACGTCAAAGCTTAACGTCAATGTGTAAAGATATGTATGTCAAATAAAATCTCTAGTTGAGAACACTAAATATTAAGGACAAATCTTAATAATTAAATGAGGACTACTATATTATTTTGTCAACTAATAAACTTGAGAGTCTTCAACTTTAACTTAAGTATTTTCTAAACTCAAATAGAAAATGAACCAACTTTAATTTTGACAACACCATTATAGTGTCAACGTGAAAAGTATATATACATTTATATACTTACTAGAAAAACCTTTCAATTATTTTTTTTTACAAACTAAACTTTGGTCTTAATACAATTATAAAAACAATTGAACTATTTTAAGTAAATTATACTTAAAACAATGAACTAAAACATTGCCCTCCTTATCTAGGTCGCGTGTCGGTGCCGTTTCACAACAAACACTAAATCCCGCTTTTGGATTGCATTTTGCTAAGGTGAGTCTCATAGCCCCTCTTTTACTTGATAAATTGTTTTATACTATTGGGGTGAGAAAATATGCAAAACCTTTTCATGGACCTAAACTACTGCTTGTTTACTATTACGTGGTGTAGCCTAAGCCCTTATGTCCCTAGAGAATGCCCCTTTTTCATGAACCGTCAATTCCCCATTGGGAAGCGCGAATGTTATAAATAGATCTATTGAGGGTGACTCCTCCGTTCGGTTGGCCATGCTTAGGCCAAGGCGAAACGTATACCATGTCGGAATCGAGTGTTGAGGGACAAAACACTCGCTATGGGCCCCTATATTGTATGATATCTGTTAGCATACAGGAACTGTCGTAGCATCGGTTGCATGAACTTAGAGCTAACGTAATAGACATTCATCCATATAACATTATATTCGTTGTAATGATTATATGACATTGCTTTGGTCCAAACTTACTGTTTTAACTTAAACCTATGAACTCACCAGCTTTTAGCTGACCTTTTTAGCATATTTTTCTCAGGTGCTTAAGTTATGTTTCATGGAGGCAAGGCAAGAAGCGGGTTAATGGTCGTAGTAGTATTAAAGAAGTGTTTTTACACAAACTGATGTTTTTAAATTGGGACCACTGAACTTATGGGATGTGCCCATTTATTAAAACAATGTTGTAAGACAATGTCTTAAAAATGTTTATGAAATTAAAACGGAGTATGTATTCCGTTCTTTATTACTTGTGTTGTGATCACCAATTCGTAACGCCCCAAATAACACGTATGCTTCCGCTAAACAAATTTGGGGGTGTTACTGATTGGCATCGAGCCAAGGTTATAGAGAACTAGGTACATATAAATCCTAAACTATAACTACTTTTTACAAAAACATCATACTACGACCGTCAGTTGCCGCTTGCCTTACTTGCCATACTACTTAGAATTCATTTAAATAGGATTGCATGCTTTAATTCCTATTTACTAGTGCACTATTTCATATTCATCATGAGTACTTGATTCCTCCCGAACTACCTTCTTTTATTTCTCCGTCACACAAATCAACCGCTTGTGAACGGTCAACCGTAACAGATGATAAAAGGGCGACAGCCCGGGAGAGAATGCAAGTTTACCAAGGACTTAAAATATCCATGGATCGTTTATGTCCTGGTGAGGCGTGATAATCCACATACAATGACTTGTGAATGCTGAAATGATATAGAATGTACAAAAACAGGAATCTGATTGACTAACACTAGGAATGTGAATAGTAATAGCTCTATCACAGCTACGTCAATAAAAACGTGCAATCAGAAACCTAAAAACGATTATAACTATAGTAGGGATTTGCATGTCTTAGCGACTTAAATGCAAATTAAATAGAATTAAAAAGTTAAAATCTATTAAATAAACGCTATCACTATTTGTACAATGATGTTTTTGTGATTTTATAAAATAAAATGACTTAAATAAACTATATTAACTAAAACATAATCCTAAATTATCTAGAAACGTTACTTAAAACTAAAACAAGCGTTATGTACGAAAATTACGCTGGAGCGCAAGACAAAACGTAAAATTTATGAAATAAAAGGCCTACGAGTGTAAAACTAATTTTATTACATACTATATGATAAAAGAAAATTTTAGAAAAAAGATTTATATTTTTTAGACTTTTATATTTTTTATTATGAATTAATTACTATAAAACACTAATTAAATGTTTAAAAATACTAAAACTTATTGGAAAAATCTGAAACTTTTTGTAAAAATACTTTATAACAATACTAAACTAAGAAAATTGAAAAAGATGAAAAAGCTACTTTGAATAAGCTAGAAATAAGCTTAAATGTTCGTATAAGCTAAATGAGACAAAGGAGGTTATATATTTGTTTGTGCAAAGTATGACCGAGACAAGTCCCAAGGGAAATTGGCATCCAGGTACACACTAACGCGCGCTCCAAAGGGGAGGTCTCAGGTTCGAGCCGCCTACCCCCTTTTGCCAAACATTTTATTTTTTGATTTTCTTTTGCAAAACTGTATATTAAGTAAAAATATGGAACTTTAACAAAAACAACTTTTTCAAAACTTGGAAATAAGCTCTATGGGAGCTTATTTCCATAACAGTTGGCATATTAAGCCTAAAGCTTCTAAATATAAGCTGTCACTAGGTTAAAGCTTGGACTTTGAGCTTTTCTGTTTTTAGGACTAGTATATATACAGATAATATATAAATTTAACAAAAATGAAAGTTTAAAACTAAGAAATAAGCAAATTATGGGCTTATGAATCATTCAGCTGAGCTTATGGGCTCACAGTGGACTCATAAGCTCACACTAAGCTTGAAAAAGCTATGAAATGGAAATAAAAGCAAAAGGTATGCATGTACAAGTATAACAGGCTATAATATACAAGCTTGTACACTAGAATAGAAGCCAATAAGCTCATACAAGCAAATAAGCACTTCCAGTGCACTACATATCCAAACACCCCTGCTACTATTTGTAATGGCCATTTAAGCTGATAGAATAAGCTTGAAATACCAAAATGAGAATTGAGATAGCAAGATGGGTTGGTTGGGTTTCCAAAAAGCTAAAAATCCATATGTGAGGTTCACAGATGAGCTTAATAGAAGCTTATGAAAATGCTATTATTTCACTGAATTCTCAGTGAATACTGAGAAATGGGACAACCAAAAAGCTAGATGCAGCCTTGCTTAACAAGCTGCAAAATCTAATTTAAGCATAGGAACCTATAGTCTAGTGGGTTAGCTTCCAAAAGAAACTAAAATCACTAGCTAAGTCCTAGGAATAAGCTTTTGGCTTGCTTATGAAGAAGCTATGAGTTCACTGATTTCTTAGTATACTCAGTGAATTGGTGATAAGTACAAGCTCCTTGCAGACCTTATTAATAAGATGCAAGGTGGAATTTAAGTGCTGGATCATTAAGTTGGGTAGATCAGCTTTACAAAAGACTAAACTACACAAGCTCATGACCATAAATGAGCTTATTAGAGCTATAGGTAATGGTGCAAGTCCAAACAGTTGGACTGTTGTGAGTGGGCAAACTATAAGCTCTAAAGACTTATCAAATAAGCTCATAAGAGCTCAACCAGCACTAAGACATTGAGTATGATAGATTGGCCTCACAAGAAGCTAAAAATCACAAGCTCAAGCTAAGTGGGGAACTTTTCATGAACTAGGAAAAACAACTCAACTTCCACTGTTTGCTTCAGTGGAAGGAGTAATATGGGACAAAAAGGAGGGATGGATTAAGCTAATTAAATAAGCTGAAAATGGAAACAAAAGCAAACATATAACAACTAGGCCATACAGGCTACACAAAGAAGCTAAATACACCAGCTATGGTCAAATCCACAAGCTTTTGCAAGCTTGTGAACTTGACAGGCCTAGCCATGGTGCAGGGCATGTTTTTTGAACAGGTATCTAAAATAAGACTGAAAATAAGCTATTAAAAAGCTAATTAAAAGTAAAATTATATTTTTCTTATTTAGATGAGCAGCAAAATTTTAACATCCTAGAAGTTTATAGACTAAATCTTAAAATTGAACACACACTAAAATTATACATTTTATTCAAAAAAGACTATTTTGAAAAATTGACTTTTTACAAGAACATAAAAGTTTGACTAAAATGAACTTAGGATTTAATCTATGGACTGAATATGATATAATAAGCTATAATAAGATGATATTAAGCTATGTTTACAAGTTTTAAGCTAATACTATGAATTTCACAATCTAACTCTTTAACAGTAAACTGTTTAAGCAAAATTAAAAGAGATTTGACTTTTGCTAAACTAGGACTGAAATTAATGTTTGAACTGAGCTAGATAATGCTAAAGTGACATGAAACAATTACAAATAACAACAGATAGACACTGGAATCCTTATTTATCAGCAAATCCAAACAATCCTTTAATATTCACTTGTCACATGAACTTCAAAGTTTTTAATGAATTTGAGTCTAAACTAGATTCCATACATTATATTATAACATATTAAGACTATATGAACATAAAACTTTAAGCATACAGTCAAGAAACACAGACTTGTCAAATTTGCATTTTAACTGAGTAATTTCCAATTTTATGCACAAATGAATCTCAATAAACAAACTGCTTATATTAAGTTATTATAACACTAAATAATCACACAGGAACATGAAAACATAGAAATCAAAGCATAAAAAGTAATAAAACAAGAATTGGTAAAAATGGCTTACAAATGAGAATAGGACTGAGACCCAGAACACATGGACAAGGTTACACCTATTAGCTTACCAATAAGCTCCTAATACCCATAGCATTCTAAATTCAACCCTGCTTCATCATCTTCTTCATGATCACACCATTTTTGATTTTTTTTAATGATTTTCTCCATTTTTAGTATTTTCTGAATTTAAAGGTTATACTTGTTTAAATGAATCTAAAAGCTTAGTGAGCTTTTGTCAAGAGCTTATGCAAGCTAAAGAATCCTTAAAACAACTATATAACTTGAAATTAAAACGACTTGAGAAATAAAGAAAATAAAGCAAAACATGGAAATTAAAAGTAACTTGTAATTAAACTGGAAATAACATTCATTACACTAATTTGAGAAATAAAACAGCATTAAAAACATTAAAAGACAATAATTTAAAGAAAGCTTTTTAAAAAACTACACTACGTGAACAATGGTAAAAACCAAAGTTGGTTTCTTCTCTGTCTTTCTTCCTCCTTTTATACTCTAATAATGTTCCACGTGTCCTCTTGAGCAGATCCCACCACTTTGTTTGGCCAATGGGAGTGTTTTGAGTGCATTGCCTGTTTTATCAATTTTGGCGGGAAAGGCACCATTTGACTTCTGTGGCTTTTTTACTGCAACTAGGGGGGGTGAGAGGTGTGATGATGAGGGGGTTGAGGTGTGGAAGAGATAAGGGGAAAAGGTGAGGTGATGGGAGATGTGTTGGGAGTTGCAGTTGCAGGCACAAGTGGAGAGGGGAAGGAGGAGGTGGAGGGAAAAGGGAAAGGGTGAGGTGTTTGACTAGGGGGTTCAAAAACAGGCTAAA
Organism: Chrysanthemum makinoi; assembly: GCA_910596185.1. Classification (NCBI taxonomy): domain Eukaryota; kingdom Viridiplantae; phylum Streptophyta; class Magnoliopsida; order Asterales; family Asteraceae; genus Chrysanthemum; species Chrysanthemum makinoi. The sequence goes on along the minus strand of OU343217.1, from coordinate 224,888,628 downwards.
GACAGGGGTCCAAAATGTGTCAAGGGTCCAAAATTGGTTTGAAGGTTTTAATATTGGAGGGACTTAAGGTGTAAATTCTGAAACTTCAAGTACCTAGGCTGCCAATTCTGAAAAGTTTCTCCAAGGACTAAAACTGACAATCTCAAAAAGTATAAGGACCAAACTTGCCATTTTGCCATTTTCCAGGGGCCATTTCTGCCAATTTTCAAAGTTGAAGGACTAAACTTGTAATTTTCTCAAACTTTTTATATTTTTCACCAAAGGACTAAATTTGACAACTTTTGATTTTAAAAGGACCTTTGGTGACTTTACTTTTGAAATTATGTGCTCAGGGACTGTTTTTGACAACTTTTGAAACTTGGGGGACTAAAACTGCAATTTTTACAAATTTGATATGTTTTTCATCTGATTTTGATATTTTTGTATTTAAAACACATAAAACATTGATTTGTGATATTTTGATCATTTTGATGCATTTCTAAGTGTTTTCAGATGTTTTTGCAGTTTAAATGGTACAAAAATGATGAGTATTTAGACACTCATCAATCCCCCACACTAAGATATTGCTAGTCCCTAGCAATGTTTTGAGAAAAATTAATGGATTTTATCTCTTTACCAAAAGCCATTACTTCTGGAGTAGCCAAATGTTTTAGTTCAAGTAAGAACCTTGGTACACCGATAACCAAATGATTTTGAGCAAATCATCAGCTTTCAACGGATTTGATTTGTCTTTACCAGAAGCCGTTTGCTTCTGGACTAGCCAACTCTTAGATAAATTATAAATATTATCTTTGGTGAGCTGATTACCAATTATGGTTTTTCCACTGCCTTTACCACAAGCCATAAACTTGCGGGCTAGCCAACTCTTCACTTTTAAGGATATGGTGAGTTGAATACCATACAATTTTGGGCAAATTGCAAGCCGTCAACGGATTTGAGATATCTTTACCAAGAGCCGCTTGCTCCTGGATTAGCCAATCCTTATGTGGGTTAGACATGGTGGACTGATTACCATTTGTTGTGTTTAGTACATAGTACTTCCACTAAAAAAATTTTAAAATTTGGCCATTTTGGGGGAAAAAGGGACTAAAAGAGTACATTTACGATCAAAATTCGCCAGAATTTCCCCCCCACACTTAGAAATGAATATTGTCCTCAATATTCAAAACTAAGTGGGGTAAACACAACAATTATTCTCTTTTTTTTTTATATATATACAATTTTCTCAACGTTTTATAAATCTATGTACGAAATGTGGGGCACACCCCCACACTTAGGTGGTAGAAAGGGGGTAAGAAAAGTTAAAATGATTTGACGAGAAATTGGAGTGGGGTTCACTCACAGAATTATGAAGATAAAGATATGGAGAATTTATTTTTTTATTTTTTTTTTTTATTTTTTTTTTTTTGGTTTTTTGAATATAATATAAACAGAAACGAAAAATGTTTTTGTATTTTTTTAACTTTTATATATATATACAAAGAAATGGCTAAAAAGGAAACCTAAATGAGATTTTTAATACATGATACTGATTTAAACCTAATCTATCACATTCCAGGAATTATACTAAGCACAGTAAATCCTTTTTTAGTGTAAACATGGTGTTTAGCCAAAATTTAGACCTAGGAATATCAAGATTAGGAAAATTGACAGTCAAATGCAAATCAAAGCACAGATAGATTTCAACCATAAAATCTTTTTGTATTTTATATTGTTTATATGAAATGAAGTATATGTAATTTACATACAAGGATAGGTATTTCAACAAAATACAAAATACAAGTCATAATACGTATCAACGGCGCCAAAATTTGATTCCTCCCGAACTACCTTCTTTTATTTCTCCGTCACACAAATCAACCGCTTGTGAACGGTCAACCGTAACAGATGATAAAAGGGCGACAGCCCGGGAGAGAATGCAAGTTTACCAAGGATTTAAAAATATCCTTGGATCGTTTATGTCCTGGTGAGGCGTGATAATCCACATACAATGACTTGTGAATGCTGAAATGATATAGAATGTACAAAAACAGGAATCTGATTGACTAACACTAGGAATGTGAATAGTAATAGCTCTGTCACAGCTACGTCAATAAAAACGTGCAATCAGAAACCTAAAAACGATTATAACTATAGTAGGGATTTGCATGTCTTAGCGACTTAAATGCAAATTAAATAGAATTAAAAAGTTAAAATCTATTAAATAAACGCTATCACTATTTGTACAATGATGTTTTTGTGATTTTATAAAATAAAATGACTTAAATAAACTATATTAACTAAAACATAATCCTAAATTATCTAGAAACGTTACTTAAAACTAAAACAAGCGTTATGTACGAAAATTACGCTGGAGCGCAAGACAAAACGTAAAATTTATGAAATAAAAGGCCTACGAGTGTAAAACTAATTTTCTTACGTACTATATGATAAAAGAAAATTTTAGAAAAAAGATTTATATTTTTTAGACTTTTATATTTTTTATTATGAATTAATTACTATAAAACACTAATTAAATGTTTAAAAATACTAAAACTTATTGGAAAAATCTGAAACTTTTTGTAAAAATACTTTATAACAATACTAAACTAAGAAAATTGAAAAAGATGAAAAAGCTACTTTGAATAAGCTAGAAATAAGCTTAAATGTTCGTATAAGCTAAATGAGACAAAGGAGGTTATATATTTGTTTGTGCAAAGTATGACCGAGACAAGTCCCAAGGGCAATTGGCATCCAGGTACACACTAACGCGCTCCAAAGGGGGAGGTCTCAGGTTCGAGCCTGCCTACCCCCTTTTTGCCAAACATTTTATTTTTTTGATTTTCTTTTTGCAAAACTGTATATTAAGTAAAAATATGGAACTTTAACAAAAACAACTTTTTCAAAACTTGGAAATAAGCTCTATGGGAGCTTATTTCCATAACAGTTGGCATATTAAGCCTAAAGCTTCTAAATATAAGCTGTCACTAGGTTAAAGCTTGGACTTTGAGCTTTTCTGTTTTAAGGACTAGTATATATACAGATATTATATAAATTTAACAAAAATGAAAGTTTAAAACTAAGAAATAAGCAAATTATGGGCTTATGAATCATTCAGCTGAGCTTATAGGCTCACAGTGGACTCATAAGCTCACACTAAGCTTGAAAAAGCTATGAAATGGAAATAAAAGCAAAAGGTATGCATGTACAAGTATAACAGGCTATAATATACAAGCTTGTACACTGGAATAGAAGCCAATAAGCTCATACAAGCAAATAAGCACTTCCAGTGCACTACATATCCAAACACCCCCTGCTATTATTTGTAATGGCCATTTAAGCTGATAAAATAAGCTTGAAATACCAAAATGAGAATTGAGATAGCAAGATGGGTTGGTTGGGTTTCCAAAAAGCTAAAAATCCATATGTGAGGTTCACAGATGAGCTTAATAGAAGCTTATGAAAATGCTATTATTTCACTGAATTCTCAGTGAATACTGAGAAATGGGACAACCAAAAAGCTTGATGCAGCCTTGCTTAACAAGCTGCAAAATCTAATTTAAGCATAGGAACCTATAGTCTAGTGGGTTAGCTTCCAAAAGAAACTAAAATCACCAGCTAAGTCCTAGGAATAAGCTTTTGGCTTGCTTATGAAGAAGCTATGAGTTCACTGATTTCTTAGTGTACTCAGTGAATTGGTGATAAGTACAAGCTCCTTGCAGACCTTATTAATAAGATGCAAGGTGGAATTTAAGTGCTGGATCATTAAGTTGGGTAGATCAGCTTTACAAAAGACTAAACTACACAAGCTCATGACCATAAATGAGCTTATTAGAGCTATAGGTAATGGTGCAAGTCCAAACAGTTGGACTGTTGTGAGTGGGCAAACTATAAGCTCTAAAGACTTATCAAATAAGCTCATAAGAGCTCAACCAACACTGAGACATTGAGTATGATAGATTGGCCTCACAAGAAGCTAAAAATCACAAGCTCAAGCTAAGTGGGGAACTTTTCATGAACTAGGAAAAACAACTCAACTTCCACTGTTTGCTTCAGTGGAAGGAGTAATATGGGACAAAAAGGAGGGATGGATTAAGCTAATTAAATAAGCTGAAAATGGAAACAAAAGCAAACATATAACAACTAGGCCATACAGGCTACACAAAGAAGCTAAATACACCAGCTATGGTCAAATCCACAAGCTTTTGCAAGCTTGTGAACTTGACAGGCCTAGCCATGGTGCAGGGCATGTTTTTTGAACAGGTATCTAAAATAAGACTGAAAATAAGCTATTAAAAAGCTAATTAAAAGTAAAATTATATTTTTCTTATTTAGATGAGCAGCAAAATTTTAACATCCTAGAAGTTTATAGACTAAATCTTAAAATTGAACACACACTAAAATTATACATTTTATTCAAAAACGACTATTTTGAAAAATTGACTTTTTACAAGAACATAAAAGTTTGACTAAAATGAACTTAGGATTTAATCTATGGACTGAATATGATATAATAAGCTATAATAAGATGATATTAAGCTATGTTTACAAGTTTTAAGCTAATACTATGAATTTCACAATCTAACTCTTTAACAGTAAACTGTTTAAGCAAAATTAAAAGAGATTTGACTTTTGCTAAACTAGGACTGAAATTAATGTTTGAACTGAGCTAGATAATGCTAAAGTGACATGAAACAATTACAAATAACAACAGATAGACACTGGAATCCTTATTTATCAGCAAATCCAAACAATCCTTTAATATTCACTTGTCACATGAACTTCAAAGCTTTTAATGAATTTGAGTCTAAACTAGATTCCAAACAGTATATTATAACATATTAAGACTATATGAACATAAAACTTTAAGCATACAAAGTAAGAAACACAGACTTGTCAAATTTGCATTTCAACTGAGTAATTTCCAATTTTATGCACAAATGAATCTCAATAAACAAACTGCTTATATTAAGTTATTATAACACTAAATAATCACACAGGAACATGAAAACATAGAAATCAAAGCATAAAAAGTAATAAAACAGTAAATTGGTAAAAATGGTAAAAATGGCTTACAAATGAGAATAGGACTGAGACCCAGAACACATGGACAAGGTTACACCTATTAGCTTACCAATAAGCTCCTAATACCCATAGCATTCCAAATTCAACCCTGCTTCATCATCTTCTTCATGATCACACCATTTTTGATTTTTTTTTTATGATTTTCTCCATTTTTAGTATTTTCTGAATTTAAAGGTTATACTTGTTTAAATGAATCTAAAAGCTTAGTGAGCTTTTGTCAAGAGCTTATGCAAGCTAAAGAATCCTTAAAACAACTATATAACTTGAAATTAAAACGACTTGAGAAATAAAGAAAATAAAGCAAAACATGGAAATTAAAAGTAACTTGTAATTAAACTGGAAATAACATTCATTACACTAATTTGAGAAATAAAACAACATTTAAAACATTAAAAGACAATAATTTAAAGAAAGTATTAAAAATTACACTACGTGAACAATGGTAAAAACCAAAGTTGGTTTCTTCTCTGTCTTTCTTCCTCCTTTTATACTCTAATAATGTTCCACGTGTCCTCTTGAGCAGATCCCACCACTTTGTTTGGCCAATGGGAGTGTTTTGAGTGCATTGCCTGTTTTATCAATTTTGGCGGGAAAGGCACCATTTGACTTCTGTGGCTTTTTTACTGCAACTAGGGGGGGTGAGAGGTGTGATGATGAGGGTGTTGAGGTGTGGAAGAGATAAGGGGAAAAGGTGAGGTGATGGGAGATGTGTTGGGAGTTGCAGTTGCAGGCACAAGTGGAGAGGGGAAGGAGGAGGTGGAGGGAAAAGGGAAAGGGTGAGGTGTTTGACTAGGGGGTTCAAAAACAGGCTAAAGACAGGGGTCCAAAATGTGTCAAGGGTCCAAAATTGGTTTGAAGGTTTTAATATTGGAGGGACTTAAGGTGTAAATTCTGAAACTTCAAGTACCTAGGCTGCCAATTCTGAAAAGTTTCTCCAAGGACTAAAACTGACAATCTCAAAAAGTATAAGGACCAAACTTGCCATTTTGCCATTTTCCAGGGGCCATTTCTGCCAATTTTCAAAGTTGAAGGACTAAACTTGTAATTTTCTCAAACTTTTATATTTTTCACCAAAGGACTAAATTTGACAACTTTTGATTTTAAAAGGACCTTTGGTGACTTTACTTTTGAAATTATGTGCTCAGGGACTGCTTTTGACAACTTTTGAAACTTGGGGACTAAAACGCAATTTTTGCAAATTTGATATGTTTTTCATCTGATTTTGATATTTTTGCATTTAAAACACATAAAACACTGATTTGTGATATTTTGATCATTTTGATGCATTTCTAAGTGTTTTCAGATGTTTTTGCAGTTTAAACAGTACAAAAATGATGAGTATTTAGACACTCATCAGTACTTTTCTACATACTTACACATATGCACCGTCTTGTCACAGACCATGCCTTCACCAGCCTTCCCTCGCGATGTCCAGGAGGACATCCTACTTGCTCACTCACCTACCATCCATCAGCTTGCACACTTGGCCACAGATCCGCACATTCAGGCCACTCTAGCAGCTCAACCAGTTATTGCACCTACTTCATCTGTACGACCCTACCACCACTCCATCAGCTTTGTTGACACGCAGGCAGAAACCCCGCATGATCGTGAGAGTACCTGGATATAGAGAGCGGTATTCATTCATGCCTGCACTAGCTTCTGGGATGACCCGCGCTGCTACATGGGTCCTCCTACTACTTCAGAGTCACCGCACCATCACCTACTGAGTCACCACCTCATCGAGACTCGGAGATCTACTGATTCCTATTCAGATGAAGACCCGGAAGAGGATCCTGAGGAGGAGCTACCAGAGCCTATGCCGACTGAGAGTGTCCCTGGACATGATAACACAGCAGCAGATATGGATATACTGGGTCTGGAGATTGTCCAGAGTATTCAAAAGATAGGACAGAGCTCCAGGATGGCTCAGGGGTTGGGCGATGATATGGATATTGATGCACCATTTGGATTGGGACAGAGAGCTGCTTTCCTCCGTAGCCAGGAGGAAAGTGATGATGTTACTTGGAGAGATATTAGTTGTGTGGTTAGTTCTGTGCCACACATTGCGAGTCCGAGCTACAGTCCATCATCACCTTCATTTATACCATCTGCATCAGACATGGAGCGCCTTACTCGCGCCACTGGACAGCTCGAGACCATTGAGGTAGCTACACCGGTTGAGGCACAGCCAGTGCCAGACCCATCAGGATCTCCAGATGATGAGGAGCTGACCCTCACAGAGAGAGTGCTCATTCAGTTAGATTCTCATGAGACTCTGCTAGGAGTCCATACCGACCAGCTAGAGAGAGTCGATCCCACACGCTTGCAAGCTTGCGAGCAGCGTGTGGTGGGTTTAGACCGAGTTACTGATGTGTTGTTTGAGAGCATGGAGCTCGAGAGACACGAGAGGATTCGACTGGGTGTTAGGGTTGAGACGCAGGTTGAGGACATCAGAGAGTTGGACAGCAGAGCACGAGCCTTGGGCAGAGGTCAAGCCCAGATGCACGGACGACTAGAGGAGCTAGAGCGCGTCCAGTGGATGGCTAGAGATACTGCCAGAGAGGGATGGCAGAGGACTACTGGTTTAGAGTCTATGTTAGCATCTCAGATGAGACGTATCGCGAGTTTGGAGGATACGCAGCGAGAGTTGATTGCTACTATTGAGCGACTACGTGATGAGCGTGGACATCCTTAGATCCTATTTCATGATGTATCACACTAAACTGGAGTATAACAGTTAGTGTTAGTTACGACTCTTATATTTCCATGGTATTTCCGTTGTATTTTCGTTGTACTTCAGCTGTATTCCATCTAGTATCTCATCATGTACTTTAGGAACCTTGTAACCAAAATTCTATCTATGTCAAACTTATTTTCTTATCCAATTGTCTTTTCTTTCATAGATTACTCATATGATCTATCTACGATATTTACACTATTACCTGGCACTTACCTTGTTTAAAAGGTTCTATATCTCATTACCTTTCTTACTGCAGAAATGCCGCCAAAACGAAGATCAAACCGCACCAATCCTGGTGGAGCTTCCAATGCTCCTATTCCAGCGAGAGTTACTCGCAACCGGCTGCAAACATGCTATTCCAAACAGAGTCACACATGATCAGACTGCTGAAGCCACTACTCCTGCTAGAGTTACTCCAATTCAACCTACCATGAATCAAGCTATGATAGACCAGCTAGTCAATGAACGAGTGAATGCCGCTTTGGCAAACCACTCGTCTACTAATGCCGAACTTCGAGACCACCTACCCATAGCCGCACTTGTACCTATCAAGACTTTCGTAAGACCATGACTGGAAGCTTTAGTGGAACCGAAGGAGCTGTCGGTCTAACCAGATGGATCGAGAAGCTCGAGACTGGTTCGAATCAGAATCTGTGAGGAAGAGTCTAAGGTTAAGTACGCATCATTCACTTTCACAGATGTTGCCTTGACTTGGTGGAACAACTTCTTGAAATCTGCAAGCATAGATGTTGCCTATGCCATGCCCTGGGAAAGCTTCAAGGAGATGGTACTTCGAAAGTACTGTCCTCGTAATGAGATCAAGAAACTCGAGCATGAGTTTTGGAACCTCAAGGTTCAAGGCACAAACATGGCTGCATATAACCAGCGTTTTCAAGAGCTAGCATTGTTGTGCCCTGAAATGGTTCTAACTGAGACCCGATTGTTGGAAAGGTACATCGGAGGATTGCCCCAATCTATCAAGGGCAATGTCACCACTTCTAAGGCTGCCGATCTCCATGAAACTATCGAAATAGCCAACAAACTCATGGACCAAGTGATTGAGGATTCCATGGACAAAGTGGTTGACAATAAGAGGAAATGGGACGACCACTCACGAAGCTACAACAACAATGGATACCGTGGTAACAACAGTGGAAACCACAAAGAACAATCGAACAAAAGGCAAAATGTTGCTAGAGCTTATGCGTAGGGATTGGAGAAAGGAAACCGTACGCAGGGACTTCACCACTGTGTAACCGATGCACACTGCATCACAAGGGACAGTGTACAGTCAAGTGCCGTAACTGTCAAAAAATCGGACACTTGACCAGAAACTGCAGGTCCAAGTCATTGGCGACGGTTCAGACAGCACCAGCTCAGGACCCAAAAGCTGCTATAACTTGCTTTGGTTGTGGTGAGAAAGGGCATTATAAGAATGAATGCCGAAAGACCAGAAACCAAGGCAATGGAGGAAATCAAGGAAACCGAGGAAATCCAGGAAGCCAAGGAAATGGCAGGATTCAGGGAAATGTTGGACAACCGAGTAACCAGGGAAATGGAGAAGGAGCTCGTGGAAGAGTCTATGTTGTAACCAAAATGGAAGCTCGGAAGACCGAATGTTGTGACGGGTACGTTCCTTATAAATAACCGTTATGCATCCATATTGTTTGATACTGGAGCCGATAGGAGTTTTGTTTCTAATACATTTAGTCCACTACTCGATATTGCTCCAACTGCATTAGGCAATGCATACAATGTGGAACTAGCTAATGGTAACGTAGAAAGGGTAGATACCATCATAAGAGGTTGCACCCTGAACCTATTAAACCACCCATTCAATATCGACTTAATACCAGTAGAATTGGGTAGTTTCGACGTCATCATCGGGATGGATTGGTTATCAAAATACCATGCTGCTATCATTTGTGACGAGAAGCTCGTCCAAGTGCCCTATGGAGATGAAGTCCTAACAGTAAAAGGAAACAGAAGTGATAGAAGGAATGCGTCAAGACTGCATGTCATTTCCTGTACCAAGGTGTTGAGGTGTATCGAGGAAGGATGTCACATCTTCCTAGCACAAGTCACCGGAAAAGATGAAACAGAAACGGAAGAAAAACGTCTCGAGAACGTGCCAATTGTGAGAGAATTTCCTGAGGTCTTTCTTGAAGACTTGCCAGGACTCCCGCCAGCCCGACAGATTGAATTTCAGATCGATTTAGTGCCTGGTGTCGCACCGGTGGCAAGAGCACCCTATCGATTAGCTCCAACGGAACTTCAGGAGTTATCAAACCAGTTGTCGGAACTTGCGGAGAAAGGGTTCATTAGACCAAGCTCATCACCCTGGGGAGCACCAGTCCTGTTTGTCAAGAAGAAGGACGGAACTTTCAGGATGTGCATCGATTACCGTGAGTTGAATAAACTAACCATTAAGAACCGTTACCCACTCCCGAGGATCGATGATTTATTCGATCAACTTCAAGGTTCGAGTGTTTATTCAAAAATCGACTTAAGGTCTGGATACCATCAACTAAGAGTCCGAGAAGAAGATATTCCCAAAACCGCCTTCAGAAATCGTTACGGACATTACGAGTTCCAAGTCATGCCTTTTGGGTTAACCAATGCACCAGCTGTGTTCATGGACCTTATGAACCGAGTGTGTAAACCCTACCTGGATAAATTTGTGATTGTCTTCATTGACGATATCCTAATTTATTCCAAGAGTGTGAAGGAACACGAGGAACATCTTAGATTAATCCTGGAATTACTAAAGAAGGAGGAACTGTATGCTAAGTTCTCGAAGTGTGAATTTTGGATATCAACTGTGCAATTCCTAGGTCATGTAATCGACAGTCAGGGTATTCATGTAGATCCCGCTAAGATCGAGTCAATAAAGGATTGGGCGACACCCACAACCCCTACCGAAATTCGTCAATTCTTAGGACTCGCTGGGTACTACAGAAGATTCATTGAAGGTTTTTCAAAGATTGCCAAATCTTTAACCAAGCTAACCCAGAAAAACACCAAGTTTGACTGGGGAGAAAAAGAAGAAGAAGCTTTTCAACTCCTTAAAGAAAAGTTGTGTAGTGCACCTATCTTGGCCTTACCCGAGGGTAGTGAAGACTTTGTTGTTTATTGCGATGCTTCACACAAGGGGCTAGGAGCGGTGTTAATGCAAAGAGAGAAGGTGATAGCATACGCCTCTCGCCAGTTGAAGACTCATGAGAAAAACTACACAACGCACGATTTGGAGTTAGGATCAGTTGTGTTCGCACTTAGGATTTGGAGACACTACTTGTATGGCACGAAGTGTGTCGTGTACACAGATCACAAAAGCCTACAACACATTTTGGATCAAAAAGAATTGAACATGAGACAACGCCGATGGTTGGAATTACTCAGTGATTACGACTGCGAGATTCGTTACCATACGGGTAAAGCGAATGTAGTTGCTGATGCTCTCAGTAGAAAAGAGCAACCAAAACCTCTTAGAGTCAGATCCTTGGGTATGACAATCAGTTCGCCTCTTCCATCCAAGATTCTTGAGGCTCAGTTAGAAGCACTCAAAGAAGAAAATCGTCCGAATGAGAACCTTTACGGAATGCCAGAAAGTGAGAATGGATTCGTAAAAAGGTCGGATGGGATTTTGTGTTTCAAAGAGCGAAGTTGGATACCACTTTACGGAGGAATTCGCGATATTATTATGCACGAATCCCACAAATCTAAATACTCCATCCACCCAGGATCCGACAAGATGTATCTCGATCCGAAGAAATTGTATGGTGGCCAAACATGAAAGCCGACATTGCAACATATGTCACCTGTTTAACCTGCTCAAAAGTCAAAGCCGAACACCAGAGACCCTCAGGTCTACTAGTACAACCCGACATTCCCGAATGGAAATGGGAACGCATAACAATGGACTTTATTACCAAGCTACCTAAAACCTCTAATGGCTACGACACTATTTGGGTAATAGTTGACCGTCTCACCAAGTCCGCACATTTCCTACCAATGAAGGAAGGTGACGGAATGGACAAACTTGCACGTTTATACCTGAAGGAAATCATCGCATGTCATGGTGTACCAATCTCCATCATCTCGGACAGAGATAGCCGCTTCACCTCAAACTTCTGGAAGTCACTTCAAGATGCCTTAGGATCCAACCTTGACATGAGCACCGCTTACCACCCTCAAACTGATGGACAGAGTGAAAGAACCATTCAAACTCTGGAAGATATGCTAAGAGCATGTGTGATAGACTTTGGAAATGGCTGGGATAAGTACTTACCCTTAGCCGAAGTTTTCTTACAACAACAGCTATCACACAAGCATTAAAGCTGCACCATATGAAGCACTCTATGGTCGAAAGTGTAGATCACCCGTATGTTGGGCCGAAGTCGGAGAAAGTCAACTCACTGGTCCAGAGCTAATCCAAGAGACTACTGAGAAGATTGTACAAATCAAAAATCGACTGCAAGCAGCGCGTGACCGTCAAAAGAGTTACGCGGACAAAAGGAGGAAACCACTTGAGTTTCAAGTGGGAGATAAAGTTATGCTAAAAGTTGCGCCATGGAAAGGCGTAATCCGTTTCGAAAAGCGTGGTAAGTTAAATCCTCGTTATATTGGACCTTTCAAGATTCTCGCCAGAATCGGACCGGTAGCATACCGACTCGAACTGCCACAAGAACTCAGCTCTGTTCACAACGTGTTCCACGTATGCAACTTGAAGAAATGCCTTTCTGATGAAACTCTTGCTATCCCCTTGGAAGAGATCTAAGTCGACGAAAGATTGAATTTCATCGAGAAACCCATTGAGATTATGGACCGAGAAATCAAACGACTTAAGCAGAGCCGCATTCCTATTGTCAAAGTCGGCTGGGATTCTCAAAGAGGTCCTGAATACACGGGAGCGTGAAGACCAATTCAAGCGTAAATACCCACACCTTTTCTCTACATCAGCAAATAATTCTAACTGAAAACCGAGGACGGTTTTCCCTTCTAAGGCGGGGAGGATGTGACACACGGTAAATTTTCACCAAAATTTAACTAATAAATGATAATTTATTTTTACTAAACCAAGTCATTAAGCATGCATAAGCTTTACCTAATCATTTGAGTAGTTTACTCACATACAGTAGATAACTGCATCACTTTTGCATTCATATCATTTTATGAATATTTCATTTTTGTCTTATGATTTAAATTGTGAGACGAGAGGTTATCTCGTTTACCCTCAGTGACCGACACTGCACGCGTACCGACACTATGATAAGGGCAAACAAAACAAATAATAAACTCTCGTAATGGAAAATATTACTCAGACAATAATATCTCAGCAATGTATCCATAAGTTATTTCGTTATAAAAAGTGTCAAATGATAATACATCCGTCACGGTTTTAATTCACGGAACTCAAAGTATTTAACTCAACTCACACTTAAGATTCTAACATTCATCAATATAAGTTATCACTCTACAAACTAATACATATGTAATATAACTCTTATACTTACATTTTATATAAACTTTACAAAATTTAAAATAAACATATACATTCTTTTGTCTTTCTCTCTTGGTTTATCCGCCCCCCCTACCACCTTTCCATTTTGTCGTGACTTATCCTCACACACACACATCCACACGTTTACTTTCCTCAAATGAGGATAACACCAAACTCCATCTTCCCTACAAAACACATCTTCACCTAAGGCTCTCCCATTTTCGTCCATGTCAACGCAAAAACCAAAAGGAGGTGATATAAGTGGGTCTTACAAGAGCACCTTTCCATCTCACTTTGTCCATCCATGGCCAAATGGTGTTTGTTTTTGTTCCCCTGCTGCTGCCTCAGTCCACGCCGCCCCATGGTTGGGTCAAACCCTCCATAGGATAGCTATGGAAGCATCATATGTCCCTTTCTCCTTCATGTTTTTCTGGGAAGAATCTCAAGGTGTAAAGGTGTGAGTGGTTAGAGAAGGACTTTAGCCTAATGTGGTATCTCACCAAGTCCTAAGGAGAAAAGGTGAGGTCAAAGACCTTCTATGAAGTGTTCTATTTCACCAGTTGAACCTAGAGAGTCTCTCATTCACCATTCACTTAACTCATTCAAAACTCTTTCACTTGTGGCGCTAAGCATCAATTTCTGGTTGGGGTTCGAGTCAAGAAGAGTTGAAGTTGAGTCTGGTTTCGAGTTCACTTTGTGTTGTAATCGGGTTGCATCATAAAAGTGTTTCCTTCTTTGTGTCGAGACTCTCATCTAGTTTGTAAGAATCCTTAATCTTCTTTTCTTGCAACTTGTACCTTTCTTTATGTATTTGTGATTTATAATTCGAACATGGGTCATATCTTGTTTGGTGTCTTAATGATGAAATGTTAAGTTTAGTATCTTGTAACAATTTATGCTTGTGACTTTCGGGTTATGGGGTTGCTACCATATCGATGCTACATTGTTTACTCATTCCTACTCATGAAGTTATCAGTCGACACCCATGATGCTCACATTCTGTTGATACGAGCCTTACGTTAAAACAACCATTTTTGTTTTAGGATTCGTCTTTGTCAATAGTTTTGTTAATTCGTTTCACAAAGTAGGCATCAATAAAATATGAAAGTTAAGTTTTATAAAGATTTCGAGTCACATTGGTATCGAGTCTGGCACTTGTTGTTAGTTGATTTGTTGCTAAATCTAATGATGTCAATCTGGTAATGAGAACTGATATGTGGGATTCTCCTAAACCTTTGTCAAACTTTTGGTCGAAACGGGTCAATAACAACTTAAGAAATCTTACACCACCATGTTTAGATGCATACTTAGGTTGGTGTAGTCAAGTGTGATTGTCACGTTAGCCGAAGCTAGAGTGATCCCGGGATAGAATGTGCTAGTCGAATCCCTTTTGAAACAAATTCCTTCATAGTCTTTTCCTTTTTGTTATCAGCTAAGAAAGAGCATAAACATAGTTATTCTCATTAAGTTCATACTAGTCCTCGAAATAGAAACGTTTTGAAAGTGTAAGTGAGTCGACAACCTCGCTATGGTAGTACCATGGTGTTGGGGTCAAATGCTTCCTGGTCAAGAGGTCTCGGCTTCACCAATTGGAGCATGAATGATCGAGTGTATCCCGAGCCAAGTTGCTCACGTCAAGCTCTCGTAACAAAAGATATATTCATGACAATAAAATCTGGAAATGGGATGTTGCCATGTTGGTATATGTCTTCTAAAAATTTGAGCAAGGACCTGTTGTGCAAACCTTGTTGGATCAGCCCAAGCCATAAAGCCATGTCTTTCTAAAAGGGTTTTGGTTAGTGTTGGGCTCAGGCCCAAACCTGATACCCTAAATACAAACGATACCGGGCCACAGCCCATGAGGATTTCGGGGTATTCGTGGGTGGTTAAGCGAGTAGGCAAAAATAAAACGTATAATGTATACCGGGACTAAATTATAAAACTAAACTTATTTCCGTGTATTTTATCCTTTCATTTCGTTACATATTGAAATAACATCAAGGGTAAATAGTCTCAATACAAGTAAACATGTGTAAAGGTTCGACATAAACAACAAGTGCTTAAAACATGTCTCACTTAATAAAGTCTACGTCAAAGCTTAACGTCAATGTGTAAAGATATGTATGTCAAATAAAATCTCTAGTTGAGAACACTAAATATTAAGGACAAATCTTAATAATTAAATGAGGACTACTATATTATTTTGTCAACTAATAAACTTGAGAGTCTTCAACTTTAACTTAAGTATTTTCTAAACTCAAATAGAAAATGAACCAACTTTAATTTTGACAACACCATTATAGTGTCAACGTGAAAAGTATATATACATTTATATACTTACTAGAAAAACCTTTCAATTATTTTTTTTACAAACTAAACTTTGGTCTTAATACAATTATAAAAACAATTGAACTATTTTAAGTAAATTATACTTAAAACAATGAACTAAAACATTGCCCTCCTTATCTAGGTCGCGTGTCGGTGCCGTTTCACAACAAACACTAAATCCCGCTTTCGGATTGCATTTGCTAAGGTGAGTCTCATAGCCCCTCTTTTACTTGATAAATTGTTTTATACTATTGGGGTGAGAAAATATGCAAAACCTTTTCATGGACCTAAACTACTGTATGTTTACTATTACGTGGTTTAGCCTAAGCCCTTATGTCCCTAGAGAATGCCCCTTTTCATGAACCGTCAATTCCCCATTGGGAAGCGCTAATGTTATAAATAGATCTATTGAGGGTGACTCCTCCGTTCGGTTGGCCATGCTTAGGCCAAGGCTAAACGTATACCATGTCGGAATCGAGTGTTGAGGGACAAAACACTCGCTATGGGCCCCTATATTGTATGATATCTGTTAGCATACATGAACTGTCGTAGCATCGGTTGCATGAACTTAGAGCTAACGTAATAGACATTCATCCATATAACATTATATTCGTTGTAATGATTATATGACATTGCTTTGGTCCAAACTTACTGTTTTAACTTAAACCTATGAACTCACCAGCTTTTAGCTGACCTTTTTAGCATATTTTTCTCAGGTGCTTAAGTTATGTTTCATGGAGGCAAGGCAAGAAGCGGGTTAATGGTCGTAGTAGTATTAAAGAAGTGTTTTTACACAAACTGATGTTTTTAAATTGGGACCACTGAACTTATGGGATGTGCCCATTTATTAAAACAATGTTGTAAGACAATGTCTTAAAAATGTTTATGAAATTAAAACGGAGTATGTATTCCGTTCTTTATTACTTGTGTTGTGATCACCAATTTCGTAACGCTCCCAAATAACACGTATGCTTCCGCTAAAACAAATTTGGGGGTGTTACAGAAAAGTATACATCGGGGGTTATTCTTTGGCTATCGGACTTAATCTGCTACTTCGATGGTACAAGTTTCTCTGTCTTCGGGTATATGTGTATTCGGGTTCGTGAGCTCTAATCTAAGAGACTGACTGCATCAATTCATCTACTTGGGGGAAGTGGTCTCTTGACAACTTTTTGGTATGGATCGCTTCAGACTTCAGTGGAATGAAATTTGAGAAGAGTTATTTATGAGTGGGATGATACGTTGCTGTTCTTGTTGATGATATAACCCCGAACGAAGAATCACAAAGATCATTCTTAAAAGGAGCAGCAAGATCGATGATAATGGTGTGCTTCCTTGTGCACCTGGCTAAAGCAAGCTTGAAATAGAACTTCGAATCTGCTCAACATAAGGATTTTCGGTTTGGGGAAGCCGCCAAAGTCTCTCTTCTCAAAGGCTCGGTTCTATCTTCTATTCTGGAGCCTCGGAAGCTTTGGTGGTGGAAGTTTAAGAGATGACGAATTCTATCTTCTAAGACGTGCTGTTCGATATCCTTATCTCGGTACTCGTATCATCATCTTCTTAAACTATATCATCTACTCTATCTTTGTAAATATTTATCAAAAAGCAAATACAAAAATAAAAAAACCAACAAAAACAAAATAGAAAAATTCAAAATCTTCAAAAACCCATAAAAATCAAATATTTGAAAAATACCAAAAATATTGTTTTCTAAAGACATGTCTTCTGGTATCAATAACATCTGCGGTCTTACAAATGTCATTCAATCATGGCACGGGACCATAGATGAAGTTCGAGCAGGAGGTGTAAATATTCTTTTTCAAAACATGTCTAAAACTATGGCTTGCAGTTATTTCAGACTGTAACCCGTGCTTAAACCATGGTTTGCTATTATTTCAGATAGCAACCCGTTCTTCAAGAAAGGAAAGTGTTGCGCTAAACAAATTTTCAAATATTTCGTGCACTTATCCTAAAACAAAATGAGGAAAGTATGTCGAAGGACTGCTGTTCCTACTCAAATATTTTTCCTTCAAAAATTCTTCAGAAAAATATTTGTTTTAACAAAATGGTGGTAAATGAGTTGCTTGAAAATCAATTAGAATCATATTTTCATAAATTTGCAAAACCCAATCAATGACTTCAGCTTATTTAAAACTTTTCATATAAAGAGTCATTGATTGAGGGGGAGAATGTTTTTCAAATTTACATCATCTAACGGGCTTTCTTAATCATACTACGTGCTTATTAGAAAAAGATATTTGCCTATGTTGAAGGACTAGGATTCTAGGATGTGATTGTTTGGATTAGATGATTATAGTTTGATGAACACATTATTCCCATGCCTTTTTTGATATGATTGATATGTTGGATTGACTTTTATTAGTCGATTATTGTTTGGGTGTTGTCGATCACCATATATCTGTTTGTATGTCCATTAACATATGCAGATAAGATGGTTTATAAGATTGTTCCCGATCCGGATCCCACAAATGAAGATGATTGGATACCGAAAGGAAAGGGTAACTATATCTTGGGTTGACAAATGAAGAAACGGAGCTTAATTTGACTTCTATGGAGAGTTGGCATGAAAATATGCAACGTAAGAGGTCTCACTGCATCAGCAGATGGTTTTCTTCATCATCAAATGAAGAAACGGAGCTTAATTGGACCTCTATGAAGAGTTGGCATGAAAAATGCAACGTCAGAGGTCTCACTGCATCAGCAGACGGTTTTCTTCCAGCCCTACAACAACAACAGAAGCTTCTGAACCACCTAACGTATCTTTGTGCAGGATAGTAGTGAATGATACCATTTTTAAACAATTTTGAAAATATTGTTTTGAAAAATGGAAAAATATTGGTTTTGAAAATAAATTGGACTTAATCTTGGAAATCACCAGACTTCATTTTTTCAAAACTTAAGTCACTCAATCATCGACTACGGTCATCGATTGAGGGTGAGAGTGATTTAAAATAAAATATTTTCAAACGATATTTCTTCATAAAAAGTCCGGTTTGTACAATAATAAGTGGTGATCTAAAGATTTAATGTTATGTCATGGTATGATTTGCTTTAAAACTCAAATATCTTACAAAATGAAAATTTTTCTGTTCTTGTTTGATTGTGAAATTGTTTTATTTTACTTAAAGATCTCTTAAAAACTATCATACCTGACACTAACAATCTTTAATGTTTTAAATTGATCCTCATCGGTCTATTTCAAAAATTAAATCTTGCCACGTCTTTCCCCAAACTTTTCTAAATGATTTAAATCATTTGGGATTACAAATCTCAAATGGTTTGAAATTTTTGATCAGGGGAGAGATCGTAATTTAAATCTCTTATCTGTTTAAATGGAATTGGTTTTAGTCCTTTAAAGGCATTCCTGCCTCCATGTGCCAAACGATCCCAAATACATGTTGCACATGTTGAGGGGGAGCATTTAACCAAAAACCAAATGAGTATTTAAACCAGACACATATTCTCCCATGTTTTCTAAACCTTATTAAATCACTTGGGATCCAAAATCTCAAATGATTTGATATTTTTGACCGGGGGAGAATTTGTGATTTAATAATGAAAATTGATAAAAGGTGATCATTTTGATTCAAATGTGCTTACTGCTCTCCCATATGTGCTAAACGCTTTCGAATCTCGAAGCACATATTGAGGGGGAGCATTTCAAAAAGAAAATAAACTTTCAAGGTACAAAGATTTCTATGTTTCAACATAACGTACCTTGATTGATTTTCTAATAGGTTTCTTAAATGGCTTTTGTAATCGTGGATGTACTTCAAAAGAACTCTTTCCTCTATGTGATAAAATGATTTCAAATATCCTACGCACATATTGAGGGGGAGAATTTACCAAAGAAATTCAAATGGCTTTTTTCTACGGAAATTGTGATCAAGAAATCATTTCTAAGAACTCTTGCCTCCATGTGCTAAACAATTTCAAAATTATATGCACATGTTGAGAGGGAGCATTTCTAAAAGATAAAAAACAATTAAGGTACAAAATGATTTGATTTTATATCACAAGTACCTTGATTGATTTTCCAAATGATTTTTCAATTGGTTTCGAGAAGGAAAGAATAATACCAAAAGACCAACCAATTTACTTTATGCATGGTGTTATAAGGATGGTTAGGTTAGGTATTCGTTCCCACGATCCCGCCAGAGCCGGAGGGATCTACCCAGGGACAATCCACTAGATAGTGTAGAAGTCCTTAGATA
Source organism: Chrysanthemum makinoi (assembly GCA_910596185.1). Classification (NCBI taxonomy): domain Eukaryota; kingdom Viridiplantae; phylum Streptophyta; class Magnoliopsida; order Asterales; family Asteraceae; genus Chrysanthemum; species Chrysanthemum makinoi. The sequence continues at coordinate 224,868,758 of OU343217.1, read as the reverse complement.
TGATGAAAAAAGGAGAAAAATGAGAATATGGGAAGGGTGCGGACTGAGACTGAGCTAGTACTGAAATAAACCCAACAAGGTTCTAGTAATGAAGTCTCGGTAAGCACTGAAGGGGTTGAAGAATGAAAAAGAATTGAATGTGAAAAGGGTGAAAATAAATAGCCCTCCAATAATTCAACCATTAGGGCAGAAACCGGGTTCAATACATATGCCACTGGTGGTTACTAAGGTAACACTGGTATTGAAGACAAGACGTCATGGACCTAGTGACGCACTGCACCTAACTTCCCAAGCTACTCAAGCTCCTCTTAAAAGGACTTGTTTCATTTTCACGGGGAACCTAGATAATCTATCGACTTTCTCTTAGAGATTGTTGATATTGAAGAAGGAGACCCTCTCCCTAGTCTCCGACATAGGAAACCAAAGTGCACAATTGAGTCTAGAGCCAAGAGATCATCCACAATATCTCATTAGGACACAAAATTAATAAAGACTTGTTGTTTCACACAATGTGGAAAGTAAGAATATATTAAGAGTCCTACGCATTATCCTTGTGGTATTGCCAGAACATCCGAGTGATATGTAAAAGTATTCACGATGAAGATGGAAATCTTTCTAGAGCCAACATCAAACAAGCTCTTGGTGGGTGACATGTGAGATCTTTTCTAAAGATCAAGCTTGTGACAACTGGACATAAACGATGGGGCGATTCATTCTTGAATCAACCTTGGTCCAGGAAATGAATTGACGAATACTTTTGGTAAAACCGTTCGATGTGCAAATCTTCTTTTCTCTAGCACATCGAATGTGTACTCATATTTCAAACTCAAAAAAGTATCTCTGATTGAAAAAAAATACTTTTGAAAAAATCGTTCGATGTGCAAATCTCTTCTTTTCTCTAGCACATCGAATGTGTATTCTCTTTCAAATACAAAAGGTATTTTTGATTGAAAATTGATCTTTCTCATAAAACTTTCGTCGTATTGCAAAACTCTTTCTTCCAAGCAATACGCGATTGTTTTCAAATCAATTTTTCATCAATCAGTGAATCTCAATTCGCTGGTTCACTCACTCCGTGTTGTCTTCTTTGAGACGTTCCGGTTTGAGAACAGCTAGAACATCTACGAAACCCTGTCAAGGAGGTTCTTAGGAGTTCTACCTGTTCACAGGCAGTACTTGTACTGATCAACGGGGAACCGTGGGCCGTGTACCTCAATTCAAAGAAAGTGATCAAAGACACTTTCGTGTGCTTTATTGCTAACTGTTGTTTGCAGGTACATTGGGACGGTTGCAGCTTATCAGAATTGAGAAGTCAATCCAAAGCCGCATGCTCACAACACACACGCTTAATTGAAGAAATCATGACAAGTGCATATCTATATAACCTGGCTCTGATATTTTGTACTATGCTTTTGCTACGCTGCTGCAAATATCATGAACCAGTAAAGCTTCCGCTACTCTGATGGAAATATGTCATGATCCAGAAAGTGTGAGCATGTCGGTCCAAAAGTCACAACATCACATGAAGGCAACACTACAAAGGGTGATCCAGAGATTTACTGTGGCTGATGATCTCAATGAAAGCTCGAAGATCATCAAAGATGTGGATTAGTTAAAGGCCTCCACTAAAAGTACAAATCAATGCGGACTTTGAAGAATCGCTACTAAAGCACAAAGATTGCGGAACTTGAAGAATAGAAGTCTACCAGCTCAGAACTAAAGACAAAGATAGAATGCTAGGATGCAAAATGTACTTCATGGGGTGACCTCCCTTTGGGGGAGATTGTTAGGAATTGGAAATTTCATGTTAAAGTGTCGGTCACCCCAATTATGGTCTAGCATATGTTAGCTCTTAGACGTGTCGTTATTTACGTTATTTAGTAGTTAATTAGTTAGTTTGTAGCGTAGTTTAGTTTAGTGTAACACCGTGGAGGAAGGACGGGTCTTTACCCACTGTATGCATGATCCACAACTCGACAGGAGGGCGTATCATTTGTAACTATAAATACCCCTTCCATCCTTGGAAGGGGTGGTGCTTTTCTTTAATCTAACCTTACATTTGTTTATTTCTCTCTTTAGAAAACACTATATCCTCTCTTCATCTCTCTAAAATGGCTATCTTGTTTAATCATCTACCTAGACCACCCGAATCATCTAAACAACATAAAATATATACGATCCTACAGTCTCTTCCAAACAATTCACCACCATCCTCACTGAACCCAGTATCACCCCCGCCGCATCGCGGCGGGTTTCAATTACTTGTTATGAAAATAGGACTACTAAAATTTTCAATCAATCAATTACTAAATTCTCGACTATTATTTTAATTAAATATGGATTATAATTTTAAAACAAAAAAAATAGTCAACTTATTTATTTTTTTAGTTGTGCAAGTTTAGAAGTGTTTAATGAAGACATTTTTTTTAAATAACTTAATTTCAATATAAAACATGGATAATTTGGGTAGACATCATAGAAACTTATTAATATCAACGAACATGAGAATATGATAATTTAAACTCTTAACTTCTATCACCGTGGCACAAGTTAGAATTCTTATTTTATAATGTAATGACTCATTATAAGGAATGTCTAATTCCATCATTTTCATTTCTCAGAGATCCATTCTTTTTTTTCATTGCATCTTGTAATGGAAGTAAAATTACATAAAATTCATTATTAAGTAACTATATCAAATAAACTTCCTATCATCCAGGGCATTTTAGTCTTTTTCTTATCGATTTCATTCTGTTCTATCATATCAACCAAACATGATTAATAACAGTAATGAATCATTACATTACATCATTTATTTCATTATATCGTTTATTTCACATTTCATTACATTCTACCAAACGAACCCTTATTGTACTCTTATGAAGAACTAGCTATATAGAATGTTCAATTGCTAATGAACTTATATCAAACGAAATTTAACAATTTCCTATTGTAACCCGCCAACAATTTAACAAACTCAACCATCACTATGACCGAATTCTCAGCACTAAGGCCAGAAAAAGTATCAGCCTCGTTTGAAGAAGCTGAGCCACCACCTGCTAAATCAGAAAGTGCTCGAAAAGTTATGAAAGGCATCTTTTGTTGGTAGCAAATGAGAGCCACCCCGGCGCTTTCCATTTCCACAGGGCTGATGTTGAATTTGTTGTATAAGAAACTTCGATAGGCTGCATTGTCGAGATAAATGTTTGCACTTGTTCCTCTTTGCACGGTGGTGACCTTCGGCGGGGTGGATAAACATGTTGTAGCGTTGATACAACCTTCCAGTTTCATTGTCTAGCAATAACATATAACTTTGAAATGTAAGTTAAATGATTATGTTTCAAATGGTCTAAGTGATTAAATGTAATTCATACGAATCCACAAGCAAAACCATTCCTCTCTTATTAGAGTTTTTAGAAGGGCTTATAACCTTTTAAAGCACTATATTTGTCAAGAATGGCAGTTCTGCGTAGCGAACTAAAAAAATAACTCTTTTAGACATTAAAGTTGACATTTTTGTCTTTCTTTAAGTATTATGACCATATTATGACCATTTTACCCTTTGAAAAATATTTCAAAAAAAAAAGAAATTCGAAAAAAAATTTCAAAAATTTCAAAAAAAAGTATTTCGAAAAAAAAAATTCAAAAAAAAATATTTTGGAAAAAAAATTTAAAAAAAAAAGTATTTCGAAAAAAATTTAGAAAGGGTAAAATGGTCATAATATGGTCATAATACTTAAAGAAAGACAAAAATGTCAACTTTAATGTCTAAAAGAGTTATTTTTTTAGTTCGCTACGCAGAACTGTAATTCTTGACAAGTATAGTGTTTTAAAAGGCTATTAACCCTTTTTAGAATTGCACGAAACATAATAACTTTAGTTTTGCTTAGTTCTAGTTATAGTTATAGTCATAGTCATATCTAATGTGAGCACAAAAGTCTGATTTTCAAACCTTGAACTTCATACAAAATTGACGGACACCAAATAACTTGACCAACAATTTTACACTCAGCCTTTATGGCAAAATAAATTCTCGCACGACAAAACTATAAGGGCACGTTTGGTACAATGAAATGGAATGCAAAGAAACGCAATTGGAACGGTTTCTCGTGTTTGTTAAGTTGGGGAATGGAAATGGAGAATCAAATTTCGATTCTCTTTCCACCTTTTTTATTCTATTTAAAAACCGGAGAAACACGGGGAATGATTTTTTTAAAAGAAGCCATTCTCGCTTTGCCATGAGGGGAATCGGAAAAGACAATTAAAAATATATGGTATTAATAGAACTGATCATGTGCAACGCACATGCTTTAAAAAATCAAAATCTTTTCAAAATCCTAACGCCTCAAATCTCTCTAGCTTGATAATGGTTCATCAAACATGTTGTATCTTCTTCTTTTTCAGTTTCAATCCACATATGCAATTTATATTTGTGGCCATAATTTTTTCTTTTTTGTTGCCTTATGTTCGGATCTCATCGCAGCCACTACTGCCAAAAACTTGTATGTTCATCTTCATCATAATTGATGACTTACAATTGTTCATTCAACCACCGCTAAAAGTAGATCCCTTTTGTGTGATAAAATTGTTCATCATTCCAACCAAATTTATCTATTAATCACTTTATTTAAATACTATTTGACAAGTATTTAATCTTATTTTAATTATAGTGGCATGAATAACTTTTATTAAAATGTCAGCAAGTATTACAGATCCATGGATAATTATTCCACTTATAAGTGGTCAATTCAATAGCTATAAAATATAAAAATCACAAACCGATTTTATTGTGCGTAACAAAAATATGAGATTTTGATAGAAAAAAAATATACAGGTGGTTTGAAGTTTTTTCATTCCACTGTATACAACCAAACAAGTGATTCAATTTTTCATCATTTTTCTTTATTGATTCTTTGTTTTTACCAAACAAGAAAATTATTTTTATTTCTTTGGGCTCATTCTCTTTCTAAGCATTCTTATTCTTCAAAGCTATTCCATTCTCAATCATTCCACCGTACCAAACATCCCCTAAGACCATCCGTAATAGGCTACGAAGCATGCGTTCTAACTTCTAAGCCTATGTGGCAAGTGGAAGACTCGGTCATCCCCTATTAGGGTCACTCAAGAGGAACGCATCTTGGATGAAAAAGAAGCAACACTCGGTCGTGCAAACGATCGAATCGTGAGGTTTGTTTTTTGTGTGTGTTTTTATTAAATACGGAGTAATTTTTTTGTGATATATTTGTGTTTAAGCGGGTTATGTTTTGATAGTGACTGTAATTTCACTAAATTGATTGTAAAATTCGTTGGCATTGATATATCAGTAGAAACCGCAGTCACGAGTCTTTCTTATTACACTTGGTCTAATAATTGAAAGACGAGAGCAAGCCCCACTTAGCAGTCATTGGTTATGACCAAATGGGCAGTGTTTTAAACTAATGTTTTCTCATTGCATTATTGATAGAAAACTTTATAGCCAATATAATAATAAACATGCTCAATTTAAAAGCTTTGTAGGTTTATTCGTCACTATATAGCTCTGTCTAACATATTTGTTTTCATATCTAAAACTAAGTACCCTAATATACTTATGTTGCTTACTATTACAAACAAGATCGGTGATAGTACTTAAGCTAATAAGCTAATCAATCAAAAAATGAGTACCAATCTAGGCCGAAAGTCTTTAATTTATACCAGAAAGTATAACAAACTACTCTTCATTTAACTAAACGGTTAGTATTATGATAATAATAAGACTTGTATAAAGATAGAGAAAGAGAACCTGAAGTGTTTTGGATAGAGAAAGATAATTGGAGTCAACAGGGATCCAAAATGCTTGTTGAGTTTGCTCAGGAGTGCCATCCACAGGATAAACTTCTTCTGCTTGGTACCACACATTATTCAACAAGTTGTCATCACCATTTGATGAATATGTTGCAAATTTTAAGTACCCAATTTCCCTTGTAAATCCACCATCTCCTTCAAATGGCAATGGATTTTCAGCCCCATCTCCATACCTCTACAAGATTACATGCATTACATTGGACTGCCCCATATAAAGCTCAAAGCTCAAAAACTAAAACTAGCTAGTGTCATGTATTCATGACTCGTATAGTACCATGCGAGTCATCAATACATGCATGACGGTACGTATAATTATGCGTACCTGCCAATTCCACATAGCGGAATGGGACCAATATTCAGCAATTGTCACATCTCCAATATGTAAATTTGGATTTGCATTTCCTGCTATTCCATAGTGTATCACACCTTCTATCTCAAACAAACTCAACAATAGTTGAGTTGCAACAGCGGCATTCACCTGCGGTAAAAAAAATTATATTCACTAAAGACTCGCATATGTAACAATTAACAACTAAAATAAGGCACACGATTTAAAACATACCAGTCCCATTCCACTCATGACTAGAATCACTGGTTTCTTGTAAATTTTTCCGAACCTAAATCTCCTTCCTTTAATCCAATCCCAACGTCATTTATCAAACAACAAATGTTTTTTTCGACACGTTAAAGAAATGTTATGAAGAAGTAGACAACATGTACGTACCCGCATAATCGATAACAAGCTTGGTAGACTTGTAATGAGGATTACTAAGTAGAGGATTCATTTCAAACAAGTTGGGAATGACCAAGCCTAAGTAAGGGCCATTTTTATTGGCTTCATCAACCATCTTTTTTGTAGTTCCATGTAGTGCACCATTGGCTTGTTCTTGAGATAAAATGAAAATAAAAACTAAAACATATATAAACGTGGAACATGTATTTCTAAGCATTTTTTGTTTTCTGTAACCGGTGAAGGAAAAAAGAAGCGTTGATAAACTGAATTGGATTGGATCAAGAATGGGAATTTATGGAAGATGGTCAGAAGGCCAAGTTGCATTTTAGCTTTTTTAAAAATTTGAGCAAAGCATTTTGGCATTTAACACATGAACATTAATTAATGTAGTAAGTTATATTTTCATAAGGGGTTGGTGAAAGAATCAAAATGAATCAAATAATTGATCGATAAACTATGTGAATTTGTATTTTTATTTTCGCGTGCTGGCGGTCAAATCAGATTTTGGCATATTCGTCCAACCTCTTGTATAAGAGCGAGGGGTACGGTGGCAACACCAATTCTCTTCACTTGGGCCCCACGTGTGCCACATCACTCCAACACACTAACAAAAAAATACCCCCCAATCACAACATCACCACTTCTCTTCACTTGGGCCCCACCCACTATCATTTTATTTAGAGTAAACTTCAAAATACATCCCTGTGGTTTGCCCCATTTCGCACCATACATCCCTCAGCCAAAAGTTCAGACATATACATCACCCCGTTAGTAAACGTTTGACTATATACATCCACAAGGACGAACGGTGCAAAAATTGGGTCGTTAACTTGGACACGTGGCAGTTAAGTGAGGGTAACTTGGTCATTTTATCTCCCCCTTTTATCCTTCTCCTGCTACCTCACTACCCTTTTAACCTTCTCCTGCTACCTCAACATGAAAATCAAAAATCCATGAAAAACACAATCAAAAAACACAAATCCACACAAAGATAAAAACACAAACAAAAATCAGAATCACACATCAAAAATCAGCAATAAAACACCAACCAACAACGCATTTCCAGTAGACGAACAAGATTCAGTGATTGCAATGGTGGTTGCTGAATGGCGTATCCGTGATTATGATGATCCAGTGAACGAACAAGAAGCATATAGTAAGTTTTCATCTTTGATCTTTCTAACTTTAATTGTAATAACATTGTAGGTAATTGTTATTGATTGAAACCCTAATTTTTTGAATGTAATTTGGTCATTGTAGGTAATTTTCCAAACACGTTCTCAATGAAGATACATCATGGTGGTTTCTTTACTGAAATTCCAGGTAGAAAGTACATACAAGGGACTTATAATTATATAGATTTTATAGATGTTGACCTGTTTTCAGTTATAGAATTGAATGACATGATTCAAAAGTTAGGTTACAAGAGGAAAGATTGCATTATGTTCTATCATTTCAAAATACCTAACAATGATTTGGATTATGGGTTACAAGCACTAGGAAATGATGGGGATGTGTTGAACCTAGTTAGGTATGTTGATAAATATAAACTTATTGAGGTTTACATTGAACATGAGCATACAGTTCTGGAAACATATTGGAAATCACCACAGAGAGTTATGATTGAAGAAATAGATGATGATGGACCTAGTTCTACATTAGTTAGAAAGCCTTTTAAGAAGTGCCAGAGGACAAATAGGATGCCTCTATTGCTTGATATGGGAGAGGGTTCTGATCATGTTTTAAAGGTACCTAGATTAAATGCTGATGTGGGAGAGGGTTCTGATGGTTTAGATGGTGATGGTAATACTGTTGGTGCAAATTTAGTAGATGAAGGACCTAGTTCAATAGTTAGGAAACCTTTTAAATTACCTAGAAAGAGAATGCTAGTAGATGAGGGATCTGATGAAGCAAGTTATACTGAGAGTGAGCATGGTGATGAGGAAGACAATTTTGCTGAGAGTGAGAGTAGTAGTGAGTCAGATGATAGTGAAGATAGTGACTATATCCAGGATGATGACCATGTTATGAATGATGTGGAGGTGGATATGAAAGACTATTATCAAAACATAGACAAAGATGCAGAATGGGTGGGATCACAGACTGCAAATGCAGAAGTTCGATCTAATACTAATGTTGAAGAAAGCTTTGATTTGGATGATTTTGAGAGTGCAACTGATTCTGAAAATGATGGTAAAAGAAAGAAAACTATGAGACAGTTAAGGAGGAAAAAAGCAAAAGAGTGTGAGGAAATTGATGCAAGTAGCTGTAGTGATACATTCTTTGTAGGGAAAGAATTTGGGGATAAAAAAATAGTGACAGATCTTGTGGCGCTCATGCCATTGCTACTAGAAGACAGTTATACATATGGAAAAATGATAAAGTAAGGTTGAGGGTAGTATGTAGGGGAAAATGTCCTGTTTTTAGATACCCTAATGAGGGCCCAAATGCTAGTGGGCTAAATTCTCATACAAGTCCAAGTAAGTTAAAATGTGTTGGTGGGAAGTGGGTAAAAAAAACAAATGCTGAGACATACCCATGTGGAGAAGGAATAAATAAAGATGGGAAGAGAATAAAGGTGGGTGGCACAAAAGGTAATTACAAGTATGAATGGATCACATGTCCTTGGACTTTGCAAATATCAAAACAAAATAAATGCAGGGAAGAAACATGGACAGTCTCTACCATTAATGATGAGCATACTTGTCTTCAAACCAGAGAAGTGAATCTGCTCACCATACTTATCTTATCCAAAGATATTGAAGAAAGAATCAAATTAAATCCAAACATCCCTGTTAGAGCCTTGAAAGAGCAACTGCAACAGAAGTATCAATTGGGTATCACTACAAATAAAGTAACTAGGGCTAAGGCTAAATCACAGATGAAACTGAAGGGTGATTTCACTGGAACGTATTCAAGGTTAAGGGACTATGTGCTAGAGCTGCAAAGAACCAATGAAGATACAACTGTGAAAATAGATCTGGAAAGAGATTTTGATCCAAATGAAACAACAAGACAATTCAAAAGGATCTATGTATGCATTGGTGCTTTGAAGAAAGGGTTTAAAGCTGGCTTAAAGGATTTGCTTGGATTGGATGGGTGTTTTATGAAGGGACAATACCCTGGCCAACTACTTACAGCAGTGGGGATTGATGCAAACCATGGAACATATCCACTTGCATATGCTGTTGTGGAAGCAGAAACAACAAGCTCATGGTCATGGTTTTTAACATGCTTAGGGATGATTTGGTTTGACTTCCCGTGTCCAATTTTACATTTGTTTCGATAGACAAAGGTAATCCTCCTTTGACTCCCTATGTCCAATTTTACCTTTGTTTCGTGGTCATGGTTTTAGTTCTAACTTTCTATTTTGTTTTAGGGTATTATACGGCAATATCAAAAATATATCCCATGTTTGAGCATAGGTTTTGCTTAAAACATGAGAATAGAGAATCTGAGTGGAGAGGTAAGCTATACAAGGACTTGCTTTGAAATGTGCATCATTATCATTGTGGCCTGATTTGATAGTGCAATGGAGGCAGATGAAGAGTTTGAATGAAGGAGCTTATGAGTATGGAAGATACCACCACAAAGATTGGAGAGCCATTTTATTGGTATGTTTTACTAAACACAATCATTATAGTTGTATTATAGTTCTGCCAAATTATTATCCGGCTTAAAAATTGTAGGTAGGCCGCACTGCGGATGTTTTACTTAACAATATGTGTGAGGTATTTAATAGAAGGTTGTTGGATGGAAGAGATGTCCATATTATTACATGTCTAGAGTATGTTAAGGATTACTTGACTAATTTACTTGCCTATTAAAAAGTAATTGCAAGAGTCAGGGGCCTTTAACCTCCGCTACTCTAACGTTTGTTTGATGCAATCAAGACTGAAGCTACATCTTATACGGTAGCTTTATAAACAAATACATTGTTTGATATTTGTGATGTTATATGTCTAACCCGTTATGTATGAAGGTAATGTGAATGGTGGAACCAAGTATCAAGCAAGTGGTCCATGGGATGATATATGTGTAGTGGATATACAAGAGAAGAGATTGCAGTTCACGTGAAATGGAATTAAGACCCCCACACAAGCATCACAGACTGATGTTAAATGACATGGCTCTAAGGATGATGTTGGGTTGCACGAAACATGGGGTGCATGTTATTGGCTAGTAACTTGGGAGAAGCAATATAGCTACACCATTAACCCATGCAATGGACCAAGCTTGTGGAAGAAACACCCCTTCTAACACCATCATTCCACCAAAGATTGACCACAAATTGGAAGGCCACCAAAGAAAAAGAGAAAGTCAGCAGTAGAGATTTCAATTGGAAAAATGATCGCAAATGGTAAACTCTAAAGGAGGGCAAACTCAGAACATGTCAAGTGCAACAAAATAGGTCACAAATAAGGACATGTAAAGAGCCTTCTCACTGGGATCACGATCTTCAAGAGTTGGTGGATCAGCTCGAGTGCCAAGGAGATAAAGAAGGCGAGAGGAAAAAGGCATTCAAAAGTTCAAATAGGAAGTGATTTTAGTGTTTGTTTAACTTCGTTATGAATTTAGGAAATATTTTAGGGCTTTTGGAAACTTGTTATGTTCTGTTAGGTATTAAGGAAACTAGTTAGATAACTTATGTTTATGTTATGTCTTGGATGGTATGGTATGTTTAATCATTATGTGGTTTAACTTGTTGTCTTGGTTTAACTTATGTTGTGTTCTCGTGTTATGTTACATCGACTCATGGTATGTTTTGATCACACCAACCACATTCAACCCTTTTCAACCACATTCACCCATTTTAACCCATTCAACCACATTCACCCATTTTAACCCATGCCTTAACAAAACATAACACATATTAACCATTCATTACAAATTCATAAAAAGGAACCAACTTCATTGATAACAAAAGATTACATGAACCAACTTCATTACTACTAAAACCTAAAAGACACAAATTACAATCAACTGTTTTCATTTAAACATCGATCTGTAAACATTAACCAACTTAATCCTAAAAGAACTTCATTCTTCTTGCTTTAGACGATTTTCCTTGAAGCATCTTGTAGGCTGGTTCATGTTTCTCAAAGAATCCAAGAATAATTTGCACCGATCTATCACACATCGGTGGATCAAACCAATCATAAAACCCACTTTGGTTCCTTGAAAAAATGGTAAATCGGTGATCTGCTCCAAAACAAATAAGTCTAATCAATCAAGGAGAAATTCTGAACTGTGAATGACGGTAACTTTAAAGCGCCAAAACCAACAAAATGAAATCGAGAGAGTAGGGTCCCCGGTCGTTATGTCCCGAAGCGAACTATGCGATGAATTATCAAACGCTTAGTGATCGGGAGTTTGAGCTGAAAAGGATCGATTATGATTATAACTACTAATAAGCCAACAAATAAAAGCGGCTTAAATGCAAATTAAAAAAATTAAAAAGATAAAATCTATTAAATAAACGCTATCACTATAATTAAAATGATGTTTTTTTTTTATATTTTTATAAAACTCAAATTAAAAAATCTACGCGTACAAATTAAAAAAAATGAAACTAAAGCAATATTAACCCTAAAAATATGAAAATGATGTTTGTACAATCCTAATGATAAGAGAAAATTTATGGAAAAAGAAAATTAATTTAAAACTAATTATCTAATTAAAAACTATTTTAACTAATTAATAATTACCTAAAATACAAGAAAATAGGAAATAAAGCTAGAAAAATAAAATTATGAAATGGAAAAGTCTAAAATATCAAATTAGAATTTTCAAAACTATTTTATATTTTTGATTATTTTCTATTTTTTATGAATTTTAAACTATTTAAACTAATTAAATTACTAAAATTACCAAATAAACTATGAAAAATCTGAAAATTACTTTTCTACTTTTTATATTTATCTAAGCTCAGAAAAATGAAAACTTATTTTTTTGAACCTTTTTTTATTTTTTTTGTATTAAATACTAATTAAAAATGCTTAAAAACTATTTTAAATCAAGAAAAATACCAAACAAGCTAGGAAAAATCTGAAAAATTCAGGAAAACTTTAAAATAATATTAGGAATATGAGAAAAATGGAAAAACAGGTCCTTATGTGGAGAAATATGAAATCCCTTAATGAAGTGCTTATTGAAATAAGCACTTGATAAGAAAAGCTCACAAAAGCTACCAAACCGATACACACAACCTAAATAAGCTAATTTAACTAAAATGCAATGAGTTTCAACAAGCTAAACCCTCTGAATCACAAGCTAGATCAGATTTGATGTTTTGAGTTTTTCTTAAAACACGGGTTTGGTGATAAACACAAGGCTTCAAATTAAGCTCAAAATGAAAACTACCACTTGCAACCTAAAGTAGACCTCGGCTGGAATTAATTGTACCAAAAGCAAACCATGACTCTCTTTTGACCCCCAGGCAAAGGCTATGGCAGAAAAAAAGCTCAAGATATCTTTGAGCGCTGGTGGAGCGAGCAACTAGGCCTAAGTTGATGAGCTTGTTTAGAGCTTTTAAAGATTTGGTAAAATTATACAAAAATGATTATAAGAAAGGGACCAAATTGAAGTTTTCAAATCAACAAGTTTCGAATTGAGGCTTAAAATTGAATCAAGAAAAATCTTTTATTTTGGCTCAAAACCCGATTGCTTTTTGACTTTTAAAGCAAATGAGCAAGTTTGACTTTGGTGAACTTTGATCCAATTTTATCAACCGATCTAGGTGTTATATGATGTTATAAACCTAATGCAAGCAACATTTAATGATTCTAAACACAAAACAATGGTTTGATTAAAAATCTCAACAAGAAGGCTGAGATTATTTAAGTTAGATTTTGACTTTACATATAGTGACACAATTTAATGACTCGAAGTTTATTTTAGTTAATACACTGAACCAAATGTAATTCTAGAACCTGAACAACCCTAGAGCACAAGTTTATGACAAATACCAAACACTCTATATTGCTTGATGTGAGTTAAAACTATTCTAACACTATCAAGCACAAACCATTGATCAAACTAAGTTAATGTAACCTAATTACTACTTTTAAAATGCAAATGAACCAGTTTTAACTACAAATCCGAAAGTATACATAAAAACTTGAAAATGACTTACAAGAATCCAAAGGCTGCTATGGAAATCATGAACCATGAACCACTACTCTATTAAATATCACCCCAAATGAATCTAAAACAACCCAATCCACCTCTGCATCAAACTATTTCCAACTCCATTGCCATTTTTAGCACCTGTTTGACTTCAGTTGACCAAGAACCAAAATGGTTTGAAACTAGATTTCAAGCTTATAAAAAGCTATGAAGAGCTTATATAAGCTTGTAACACCGTAAACAAACCGAATGAAGCTTATTTTATGAAATAGAAACTTGAATTTTCCACGGTGGAGCACATAAACATGAAACTAAAGGAAACTTTGAATTAATGATTGAAACTTGAATAATCTGAAAATGTAACTTGAGATTGATACTTAAGAACAAAATATTACAACTTTTGAGTTTAACTAAGACTTAGCTAGAAAAAACGACATAACAAAAGAATTGAAACTAAAATCTCCTCCTCTACTTGCTTCCTTTTGCTCTTTATATATCCAGTGTCTTCTCTCTCCTTCTGAATATATCCCACCATCTCCCAGCCATTGGATTGCTTTTAAATTCATCTTGGCCATTTAAGCAGATTTTGGCGCCAATTTTGGCCTTTGACAACTGGGGTTGAGTGAGGAGGGGGGAGGTGCATTAAATGCATCTTGGAGGCTTGTTGTAGGTGGGGAACATGGTAAGTGGATGAGAGGAAAGGGAATGGGAGATAACTTGTTGCAGGGTAAGCAGTTGGGAAGGATAGAGTTTGGCGGGTTTTGGGATTTGACCAGGATTGATCAAAGCAGGGTTAATAATAGGGGGGGTTCACAATGCAATTTGACAGGGTCCAAAATTCATTGACTAGGCCAAATGGGTTTGACAAGGGTTTAATTGACAAGGACCTTGGTGTAATTACTGAAATTTGAGGGGCCTAAGCTGCCAAATCATCAAACTTGTTTCAAGGGACCAAAAGTGACAACCTTCAAAAGTATAAGGACCAAAGTTGCCATTTTCACATTTTCCAGGGGCCAATTCTGCCAATTTCTAAACTTGAGGGACCATTTTTGTAATTTTCTCAAACTTTTAATATTTTTCACCAAAGGACTAAATTTGACAAATTATGATTTAAAAGGACCTTTGGTGATTTTACTGTTGAAATTATGACTCAGGGACTAGTTTTGACAATTTTAGAAACTTGGGGGACTGAAACTGCCAATTTTGCAAATTTGCTACGTTTTTCATCTGATTTTGATCTTTTTGCATTTAAAACACATAAAACACTGATTTGTGATATTTTGAGCATTTTGATGTGTTTTCTAGTGTTTTCAGATGTTTGCAGTTTATATTGTACAAAAATGATGAGTATTTACACACTCATCAATCCCCCACACTGAGATATTGCTAGTCCCTAGCAATGATTTGAGAAAACATAATGGATTTTAATCTCTTTACCAAAAGCCATTACTTCTGGAGTAGCCAAATGTTTCAGTTCAAGTAAGAACCATGGTACACCGATAACCATCTGATTTATTGGCAAATCATAAACCATATAACGGATTTGATGTGTCTTTACCAGAAGCCGTACCCTTCTGGACTAGCCAACTCTTAGATAAATTATCAATATTATCTTTGGTGAGCTGATTACCAATTATGGTTTTTCCACTGGCTTTACCACAAGCCATAACCTTGCGGGCTAGCCAACTCTTCACTTTTTAGGATATGGTGAGTTGAGAACCATACAATTTTGGGCAAATTGCAAGCCATATAAACGGATTTGAGTAATCTTTACCAAGAGCCGTTTGCTCTGGATTAGCCAATCCTTTTGTCTTACAGACATGGCGGACTGATAACCAAGATGAGTAAGTGTAAAACACTTACTCCAAAAAAAATTTTGGCCAAAAACGGGGGAATTGGGTAAATAATATATGAAATTCGTGAGAATTCCCCCCCACACTTAGAAATGAATATTGCCCTCAATATTCAAAGTACCGGCGGTTATGCCGAAACAAAGAACGTAAAAGGGAAATATTACGGCCATTATTTAGAAAGAAGATTTTTTTTTTTTTTTTTTTTTTTTTTGAAACATGTGGGCAACCCCCCCACACTAGGGTGGTAGAAAGAGGTGAGAAAACAGAAATATGGGTGAAAACCCATATGGTGTGTGCTATTGTTTTTGATTTCCGAGTCGCTAGCTTGACTCGACCCCGAATTCATTTGTTCATGGGGAAAGTAACGTGGAAAACCAATCTCGATCGGACTTTCGTTCACAATGTTAATGAACATATGAACATCAAAAAGTTCCACACCGACGAGATACAACCTCGGTATTGTTAATAGTAGAAACTATAAAGGATGATACGGGGGGTCAAGATGATGTCCTCATTCCCGAAAGAGAAAAGGGAAAGAGCAACCACACCATCTGTGAAGAATGGAATAAAGACGTACATGAGAATGCATGTCCATTCCTCAGCAGAGAGAAGCAAATCACCAGTTTGGACATCTTTAAGCTTAAACTTGAAGCTTAGATGGTGATTGTCAAGAAGATGTCCGGGAGGGAGGGTGGGAAACGGTTCTTCAATCAACAGACTTTCCAGAAAAAGGATGTCTCCTTCCGGATCAAGGTAAGTGTTATCAATTCCCATTGGAATTGACTCATCACTAAGAAAGGCCTCGACTTCATTCCAAAAGTTGTCATCTTCCTCATCAGGAATGAGAGAAGGAATGGAAGAGTCGGGAATAAGACTAGAGGATGATGGATCATTTTTGAGCATTTCATCAATGGGAAGAATGTTTCCCATTGGATCACAAACATCATCATCCAACTCAGATGAAACTGAAGAGATTTTGGTTTCATCCACAGACTTAACAATCTCGATGCGACAAACTGATGCCGGAGGTGGGACAAGTGGTGTGCTCTTAGAGCTAGCAGTTTCCACCACTTCCGATGAAGTCTCCGATTCTAGATCATCGTCATCATCATCAAGAACACTCTTGACTTCCCTGGTACAGCTTTCAAACCATTTGTTTGAACCAGGGGTGATTTTTAAAGCTTTGAGCTCAGCACGTTTTTGGCGAACACTCTTAACCGTGAAATTTGAGAGTGTTGCATTGATTCTTTCAGATTTTTGATCAATTGTGGCAACACTCTGTTTGTATAGAGGTTTAGAGTTCTGGTTGATATTCAATGTGAGCTCTTCGTTGTCAACCCGTATGGTCAACTCTTCTGCAAACACATCAATCAGAGCACGACTCGTTCTTAAGAAAGCTCTCCCTAAGATAAGGGGAACTCTAGGATCTACATCGAAGTCTACTACAACAAAGTCAGCATGAAAGTGAAACTTTCCCACTTTCATCACGACATCCTCGGCTATCCCAAGGGGACGAGTTACGGTACGATCCGCTAGCTCGAGTGTCATACGAGTGGATGAAAGTTCAGGAAGAGACAGTTTCTTCCATACTGAGAGTGGCATGAGGTTAAAGCTAGCGCCAAGATCGCCAATGCGGGAGCATTGAAACATCCCCAAGAAATCACACGGGATTAAAAACCGGCCAGGGTCTTCCAGCTTTTCGGGAAGCTTATTAAGAATGGCCGCTGAGCATTGCTCATTTAGAGGGGTTTTCGCCATCTCAGATAGCTTGTCTTTGTTGGTGAGTAAGCCTTTAAGCGTGGATGCAAATTTAGGCATTAGAACGAGAGCATCAACGAAGCTTATATCGAAGTGAAGCTCATTGAAGATTTGGAAAAATTTTTCCATTTGCTCTTTGTTTTTGTCTTTGAGCTTCTCATCATTCATTCTTGATGGGTAAGGAAGCTGACTAGACTTTTGAGCCGGGATGGAAGTGTTTTCTGGCTCAGGATTTTTCTTTGGAACTTCGGGTTCCGGACTTGAAGGTTGGACTACCGAAGGTGGGACGTGTGCGGTACTTCGTGGGCTTGAATAATGCACCTTGTCCGTTGTCTCCTTGGTAACTTGACTAAATGCCACAGGAGGAGGGGGCATTGGAGTCGAAGGTCCATTGTGCGTCTTACCACTACGAGTGGTGACGGCTTTCAACTCGGCATTGGGATTAGGAATAGTATTGCTTGGGAGTCCCCCAGAAGATGGTGAAGCTTTGTTCATATTCATGTTCATGAAACTGCTCATCATATTCTTCAACTCATTTGTCTGCCGAGACAGTGTGGTATCAATTTCCCTTTTTAGCTCACCTCTCATGTTATTGATCTGAGTTTGCATTGAACGCATGTTTGACTCAGTCATTTTCATGAAGTCATTTGGCATGGGAGCTTGAGGAGGTGGTTGATAACTTTGATGATTTGGAGCTTGATAAGGTTGGTTGAAATTGTTCCGGTTTTGATTGAAATTTTGAGAGTTATTGAAATTTTGTCCTTGATTCGGAACAAAGCGATTTTGATTGCCATGGTTTTGCACAGGAGGAAAACCAGGTGGTGTCATACCGCTAGGTGCACGGTAGTGAGGATCAGCCTGTGGTCGGTATTGATTGTGGTTTACCGAAGCTACGGGAGCTTGGTAAAAGGAAGCATCGGTTGCTTGACAATCATAAAATGCGTGTGGACCACTACAAATTTCACACACCTTGTTTATGGCTTTGATTGGTTCCGGCTTATGAATTTCGCTTTTGATTTCCTTCACCTCTTTTATCATACACTGGATCATATCCGTTAGAGCGGCTAACGGAGCGGCTAACTCGAAAGAGTTACCGGATGAAGCGCGGAGTGTTCGGAACATTGACTTTGTTGCGAGAAAAAGGAACTTTTGATTTACTCTCGCAAATTTCAAGCACATCTTTAGGTCTACGATTCAAGATATTGCCACCCGCGGATGCGTTCAAGGAATCTTGATCGTTACAGTTCAACCCATTATAAAAGATATTGACTTGTTGAAGCTCCGTGAATTCATGATGGGGGCATTTCCTGAGGAGATCTTTGAATCTCTCCCATGCCTCTCCAAAATTTTCATCGAAAGTTTGACGAAATCCAGAATTTCATTTTAAGATTAGTCGTCTTTGATGGAGGAAAGAAATAGTTCACAAACTTTTGAACAAGATCCTCCCAAGTTTCGATGGATCGAGGGGGTTCTTTTTCCAGCCAAATCCGGGTTGTCCCCTCAAGAGAGAATGGAAAAAGCATCAACTTGATGACTTTTTGAGGAACATCCTTGAAATTGATAGTTGAAGTCAACTTGTTAAACCAACGGATGTGTGCATACGGGTCTTCTCGATCAGACCCGCGAAATTGATTTGTAGACACCAGTTGGATCAAATGTGTCTTCAATTCGAAGTGATCAGAACTGATAACTGGTAAAACGATGGCATCTCCATAACCCTCGGTGGGTGCCTGGAGCATTTCCGCCATAGTACGTTCGTCTGCCATGGTGTTGCTTGAAATAGTACGAATCTCGGGTTCGACTATTTGGGCAGCACGCCTACGAGAACGTCGTCTAGGAATTTCTGCTAGATCACGCAAAGGACTCAATGATCTAGAAGAACGAGTGCGCATGCACTAGAGTTAACTCTAAGGAATCTCAGAGCTAAGAAGAGGAATGGAATTATGAAGATATTTCAGATGAGAATGAGAATTATGAAGACGTTTTATAAAAACTGGGGTGAGAAGAATCTTTATGGGTTTTCTGGTTCTGAAACGTCGATATCACAACAAAATCAATTAACACAAAATCGAGGCAAAACAACAGTGAACTTAACCAATAATCCAAGATGAATGGCTTCTTTGAAAAAGGTACACCAATCACAAGGACACAAAGGCAAGTTTTAAATCTTTAGTTCGTGAACTTATTATGGTCGCACCCCCAGTTAGGTAGTGCACTGCCTTGGTTTTCGGTGGTAATCTTTTAAGTTGTTAATTATTAAAGAAAACGCGATCTTTTGTATTTTTATTTTGATACATATATAGAAACAAAAGGAAAATATTTTTGTGTTTTATACGTTTTTGGATGTTTTTGGGTTTTTGGATTTTTTTTAAATAAAAATATGGATATATATATAGATGATAGATATGGATGATATAAACAAATGAGTGAGTATTCAAACAACTAATCTGCTACACGGAAGATAGATCAGCACAGCTCCCCGGCAGCGGCGCCAAAAATTTGATCGGTTCCAAACAGTCAAGTCTAATCACGCAAGGCTGCCACTTGTGAATGACAGACTGTAACAGACTTAAAACTGCTCAAAAACCAACACAATGAAATCCAGGAGAGTATAGGGTCTCCCCGGGTCGTTATGTCCCAGCGAGCTATGCGATGAATTATCAAACGTTTAGTGATCGAGGAGTTTGAACGGAAAAAGGATCAGATTATGATTATAACTACGAATAAGCCAACAAATAAAAACGGCTTAAATGCAAATTAAAGGAAAATTAAAAAGATAAAATCTATTAAATAAACGCTATCACTATAATTAAAATGATGTTTTTGTTTTTATATTTTTATAAAACTGAATTAAAAATCTACGCGACGTACAAATTAAAAAATGAAACTAAAGCAATATTAACCCTAAAAATATGAAAATGATGTTTTTACAATCCTAATGATAAGAGAAAATTTATGGAAAAAGAAAATTAATTTTAAAACTAATTATCTAATTAAAAACTATTTTTAACTAATTAATAATTACCTAAAATACAAGAAAATAGGAAATAAAGCTAGAAAAATAAAATTATGAAATGGAAAAGTCTAAAATATCAAATTAGAATTTTCAAAACTATTTTTGTATTTTTCTGATTATTTTTCTATTTTTTATGAATTTTAAACTATTTAAAACTAATTAAATTACTAAAATTTACCAAATAAACTATGAAAAATCTGGAAAATTACTTTTTCTACTTTTTATATTTATCTAAGCCTAAGAAAAATGAAAACTTATTTTTTTGAACCTTTTTTTAATTTTTTGTATTAAATACTAATTAAAAATGCTTAAAAACTATTTTAAATCAAGAAAAATACCAAACAAGCTAGGAAAAATCTGAAAAATTCAGGAAAACTTTAAAATAATATTAGGAATATGAGAAAAATGGAAAAACAGGTCCTTATGTGGAGAAATATGAAACTGCTAATGAAGTGCTTATTGAAATAAGCACTTGATAAGCCAAAAGCTCACCAAAAGCTACCAAACTGATACACAAGCCTAAATAAGCTAATTTAACTAAAATGCAATGAGTTTCAACAAGCTAAACCCTCTGAATCACAAGCTAGATCAGATTTGATGTTCTGAGATTTTTGCTTAAAACAAGGTTGGGTACCAATGTTGATACAAGCACAAGCTTCAAATTAAGCTCAAAATGAAAACTACCACTTGCAACCTAAAGTAGACCTGGCTGAGATTAATTGTACCAAAAAGCAAACCATGAAAAGCTCTTTTGAGCCCTGTGCACAAGCTGCACAAAACTGAGAAAAAGCTCAGTATGCTGAGCTCAGTGGAGCAGGGCAACTAGGCCTAAGTTGATGAGCTTGTTTAGAGCTTTTAAAGATTTGGTAAAATTATACAAAAATGATTATAAGAAAGAGGACCAGTTGAAGTTTTCAAATCAACAAGTTTCACTGATTGAGGCTTAAAATTGAATCCAAGAAAAATCTTTTATTTTGGCTCAAAACCTGATTTTCTGTTTTTGACTTTTAAAGCAAATGAGCAAGTTTGACTTTGGTGAACTTTGGATCCAATTTTATCACTGATCTAGGTGTTATATGATGTTATAAACCTAATGCAAGCAACATTTAATGATTCTAAACACAAAACAATGGTTTGGATTTCCAAAAATCTCAACAGTGTACTGTTGAGATTATTTAAGTTAGATTTTGACTTTTACATATAGCAGGCACAATTTAATGACTCAACTGAGTTTATTTTGAGTTAATACACCTGAACCAACAGAATTCTAGAACTGAACAACCCTAGAGCACAAGTTTAACAGCAATACCAAACACTCCTATATTGCACTTGATGTGAAGTTAAAAACTATTCTAACACTATCAAGCACAAACCATTGATCAAACTAAGTTAATGTAACCTAATTACTACTTTTAAAACAGAAATGAACCAGTTTTAACTACAAATACTGAGTATACATAAAAACTTGAAAATGACTTACAAGAATCCAAAGCTGCTATAGCTTGAAATCATGAACCATGAACCACTACTCTATTAAATATCACCCCAAATGAATCTAAAACAACCCAATCCACCTCTGCATCAAACTATTTCCAACTCCATTGCCATTTTTAGCACCTGTTTGACTTCAGTTGACCAAGAACCAAAATGGTTTGAAACTAGATTTCAAGCTTATAAAAAGCTATGAAAAGCTTATATAAGCTTGTTAACACTGATAAACAAACTGAATGAAGCTTATTTTTATGAAATAGAAACTTGAATTTTCCACAGTGAGCACATAAACATGAAACTAAAGGAAACTTTGAATTAATGATTGAAACTTGAATAATCTGAAAATGTAACTTGAGATTGATACTTAAGAACAAAATATTACAACTTTTGAGTTTAACTAAGACTTAACTAGAAAAAACGACATAACAGTAAATTGAAACTAAAAATCCTCCTCCTCTCTTGCTTCCCTTTGCTTTCTTTATATATCCCAGTGTCTTCTCTCTCCTTCTGAATATATCCCACCATCTCCCAGCCATTGGATTGCTTTTAAATTCATCTTGGCCATTTAAGCAGATTTTGGCGCCAATTTTGGCCTTTGACAACTGGGGGTGAGTGAGGAGTGGGAGGGGGGAGGTGCATTAAATGCATCTTGGAGGCTTGTTGTAGGTGGGGGAACATGGTTAAGTGGATGAGAGGAAAGGGAATGGGAGATAACTTGTTGCAGGGTAAGCAGTTGGGAAGGATAGAGTTTGGCGGGTTTTTGGGATTTGACCAGATTGATCAAAGCAGGGTTAATAATAGGGGGGTTCACAATGCAATTGACAGGTCCAAAATTCATTGACTAGGCCAAATGGGTTTGACAAGGGTTTAATTGACAAGGACCTTGGTGTAATTACTGAAATTTGAGGGGCCTAAGCTGCCAAATCATCAAACTTGTTTCAAGGGACCAAAAGTGACAACCTTCAAAAGTATAAGGACCAAAGTTGCCATTTTCACATTTTCCAGGGGCCAATTCTGCCAATTTCTAAACTTGAGGACCATTTTGTAATTTTCTCAAACTTTTAATATTTTTCACCAAAGGACTAAATTTGACAAATTATGATTTAAAAGGACCTTTGGTGATTTTACTGTTGAAATTATGACTCAGGGACTAGTTTTGACAATTTTAGAAACTTGGGGGACTGAAACTGCCAATTTTGCAAATTTGCTACGTTTTTCATCTGATTTTGATCTTTTTGCATTTAAAACACATAAAACACTGATTTGTGATATTTTGATCATTTTGATGTGTTTCTGAGTGTTTTCAGATGATTTTGCAGTTTATATTGTACAAAAATGATGAATATTTACACACTCATCAATCAGACAATCAAATAAATTGAAAATTAAATTGTAAAATATAATTATTCGACACTTACGGGTTTTGGACAACAATGAAAAACCGCCCTGAGATTTCTTGGTCTCCATGATGTTTTAAGGATTGTAGGTAACCCACATCTACAAGTTTTAGGGATGAACATTGTTGACTGTTTGAGTTAGGGTTTCCAATTAGGGTTTTCAATTAGGCGTTTCAATTGGGGTTTCAATTAGGGTTTTTAATTTGGGTGAAACATTGGATTTGTGTTTATGTGTGTGTGTTTTGATTTAGGGTTCATTTGGGTGAAATAATAGGTTAAAAGGGTAGTGAGGGGTAGCAGGGAAGGATAAAAGGGGAGATAAAATGACCAAGTTACCTCACTAATGCCACGTGTCCAAGTTAACGACCCAATTTTTGCACCGCTCGTCCTTGTGGATGTATATAGTCAAACGTTTACTAACGGGGTGATGTATATGTCTGAACTTTTGGCTGAGGGATGTATGGTGCGAAATGGGGCAAACCACAGGGATGTATTTTGGAGTTTACTCTTTTATTTATTTTCCATATTTTCCAGAACAACTAAATTCATTTCATTCATTTAAAATAAAAATACAACATAAAAACATACACTGCGAAATAAAAAAACATACGAAATTTAAAATACATTGCGAAATAAAAAAACATGCGAAATTTAAATTAATGTTGTTTGTGTGATGAAGTTGCCAAACATGCTCAATGATATTTCGTTGAAGTCTTGCGTGCGTTGCTTTATCACGCAGTTCTTTGGCATTCTTTCGTTGTATATCGCATCGCTCAATCCATGTCCGTTGTAAATTTGCTCGCGGACAAACATAAATTTCATTCATTTCGGATATTGCAAACTTTTGATCTTTCAAAATCATGTTATGCAATATGATGCACGTGTACATGATTCTTCTTAGTTTGTTGATAGTCCAAGCACGTGCCGGTTGGCTTATAATATGCCAACGTCCTTGCAGGACCCCGAAAGCTCTTTCAACGTCTTTGCGAGCGCTTTCTTGTTTTTGTTTAAACAAGGCATTTTTCTCCGAATATGCAGTCGAGAATGATTTGACAAAAGATGACCACATTGGGTAAATCCCGTCAGCTAGGTAATACCCGTGTTGAAAGGTTGCACCGTTTACTTGAAACGGAACCTTGGGGGCGATGTCATCAAGAAGGTCGTCGAATAACGGTGAATGATTCAAAACAGTTAAATCATTATTCGCACCCGCTACCCCAAAAAATGCATGCCAAATCCATAAATCGTATGATGCAACAGCTTCAAGCATAATAGTTGGATATTTTTTATCACCTCTATGAAATTGCCCTTGCCACTCAACGGGACAATTTTTCCATTCCCAGTGCATACAATCAATGCTCCCAAGCATTCCCGGCAACCCATGGACCGTGTTATGTGCGTTATATAAATTTTGAATGTCAACTAAACTAGGCTTTCTTAAAAACTCGGGCATAAACAACTCAATAACACACATAGTAAAATTATCTAGACAATCACGTGCCGTGTGTGACCCCATTTGCAAATATTCATCAAATGCATCGGGGGCGGTGCCGTAGGCCAATTGGCGTAAGGCAGATGTGCATTTCATAATTACACTTATACTCATTACACCACACGATCGGGTCCGGACTCTAAAGAAATCAAAATGCGGTGGAAGAGGATCAACAGTTTGAATATGATTTTCGATACCTTGTACTATTTGCAACAATAGTCTACGGCTCATACGAAATCGACGCCTGAAATAGTACTCCGGATACTTTGGATTATCAGAAAAATAGTCTGATATAAGACGGTTTCACAATTTCAGGTCACGGTAGATGTAATTACAGTGCTGTGAACTTTCGGCTTCATCTTCTTGCAACGATTGCGATAACCGCAACTTTCAAGATCATCTTGATATCGTCGAAATCATCAAGATCGGATCGAATTTGAACCAGCATGTTTATTTTGATGTAAAGAGTTGAAAGAGATGTGTGTTAATGAAAGAAAAAAATGTGAATAGATTGTATAAAAATGGGGTATTATTTATAAAGGGTGGGAAAAGGTTTTTTTTTTTTTTTTTTTTATAAATCATGCCGTTACACAATTGTATAGCAACGGATATATGTTTTGTCCCTTTGTGTGTCGTTTGGACGACGAGACATCAAGTGGTGAGGGCCACTGGTATGGTGGCGAGGGTCGAATCAAACCGGCGAGAGGCCACGTCGGAAGTGGCGAGTTGTGGCTAACCCCATACCCCTCGCTCTAAGAGCATACACAACAATAACTTGAGTTATTTCATAACACCGTTCACGTCAGCGCCACATCAGCTTTAACATTTGAGGAAATTTCATATATACCCAAGAAAACTTCAAAAATTACATATTTCCCCAAAACACAAGTTTATAATGCATGATGTACAATGCTATTAAAGCATGCTTTGGGAAAATATGTAATTATTGAAGTTTGGGTGGGGATGTATGTAAATGCCCCTTAACATTTCACCTTAACATCCCCAAAAAGCACCCACAACAATAACATCCCAATAACATCAATAACATTTCATATTTTCAATTTCAACCCCTAAACTAAAACAATCACTTCATTTATTAAACTAAACATATCATTAAAATTGAAAACATATTACAATACGAGATTAAAAAAAAAGTTACAACGAAATAAAAAAGCACACTGCAAATAAAACGTTACAACAAATTAAAGTAAATGACGAGAATACAACCTACTGACGAGGTTTCAAGTTATATTTTTTGATGATTCGATCATTTTCGTCATTGATCCAAGCCACGACATTTGGATCTTGCCCTGCAGTATCCGTCATCAAAAACTTTATCTCTTCCAACCTTGTTATTGTGAGATCCTTTTCCTGCTGTGCCCGATACGCCGCTGCGGCGGTTTCACGTTTCATACGATACTCGTTTGCCATAGTTTCTGTGAAATAAGTTGACGAGCTCGTTCTCCAGAGTGCTTGCCCCAAGTATGTCGTGCTCTCTGATCTTGCTTTCTTGGTAGCACGTTTCTTTCCCATGGGGCGAGGTTGTTCATCATGACCAAACAAAGCCTCGTTTGTTTGGCTTGGGACTTCGCCAGTTAAATCAACCGGTTCCGGCGTGTCCCATTTCTTATAATGACGCAAAACCTCCCAAGCGTCATCGAAACCAAACGGTGCTGCTTTGGTTTCCTCACGATACCATTGCTTTGCCCGTTTCATCACATCCAGATCACTTTCCCCGCTTCGTTGATCCCGTTTCGCACGTTTGTAACAAGAGTTGAACTTTGTGCATATGACGTTCAAAGTTTTCCACTTGCTTGACATCATGTCCTTGTTGCGCCGTTGAAAGTTGAGTTTATTGAACTCATTTCTGACCCGATACCAAAACGTATCTCTGGGTTGGCACTTTCCAACTTTCGGATCCTCCGAAACAGCTATGTAACACCTTGCAAGTAATACTTCCTCTGCTGGAGTCCAAAGCCCAGCAACGACAACTTCCTCTTCATCAGATTCAATTGGTTCGGGCTCGGAGTCTTTGGATTTTTTTTATTTTCGCTTAATACGACCTTTTCCTTTTTTTGGAGGAGACGTGGGTGTCTCAGCAACATCATGTGTTTCAGTTTGTGATTGTTGTGTGAATTGTAGGTTTTGAAAGTTGGAGTTTAAGGTGCTTTGTTGGTGTTGTTGTTGATAAAAGAGATATTGTTGATGTTGTTGCCATATTTCTCGGCTCGAGAAGCCTAGTGGGTTGGGGTTTGAAGATGAACCCGCGTTCGGGTTAGATGATGAACCCGGGTTTGAGGGATTCCACCCACCACCGAGAAGATTGAAAAAAGTATCATCGTTGCCTCCCGACATTTTTTTTTCAGTGAATAAAAGATTGAAGATTGAGAGTATTGAGTAGTGGAAGTGTGAAAAAAAAATGGTGTTTTAGTTGGGTATTTATAGTGGTAAAAAAATGTTTTTTTTTTAGCCGTTTAGGGTTAAAAATGAATTTTTTTTAAACCTAACGGCTAGTAGCCGTTACAAGGGGTGTTTATGAAAAAAATTTGAATTTTTTTTCTTCCCATATAACGCACGTTATATGGTTAACGCTGAGGGACTAACGGCGTTAAAAATCTCGGCCTCCAAGGGTGTAACGCCGATAACGGCGTTATTTGAACGAAAACCGGCGTTATGCCGTTGCTGTTGGGGCTGCTCTAAGAAGAGAATTTCACAAAAGAACCGAGTATTAATTAATCCCTCGGTCCTTAAATAAATGTACACTTTTGACTTTTAAAGTACTTTTGTTCAACTTTGACATTAAATATTTTTTTATTTTATATAATATTTGATATAAATTATACCAACTTAAAATATATTTAAAATACCATTCATTCATATATTTTGTATCAAGTATTATATAAGATAAACAAAAATATTTAAGGTCAAAGTTGAATAAGTAAGACTTTAAAAGTCAAACGTGGACATTTATTTAGGGACGAAAGGAGTAATTTACAATTGCAAATTTGCAATAATGGGAGTACACTATTTTGATTACAAGGCAAAATTGAGTATTTTTATTTGCTTAAAAGAGTCAAATTGAAGCTCAAGATTTATTCAAATAATTAAATTTTCCTCAAATTTATAAAATATAGTAAAACACATGTGTCAGTTTTGTAAATAAAATGATTCTGGATTATAAAAACTTTAGTTGTTATATACTTTTTAATATTTTTTAATAACTTTATAAATTTAGTAAATACTCTTATACTTTATACCTTTTATCATTTATATTTAAAAAAAATAAAAAAATAAAAATAAATATGTTGTTACTATTTATAAATATTATTATCCGGATATATATATATATATATATATATATATATATATAACTAATGTATTTTAAATATATAAAGAAAACACGAGTTACTATAACATGTAAATGAATACACGAGATTATACATATACGAATGAATCATGTGTGTTCCTATTTGCGAGATTAAGATATCCGGATAAAAAAATCTTTTTTAATTATCTGTATCCAATAATAACTCCTGTTATTCCTCCTTATAAGTTTAACCCGCGTACGAGTTTAAAAATAGGCTTAAGTTATCATTAACAGGAATATAAATATCAAAATGAAGACATGACTTCACACATTACTGTAATATGAAATGTAATATGTAAATAAATAGACAATATTCTACATATAACAACGATACACATTTTTTTTCAATGTCATTATGTGCTACTATACACAGATGATGTTTACAACATGATATTAATAGTTAAATTTAAACAAAGTCAACCTAAATACTATGACAGTTAAACAAAGTCAAATCTTTCGGGCAACAAAAATTTATACAAAATATTAATCAAAATCAACACATAATGAATAAATCATGTAAAAAGTTATGCGTGCACACATATTGTAACTATATAAGTATTAGGGGAAAAAATTACAAAACCACATATTTATAAATGATCACAATATGTAACTTTAAAAAAGTTATAAAATGATTATTAATCATTATACAATCTGCTCAACCTCGTGTGTGCAAAGGTATAAAACTAATTTAACATACCAAGAAGAAATGTATAGCTAATATACTCTGCCTTTTAATAAAATGTTAACTTTTAATATATTTTTTTGTTTTTTTAGTAAAAGGGTTTTATCCTGGTAAAATATATTAACCATAAAATAAAGTTCAAGTAAAATGGCAGAGCAACAAATTGACTTGTAGAAAACACACGCACCACTAGTGCTTCCAACAACAAACCAAAAGATTGACATGCCAATCTCAATACCCTGCAAGAAAAGCTAGCCAAGAACAAAAGATAACGTTACAAATCATGACTCAACTAGGCTTAATCAACACATTACGTTACCCTATTCTTGATTAACGAACACGGAAACTTCGAAACAGCAAGAACTCTAACAACACGTGAAGTCTTCTTGAAATGAAATGTGAGGAGTTTAAATCGAATTATAGATAAAAATCACCTCAGTTAGCTGCTCACAAGACCTCATATTTTTCTTAAATAACCTCCCGTTCCTTTCTTGCCAAATAAAATGTGTGGAAGCCGCAAAAACAAGTTTTGCAATAACACTTTGAGCAGACCGCTTCTTCGCAATCGGGATTAAGCAACGCCATGTCTTGCAAATCAGCTTTATTCTTCACATTGGTCCACACCTGTAACGAATACGAGCAGTTGAAAAACAAATGGTAGTGTGAATCCGGTACCACTTCACACAACGGGCATCTTGACAAGTTTAAGTCAGTCAAGGGACTAACATCCCATTGTCTAAGCCTATCTTGAGTCTTCCACTTCTTTAGAATAACCAACCAAAGATGAAAATCATAGCGGGGGATACAGTGGCCAAACCAAACCACATAGATCCATGCCATTTCATTACCACGAGGATGAATATCCTCCCAAAAAACTCCAACAAAGAACTCCTTATCCCTGCTTAGACGATCTTTCCACACCAATTGATGTTTATTAAAATTTAAACTAGGAACAATATAGTGATAAATGCTTGGGTACCTTGTTTCCCATTCAATAGGCCACGTCCAACAATCATTCAAAACGAAGTCCGAAACCTTAGTCTCAAGAGATAAATCCGCTGTTGAGATAGCTCTAGCTGTTAACGAATCCATAAGAGGGCTATAATTACACCAATGATCAAACCATGCTGAAGTTGACGCCCTGTCTCCTAGTTTATGCCATATAAATTTACGAACAGTAGGTCGGATTTGTAGCAACTTACGCCAACCCACGTCATACTACCTCTCAAAGGGAAATCCCACAAGTTACGACCACCAAGTTTGTGAGTATGGATCCACTTCGCCCAAAGCAACTCCTTTTAGAGTAAGAAAACTCCAAACATTGGTACACGCCTGTAACGAATACGAGCAGCTGAAAAACAAATGGTAGTGTGAATCTGGTACCGCTTCGCACAACGGGCATCTTGACAAGTTTAAGTCAGTCAAGGGACTAACATCCCATTGTCTAAGCCTATCTTGAGTCTTCCACTTCTTTAGAATAACCACAAAGATGAAAATCATAGCGGGGGATACAGTGGCCAAACCAAACCACATAGATCCACGCCATTTCATTACCACGAGGATGAATATCCTCCTAAACAACTCCAACAAAGAACTCCTTATCCCTGCTTAGACGATCCTTC
The DNA here is from genome assembly GCA_910596185.1 of Chrysanthemum makinoi. Taxonomy (NCBI): domain Eukaryota; kingdom Viridiplantae; phylum Streptophyta; class Magnoliopsida; order Asterales; family Asteraceae; genus Chrysanthemum; species Chrysanthemum makinoi. The sequence continues at coordinate 224,838,375 of OU343217.1, read as the reverse complement.
CACATCAATTGATATTTATTAAAATTTAAACTAGGAACAGTATAGTGATAAATGTTTGGGTACCTTGTTTCCCATTCAATAGGCCACGTCCAACAATCATTCAAAACGAAGTCCGAAACCTTAGTCTCAAGAGATAAATCTGCTGTTGAGATAGCTCTAGCTGTTAACGAATCCATAAGAGGGCTATAATTACACCAATGATCAAACCATGTTGAAGTTGACGCCCTGTCTCCTAGTTTATGCCATATAAATTTACGAACAGTAGGTCGGATTTGTAGCAACTTACGCCAACCCACGTCATACTACCTCTAAAAGGGAAATCCCACAAGTTACGACCACCAAGTTTGTGAGTATGGATCCACTTCGCCCAAAGCAACTCTTTTAGAGTAAGAAAACTCCAAACATTGGTACACACCTGTAACGAATACGAGCAACTGAAAAACAAATGGTAGTGTGAATCTGGTACCGCTTCGCACAACGGGCATCTTGACAAGTTTAAGTCAGTCAAGGGACTAACATCCCATTTACTAAGCCTATCTTGAGTCTTCCACTTCTTTAGAATAACCAACCAAAGATGAAGATCATAACGGGGGATACAGTGGCCAAACCAAACCACATAGATCCACGCCATTTCATTACCACGAGGATGAATATCCTCCTAAACAACTCCAACAAAGAACTCCTTATCCCTGCTTAGACGATCCTTCCACACCAATTGATATTTATTAAAATTTAAACTAGGAACAGGCTAGTGATAAATGTCTGGGTACCTTGTTTCCCATTCAATAGGCCACGTCCAACGATCATTCAAAGCGAAGTCCGAAACCTTAGTCTCAAGAGATAAATCCGTTGTTGAGATAGCTCTAGCTGTTAACGAATCCATAAGAGGGCTATAATTACACCAATGATCAAACCATGCTGAAGTTGACGCCCTGTCTCCTAGTTTATGCCATATAATTTACAAACAGTAGGTCGGATTTGTAGCAACTTACGCCAACCCATGTCATATTACCTCTAAAAGGAAAATCCCACAAGTTACGACCACGAAATTTGTGAGTATGGATCCACTTTTAGAGTAAGAAAACAACAAACATGAGTAGCAATAAGAGCCACATTAAAAAGCTCAAGACTTCTAATTCCAAGATCGCCTTCACATTTAGGAAGACAAACATCTTCCCACGCAACGTTAGCTCTCCTACGGCACATAGTTCCTTGAAACTATAAGAAGCCTCTCATGCTTTATTCGATATCGATAAGGATGTGAGCCGGGAGAATAAAAGCTGAAGACCAATAAAGATGCATATATGAAATAACTGTTTGAACAAGTTGCAAGCGGCCAACAAAATACAAATTTGTTCTTCCAACTACCAATTCGATTATGAACCTTCTCCACAACCTTCTCCACAAGCTCCTTAACTTTTAAATTTCATACAAGTTAAAGTCGATTTAATAGTTAATCAAAATATGAAACTAAACAACTTAAAGTCAATAAAAAATTACACACGTTTATTGATGATAATTTTGCAGATATAAATAGTTACAAAAGATTTGCTTAAATACCGACTAATTAAAACGTGTCAATTTTTAGTTATTAATATTTCGATTCCTACTGTAGGTTTGGAGGTTCGTTACATTGTCTTCAGCTGGTTGACAACCAATGAACCAAACACATTTATTATGTGCATATTTCATCAACAAATTGCAATGTTTAAAATTGATGTATATTCGTCAAACAACTTGACTTCTGATTAAACGTAATTATTACGGAGTAGTAAGATAAATTAAGAGAAATCATCAATTAATATACATAGCAGCTTAGTTGATAATAGTTGCTAACTGCATAAGATAAATATACATATATGCAAAGTGAAAAGCTTTTTTCTTGAGGGGAAACATTACACATTTTATACGATACAAAGAAAAATATATTATTTAGACGTACAACAATTGAAAACTGGATGCCTTGCGATCATTTCCGATTGAATGATTCGGTTTTCATGAGTAGGAATGGCGTAAATTCGTAGTCAGACCCGTACTTCATACAAAAATTGGAGTTGCTTTTATGGTTTATATTTTTTACTTTATATGTAAATATGTATAGTTTTATGCCTTTAAGAAATGGAGGGGGTGTCAGGAGTATTATGTGATAAGAAAGTCTTCTTTAAGCTGAAGAATTTTTTTTTAAGGTAGTAATTAGACCAGCTATGCTGTACGGCTCAGAGTTCTGGCCTATCACGAAAGCTCAAGCTAACAGGATGGAAGTGCATAACTAAAATGATGTCCAAACTATAATCTCGAAGATGAGAGAAGGAAGGTTGAGGTGGTTCGTTCATGTCAGGAAGAGACCACAATCAGGGCCATTAAGGAAAGTTGAACCGCTTATAGTCGACGGTTTGAGAAGGAGGGATAGACCTAAACTTAGGTGGGAGGATATACTTAAGCAAGACATGAAGAGCTTCTCTTGTCCGAGGACATGACTTCATATAGGAATGTGCGAAGAGATAGGATTAGAATATGTGAGTAATTCGAGCTAGGTGGTAGGAGGCAGTCTTTGCGTCTCGGTATTTTTAGGTGTCGCTTAGTTTCCTTGTCTTTTTGTGTCTTAGGTTTCATGGTCTCATAGCTTTTTTCCTTTAGGTTTTTGAGAATCTAGTGGACTCTCTTCTTCCTTTTACTTTGCTTTAGTTTTAGGCCCTTTTGCGTTTCCCTGCTTTATTTCTATGGTTTTTTTTTTTTTTTTTTTTTTTTTTTTTTTTTTGGCCCCTTTTTTTTTGCTTGCATTTGCTTTGGTGCTTTTGCCCTCTCGCTTTTATGCATTTTTGCTTTTGTGTTTGTTTATTTTTGCTCGTGTCCCCTTGCCTCTTTAGGGCATATTTGGTAGGAGATATGAAGCAAAAGAAATGGAATTAATCAAATTTCCCTTGTTTGGTAGCCTTGAGAAATTATAGGGTGGATAAATTCGTTTTCTCAAGAAATACTTCTTTTGTAAACTCATTTCCATCCTCATTAGCATGGAAAACAGAATTGTCCATGTCTTTTTCTAAGTCAATGATCAATGTTAACAAAAAAAGGTGTAAAATACCTAATGCACGTGCCTCTCACATTCAACATAAATCTTCAAAAGTTACTGTGACCTTATCCCCAACATTCATCCTTCCCAAGCTATACTTTCTAGATCTCCGTTACTACCCGTTCGTCATACAGTTGATGGGCGTTTTTCGTCATATTCATCTCCTTGTAGACATCATCAACTTAGTTTCTTCGATTCTCATCAATCAAATAATGGCATCCATGATAGTGTTGTATTGCCGTTGTAAAGAACTTGATATCTTTCATGGGTATTTGGTGATAAAATCCATACTTTAGTTTTTTTATGTCTTCGTGTGTAATATTTTAAAATATTTATTTAGAATTTTTGAAGAGGTTATGTTATACAACCCCCGACTCACCAGAAAAGTACAAAAATATTTCTTTTGTCCTTCTGTTATAGTATAGCACAGTTTTTATGAGTTTTTATTCCGTACTTTTTGTCAGTTTAATATTTTTTGACTTATTAAACTTTATATTTTTCATTCCGCACTTTTCAATTGACTATATAAACAAAAAAAATACAAAGATAAGGGAAGGTACAAATGCTAAAAATAAAGGGTCCTTATAACCTTACATTTTTTAAAGGGCTAGCTTGTATGGTGGTTGTTAATATGATAAGCAAGTGTTAGCCATTTGATTTGCAATGAATTGGATTATTATAGATCTAAAATATCCATCTGCAAACTTGGTGACTTTTTAATTTTGTAATGGTGTAGTTTCACTAGTGCGTTAAATAGTTTGTTTTAAATTGGGTTATGTATCTTCAATGTCTATGATCTTTGATGCTTGGATTAATATTTAACTCCTTATGTCAGGGCAAGTTTCCATTCGAGTTTGTTGTTCAGATTAGTAGATGCTAATGCAAATACGCGGGTTACCAAGTCAGATTAAAAATATTACTTTGTCAACGAAATCTGAAAAATTGATTATGAATTTTTCTAAAACTATTTTGTTCTTTCATTCAAAAAAAAAAATAAAAAAAATTGAAGTTTTCTCAATTCTTGGATGAATTTCTCGGTGATACCGAACAATGGAGTTAATGTATATTTCTTAATCAATTTTATTTCTTTTCTTAAATGTATTTCATATTTCTGAATTTCTCCCTACCAAATATGCCTTTAGTGCTTTTCATTTTCTTTTTATGTTTCTCCTACGCCATTTGATTATACATGTTTATGTCCTTTTTCTATGGCGTTCTTTTTTTTATGGTATCCTGCCTTTCTGGTGAGGGTGATGAAGTATGTAGACAAAATAGCTATCAAGATGATGAAGATGACAATAATGAGAACACATGAAATGAGTGAGCCATGAAGAAGAGCAACAAGGAACAAGTCTAAATGTGGAACCATTTGATTTGAATTGCAACGGGGATGGGATGTGTTTTAAGAAGAATGAAAATGATTGTATTTGATTTGATTTTGTTACTTCATTACGAGAACTTTGAAAATGGAAACGAATTGGGAAAAGAATGAAGTGATTCTCAGTTATTCCGCGATAGATAGCCCACATATTAGTTTCAGGCACTATTTGACTTGATAGTTAAGCAACCTACGTGATATACATGTACTAGCTAAAAGACCCGTGAAATTCACGAGTATTTTAAAGAAACGTAACAAAATTATATATAAATAAGAGTAAACTGCAAAATACATCCATGTGGTTTAAAGTTTTTGACCCTTATCCCACCGTCAACCAATATTGGCAATTAGTACTCCAGTCGTTAGCCTAACGTTAGCCATTATCTGTCCTAACTCGTTAGTTTTCGTTCTAAATGCTACCGGGAGGGCTATTTTGGTTTACATCGAGGGATGTATTTTGCCCATTATTATTTTACTTTACTTTTTTTTTTTTTTTTTTTATTCCGAAATGTTTGTAAAAAAAAAAAAAAAATGAGAAAAAAATTTTGTAAAAATTAAAATTGTAACAAAAAAAATTTTATAAAAAATTCAAAAATTTATAAAAATTTATAAAAATTCGAAATTTTATAAAAAAAATTATTAATAATTCGAAAATTTTATAAAATATTCGATAAATTTTTATAAAAAAATTCGAATTTTATAAAAAAAAATTCGAATTTTTTTTATAAAAAAATTCAATTTTTTTATAAAAATTTTTCTTTTTCTGTTTTTAATACTTTTAGCGGATTTTTTATAAAATTTTGCGCAAAAGTATTCAAAAATATATATATATAGATATTTGTCGAAATTTTTAGAAAAATTTCGGAATTTTTATAAAATTTTTTGGATTTTTAAATTTTATAGAAATTTTATTTTATAAAAAATTTATAAAAAATTTATAAAAATTTTCGCCAAATATTATATATTTTTTCCTTTTTTTTCACTTTTTTATAAATTTTATAAAAAATTTAACAAAAAAACTTAAAATTTTTATAAAAATTTAATTTTTTTTATAAAATTTTATCTGAATATTTTATAAAATTATTAATTATTATTAAATTTTAAATATTTTATATAATTTTTTTTTTAAATATTTAAATTTTATTTATTAAATTTTTTAAATTTACATTAAATATATTTTATTTTTTAACAAACATTTTCGAATTTAAAACATTATCACAAGAAATTCATAAAAATATTAAAAAAAAAATAAATAGTATAAAAATAATTTACAAAAAACAAAAAAAGACGCAAAAAGATAAACAAAAAATAGCATATCAAATTAGCGATTAATAAAAAAAGTTAGTGACCGTGGATGTATAATGGCTAACGTTTGGCTAACGAAGGATGTAACTAGCCAATAGTTTGTGACAGGGATGTAAGGTGTCAAAAACTGTAAACCACAGGGATGTATTTTGCAGTTTACTCTATAAATAATGTTGATATATTATGCAATAAAATAGAAGAATAATACATATGAGTATGTCAAGTGGACAAAAGGGCATTGTAATGAAACAGAGGAACATTACAACAAATTGTATAATGCAAAAAGAACATAAAGTAAGAAAAACATATGGTAATATATGAAGTTGTCCATTTTTTATTTGTTGTTGAACACAATAACTTGTGAATGAATTTGTCGATAACCCTTTTATTTAGGGGGAATTGCATATATATCCTTTCAAAGCCTCATAATTGCATATATATCCAACCAAAACTCATAATTGCATATATATCCTTCCAAAGCCTTAAAATTGTCATATATATCCAACCAAAACTCATAATTGCATATATATTATTCAAAAGCTTTAAAATTGTCATATATATCCAAATGATTATTTTAATAGAAAAATGTCTAATAATTATAATTGATATATAAAATGAAGATTATTATTATTATTATTATTATTATAAAAACATCACTTTCATTATAAACAAAACCAATGGATTACAAGAAATTACTGGGGAGTCTCGAAACAATCTGGGCTCCCACACCTTTAGCAATAGCAACTACTAAAGATATGAGCAGCCGCGCGCGCTCCAATGTCTTGAGTTATAGAGAACTTCCGGATCCGCTTAAGTAAGGTCACCGCATCATTCCTTTGTTTTAGATGAACGTGTTGTGTGGATCGAAATAGGTGGACTCCCTCTTAATGCTTGGACTCCAAAAGCTTTCAATAAAATTGCTAGTAACTGGGGTGTCCCTCTTTTCGTAGATGAAGACCCTTCTGAAACTGTCTCCATTGGAAGAGTTTGTATCAAAACAAAAATCCATAGTCAAGTTAATGATAATTGCAAAGTTGTCATTCTTGGTAAACCCTATAATGTGTCAGTGAAAGAATTTGCTGGATGGGCTCCTGATATTAAAGATAGGGAAGCACTATCTAGTAACAATTCTGAAATGGATAATACTGATAAGCAAGAGGATGATTTGAGTGATAAAGGTGACTCAGATCAAGAAGAAGGAGAGATACCTATGGATAAAGTTAATGAAGAAGAAGAATACGTAAAAAATACTCAATGGACCAAGGAAAACGAGAACGCTGAGAAGAATCAAGAGGGTCTTTCTAATGAACATCAACATGAAACCGAAACCTTGAAAGAAGACTCAACTTCCATATCAAAACCTCCTGGTTTTGAAGGATATAAAAGTAATGGTAGTTGTTTCTCAAAAGGTGATAAGCGTCAAAGTTCTAAACCCCCTTCTTATTGTTCATCTGCTCCAGTTAAGTCTACACGTGTAAGTAAGTCTCAATCCAAATCGATTAATAATCAAGGCTCAATGATAGAAGCTTTTGTTGCTCATATTGAAATGGGTAAGGTTTTGGGCTATGATATGGAAGGTAGCAAAAATGATCTCAAGAAATACATCGATAGTCTTGGTGCTAAACAAGGTCATCAATGAATATCATGTCTTTCAATTCTTGCGGTTTAGGAGCAAATAAGTGTAAAGCTATTGCTAAGCTTTGCAATAGGTATAAAATCTCTTTCCTTGGTATCCAAGAAATGCATTCCATTAAATTGGATCTCTTCAAGGTAAAAAGCACATGGGGCAATTTCCACTTTGATTTCGCTGAATATCCTTCTAATGGTAGATCGGGAGGTTTGGTCTCTATTTCGGATCCGAATGTTTTCTCTAAAACTAAAGAGTTCCAACTTGAGAATTTTCTCATTGTGGAAGGCAACTGGATCGCTACTCATACACATTGTTTCATGATTAATGTCTATGCTCCTCAAGAAGACAGGAAAAAAGAAACGCTTTGGAATAATATCCTCGACTTTATGAACAACAATCTTGGTCATTATATTATCTTTGGCGACTTTAATGTGGTTCGATATGCTACTGAAAGAATCGGCACAGTTTTCAATCCTTCCTCAGCTAATGTCTTTAATCAATTTATTATTGATGCTCATCTTTGAGACATTCCTCTTGGAGGTCATTTGTTCACTCGCATTAATAAGAATGGTGATAAGCTAAGCAAACTCGATCGCTTTCTTATCTCGGATAGCCTTGCTCCTCTCCTTCAGAAGTACTCAGCCCAAGTTGTGGACTGTCACATATCTGATCATAGGCCTATTTTGCTGGCACCTTTGTCTGTTGATTTCGGCCCAATCCCGTTCAAATTTTTTAATTCATGGCTTCTGGATGAGAATCTTCAAACCATAATCAAGGACTTTTGGGACAACTCCAACAGCAGTACCAATCCTATTGTGTCTTTTAAAAACAAGATGAAGGCTTTAAAAATTGTCATCAAGGACTGGTCTTCAAACCGTAAAGATGCTCAGACTCGTGAAAAGGAAGCCCTCATTAAGAAGATCAATGATTTCGATGCCAATATTGTCACTCGGCACGACACCATATTGGTTGATGCACAACGTTCTGCTTGGATTGATACTCTTAGAGCCATTGACTTAAAGGAGAACATTGATTCATCTCAAAAAGCTAAAATTAAATGGGGTATTGAGGCGGACGAAAACACGAAATTCTTCCATGCCATTATTAATCAGAAACGTAGGTATTTAGCCATTCAGGGCATTAAACTGGATGGACATTGGATTGAAGAACCCATTGGGATTAAGAACGCTTTTTTTACGTTCTATGAAAAGAAATTTCAAAAGGTTGATGTGGTGAATATTGTCAATCGAAGCCCTTTTTATAAATCCCTATGTGATGAGCAAAACGTTTACCTTATTTCTTCAGTTACTGAATCTGAAATAAAAGACGCTATTTGGGATTGTGGTTCCGACAAATCCCCGGGGCCAGATGGCTTCACCTTTGCTTTCTACAAAGCCTTTTGGGACGTGTTCAAAAGCGACATTGTGGAATTTGTTCAGCACTTTGTTAACACTGGTTTTATTCCAAGAGGGTGTAACACTTCTTTTATCACCCTTATTCCTAAAGTCCCAAACCCTATGGTGATTAGTGATTTTCGGCCTATTAGCCTCATCGGTGCCCAATATAAAATCATAGCCAAAGTCATGGCTAATCGGTTAGCTCGGGTTATTGATACCGTCATTAGTCAAGAACAATCCGCGTTTGTTAAACATCGGCAGGTTCTTGATGGCCCCTTGATGGTTAACGAAGTGATTCAGTGGTGCAAACGCAAAAGGTCTAAGCTTATGGTCTTTAAAATTGATTTTGAGAAAGCCTTCGACTCTATTTCTTGGGATTTCCTTTTTCGAGTTATGCATTTCATGGGGTTTAGTGAAACTTGGATAAAGTGGATCTCGGGTTGCTTATCTTCTGCTTCTTCTTCGATATTAATCAATGGTAGCCCCACTAGTGAGTTCAATATTCAACGCGGCCTTCGACAAGGGGATCCTTTATCTCTTTTTCTCTTCATAATAGCTATGGAAGGTCTTCATGTTGCGATGGAAGATGCTATGGCTGCTGGTTTATACAAAGGTTTCAACATCAATTCTTTGAATCTTTCGCATTTATTCTTTGCTGATGATGCCTTATTCATTGGTGATTGGTCGCGGACTAATATCAAAAGTTTGGTTTCTATTCTTAATTGCTTTCATCGAGTTTCTGGCCTCAAGATTAATTATCACAAATCTAAACTTCTTGGTATTGGTGTTCCTTTTGATGAAGTTGCTTCTCTAGCTTCGATAACAGGTTGCAATGCTTTGGTATCTTCTTTTTGCTACTTGGGATTACCTATTGATTGTAACATGGCTCTTGTGAAGAATTGGGACTCTATTGTTGATAAGTTCATTAAAAGATTATCTAATTGGAAAGCTGCACTTCTTTCCATTGGTGGAAGATCTACTCTCATTACTTCGGTTTTGGGTGCTCTTGGTACGTATTATTTCTCTCTATTTCCTATGCCTGCTCTCGTCAACAAAAAGCTTGAATCGATTAGGGCTAAGTTCTTTTGGGGAAGTACCGATAAAACAAATAAGATCTCATGGATTTCTTGGAACTCAGTTCTTGCCTCTAAAGAAAAAGGGGGCCTTGGTATTGGTAGTCTTTACTCGTTGAATCACGCTCTCATACAAAAATGGCGTTGGAGATTTCTTTATAACCCCCACGCCTTATGGTCTCGCCTGCTTGTTGCTATCCATGGTACGAATAAAGACAGCTCATCCTTCTTTAGTCACGTAAAAGGTAATGAAGTTTGGAGCAGAATTGTTGGTTCCATTAACACAATGCATGACAAAGGCTTTATACCTCTCTGTTCTATTCAGAGGCGTGTTAATAACGGAGCTTCAACGAATTTTTGGCATGACACATGGGCTGGAAACCTTTCTTTTAATCTCCAATATCCACGTCTTTTTCGTTTAGCTATTAACAGCAATTGCTTGGTTCGTGACTACTGGAATAACGGATGGCACTTTGAATGGAGTCGCAATATCTCAAGAGGTTCTAATGCCAACCAGTTGGCTTCTCTTCATAACATTCTTTCTGCTATAACTCTCAATGACTCGGAGGATGCTTGGATTTGGTCCATTGGAACTCCCTTTTTTCACGGTAAAAAGTGCTCGATGTCATATTGATAATCTTTTTCTCCCTGATGGCGGGTGTGCAACAAGGTGGAACAAAATTCTTCCAAAGAAGATTAATATTTTTATTTGGAGGAATCTCCGTGACCGTCTTCCATCTCGATGGAATCTTAGCCGGAAAGGTATTGATGTTGCTTCTATTACTTGTTCGGTTTGTGACAGCGGGATCGAAACGTCGTTTCACTCCTTGTGGGTATGCTCGTTTGCTACTTCTATTTGGAATAAGATTTTCAAGTGGTTGGATTTAAATCCTCCTTCCATTTCCAATATGCATGGCATGTTTGCCTGGATAGACGATCTTCACATGACATCTAATAAGAAGGCTATTCTGGAAGTTATTTGTGGGGCTGTCCTTTGGTCGTTGTGGAACTTTCGCAATGAAACGTTATTTGGAGCCGCTCATCCTAAGCGTAGCATTGTCATTGATATGATAATAGATTGCTCTTTTAGGTGGTATTCATCTAGAAATAAGTTGCCTTTAATTTCTTGGAACAATTGGATTCAAAACCCTTTAGTGGTTTTCTCTTTGTAATTTTTTTCTAGCGTCTTGCTAGCTTAATATATTCTGCCGTTCTAAAAAAAAAGTAAGGTCACCGCGTCAACCTCAAGTTCTCCTAAAGAGGAAAATGAGAAAGAGGTGAACCCATATCCAATGTCTGTACATTTGGCTCCGTATTTGGTGCGCATATCCCATATCCAATGTCTTGAGTTATTATTATTATTATTATTATTATTATTATTATTATTATTATTATTATTATTATTATTATTATTATTATTATTATTATTATTATTATTATAAAATATCTTTTTATTTGTTTGAATTTTATTATGTCATTTGATCTATATATATAGGAGTTTACGTTTAGATGGAACGATGGATGGTGCAGTTGATATTCTTATTAAAGAGTAAACCATGTTCGGCGAACATGGTTGCTCTTTAAACCATGTTCGGCGACTTAACAGTGTTCGTTTTCGACGAATCTTGAATAAGAATATTAACTGCACTATCCATTGTTCCATCTAAACGTAAACTCCTATATATAAATCAAATGACATAATAAAATTCAAACCAATAAAAATATAATTTGAATTGTAAAAAAAAATGTTATAATCGTCATTTTATATATCAATTATACTAATTAGACTTTTTTTTCTATTAAAATAATATTTGGATATATATATAACAATTTTAAGGCATTGGAAGCATATATATGCAATTATGAGTTTTGGTTGGATATATATGACAATTTTAAGGCTTTGGAAAGATATATATGCAATTATGAGTTTTGGTTGGATATATATGCAATTATGAGGCTTTGAAAAGATATATATGCAATTCCCCCTTTTTTTTAAAAAAAATTGACAACCAAAGTTACACCAACCTTCATATTCTTGTATAACAACTAAAGTTCAAACAATAATAAGGATATCAACCTAAAATGGGTATAATTTAATACACGATATGTTGTTAGACATCCATAATAAGTGATGGAATATGAGAACAAAACATCTCGGATATTAACAATAAATACTTTGCAAATGACGACTAAAAACAAAGTAACCAAATAGTTTGTACGGGGAATTAGCATCCGTTGATAACAATAAAGCAAAATAAAAAATAGGTGTAACACCCCCAAATTTTGTTTAGTGGAAGCATACGTGTTATTCGGGAGCGTTACGGGATTGGTGAATCATAACACAAGTAATAAAGAACGGAATACATACTCCGTTTAATTTCATAAAATACTTTAAAACATTGTCTTACAACATAGTTTAAATAAATGGGCACATCCCATTAGTTTTAGTGGTCCCAATGTAAAAACATCATTTTTGTGTAAAAACACTTCTTTACTACTACTACCATACATCCGCTTCTTGCCTTGCCTTCATGAATATAACTTACACACCTGAGAAAATATGCTAAAATGTCAGCTAAAAGCTGGTGAGTTCATAGGTTTAAGTTAAAATAGTAAGCTTGGACCATAAGCAAAGTCATATAATCATTACAACGAATATAATGATATATGGAATGAAAGTCTATTACGTTAGCTCTAAGTTCATGCAACCGATACTACTACGACAGTTCTCGTATGCTAAAAGATGTCATACAATATAGGGGCCCATAGCAAGTGTTTTGTCCCTCAACACTTGATTCCGACATGGTATACGTTTCGCCTTGGCCTAAGCATGGCCAACCGAACGGAGGAGTCACCCTCAATAGATCTATTTATAACATTCGCGTTTCCCAATGGAGAATTGACGGTTCATGAAAAAGGGCATTCTCTAGGGACACAAGGGCTTAGGTTAAACCACGTAATAGTAATCATGTGATAGTTTTGGTCCATAAAATGTTTTGCATATTTCTCACCCCAAAATTTATAAAACAGTTTATCAAGTAAAAGTGGGGCTATGAAACTCACCTTAGCAAATGTGCAATCCAAATGTGGGATTAGTGATGATTGTGGAGCGGCACCGACACGCGACCTAGATAAGGAGGGCAATGTTTTAGTTCATCGTTTTTAGTCTTACTTACTTAAAGTGGTTCAATGATTTTTATAATTGTGTTAATACTGGTCATAAGTTTGTAAAAATCATTAAAATGGCTTTTACTAGTAAGTATACGAAGTATATATACTTTTTATGTTGACATCAAAATGGTTTTAAATCCAAAGTTTGATTTAAAACAAATAATCACAATGTTCCACTAGTAAGTATATAAATGTATATATACTTATTTAAGTTGTCACAAAATGGTTTTGTCAAAGTTATTATTAGTCTATTTACTTTCTAATTGTATTTAGAAAATACGTAAGTTAAAGTCGAAGTCAAAATGATATAGTAGCCTTCGTTTAATTATTAAGATTTGGTTCTTACAATGTGCGACTAGAAATCTTTATGATATAAGTTGGTTTACACGTTGTCGTTAAATCCGTTATGTAAACATTATTACATGACTTACATTTTTAGACACTTGTTTCATTGTTTGAAGGCCTTTACTCTTGTTTTACTTGTCGATATAAGTGTACATATCTAAGGTCGAAATCTCCAAATATGTGACAAATGAGTTTAGCTTTATAATTTATTTCCGGTATACATTACACGTTTTATTTTGTTGGCTTGCTTAAACTATCAAACGCACCCCCGAACCATCATGGACCGAGGTCCGGTGTCGACAACAACAAGGCACTGAGATTGGGCCTAGGCCCGAAGTAAGGTTTGTACAAAATAAAAGGCCTTAGCCTATTACTAACAACCACACTCTTATGGACAAGCTATGGGCTGTGGCCCAACATAGTACCAGAAAACTTTGTTACAGGTTTGTTGTGAAATCATTTCACTTAGTAGTTTCCTTACAAGTTTTTTGGAGAGTATGATATACCCAACGAAATGCTAGAGTAGTTATCTTTGACACGGAGGTTCGACGTAAATGGTTTTGTCTTCAAGATATAACTCGACTCTAGTATGGCTTACGTTGTGGTACTACCGTAACCTCGTCATGTATCTAAAGTGAAGCAGACTTGTCGGTCAACCCAAAGTTTACACATTATAACGCATTCGGTTTGACATGACCATGGTTTACTTGGTTAACATATCAACACAAGTTTATAAATGACCTATAACAATAACGAGGGGGTGATTTCCCTAGCACAAATTTCGTATCAAACCAAGGTAAACAAAACAAATGTCGACTGTGGATACCACGAGTCTCGAAGTGAATTCAAACAAATCAACAATTTCAGATTTTATTTCAATGTGACTCGGACTTTTCTAACTCTTAGTTCCTAGTTTGCTTGTCTTTTATTACTCTCCACCGAAACTAATCCATCCAAGTAAATGACTAACTCAAAACTCAAGTGACCCTAACCATTTGTCATATCAAAAATGACATTTATGTAACGTCAAACACCTTATTTAGACATCGGATATCAAAACAAGATTTTACCATTTACATTTCATTAACAACGTTTATAGTACAACAAATTTACAAGGAAAAGAATTTAAAGGTGAACCTTATGAAAGTGAAAACGACGAAGATGAAGGCTAACTCGAGAGCTCCACACAAATCGAACCTCCAAATCGAATCCGAGCAACAAACCCAATAGTTTCACAACACCCTTAAGAACACTATTCTTTTGTGGTGGGTTGAGATTTGATTTGTGTGTGCCCTTAGTCTCTCGAGCTGCATAAAAAGGAAATAAGAAGGAAGTCTTTGACCAAGTCTTTACATCTTGCACCTTTGTTTGAAGCCAAAAATGGTTTACTTCCAAAACCAAGAGAATCTTGGATATAAGCTCAAGATAGATTGGTGGAAGATTTCTTTCTTGTGGTTACTTGATCTTCCTTGGATTTCTTTGAAGGGTAGTGGCGCATCAAGATAAGTTTGGGGAAGCAAATCTTACATGAACATGGTATGAAAGAGGAGGAATATTTAGATGAGGTGTGTCGGTTTACCATTTTTGGAGAGATTCGCCTATGAAGCGTGTGAAGAGGAGAAGCAAATTTCTAGAGGAAAGAGATGAAGATTTGATATCTCTAACTCTCTGCTTTTGTGTATGTTTGTCGTGTGTGTGAGATAAGAAAACAAGAAATATATTATCTCTTCACTTTTCAATTGTTTACATGTGAGTGGGTTTTGTCGTGTGTGAAAGGGAGGACAAAGAGGGTACACCTATTTTTTTTTTATCAAGTCTTCTTTAAGTGTATTTTATGTACATAAAGAAATTAATATAAGGTAATATAAGTAAATGTAAGTAACAAAGGTGGGTATGTGTAATGTATACCTATAATTTATTTTGTGTACATGCACTTGGGTTCCACTTGTACTTGAGTTTTATAAAGTTTCATGTTTAAAGGTAAATGTGTTATATACTTTGTGTCTCGCGATGTTACATTGTGACCAAGGTATCGTTGTTTGACAACTTTTTATCCGTGGTATTTTATTGTTACGTGTCTGAAATATTTTATCTTTGTAGTATTCCAAGTCGCGGACATTGGTTAATTGTTTTAGTGAGTCCTTATCATAGTGTCGGTACGCGTGCAGTGTCGGTAACTGGGGGAAAACGAGATACCCTCTCGTCTTATAATTTAAATCATAAGACAAAATGAAATATTCATAAAATGATATGAATGCAAAAGTGATGCAGTTATCTACTGTATGCGAGTTAACTACTCAAATGATCAGGCAAAGCTTATGTATGCTTAATGACTTAGGCTTAGTAATAATAAATTACTAATTATCAGTTAAATTTTTTGTGGAAATTTACCGTGTGTCACAATAGGCCAAAACACATATTAGTACCCCGAACTTGGCAAACTGAATCTTTTAGTACTCTGAACTTTTAAAAGTGCAGAATGACACACTGAACTTCACAAAGTGAAATTTCTACTACCCTATACTAATTAACTCAATAACTATTTTTTTTCTAAAAGTTAATTTAGTGAAGTTTTAATAAATAATTTATAGTAAAACTTTGGCTAGGTAAATATACCTAAAATTTAATTATTTTTCAAATTTTAAAATTTAATATAATGTTTTAATTAATTATTTAGAATATATGTGTAGTATCTGTTTATAATTTTTTTAACACATTACTCTTAGTATATCAGAGTAATGTGTTAAAAATAGTTTAGAAATATATATTTACAAATACTATTAAGTGTTTGTTACAAATAATTTTTAAGTCAACTTATAACCAACTATAGATGAGTTTTTGCAAATTTCAATTTAACATATGAATATGGAGAAATAAATAGTTAAAATTATTATGATCTCAAAAATATTTGATACATACGCTTAGTATATAATACAAATATGTATATATCGAAAGTAGTGCAGTAGATTTAATTTTTATAAAGTATTATTTCAAATATATATTTATTCTCAATAACTAAATATAATATTATATTAATTAAAATAAAAATTAAATTAAATCAATGTTAAGTAAGATATGATTAGTTATTCTAAGTTTAACTATAAATCATATATATTACATTATGTCTTAGTAAATTGATATTTATGAAAAAAAAAAGTATTAATATTTTTTTTATGGAGTTAATTTAGTATAGGGTAGTAGTAATTTCAGTTTGCAAAGTTCAGGGAACCATTAGGCACTTTTAAAAGTTCAGGGTACTAAATGATCTTGTTTGCTAAGTTCGGGATACTAATATATGTTTTGGCACAAAAGATATAAGAGAGACATCATTTACTTAAGAAAGAGACCCTTTATTTATTAATCTACCTTTACTCTTTATTCCTTCTAATATTATGTTTATTCATATATTTTCTTTCAATAACTGCATATAAGCTGAAAAGCTACGTTAAACAATGATATATTCTAAAGAAACGAAAGCTCAAAAAGGTCAAAAAGATGGTATCATTCCATTCAAAGAGTCAACACAAACATATGAATTAGGATATTATATTCATTCACGAAGAGTAACCAAGATACATAGATCCAAAATATTCGTATGACACATAGTGAGCATAGAACCAATGTATTAAAAGAAACTTAAAGTAACATATAATACGGTTGCGAGACGGTTAAACCACGACAACTTACTCGAACAAAACTCAACGACACAAAAGTAATCCAAAAAAGGAGAGTCAAGCAACTTCTTCTTGGTGTTAGATTCTTACTCCATTCATCACAACCTAGTTGCCACCATGTTTCCTAGCTAAACATATTTAGAGCGGACTGGTTGAAGTACATTTTATACACTTCTGTTGTCATCAATAACAGTAACATAAGCCATAGCCTAACAAAAAGACAATATTATTAAGATTCAAAAAGGATAAAGTTTATATAATCATATTTGTAGCAGACGAAGACCGAAATATAGGACTAACTACCTTAGCTTGAATGTAAACAATAGAAGTACGAACCATTTAGTAGTCGGCCGAAATATAACATCAACTACCATTAGCCTGAATATAATAACAATAGAAGCTAGAACCACCTAATAGGTCAAGAGCATCAGGTACCCATGGTGCCATGGGTCTTCTTGTGTCATGGGTAAAAGTGTTAGTCATTTCAACACTTTTTTATAACACCAAAACCTATAACTTTACACAAAATACTCTCCTTCAATTTATGATGTTATAAAACATCTTATGGGCAACACATAACCCGATAAACGGTGTGGGCTCATCTTGATGGCACCAACCCTTATGGCGCCAAGAGGAGTGTTGGGTTGTTGCCATCATTCGGCGTTTTGGATGGCGCCATATGCAACAGCCATGCATGCCAAGCTCTCTAATAACAAACCTGCAATGTTTGACCAAAAAAACTTTGAAATCTTTTTACTGTACAAATATGTTTATATTATAATGTTGTTAATTAAAAAAGTCAATATAGAACAATATGTATGTCCCTTTAAAAATATATACACTACATTGTATAGCTTTAGCCTTTAGGAATTCACCTTAAATAGATATTCCCAATTATGATTACAACGGTACTGAGAGACATGCATCGGCCCCATTATTTAACACAATACTGTAAAAACCATAACATAAATATGATTACCTGTAATAACCCAAGATGCTATAAAAGTTGCATGATGAACTAACAAAACTCACCATTATTGAATTTGGCAATCTAACATATATCATCAATATTGAACAAATTAAAAGCCAAAGTAAAAAATTTGTATTAATCATGTCTACATGAATTTTCTAAAATAAATTGACCAGATACAAATATTATTTTGGAAACGATAACATATAGACAATTCAACCAATTACGAAATAATTGTAAAAGAAATTAAAGTAAAAAGTTAAAAATGCATATATTTTATGTTGTCCATTTCTTGTGTTTGCGGAAACGCAACTTTATATATATGAATTCTCGAAAACCTGAGTGATTCCTTTTTATGTGTCTCAACCTTAAGCCTTGCAATTAATCGAGTATATGTAGTTGCATGACTTTGATTACTACAAAAACGAATATTATAAAAGTAACATGTTTGAATGTATATGCATGTAAGAGAGTCAACAAAATATGCATTACTCACACAAAAACACATATGTAATGTAGGCAATTTACAAAAAATAAAGAAAAAGTAAATCATAGTGTCTTGTAGAGAGTAATATAGATGATGAAGAAAATAAGCGGTTGATACATTAAAAATGTGGATTATAAATTAAAGACTAAAATACACCGTTGGTCCCTAAACTTGGCAGGACGCTTCGCGATGGGACAAAACTCAGCCTTTTCATCGTGGGGAGTCCAAACCTTGGCCTTTAAATGCCAAATCAGTCCCTTTGACCAATTCTCTGTTAGTCAAAGTCTGTTAATGTCCCTATGTGCCTTGCACATGAGGGTAAAATCGTCATTTCATTATTTTGGTTTATCACCCTTCATCTTCATCTTTCTCATGGGCTAAACTCAGATTCCGGCAACCTTAAACCCAGAATCCGGCGACCAAGAAAAGTTGTCATGTGTCATCTATAATGAGACGTATTATGATAATCACAACAAATGCTCTTCATATACATTTATTTAGACTTCATGGCATTTTGGATCGGTTTAAAACTGATTGTCAGTACTTGGTAATAGGTAAATTGATTATGATTTTAGCTAATTAGTCAGGGTCGAGACAATATCATTTGGATGATAAGTCGGTAATCGGTTATATTAACTAAAACTATCGGGACTCGTTTTAGATTACTTGTATCCCTAGGTTTGAACAACTGTTTATCGGTTCGATTTTAATTATTTAGCAACTGATGGTCACTTTGGAAACAGAAATCTAACTAACCTACTGGATATAAACCTGTTTGTCAATAGAAAATGAGGATCTGATTATAGGAACTAAACTTGTTGGCAACAAACATTATTGTCATCAGTTGGTAAATTAGTAAACTACAACATGAAAGTTCTAGGCAAACTGAACAAAACATTAAGGGTGTTAATGCTAATAGCATACCAATACTATGATAAATGATAGTCCAGTAACCACTTAAGGGTGGCCTAGTGGTAAAAGGGCTTGTGGCTATCACAAGGCGATCAGAGGAAGAACGTCTCAGCGTTCCTTGTTCAAGTAATTATTCTTCATACACGCTACACTATACGACTTCCCTTTTTAAGGTTGTGCTTCTAATACCTTGGATTTTTCTTCTCATAACAGGCTGGCATTGTGAAGAAAGAGCGCATCAAGATTCATGGTTTTTAAGAGGTGGTGGTGACATGATCTAATCATAGCATCCTTGAAACTTCTGTAGTATTCCAGTGATATTTTGCAATTACGTTGATTGTCTTTAATTTGTCGTCTTTGTCTTCCATATTCATATTTGGAGTTTGTTGGTCTTGTTGATTTTATGCTTGTTTTTCGGTGGTGTATAAACCTTCTAGGCTCTTTGAGGATTGTGACCTCATGGTAGTTGATAATATATTTTTAGTTTTTTTGAAGTCTGGGTTTTTGCACGGTTTTTTCTAAGTACCTTTGCTCAGAATGATCTGAGCTTTTGACTATGAATTACATAATTCCAGACTGAAAAACTCGAGTAAATATTCGACTCAAGTTCATAATGCTCAAACTCAACATATATTTTGCCTAGAACTAATTTCTGTATTCAGTTGCATTACTTGATAAAGGTTGCATTCTAGTGTTTAAAAGGAATGTCAAGCCTTCTTATGTACAGGGGTGTATTGTTTACTGGCTATGTATCTGTACTATAGTGCTCAAACTTAACAAAAGGAATATCTAGCTCTTTTATGTACAGGGTATAATGTTTACTGGCTATATCTGGACTATATTTGATAGTGCAACGTTCACCTTAATATGTTTTATTGATTAGCCAACTTCGTATCTTATAAAGCGCCATATAGATGACACATGACAACTTTTCTTGGTCGTCGGATTCTGGGTTTAAGGTCGCCGGAATCTGGGTTTAGCCCATGAGGAAGATGAAGATGAAGGGTGATAAACCAAAACAATAAAATGACGATTTTACCCTCATGTGCAAGGCACATGGGGACATTAACAGACTTTGACTAACAGAGAATTGGTCAAAGGGACTGGTTTGGCATTTAAAGGCCAAGGTTTGAACTCCCCACGATGATAACGTCGAGTTTTGTCCCATCGCGAAGCGTCCTGCCAAGTTTAGGGACCAACGGTGTATTTTAGTCTAAATTAAATTTTCAAATACTATAAGTATAAGAAACAATTAATTGATAATATGGGGTTCATAAGTTACCTTGATTATTTGTTGGCCATTCTGTTGGAGCCGTATCATCGGTGATGCTCAATCATGAGAGCTGGGGAGGACCAAATTCTTCTTGACCGAACTGTTGCACAACACTAACACAAATACGAAATAATTAACTTTAGAAAATGAGTTCCTAATAGTTTGTTACCTTGATAATTTGTTGGCCATTTTGTTGGAGCTATAGCATCCGTGTTGCTCACCAATTCTGAAAGTCGAGGAGGACCAATTCTTGTTGGCCGATTTGTTGAAGAAGCAATCACTTGTAGAATATGAGTTCATAATAGAGTGTTACCTTGATGATTTGTTGGTCGTTTTACTTGAGCCGTAACGCCCTTCAATGCTCCACAATTGGTGAGATAAAAAAACATGAAACCATAACAATATATATATATATATATATATATATATATATATATATATATATATATAGAGTGTGGTTAGTATAAAAAGGGATTAAGGGTAAAAAGTATAAGAAGGATTGGTGACCATTGGATGTGTCATTAATGTGATGATGTGTGGTTAAGATGAATAAGGGTAATTTTTGCATATTTTGAATTGTTTAGGGTATAGTGTTGTTATTTTGAGGGTCGTAACAAGGGTTCTTTTGTCTTTTCATCACCAAAAACAAACGAATAAACTTGACTTGAAACCTTCATCGCGGATATCTCACTCTTTTGAAACATCGCCATGAAACCTTCATTGCCGATATCTCGCGATTTTGAAACATCAGTGAGATTTATTGAAGCAAATAATAATCCCACCAAAATTGCGCTTATAATCTTTGGACATTCATTAATTGATGTGTCTTGTGTGCTGCTACCTTATTATCCCCAAATAATAACGGAAATCACACACAATTGGTTACAATGAATGTCGATTCATCATTTATTGTTACAATCCGTTCAATTAAACATGTATATCATCAAATTGGATGGATGTTATTATATAAGCTTACTAATTTTCCACTTGTTTATTCCAAAAACAACGAGAAAGTGCCAATTGCTAGTCAAAACATGGAGGGAAATCGATACAGTAACCTCATATCATTGATTTATCTTCAAGTGAAGATGAACAAGGTGTGCTAACCGATGTGGGTCATACGGCGGGATACAAAGGTATGTGCCAACCTGTTATCATTGTTTAGGGCTTATCGATCTTAATTTTGTGTCAAGTTCAAATTGTGTTTCTGTTAGCTTAATATGCAACAAAAGTACGCATTATGTTTCAATATTTTTTTTGTAAGTGTTTGATTACTATAAGGAATGGTGTGTTAAATGAAGATAGTGTTAATTTTCATTGTGGGTCACTCCCCTGGTTATGTGTGAGTTATGCTTGTGTGTCAGTCCCGTTCTGGCGTGTGTAACGTAGTGTGGTATGTTTCAAAAAAATAATTGCTTATGTGTCAATAAAAGGCGTGTCATGCTTATATCAGTTGCTTGCGTATGTAAATTGTATATGTAGGTGTGTGTCAAAAAGGAACGGTGTGTCAAAGGAAGAGCGTGTTAATTTTCCTTGTGGGTCACTTCCATGTTTGTGTGTAAGTTACAGTTGTATTGTGTGTCTTTCAGTTGCGCTGCATTGGTTTTGTGGTTCATGTTTATTATGAGAGGTGTAGTAGTCTGGTGTGTAAATTAGCTGTTACATCAGAGAGTTGTAGTATGGTGTGTCAGTCGCATCTGAGAGAGTTGTTGTAGCCTGGTGTGTCAGTCACATATGTGAATTGTAGTAAGGTGGTGTGTAAGTCGCATATGAGAGTTGTAGTAGCCTGGTGTGTCAATAAAAGGCGTGTCACGTGTATAGCAGTTGATTGTGTATTTTGTCAGCCGCGTATGAGAATTGTATGATGGTGGTGTGTCAGACGCGTATGGGAATTGTAGTATGCCGGTGTGTCAGTCCCGTTGTGGCGAGTGTAACTTAGTGTGGTATGTTTCAAAAAAATAATTGCTTATGTGTCAATAAAAGGCGTGTCATGCTTATATCAGTTGCTTGCGTATGTAAATTGTATATGTAAATTGTATATGTATATCAGTTCCTTGTGGGTCACTTCCATGTTTGTGTGTAAGTTACAGTTGTATTGTGTGTCTTTCAGTTGCGCTGCATTGGTTTTGTGGTTCATGTTTATTATGAGAGGTGTAGTAGCCTCGTGTGTAAATTAGCTGTTACATCGAAGAGTTGTAGTATGGTGTGTCAGTCGCATCTGAGAGAGTTGTTGTAGCCTGGTGTGTCAGTCATGTATGTGAATTGTAGTAAGGTGGTGTGTAAGTCGCATATGAGAGTTGTAGTAGCCTGGTGTGTCAGTCCCGTTGTGGCGTGTGTAAATTAGCTGTTACATTCTTGTGTGTCTGTCACAAGTTAGTATGTAATTGCTTATGTGTCAATAAATGGCGTGTTATGTGTCATTATTGATTTTAGCAAAATGATTTATGATTGTGTGATTGGAAGAAATGACGTATGATGATTTATAGGAATAGAGAAGAATAGGTTTGACATATGTAACAGCTCTTTAATCATTCCTTAATCACAGGATTTTCACAAAATACGTTATATGTATAAGAGAGTTATTAAAAATGTAAAATACCCATGCTACCCCTCAATAACCCCTTAATGACTAGGGACACTTGTCAAGCCCTAAGCCCTTCCTATCCTTTCTATCTTAATCACCTTTCTATTTGAACCAATCTCTCTCTCTCTCTCTCTCTCTCTATATATATATATATATATATATATATATATATATATATATATATATATATATATATATATATATATTCACTTTGACTGAGACAAAAAAAAATGCACAAAAGATTATGAAAGAGATGCATGTATGAAAAAAAAGGTGAAAGCACAAAATTTCAATATAATGAGATATTTTCTTTTACAAAACATTAGCAATTCTCATCATTTAAACCTCAAATAATTTACAAATTAGAGGAAAAAAAATAGAATCAATTTTGACATAGTGTTAAATTTGAAACGCTTTTATTATTATTATTATTATTATTTTTTTTTTCTTTGTTTAAAAAGTTTTGAAACGTATTGAATGATTTTGAAGCAGAATTCGGTATGGGCAAAACATGACAACTTGTCGAGGAAGACAAGCAACAAATTTTTTAAATCTATCTATACTAATAAAATAGAGTTTTTTAGCCATCCTCTAATTAATTTTTTACAAAAATAACTATGAAGCTCCTTGTGACACATGGAATATAATATTTTGGAAGCATTTTAATGATGGCCCTTTTTCTGTAAGAAAGTAACAATTTAAAGTTTAAACCTTGCCATTCTCATGAATAGTTTCCTATTGTTTTACATTAACAACGATTAATGAGAATATTTAAATGCCAATTATACTCTACCAAGCTTTCACAAGAAGCTTTTTGTTTTAATTCAATGTTTTCCTAATTTGCATTTTATTCCAATTTCAAAAATTAATCAGTTACAAATAACAAAGGACTTCGATAGAAGCTACAAATCAGAAGGCCCAAAAACTATTTAATGAAACAACATGTTCTTCTACAATTTTTTAATTTTTTTTTTTTTTTTAATTATGCTATTCCATTTTTGTCGCATTTTTTATGATTTTGCAATTAATTTTTTTACACAAGGCTAATCGTTTAACATTTCATTCTCATCAAATCGATTTTAATCTTTTTGGTCAATTCAAGCTTGACCAAAAAGAAAAAGAAAAAAAAAATGAATAGAGTTGGTTATTAACTTATTATAGTTCATATTTCTTGAATAAATATTGTTGATTAGTCTTATAGTTTACATGTGATCCTTAATAGTTCATTTAACACCATGTTTTATTTTTTGCAGATTACGTATGCATCATGTTAAAAGTTATTTGATTTGAATGAGATGATTGGCTATGCAAATAGCTTCCTTTTATTTTCAAGGTATAATTAGTTGTTAGATATACATATGTAATAGATTGTGTATCCTTTTCTTTGTATTTTTGGTGGCACTAACTTAACGGGATGTAATTGATAAATTTGTCAACCCATGAAGAGTGACTTGATTATTAATTATGTGTATGAAATTTTCTTTATTGGTTTCTTCTATTATTTCTATTATCAATATTCTTCTTCTTTAGGTAATTTTGATTTTAGCATTTCATGTATTTGATTTGGTTTCGGTAGGACTTGCAAATGGTGGATTAAATTCCAACGGAATGACATAAGATGAATGATAAATCCTAAAGCGTATGGGATATTTGGGATTGCTTATAATTTTAGAGATTGCTTATAAAGGATTTTTGAGATTGCTCATTACTTTAACAACACTTAGAGGCTTTTTGTGAGATTGCTCATTACTTTAACAACACCTAGAGGCTATTTTTAAATTTAAGTTTCACATTTTTCTGATTATGTGTCTTTTCTATTTTTTTTAGGTCGACAAAATGCAAGCTACGGTTAGGATGGGTCCGGTCCCTCGATTCAAGCACCAATTGAATGAAGGTGATGTTGTTTTGTTACGCATGGACTGTTTGTGTCAAATCCAACCTTAATATCGAATAGTGGCGAACCCGAGGAGACTAAAATTTAATAGCAAGACCCAAGTCAAAAAGTGTGATGAACTCCAAGATCCGCTCACGACTTTGACTTTAATCCGTTCAAAGATATTTTGTAATGTGAAACTGAAGCATTGGGCCAATTCGGAAAATTTGAATCGGCTACTTGATAGTTGATATGTATGTTATATTGTCTTTTGTTATATATATGTAACACTAATTGTTTTGCTAAACGTGATCGGGCAAGTAATCGAAACGTCAAAATACGGCACAAGAGGTGAACCGGGGAAAAAAAGGCTCTCAAGATGGTCAACCATGAGTAAGATGATAATATTATAACCATATATAAATTGATTTTTAGCAATGTATATTGCAAAATGTTGCTCCTATTTAACTAAGTGAACATTTTTTTTATTCTTATTCAACTCATGTAGCATTCTTCTTTATTACAGGTATTTGCCATCATTGAAATTAGATGTTAAATTCAAACTTGATTACTATTTCATGATTTTCACCCAAAACCATCTATGTGGATATTCTAATGTCAAAATGTCCATCATTGTTCCACTTTAGTAATACTTTATTTCAACTATAAAACCTACTTAAGTTACAAAACCATTTCACTAAGTCAACCAAAGGTTTATTTAACTGCAAAAATATATAAAGTTTTAATATTGTTCAACTTTAGTAAATTTTATAAGGAAATTGATTTAAAAAAATGATATTTTAGAGCCGTCTTGAAAATATTTAGACATGCATAAAATTAGTTGTACCTTGAATAATAATTACCATGAAATTTTACATTCCCAACAAACTTTATATATCACAAAATAATAACCAAATTTAATAGTTTTTGTCCCTTTGTTAAATTAGTATTCAAAATTTTTACAATGTTAGAACATTATTTAAAGTTTAAACTTATTGATTTATGTAGTGAAAATAAAGTTTGAATGACTTAAAAAAATAACTTGCGTAGAATATGTAACTAAAACAAAGTTTGAGTGACTTTAATGAAAAAATATTAAAATTTGGTTAACTTTGATGAATATCATCATATATTAATTGCATACAACCTTTTATAATAAGTAGATTACTCCATAATACAGTAACGTTAATTTTCCAAAAAAAAACTTTTATGTTCGACATATTAAAAGAAAGAAAAGAAAAATAGGGTGCTTTTTGTGTAAATTTGGGGAAATGCCATATCCAAATAATAGGTTCATATCAAATTTTGGTAACCAGTTGATATCTGATGAGCTAGACTATGATCCAGTCGAGTTGCAAAGGGTGTATTCGCAACTACATACATGTTTAACATTAGAACATACGGGTTTTCTTGACACCATCATGGACTCCGTATAGACAGGTAACAGAGGTGTTTTTTTCTATACGGACGTGAAACTGGAGATACTCTCTTATCAAAGACACTTGCGGTCGCGATAAGACATAAATGTGATATAGCTCACGTAGCCTCTAGCGGCATCGAATCTTTGTTAATGATTGGTGGGAGGACCGCACATTCACGACTTAAAATTCCCATCAACATTAATGAGGATTAAGGACTTTACATGTTCCATAATCCTAAAAGTGATCTTGCTGCATAGTTGCGCAAAATGCAAACTAATTATCTGGGATGAAGGGTCAATGGCTAACATGCATTGCTTCGAGGCATTAGAAAAATTATTAAAGGACATTTTGTGTAAGTAAAAATATTACAACCTGGATGCTTTGTTCAGCAACATGGTTTTTGTTTTTAGTGGCATTGTCGGCAGGACCTACCCGTTATTCCAAAAGCACCCCGACAAGATATTGTTAGCACCACTTCTAAACATTCTTACTTGTGGGACCATTGTAAAGTGTTGCGGTTAAGCGCAATTATTTGGATGATTGTGGATTCTTCTGAAGATGCCAACGAAGTTAGAGACTCCACTTAATGGATTCTGAAGCCAGTAGTTGGTAAGCTCGGAGATGCAAATGATGGCGCAGTTAGGATCGACATACATGATTAAATGCTCATTAGGGTTTCAACTAACCCAAAAGCCTTAATTATGAACTTTACTTATCTAAATATGTTGGATAACTAATGAACACACATATTTCACAGAAAAAGCCATAATTGCTCCTATAAATGAGGTTGTAGACATTGGGAATGATCATATGTTTTCGGTTATTCTAGGCGAATAAGTCGCGTACTTGTGACTGCATCAGTGTTTGAAAATTGGAAAAAATAACAAGTAAACGAAGAAATGTTATCTACAAAATTTATTAATGGTCTAAAATTATTCGGGGTTTCACCCACAAACTTACAATGAAAGTGAGTGTTATGAAATATCGATCAATCCAATGGTTTGTTAAAGGGAACAGGACTTCGTGTAGCCCGGTTGATGAAAACTTGCATCCAACCACTATAATCATCAGAAGCCATTTTGGTAAATGAGTGCTTATCGGAAGGATGAAAATTTTAGCTTACGAAAAACGATTTCCATTAAAGATTGTAAGAAAACGGTTACCAGTTCCCGTCTCTTTCGTGATCATGATCAACAAAAGCGATAGACAATCTCTTGGACAAGTAGGTTTGTATTTGCAATAGCCTGTTTTTACGTATGAGCAACTTATATAGTCGTCTCCAGCGTTAGGAGAAAAAAAAGATTGGAAATGGTTATTTGTGATGAGGATGGAAAATTCATGAATACCACAACGAACGTGATTTATAAGGAAGTGCTACACATTTTGTGATCACATCTACGTGTCATCGTATCTCGCGTTAGTAGAAAAAAAGGATTGAATGTGTTTATGTTCTTTTATCGGTTATTTAACTATTGTGTTTCGTATAATGTATGTTCATTGTTACCAACTTTAAGTTTTATGTTTGCTTATTCAAATGTGTTTCTTTCTAACATCTAACTTCATAATACACAATGCCATTAACTACTGTTTTTGACGTTACTTTAAAATACCCGTGAATTTCACGGGTCTTTTAGCTAGTTAGTCATAAAATATTAGGTTAACAATTATTAATAATATTAATAGATAGCTTTGAATGACCTAGCTTAAATATAGTTTGAAAAATGTTATCATAATCAAAAGATCTTGATCATCACTCGCATTCAAGAACTTACTAAATTGTGTAGCAAAAGAATCTTATATAGTACGTTCGAGTGTAGTTCC
The DNA here is from genome assembly GCA_910596185.1 of Chrysanthemum makinoi. Taxonomy (NCBI): domain Eukaryota; kingdom Viridiplantae; phylum Streptophyta; class Magnoliopsida; order Asterales; family Asteraceae; genus Chrysanthemum; species Chrysanthemum makinoi. Next base: position 224,809,991 of record OU343217.1, on the reverse strand, counting down.
ATTATAATAGAAAATTTATAAAAGATAAAAAAGATATTGTATGCAACCATAGAAATTTGTGCAAATAGATAACTTGAATGACGTTAAACATAGGATTGCAAATGTCACGAAAAATATATACATACAAAGATGATCAAATACATTATTTGGATCAAGGACGGACCTTAATGGAGACCGGGGAGTGCCCCGAGCCCTCCAAAATTTGCGGAACCTAATGTAAATATTATTGGTTTTAGGGGTAATTTAATTGAGGTTACAAACAAATCTCCGATTCGGCCATCCCAAAATAAATTCGGCTCTCTCAAAAAAAATGTTCAAGTTCCGTCTATGATTTGGATTATGTTAAGTTTTGTGCAATGCATGATAGTAAGATACTTGTCATAAATAATACGTGCATATCCTTAAAAAGGCTGATAAAAATTTTCAAGGTAAGCGTTTTGTAAAAAAGGAAGTGTCAAGGACAAAAAAAGAAAGTGTCAAGAAGGAAGTTTTTTTATGACCATAATTTTAGATGTGATAAATAAGTATAAACTGAGGTGGGTTTTTTCAAATTTCTCATTTAGCATTATTCTCTACCACGTGGCACAATTATAGGCAATGTTATTTTTAGAAAAAATTAATGAAGAAAGAGGTAGAAAAACTTTGTTTTATTAGTTAGTATAGATATAGATATAGATATAGATAGATAGATAATGGGTATACTAGTGTTTTTGTTTAAAGCGAATTTTATTATTTGGCTAAAAGCAGAGAGGATTTTTTTAAGGCCGCCCCGCTAACGGATCCCAATCCCTTCCATTTTCTCTGCCATGTCAGCTTTCTCTTCAAATGATTTCAGACGATTGGGTGCCCCAGTAAGGGCGACCATGATCAATTTTTTTTTCTTTTCCTTCTTTTATAAAATACCTTACAAATAAACTAAAAAAACTACAAAACTAAAATCAAAAAAAAAAAAAACCGTAAATCACATGTTAACAACACTTACCAATTAAAATTATAATAATAACAAAAAATAAAAAAATAAAAAATTCATCTTCAACCTATAGAAACACACACGCATTAAAAACACACACACGCATCAAACACACACATGAATTTAAAAAAAGAAAGAGAAAAGGAGTGTGACTATCGACCGCAGGCACGATCACTTCCCTCCTCCGAGCGATCCACGATCGAGTAGCCACAGTAGGGCGATCGAGCAAAAATCGATCGCATAAGTCGATCGCTCGAGCTTACTGGGGGCAGCCTAAGTTATTCGACAAAAGTCGAGCATTTCTCTCTAATCTACGTAGCTTAAATCCATCCCCAGCAGCGGTTTTTTTTTTTTTTAATTGTAACCCGTTTCTAAGATTTTTCATGCCATTCCTGTCGCAATTCTAAGCAAAGAAATTTATCGTCGATATTTGTAATAAGCGCATCACTGCATCGATTTGGGTGATGCTCATGCAAGTGTTTGTTTATCACCAAAACAATTTGTTCACTTCCATTCATTAGATGTTTCTAATTTTCTGTGAAATTTCTTTTTTTGTTGGCTCTACCATAAATTGTTTTTTGCCTGCTTATATAGCTTAACAACCAGTATAATAGAATTTCATGATTATGTATGTAAAAATAAAAAAAATAAATATGTGTGAAAAGTGTATGAGATGATTAAAAAACTAAAAAGGTTTTAAAAACTTCTCAAAAAATTCCGCAAGATAGAGGGTGTTGGTAGATAAAAAACGTTATGAAGGGATTTTTTACTAAAAGTGTATAGTTTTTATGAAAATAAATTGTTACAAAAAAGTTTGCACATTAAATTTTGTAAATACGCATTTTGTGCATTAAAATTCGCTTGTGCATCTAACTTTTCTAGGAATCTGTATCAGAACTTTTATTGTGCATAACATAAAAAAAAACCTATAAAATTTTGGGCATAAAAAAATGCGCATTGAAATTTCGTTTTTATGCTTAAAAAATGTATAAAACGTCAAAATTGTAAAAACTTTCATCACAACTTTTTTATACAACATCATCTTGTATCTTAGGGAAAGAGTTCAGTATTTTTCGAGAAGTTTTTTTGTAAACCTTTGAAGGTTTCTTACGGATATTCATTTTTTTATTTGATCTCTTCTCTTACATGGTTTACCTAATTTTATTGTAATCTACCTACACCCAAGGGTGTAAACGAACCGATTTGAACCTAATCTTTACAAAGCTTAAGCTCGGCTTGTTTAGCTGTACAAAATCTCGACTCGAGCTTGACTCGTTTTGAGACTTTTCTATAAAGCTTGATCTCGCCTCGTTTTGAGACTTGTATATATGATATTATCCCTTTTTTCTTTAAGCCAAAATTTAAAACATATGTTTATGGTGGCGATTTTAATTGATGTATATGAAAAATGTCATTATTTGACTCGAAAATATCTCAAATGCTTATTTATTTCGAAAATTATATGATATAAATTTATATATTTATTTATTTCAAAACTATATATATGTTAGGTATTTTTGTTGAAATGGCCTACAACTGGAGTTGAAGCTTATATTACAAGCCAGGAGATGGAAATTATATTGTTATAAAGTTATTGGACGATAATTTGAAGCTACAGCTTATTAATGTAAAATCGCATAAAAGTACAACAATATGTAATTAAGTAATTTGACTATACATAAGCCACCGTATATTGAATGGTATTTAAGTAATTTGACTAACTATAAGAGAGGGAGGTGTGGTAAAGAGCAAGACGAGGTTAAGGCTTAACGCCTCCACGTTAACCACACCGTGGGTGGCGTTAACGCCTTAATATGCGTTGAGCCATGAAAAAAAATCATTTCACCCCCTAAACCATTTTTAAAAAAAAAAAAATCACTTACACCCCCTCAACCTATTCAAATTCAAATTTAAATTTAACTGGTTAGTTCTGAGCGGGATAAATGAAGTTCAAATTTGAAATTTAAAAATCAAATATGAGAGGGATTTATTCAAATTCAAAATTAAAATCAAAATAAAATCTGCACATATATACAACTCTACCAGAGTTGTTTAGAACACACAAGTTACACACACAACTCTCACACACAAAAATGTCTCGCAAAGATTTCTCTCAACAATTCCCATGTCCACAACAACTGCTGAAAACTACATTTCCAAGTCCACCACAACTGCCGGAAACTACTTTTCCAACTCCACCAGAAGAAGTTGAAGTTTATTCAACTCCAGCAGAGATGTCTTTTCCGGTTATCTGTAAACACTCCACCTCTTAACAATCCAATTGTTAACAATCCACCTGCTAACAGTCCACGGGTGGACCTCCAAAACAATCCATTTGGGTTTAGTGAGGCTTACCTTCGTGAACTTACGCAGGACGAGGAAAATTTTAGGGAGATTATGGAAAACGAGGCATGCGAGGAAGCTGCTCGTTTGGAACAGGAAGTCAAGGAAGCAGAATATCTTAGGCAGAACTACTTTGACATGATGGAAAGAAAGTACTTTGCTGGAAAGTTTAATTCCTCTTCGAGTGACGAGGGTTACAACTCAGATGATTCGTATTCTTAATTTGTAGTTTTATTTTCATCAATCTCATTGTAGTTTTAATGTAATTCGTGTTTATTGTTTAATGTACTTCGTGTTTAATGTTTAATGTTTTTCAATAAATGAAGTGTTTGTTTTAGTTTAGGGGTTGAATTTGAAAATATGTGAGTTAAGGTTTAACCTTGAGAATGTTATGATAAGGGGTGTTTTTTTGTTGAGTTAAGGTGAAATGTTAAAGCTGATGTGACGCTGACGTGGCACGATGTTAAGGTTTAATCTAAGTTATGATAGGAGTGCTCTAAGCCCCAATAAACCTATTTCAACTGGTTTAGACTTATGGTTTATAAAAGCTTGCATAACCTTTTATGATAAACAAAACTTATTTTATAAACTAGCTTATTTTAAAGCTCAAGCTCATATAAGCTCATATAAGCCCTACGCAAAACACAACTGTTATACATGTAAAAACTCATTTAAGTTCGCGACACTACAAAAAAAACTTTGTATTAAATTCGAGCTTCGGGCTCGATGAGCTCTCGAAGGCTCAAATCGTTACGAGCTTTTATCATCCGATCTCCAATAGCTCACGATAATTAAGCTCGTTTGCACCTCTACGTACCAACGCTAACAAAGATGAAAAACATCTTTATACCCGATTCTAATGTAATCATCCTACACCTACAAGGCTACAAAGATGAAAAAACATCTTTAGTTACTCCGTATTTTGCATGAATGTATGGTTCAAACAATCAAGTATACAACCGACACATCACACATTAGCTACGAATATTTTATAGCAAAAAATTCTACCTACAATTATGTTGCTTGATCTTTCTATGAATGAAGTTTCTGACTACAAATTTACACCATTACCTACTCGTAACTTGTTTCTTCATAACTCCCATATATAAAATCTGGCCAAGATAGATAGGGGTCCCAAAGTTATTAAAATTGACACTCAAAATATTTGAAAAACAAAAGTTTGTACGTTTGTACTGCAGTCATGTGATACCAAACATCTTTTTCGTATGATTTAGAGACCAATGTCATAACTAATAATGCATCACTTCTGCAAAAATGGTTGGTGTACACATGGGTTTCCTGCAACTCCATGCACCATCTTTTTCACCCTTTATTTTATCACATCTACTAATTCACACTCACTAAACACACACATTGACTAAAAACACACACATTGCATGCAAAATGAAAACAAACCATCCTAAACTTAAGCCGCCACCACGTTCACTCTTCTCGTGTGGCTTTTTTCGCTATTGCACGCAATCCGTATTAAGTCCAACGAACCCGAACCCACCCGTGTTACCACAGCCGCCACCACGATCCCACTCAGAGTCTTCATCTTCATCAAATACTTCACAAAGCTTTACTCAATGGAGATTTTCTCATACTCAGGAATCAACTCAGTTTCAGCCGCCGCCAGCGCCGCCACCTCCACCTCCACCGGTGATTGTTATCTCCGACATTCATGAGCTTTTTCACGTGGCGGAGCTGCAGCTGAGTACAGGTGATGAAAGTGATAGGATCAAGGCTATATACATGTTACAGCATTCTTTGGTAAACACACGCGCCGCCGTGGACGGCGGCGGGTGTGTGTGTCCGCCGGCGGTGATGAGAGGGGTGTTGGGTTGTTTAAAAAATAAAGAATTGGCGAAACCTGCCACAAAGGTGTTGTTGGCGCTTTGTTTGAAGGAGTGTGACCGGCGCGTGGCGGTGGAAGAAGGGGCGGTGGGGAAAGTGGTTGAGGCATTGGTAGATTTAGACGGTGGAGCGGTGGCGGAACGCGCGTTAGCCGCGTTAGAACTTTTATGTACCGTGGCCGAAGGGGCCGCGGAACTAAGGGCTCACGCGCTTGTGGGCCCTATGATGGTGGAAGTAATGAGGAGAATGGAAACCACTAGAGGTAGAGAAAATGCTATCGGAATATTGGCGGTGATCTACAGTGGCGGTGGTGATGCAGTGGGGTTTGCACCACAAGAAGAGGTGGCGCGTGTGGTTATGTTGGCAATGCAAGGTGATTGTAGTGCGCGTGGGAAAAGAAAAGGGGCACAGTTATTGAAAGTGTTACAAGAGAATGAAAATGAACGGTTGGATTTGACCCAAGAAGTTGGATGAGTGGTTTAGATTCGCTCTCGAGTTTAATAAGTAATGATCAAATTAAAAATTTGAAGAATGTAATGTGTAAAAGTCATTTATGGGAAGTAATGATATTATTTCATCGTCGGGCTTTTTTTTTTTTTTTTTTTTTTTTTTTTTTTTTTTTTTTTTTTTTTCGTAGACGAATTCGGAATAGTAAAATGTGTATCTATGTTCAGTAGATTATACATCTTAGTTACTAGTTATCGTATTCCATGAAAATTCGAATTACTCGTAAGTCTGCACGTTCGGGCTTATGTAACTTGTGGAAGGCGATGTTAGTGGTTGTTCGTTCGGTCATGTTTGGTTTAATAGGGTTATACGGTTTGAGTTATTCGGGTTTTTCCCAATCATCAATCCACCCAAGTCCCAATTCAAAAACAGGGTCATGTAATCCAAACCACCTAAATAAGAACTCGTTTATTCGGACTCAATCTGGTTTCGATTAACTAAATAAGAGGAAATTCAAAAATCTGATTTTGTTTGTTCGAATACTTGAATGACTAAAAACAAACCATTTTATCTGTTAGAGCACAAGGTATGGGAGGAACCGTTAACACGTTATTGGTATGTCATCTCAGCGCCATATCATACACTTCCTAATAACACACCAATAACTAAAACACCATCCCTCATAACACACCACTAACATGTTATTGGGTCATACAAACTACCCCACTAAAAATACACACTCACTCACAATACAATACAAAAAACCCAATGGCTTGAGCCATTTCACTAGCTCAAATACCTTTGGCTCACCAATGGCACAAGTGATGGTATGTCATTTGGCTAGCCATTGGTAATATTAAGGTGCATTTGGCATGTGAATTGCATCCATACCTTGTGCTCTTAGGTTGCCCACAGTCGTAACCTGGTTCACCGTCTGCCACATCAGTTTTCTTTTTTCGGCGATTATACATGACCAATTTGCAACTGTCGATGACCCATTTTTTTATTTTTTTATTTATTTTTTAATAATTTTTATTTCAGATATTTTTAACAACAAAATTAACCTTCATTAATAATAAAAATATTACAATCCTGAATTCAAATAAACATTAAAAATAATACGTAAATTATTCAAATAACATTAAAAACATTTAAAAAATTCTTCATCATCTTCCTCATCGTCATTGTCACTACCGTCTTCAATTACTTGATTGACTTGATTTCTACGATTTCTCTAAATGTGTTCCATCAAATCAGATTTTAAGTGTAGATGAGTTGATGAGTCAATTAGCTCTTGAGTAACTACTAACGATTCTTCATATGATCTTAAGGGATCATGATCATGGTGGCCCTCATTTTCGCATCATATAGGACATATCGCCTGCTGCTTGTGTCGAATAATCATATTATGTAATATGATACATGTATATACAATATCTTGAAGATCTCGTTTATACAACCCTCGAGCAGGAACTTTAAGCATTTTTCACTTCTTCTTCAACACACCAAAAGCCCGTTCCACATCTTTCCTTGCTGCTTCGTGCTTCCTCTTGTATAATATTCTTTTTCATCACTCGTGAAAGGATTTGAAATGGACTTAATAAGAACGGATCATTGTGGATATATCCCGTCAGTAAGATAATATCCCCTTTTATAAGGTACATCGTTAGCCTTGAATTCAAGGTCTGGTGCTCTCCCAGATTTGATATCATTGAAAACAGGGGAACGATGTAAAACGTTTACGTCGTTATTTATTCCGGGGACACCAATGGGCTAATACCAGGTATGCCCCTAACATCAAGAGTTTGTTGAAATTAAGGAGAATGATCGATTACCTCTCGAACAATTTGTGTGAATAGTTCTTGGTCATTGGGAACCGCCGACATAATGTTCTTTCGTCGAACTACGGGTTTTCGGAGAAGTATGCCGCTACTAAACGATTATGAGCACCCTCATTATCCCTACGTATGTACCTTCGTGGAACTTTTGGCTGTGATGCTAGGTAAGCGTTCCAAGCAAACTCCGCAAACTCCACACTAAAAACTTCATCATCGTCGAAAGACGAAGAACCAAATAATAGCTCGTACGACATATTAAAAGAATGTGTTTGAAGGTATTGATAGAAATGTTGTTTGAAATTGTGTGTTTTAGAAGTGTGTTTAAGATTGGTATTTATAGGATGTAAATTGGTAAAGTTTTTTCTTAAAAAAAAGTATATATATATATATATATATATATATATATATATATATATATATATATATATATATATATATATATATATATATATACACTAGTGTCAAAACCCGTCCGATGGACGGGTATGACTTGTGGTTTTTGTTTTTAGGTTTTAGTAGAACAAATATATACTAAAAAGTTATAAAATTAAATGAAACGGTTAAGATCTATAATTGATGTTACCATAATTCATAAAACGGCTAAAAGCAGGTAATTATTTTGATTTTTGGTTTTTATTTTTAGGATTTAGTAGAACAGTTACTAAAAAGTAATTAAAAGTTAATGAAACGGTTAAGATCTATAATTGATGTTACCATAATCCATAAAACGGCTAAAAGCATGTAAGTACTTTGATTACGAACATGTTTTTCTTTTTCTTGTTGATCATGGGATTCCTCATTATGAACAACTAACACATAAACGTTAAGCAAATGTAAGAAAATATCAAAGTGATTACTTGGGCATGAACCGAACGTAACCTAACTTCTTTATTCGAGCATCTAATATATATAAATACAAAAACGTCAAACAAATCTAACACAGTATCACAATTGATTACACCGGACATGAACGAAGCGTACCCTAACTTCTTATTCGTGTATAGATGCTAGATCTCTGCTCCAGTCATCTTAGCTGCCATCTCCTTTGAACTCTTTCCAACTAAATGATGCATATAATTGGCCATTGTGTCTGTTTCTAGGCATATATCGCTATTAACTGAGCCTATCTCATACATTAAGTTGTAGATACCTTGATGACGGTGCGTAATAGCTATATGAAATATATAGTTAGCCCATCCTCAATTTTATCAAACATAAGATCCATATAGGTTTTAAGAAATGACTATAAATCTGGTTTTGCCCTTTTCTGCAGCAACAAATTATATTTTAGGAGATTTTTTCAGCAGATCCCCAATTTCATCAATGTGCATTATTTTGCAAACACGAATGTAGGAGAACCCGTGAATCGTTTATATTAATATAATACAAATGGTTACCTGGATATATGATTCTCGTGACTATATTCTTTTCTAATGTCTCAAATGCATCAGGCTTTCGAGCGAAGACTTCGAGTAAAGACGCAGTTGCAGCAAGTTCTGAACCGTCGTTCACTATTTGGAGGGCAATATCTAGAGAGATTATGACAATTACTAAATGTATAACATCAAGAAAACAAACGAATCATAAAATATTAATGTCAAGCAAGGAAAATACTCAATAGTTGCTTATGATTTCAAAGTTAAACAAAATAATCTTAAAGTTAAAGTAAAATATTGTTTTGATCATGTCATGACGATGTAATGGGCCTCTTGCTCATTGTGAAGTACAAAATAATTAGCAATCAGAAACACAAGAATATATTATGAGTACCAAGTTACTTACCAAAAAACTCATGCTCTACGCAATCTATGAGTATTAATTCCCTATCTTCATTTGTCCAAGGATCACCAGTCATCTTTTGAGATAAATTGTAAACATACTTCACCATTTTGTATTGCCCTTCTGCAGAACTTATGGACAAGGGCAAATCAGTAGCACCACGGATGTAGAGGAGGTGGCCCTAACAGCAGGGGTGTTTGTGGTGTTGCTTTATCCATTATGAATTTTGGATGACCTTTTTTGTTCTCTTTACCAAAATGATGAATATTCTCCAATTTGATCCTTAGAAGCACAAAAAAGATTTGTAAGTGGTAGTAAAAATACCAAGTTTCTAAGTGAAATCTTCTTATGACGAGGATCAAGTGCAATAAAAGCTCTCTCGTAGTACTAAAAACACACCGCCAAAAGCTCCCGAAATTCCTGGTACAAGAAAAAAAGTTTTTATTCAATAATAAAAAGTAAAAGTTCAGCTTTTAACAAAAATGCAGGCATGACTCATGGTCATAGTTTGACTACAGAGATTCCAAGCAGACTTGATCAATTATTGAGAAATTTATTTCCTAGTGAGCCAAAACATGGCAACGACTTCATCTTTTAGATAAGAATAATGTGTATTAATGTGGAAACTGCTTACACAACTGTCAGTTCCCTAGATTCATTAACAGTAAGTGATTAAGAAACTTTTCTGTCTAATTTGCTGCACCAGATCCTGCCTATTGTGTCTCAAAGACATAAAAGGTGAAGCCAATGGATCGTCAAGCGTAACCCTCTTGAGTGATTTCTCTTCGAGTGGCATGATTTCTAAAGATATGAAATTGATGTTTTAGATCCAATGTTGATGACTGAAATATTTTGAATTGTTCTTTAAGAGGATCACAATAGCTGTAAAGAAACATCCATGGTTTTTAAAGAACATGCCAAAAGATCTTATTGAAGGCGAGAAAATAAACTATGAGAATGCAAACTGAGACCTGTCACTGCAAAGTATTGATAAGATCAACCGAATTATAGAAGATGCAAAGGATCCTTGGGAAGGCTCCACCACCATTGACGATCAGTGCGAAATTGGTGGGTCGATAGATCCAGATGATGAGGAATTTGATTTGGAGGATGAGATTGATTATAGTGGAGATCATTCTGGCCATATGTAAGGAGCTTCTTCCTGGGCAAAATGTGTTTTGAAATTGTTACTAAATTTGTATAGTTTTTATCTGTCTTGACTCATGGCATTCATATGATCACTGATTAATATGTAATGAACTACTGATAATCTTTGAATTTTAAGTCTCGAATCATCATCTATATCTTTCTTTCTTGCAAAGCTAGCCTAAATCTACATTGTTACAGGGTTCAAGTCAAAACACTTACTATGAGATCGATTTGTTCTTCGAGCTTTAAGAATAGTGTAGTAAGAAAATTTTACTTGAGCTAAAGTTTTTATATTCAAATTCCAAACTATTTTCTAAATCTGTATAAAATTATGTTAAAGACTAAGGTTATCAGCTCACTGGAATTTAATAAATTCATGAAACTTAAATTAGAATGAAATCTAATGCTTTTTTTATTTCTTCCATTTTGTATGATTTTAGGAATATCGGGAAGTACATTTACATTTAAAAATAGATGCGATTACATTCAATGGCCACGGATATTATCAAGTGCAGGCAGCACCATGTTGAATAGCACGGGGTTTGAGCTCAGCCTAGGAGAGTCACACTCCGTCCAAGCCTCATCTAGTTGGTCAGGTCTATTTTTGAAATGTTTTTTTCTAAATACTTTGAGCGAGTACCCGTAGTCAGTAATTTTAGTTGGGGTTGGAAATGGACCGCGGGACAATGATGAGGGGATTTGATGATAATATTCGTGCTTGATGTTTTCACAATTTTCAGGCAAGCTTTAGCAACTATCTGAAAGTATTTAGAAGGACGTTGTCTATTCAAGCATGATATAGGTAACTGCCACTTCACTTAATAATTTTGAGTTTTTCACTGTAGTAAGCGCGTAACGACCCATATATAAAATGGATATTGTGTCCAACTTTTTGGGACAGTGAGGTACTATTATATCATTAATCCCTGACCATGTTTCTGTATTCCATAAGTTCTGATCATAACTATTACAATTTCGATCATGAGTTGGTTCTACACGACCTTTAGTTTTAATTTTCGATGGGCGAGCATGACTTATAAATGTCGTTGGATTTTGTTTGTATACTGAAAGAATGGTAGTAAAATTATGTTTTAAAACATAGGTGGTTATCGAATATGAGGGGAAAAAAGGTTTCAAAATGGTACGTAAGAACAAAGTATCAAAGCGTAGCCCGTCCAATGGACGAGCAAGCCTTATGAATATCGTTAAAAAACTTAAGATAACGAAACCTAAGGTGCGTAAAAGTGACAAGTTAGTTACATTTTTGTGCCATTTGCCCCTTTTTTCCCCACATTATCTAATTATTTTAACCGGTTACTTTCATCCTGATGTACTTCTGATCTTGAGCAGATATATACGTGATTGGTAGAAGTAGAAGGGTTATGATGGTTATCTTTACTCTTTATAAAGCATTTAGGACTTTTATTTTTAGAAGTCTTAAAAATTTTAAGCTTACACACTTGCTATTATTAGTAATTTTTGAAATTTAATTTTTATAAACACACTAATGGCACATTAAATTATGACATTAAATTGGATACATGTTACAATAAATAAATATAATTAATACAACGAATTTAATATTTTTAGAGTTAAAATTAATAACTTTTTGAATTTGCATATATAATAATATGTCATATTAATTTTTCACAGTCTCACAACATGAACACACAATTTCTAGAAACTATCTTTTACATAAAATCGTTAAATAATATTTGGCAAAAAAACGTAAAATCATAAAATCGAAAAAAACATTCACCTCCGAACCGCTGCTTTGCGCGGGTACCATGCTAGTTAAACATGATTGGTCTAAGATTTCTCCAAGCAATAATATTTATCCCATGAATATTAATGAACCTTAGAGAGTTAAAATTAAATCTTAAGTTGTGTAAATTCTATGCACTATGAGAGTTTTGTATAAAGATGTGTGAGCCTATAATATATAGGTTATTGTTATCTCAATTGTGACACAATCAATAAGTTAGAGTATATTTGCTATTAGACTATATTTGTTATTTTACAGTGAGAACTCTCCAAGTTTCTTATACATTCTAAAAGTGAGGAAGAAAACTTCACTTTTACAAAACTAATGGATAAAGAACTAACTTTTTAAGTTTTTTTATTTTCCCTTAGGTTTGCAAAATAGTTAAATGAAAAGACTTACATGAATATCCAATGCTTCGTCAATCATCTTGACAATCTCATCCATCGTAGGGCGGTCGTTTATGTTCAAACTAATGCATTTATACGCAATTTCTGTAAACATATTGAAAGATCAACCATCGATATGATCTCTTAGACTGGGATCAATTAACTGCTTGTGTCTATCATCATAGCAGCGGCGGAAAATATTTGTAAGCATTTGCGGTTTATAATCTCCAACTACCCTTTCTTGATCAGCCACCATCCCAATCACCATTTCAAACATAACTATGCCGTATGAGTATATGTCAGTTTGTGTGTTGAGGAGTCCGGTTTCATGGTAAATCGGATCAAGGTCATTCCCTGGAAAATTGGATGCATTAATTTTTGCATATGGCTGATTTGGAGGGAATAATTTTGAGTGATCAAAACCCGAGATTTTGGGTACCAGATCTTCATTTAACATTATATTTCTTCTTCGCACATCTTTATGTATTACTCTACTGACCTCCCCAATACCTGAGTGAAGGTAACTGAGCCCTTTTGCTATGCCTATGCAAATCTTGAGACGCTCTCTCCATGAACGATGTCTCTTCTCTCTGTTATCAAGATATTCCACAAGGCTTGCATTAACATCTTCGCAAACCATAACCATCTCATCGCCTTCATCACACAAACCAACGAGAAAGATGATGTTTTCGTGGCGGAACCTGGTAAGTATCTCAAGCTCTTTACGGTAGTCATACATAAGTCTATCCATATTACCAGCTCTTGTACGGCGCCAGTTGCCCACCTTACCTTTTTACGTACATGATAACTTTGCGGTTATTCCAGGGCTAAGAGAGTTGTACATTATTAGAGTAACCACGACAAATAAGAGAATACTTTTGAATTTTTCAGCGCGAATGATCTCCTCGAAAGGAATTAGAAAATTTTCCAGGTTTACCTCTGAATAAGACATTGTTTTTTTATGTTGGTGAGTATGCATGATTATATTTCGGTGACTATTAAAACTCATCAAGTTTGTTCATTTATAGAATTTTAGATCTGCCTTTGGTCTCTACTTATATTGAAGTTGACTTTAAGATAACTTATTGAATAGAATAAAGCACTCTGCGAAATTAAATTCCTGCACTACCTCACATGTTTTCATTTAGAGTGCTTTCTTCAATAACACATTAATTATTCAATAACTGTGCCACATATGGTTGGTCACTGATAACAGCTAAAGAATAACGTGAAGAGATGAAATATATTTTGTTTTTTTTCTTCAATTTCAAAGGTTAAAGTCTGTTGATCGAGATGTTTAAAAATTAAAAATTGTATATGGTTGAAAACCTTTGAATGTCTAATAACTCATTTTTTTCCCCATAGAATAGCAATCAGCCTAACAATATAACCAAGACTTCAAGCACACCAATAGCTGAGGCAAATTAATGTGTAAAGATAAACCCATTTCACCTTCATCATAGCTGATTCATACATAAACGGAGAGCCTACCATAATCGTGACATCTCTGTACATGTGGCCTTAGCTTTGAACCAGCAAGGATTGAGGCATCTTTTTGCGATTCCATGCCTACTGGTACTTTTAGGGTACATGGTTCTTAACATATGAGGATAATGGTAGCCATTAAAGAGAGCACTCTTAGCAAAGCAAACACCTTCACCAATTTTCCTAAAACTAAATGCTTCACAACGACAATCTTTTAAACAAATGTCTCTACATGCTTCAAACGAAATGGGCGCCGAGAAATTTATATCAAATCCATAGTAATTTGTATACAGTAATGTTAAAAATTTGAACCTTGTTGATTTATCACATGTTTGGTTGAAGCAGGCATGCAACCCTTACTTAAATCAGTAGGGTCACTCAAGTCATAAACAGGTGGGCATAAACATTCAGGCTTGTCTCCATGAATACAAATCCCATTTCTCCCACATATTCCATGAACATTATATGGTTGTGAAAGAGTTTGACATGATATCAACCTAATCCATTGGACGCATTCAAGCTATAGACTTTGATATTACCGTCATAGTCCAAGGTTAACCTCCTTCTGATCCCCAAACCCATGTCTGTAGCAGTAAAACTCACATGGTCACTCGCATTAAAAATACCTAAATCATTAAAGTATGCGATTCTTCTGTCGTTGTAAGTTGTTCTTCCAAAATCCCATACACTAAAACCAGGATCAGGAGCGTTCAATGTCTACAACATGCTGCACTGCTGATGCGTTTTGAACTCCTAGGAAGAGACATATTCTATACATGGAACCCATTGCATCAAACAGTTCTTGTTGGTTTTTCCTATAGTAGCACTCAAAGAGGGCCATTTAAACAAAAAGTATTGATGTAATAATAAAAATATTGGTTCGTGTACCAAGTTCAAGTTTTTTACTGTTTACGGCCAATATCCTAGAACTCATGTGACCGCAAATATGAATTCCTAATATGCTGTTTTGATACCTAATCCACTTTACACCTAAACTTTAACAAAATTACACACAT
The DNA here is from genome assembly GCA_910596185.1 of Chrysanthemum makinoi. Taxonomy (NCBI): domain Eukaryota; kingdom Viridiplantae; phylum Streptophyta; class Magnoliopsida; order Asterales; family Asteraceae; genus Chrysanthemum; species Chrysanthemum makinoi. The sequence goes on along the minus strand of OU343217.1, from coordinate 224,794,956 downwards.
TGATTAACTATAATATATAGTGAGGTTGTTAGGGTTACCTCACTTTAGCCTAGGACATGTTGGCGATGAAAAGAACGACACAAAGTACCTGCATCAGCTTACTTTTTACTTCTGTGTAGGATATACTATAAACAAACAACATACAATATGTGGATGTCTGTGTGCAAGAAAAATAATGACTGATACCTGCTGAAAGTAATGGCGAGCCACATTCTCCTCAAGTCACCCATTAGTTATAATATAATAAAATAGTTCACCTGTGTTCATATACTCCATGATCACATATATGGTTGACCGAGTCTCTATCACCTCATAAAGCCGAACAATGTGAGGATGTGAAAGAAGCCTTATTATTTTAATCTCTCTATTCACTAAGCAGCGATCACAAAAAAATAAAGAATATCATTAACTGAGTTCATAAGAATGAATCTGGCACATCAAGAAATATAGATAAATGATATATTACATATGGTCATTGGATTTTCAGTATTATTGCTAATACCATTGTACTTTTTCAAACTTTTTTGCTACGGATAGTTTCAATGATAACCTATAAAAAGCTGATGTAACCTGAATGGTTCTTTCTATAAGTGTATTTGTTCATGGTTTTATAACAATTTTTTGAAGTTAAGTGGCCTTTTAAAGTAACCTACTTTAATACTCTTGTTACACCAGCTCTTGGTGCTGCTGGGCACATACGACGCTTCAGTAAATTAAAGAATTGATCAAAGAGGATTTACCAACATTTGGATAACCAACTATTGCAGCTCGCACCTGTAATACATTGTAAGCTCGCACCTATAATACATTGTAACATGTCTACTAAGAAAATGAGGTACACTGTATTAGTCCTTCTTTAGTTTACGGTCATTCTTGTTCCGCTCCACAAGCTCACTTAGTTCAAGCGCCTCCTGAAAATTGTAGATGTAACTCCCATGGAATTTTATTAGATGCTGCAGCCCCTAATGTCAAAACCAATAACAAGAAATACATCAACTTAAATGAATGTTGACAAGTTAATTAACATCAACAACTAAGAAGATTAATGGAGAACAGATTGCAAATGCATACATACCATCTCCCTCGTCAGTGTTTTTTCTTTTTCTTGAAACTACAGATGGTGACTTCACAGTCTTGTTGCTTCCGTTTCTGCTGTCCAACTGAGCAATCCCACAGGAATATTAGGAAGAATAACAGACAAGTTATGCAACTGAATTCCAAAATAAAATTTAACTTTGACTCGATGTCTATATCTGATATTAGTCCTACAAAAAGACAATAAGAAAACAAACCCCGGATGGTTATGTTAAAAGGACTACAATCTGTACTTTAGATGAAGAAATGATTGCAAGAATTTAGATTGGTTTTTAACATACCTCATGCAAGCATCAAGATACTAAAAAATACAGCCTCATTCCGAGATTGTAGCAACATCCAAAGAACACATACCTCGAATTTTGATCATGATGACGCTTAGATTTTAGATTCAGCACCTGGCCAAAACCCCTTTAACATGCACAGCATGTACCTAATGTCTATATAAAAAACATGAAAATGCAAAAAAGAACATCCACATGCTATCCTAACAGATATATATATAAAGAATAAAATAATTTTAACATTAAATCAAAAGGAAAAAAATACCTTTTTTGCAGAATACGAATGAACAAATAGGTTTTTTATACCGGATATTTGCAAATGATAAAGAAAGAAAAACAGTTAGTGACCCTAAGATCTTCCCCTGGTGACTTAATCCGGAAACCTATGAGCTCACTAACCATTAGGTTCTTACGGATGATAAACAAAGACTTCCCAACTACTTTCCATTATTTACATGATTACATCTAAACCATCTTTCGATAAGCATATGTAGAACTCTCTTTTTTATACCTAGCCCTTTTAACAAGAACAGGTAAAAATAAGGTTCACGATATATGAATCAGTGCTTCTGTAGAATGAAATGATTTGCCAATCATCATATCCGCATCTACTGAAAACAGACATTCAATGCCATCATCAAAAGCACAGATAATTTGTTTCTTATTCTTTTATCAATGTTCCGAAAAATGGCGAGCTGAGCTAGGCGGTCAAGCAAACTTCCACAGACTTGCAACTGATTTTGTACGGTTGTATACACACAGAAATTGAAAATCTGATACACTATCATTTTGTAAGATTACCCTCCTAGATGACCTTCTCCAATGTTCTTCAGTACATTTACTCAGAAAAAAATTGGAAAAGTGACATGTTAAGTTTTTAAGTATAAAAAGAACTGTTGGCGAGTACAAGTTAAAAAATATTGATTAATTAGAATGTCAAATTTTACCACTCCATGTTCAATAATTAGCTGGCCGGTAATGTTTTCCAAAACATTAATTCTTTCCTACCAATTATGTGGTTTAGACATCCTACGGCAAGAAGCATCACCTAATCTCTAATGTGGCATACAACACTTCTGAGTAAAAATGGAATTCATGCTATCCTTGCTAACAACATGTAATAATGTTTAACGATTTGATAGTTTGTCCACACATTTTTTTAAAAGCAGCCATTTATATTGGTTTTCCAAGCCAAACTGCAAGAAAAAATAAAGTAAAAAGTGTACCTAGCCAAGTTCAAATCCACCCCAAGGAAGACATGAAAGAATACAGGTTATGTAGAAATCAGCACGAGCTTGCCATGATGTGTTCCCTTTCTCATCATTCACTATAGTTGCAGCAGAAGATAGCAATGCTTCGAAAATCACCACTAATGAACTTGGTTGGATGACTTTGCTACACATCTACAATACAAAAGTGCAAATAGACTCAGAAATCACAATGAAATTTATGTTTACTAAGTTCATATTGTTTTCAGATGTCTCTTATCCTAGTTAAAACAACATGTTGCAACAAGACAGTAACATACCAAAACAGTCAGGAGCCGCAGTGATACACTAATCTTATTGCAATCTCCAGCATCAAGTGCATCCTGCAAATAACCAAGAAAATACATATATCACCACAAACCAACCAGTTTAACAAACCTCACAAATAGATTGCAGTATACTACATACTACAACTTAAAAGCTCGTATGCCAATATTTGACATACAAACGTCAATATTTGACATACAAACGCAGAAATTTATAAAAGCCTACTCACCTGCAAACTCATTAGATGATGAGATGGATTAGGTTAAACTTTATTATTGTAAAACTATAATTAAGGAATGGATATGTGCTATATAATTTTTGGAGATAAATACATTCCTTTTCAAACTAATCAAAATTGTTAATAATTAGTTGTGTAGGTTTATAGATTCGGTTTTGCAAGATATAATCAAAACACATATTGGTCTAGTGGTTATCATTCTTGTTAATGTTACAAACACCCTAAGTTCAATCCTTGCAAGTGGCAAATTTTTAAAAAAAAAATCCCAATTTTTTAGTACAATTAATTATTCCGAATTTAATTAATAAAACCGAATTTTATAAATTAAACAATACAAAAACACTAAAACCGAATTTTATTTAAAAAAAATGACATGTATTAATTGTGATGACATGGAATTAATTGCTGACATGGAAATATGACATGGCATTATGGGATGCCAAGTGGCATTTTATGTGGCATGCCTCCTCTTATATATAATGTATAGATATATATAGAATCTAGATCAAATAAGATCAAGCTTAAAGTTGTTAAAATGAGATCCAACTAAAATTTGACAAGCAACACTCTCCTAACAACAAAAATAAATTTTTTATTAACTACAACTAAAATTGTTAAAGTTTTGATAGATTTTTTTTTCAAATTTACAAAATCTATGTGATACACTTTGATTAGAAGTGTAATGTGTATCAGGTTATTGTATATGTATCAGATTTTGAAATACTTATTAGTGTAATGTGTATCAGGTGTATCACTAATCCAAACTCATGTATCATTAAGTTATTAGTTGCTAAAATGTTATTTTGTATTAAAATATTATTTTTATGAGTATTATTGCTAAAATTGTCATTTATAAATGTTTTAGTGGTTTTTTAGACTTGATCTTATTTTTACAACTTTAAGCTTGATCTCCGTTAACTCTCCCTATATATATATATATATATATATATATATATATATATATATATATAAAAGTGTCAAACGGTAATTTTTTGGAAAGAAATGTGTATTAAATGTCGGTTGAATTTGGGACCGATTATATGTTCTCATCTTGCTCGACAGATCTATGACCCAACCCCACTTTTCATAGCGACCGACTTTTTCCGTCCACTTTGTGGCTTTGACCTTAATATCATACTCCCTCCGTCCCAAATTATAAGTCCATTTTGACTTTTTTAAAGTCTTTTCTTTCCTACTATGACCTTAATTATTTTTTTTTTCGTGTTATATAATACTTGATGAAAAGTATACTAATGAAAAAGCATTTAAAACACAAGTCTATTTATATATTTTGGTCAAATATTATATAACACTAAAAAAACAATTAAGGTCAAAGTTGATATAAAAAAACTTTGAAAAAGTTAAAGTGAACTTATAATTTGGGACGGATGGAGTATTATTTGGAAAATAGGAAATGTTGTTCCACATATATAGCGAAGAACCAATCCACATGTATGATCTAAAGCAAAAGAAATGATGTTCCACATAGATATAGATACCAAGTCTCGAACTTTAGTTTCCGCTGCGACGGGAGTCCCAATGAATTATGCACACATAAAAACAATGTAAATACTTCTCACATAAATGAAAACAGAATAGAAAAAAAGAAAAAAAAATCGTGGCAAAAAGTTAAAATACAAACAAATATAATTAGGCTACCCCCAATAACAACCCTCATCGACCTTTATTTTTTCTGTCACGTCAGTTTTCTCTCTCATGTAACCTAGAGACAACCTTTTAGGCACAATAAGGCTACCTACACTATATAAACATACCTCACAAAAATACATTTTAATAATTAAAACACACACAAACAACCACACAACCTGAGTTGTCTGGACGACCCTCATACTCAAAACCATGACCGACAACCTTTGACGACCTTAAAGCCACAATAAAGACAACACTCGGCAACGTTAACAATCCAGTAGGTTGTCACCCTTATTGTGCCTAGCCTTAGAAGCAAATAAGCTAGAAAATAGGAAATATGTACGGATAACAGATTACGGACTAACCCAAAACTCGTACTCAAAGTACTTTATGTGGCATATATATACCACACTCTTCTATGGCTCAAGATAACCTAAATTACATGTAGAATTGTCGAACACTTTCTCAAAGTCGTTGCATAGAGTATTTAAAACCTGCAAAGCATGCAAAGTTGAAACAAAGTTAGTAAGAAAAAGTGTAACCCAAATACAAACAAAAAGTGTAACCCAAATACAAATTTAGAACAAATAAAAGAACTATAAGCAAAAACTAAAAACAAACGTAAAACGAAGAAAAAAAAAGGAGAGATCATAAACACAATTTGGATAAGAAGTATTGTTTTAAGGCATATATGGAGCATATTGTTTACATGTGTTACGTAGCTAAACATAGAGGTGGCAATCTTTGAAGTTTTAAGCTAGTTAAAAATACCTCTATAGTGCTAAAAATATAAACTAAACTTTTTTTTTAAAAGAAGATGTAAACAAGTAGCTGTGTATTGCCAAGAGGACATAAACGTGTAAGCCAAAGAGGGTAAAAAGTTGTTTTTATATACTAGGTAGATAGATAGTGTATTTGATTATTCTAATTATGTCATTCGCACAATCAAACTTACATATGTGTTATATATGTGTTATTTGGACTAGATAGTGGAATATTTTTAAAACGATATATTCTTATTCAGATGGCCCCCATTAAAAAGACAATAACTCAAATCCAAACCACTAAATCAATTTTTTGTTTGGTTTTAACGAAAACGAAACAAAAACCAAATAAGCTAATTCAAATAACCCACTAATGACGTCCACAAGCAGGGCCGTCTCATGAAATTTGGAGGCCATGTGCCATTATTTTTACTTAGCCCTTTTAGTTCCGAAAGATGAATTATTCGTAAGCTCGGCGACTTTTATCTCCATTATGTGTTGCTTTTGATATCGATCAAATAAACTTCTAACCATATTCTTGTATAAATACATCTTCTTTTTTTTAGCCGTAACCATTGAGTATTTTAAGCATCTTACGGCAACCTGTAAACTTCTAAGCATTACATGATATAAGAAATTTTTAAATATATCATAGCTAAAACACTTTTTCTTAAACCTTGTTTAGCTCATAATATAGTTTTATCATGAAATATGGGTTTAGTTTAAACTTTGAACTCAAATGCAAAATATGTAAAAAAATAAAGAGGTTGATATAGAAAACTTTGAAATTAAGAGGGCTAGTATTAATTTTAGAAAATTAATAGAAGAAAAAGACAAATAAAAACTCCAGTCCCCCACTAAAAACATTACCTTCGTCCGCTTATCTTCTTCAACCCAAGTTGAGGACCAGTATTTCATTTTTCGCCATTAAACCACAGGAAGAAGCTTCTTTCTTTTCTTTCTGTTATAAAATTTTTATTTGTTCTATCATAATTCATCTTTTAATAAGATCAAATCTTCCAAGAATGAGTATATATTAATAATGAAGTTTTCGACATCGGAGGCCTAAAATAGACGGGCGTGCGGTCGCTTTATCATTAATGCTCAAATCCGGGCCCGCCCACAAGTAAATAACCTTTATGTGAAAAATAATTGTGAGGCTTTTAAATATTGCGACTAATTTTGTTCTTAGACATCTATGTTATAAACTCTCATTAGTTTTATTGGATTATGGATGTGGGATATGTTACAACAATTGTGTTATCAACATGCAACTTTAATCAATAGTTAGGCCTATCAACTAATCATCCGCAACTAGAGTTTGTCTCATCTACTCAAGTACTTAAGAACTTAAACTCATAAGCCACTCAGGAATTACTCGGTGACAAAAGACTTATGACTACCACACTAAAATGTGTGAGGTTTCAAGTTCAATCTATGTTTGATGCAAATAATTCTGGAATAGTCGTGTTAACCTACTGAAAAAATAGAGCTTTAAAAAACAAAAGTAATGATAGTAACATTTTCTTCTTGTTTAAATCCAAGAGCAATTTCGCTAAAAATACAACCTTAAAAGCCACATGCGAATATATGAAAAAGAAGTTATACAACTATGAACTTCATTATCAAATAATTACCTTAATTTATTCTTTTGTTAACCGATCAAAGTGAAGTAAGTATGACTCTTCTTAAACCCAAGCTTTATGCAAACTAGTGATTCAACTATAAGATCCCACTAACTTCTTTACGAGTAAACACCACGACCCCTTATACTAAAGGGGTGTTTGGGATTACTTATTTAAAATAGATTTGTTTTAATATCACATAATTAGATAATCAGCTTTAACAAAACGCGATTTTAAAACATAGTGTTTGATTTTTTACGCTATTTAATAACGCAATAATCAGATAATCAGTTTTTAAGTGTTTGAAAAACGTATTGTTTGTAAAGTTAATAAGTAAAATGACAAAAACAAACATATTTACACATAGTCAAATTTAACATATAACAAATTGTATTTTACCGCTTAATGATGGATAACCTAAACATGATCGCATCTATTACTTCTAACCATAGTTCTAAAAGGCTTGCAAAGGCACCATAAAGGTCTCGCAAAAACGTGAGGCTTTGTCACGTCGTCACGCCATGCCGCCATGCCGTTTTATGCCACGTCTTTTTGTAAACTCGATATATATGAAATATAATATAAACATATAAATATTTTTATATTTTTGTGTTGCCTTATGCCACGCCTTATAAACACAAAAACTTCATCTTGGCAGCAAAAACGTGAGACTTAATCATGCCACCACGCCACACGCTATTTATAACCTTGCTTCTAACAACAAATTGTTAACAATTACTATTATATCTACGTGTATTCAACACATTTTTGCATATGTTTGACCAGGGCCGGATTTGAGAGAGTGCAAGGTGCTCGACCGCACAGGGCCTCCATTTTCTTAGGGGCCCCGTAATTATAGACACAAGGAACTGTTTTAATTTGATTTCTTGCATAAAACTGGTTACATATAGTTAAAAGTGTGAAGTGATTTGTTTTTACAAGAAAATATTGAATGTTTGAATATAAAGACATAAAAACTGGTACGTGTGGCATTTTAAAAATTTCAGGGTGAGGAAGATGATAACTTTGCATCATCTATATCTTGCCCCTTAAAGTTTTAAATCTTTTACACATATGGTCCCGTCATTTTAGTTTTATTCACAAACAAGTATAAAGTATTTACAAAATTAATAGTTTTGAGTTTTGGCCCCTGTTTGAGAAAGTTGTTACAAACGGTCAAAGTAATTTTTCAAAAGCGTTGGTCCAGTAAAATTTATGTCAAAGATTTGATGGCCAAATTTTGGTTTAATGCTCCAAAAGACTTTGGTTTTGTTTATTTTTTGCAGTATTAATATTGTTGTTTTTTTAAGGCAACAATTTTCTGAGTTCAAAATATACGTAGTGTGGATATGGCACACATCTTTTAAAATTCAAGAGATGCCCCCATTAGTGAATAGTTATAATATTTTCGTGATCAAGGGCATATTTAAAAGTTTTGGCACATGGCCATCGAAATTCACGGGACGGCCCTGTATTTGACCATATTTTACATCTATGACACCTTTATTATAAAACTAAACGAGTATTTCACATAGCAACATAATTTTATAGCATCACATAGTTATAGTGATAATTTTTTTAAACTATGTATGCATATATGTATTGATAAAAATTATTTATTTGAAACCATCTCTATATTAACATAGTGGTAGAAAGAGTATCATGTTGCGTCTGGACTTCAAACAGTTTAGCTTTAACTACCTGAACCGGTGGCTCACTTTTTCTAAGTAATGGGGAACCCTCACATTGAGCTTAATGGCCTTATTATGTCGGTGGCGCTCACCAGTGAGCTAATAGCCCATCGTGCGGTCCCCCCACTATGCCAAAAGCGAGAGAAACCCCATCCCCCTCTTTCCTTTTTTCGCCCCCATGTCGCCACACAAGGGGCATGGGGACGTGTATAAACCTTGTATGTGTATATGTTTTCGGTTCTTATTTTCCATTTCTTATTTTGAAAACTTGTTAGACCATTAGCATGAAACATAATTCAAGATGAGCGTTTATTGTCGTGACAATTTGTGAAACATATGGAAAGTAGTCATATCCATCCAAAAAAATAATCGAGATGAGGGTGATGAAGTATGTAGACAAAATAGCTATCAAGATGATGAAGATGACAATAATGAGAACACATGAAATGAGTGAGCCATGAAGAAGAGCAACAAGGAACAAGTCTAAATGTGGCACCATTTGATTTTAATAGCAATGGGGTTGGGGTGTGTTTTAGAAAGAATGAAAATGATTTAGGGGGTGCTTGGTTGGATATAATTGGCTATAAGGAATGATAAAGATAATGAATAATAGGGCTTGGTGTCATATAATGCAATCATCCATTACCCAAAAGTGGGTAATGGATCATTACCCAATAAATTGGGTGGTATAACTTTTATTACCCTATAATTAATGGCAGGAACATTCTAATATATCTCGCCACTCTCTCAAAGCAATTCAATATCGCCCTGTCAAATCAGTGTCATGCTTTTCTCATCTCTATCTTAGGTACAAACACCAACTTAATTATCCAAGGTAAATTAGGCATTAGAGATTCGTTTTTAATGTAACCATAGTATAATATCTTCAATATTTTTCTCACTTTGAACAAGATATATGTTTTTACACGATCTCCTTTGTTCAATTTTTTATTACTTCCAAATACAAAATATTATACTTGTGGTCTGTTCAACCTTACTTCACAGATTAGAATTTTGTTTCTTGAATTAAACTTTTTATGTGCAATACTTGTAAGTATGTAATTATTTTGTGCCTACTTAATTGTATCTTTGGTACTGTTAGCATTAATGTTGATAAAAATTGGGGCAATTGATAGCTTTGATAGTTAGACTTGAAAAATATTAGGATCCCTCCAAAAGTGATGTTTTAGACTTCTACATATTTCACGGGTTTCATTATGACATGTTTGATATGACCTAATTTCTGAAGTTACCTCATGTTTTAGTTTCAATTAACTAATGGAACATGTCCTTGGTGTGTATTTTTTTGCTTGTGTGGTATAGTCTTATATTTAGTTAACATATGTATTTGTAGATCAAATGGCCCGTCGCCCTCTTAACAAAAGACAACGCAGAATTTTATTGCTTCAACAAGTTACATCTACTATGATGGTCTTGTTATTTGGTTTCTACTATTTTCTTGTTTGCTTGCATCTTTGATTTAAGATTCGTGAAATCAAAACAAAGGAAGATAAAAGGATGGCGCAAATGAAATGGATTTTTAGATTGACCACGGAATGTGATGCTATATGTATTAGTGAGCTTCGTATGGATAGAGCCACCTTTAATATACTATGTCACGTGGTCAAAGACATTGGGTGTTTAAGGCCTACTAGAAATGCATCCATAGAAGAGGTTGTAGCAATGTTTTTATACACCTTGGCTCACCACAAAAAAAGTAGGACAATCTGCCATCTCTTTTTTCGTAGTAGAGAAACTGTGAGTCGACAATTCCACCAAGTTCTTATAGCAATATTGAAATTGCATAATATTTTGCTCAAAAAACCAGAGCCTATTACGGAAGACTGTCAAGATGAAAGATGGAAGTGTTTTCAGGTATGATAAGTTTATAGGCATGTAAGAATAAAAAGTTAAAAAAAGGTAACATTGTTGGGTTCAGTAAATACCCAAACCCCTTAAGTCTAGGATTTGAATAGAAAATACCCTAAGTGTTGTCCCTTAAACACTAACAAGTCACTTGGCGTGTAGTCTCGGTGAGCTATCTTCGGGATACTGTTAAGAGGCAAAGAAGAAGTCTCTCCACTTTCGGAAGCGGAACTTAAGGGGTGAAGACGGAGTCAAGAAGATATTGGATTGATGAGTGATGACAATAACTCATTGAATCGCTCCTCACCACTACTTACTTAAGACAAACGAAGTTGAAAGGCGAAGGCAATGAAGACCTGAAGAATGGCGGGATAAGGTGGGATAAGTTTGAACAGATAAGATGAAGTCCTTATCACACAAAGTCAACTTTCCCTGAATGGCTAACTCTCGGGCTCGGTGTCATCCTGACTAGAAGAAAGCAACCTTGTCACTTACCCAATATAGCCTTTGTAAACAAAGACAAAATACATCAGTATTTTGTCTTCTGTAACCTGTCAGTTTGTCCCTTAGGATAGAGTTAAAATCCATACTTGTATAAATAGCATAAGAGATGGAGTGGAAGATTTTAAGCTTGTGATAATTGTAAAACATACATACACAAGCCATATTTCACTCCTCCAAATACAACTCTGTCCCTGAGATAGCTCAGTCTTTCCATTGCAGTTGTGCTCAGACTTAGCCTGAGCTTAGTGAGGAGTTAGCATACTTTGTCATTTCAATCCCAAGTACTATTCCGCAAGTACTTGGGTAATGTATTCTTTTTTATTTGTTTCTAATAAAGAATATTAAGTTGAAAATTATTCAGTGTGTTTTTACTTGCATTATTTTCAGTCATTACTCACAATCAGTTTACTTAATGCTTTAAACTATTTTATACGATTGTGAAACGGGAACAACAAACATCTCTTACTAAATGACTTATTTTATTTTATAGGGTTGTTTAGGAGCTTTGGACGGGACTTTAGTTAAAGTTACACCTCCAACTGGTGAAAAGCCTAGATATCGCACGAGAAAGGGGTGTATTTCAACCAATGTTCTAGGTGTTTGTTGCCCAAACATGCAATTCATATATGCTTTGCCTGGTTGGGAAGGTTCTGCCCATGACGGTTGTGTGCTTCGTGATGCAATATCAAGGCCACTAGGTCTAAGAGTACCTCATGGTTCTTATTATTTGGTTGACGCTGGGTATTGCAATGCAAAGGGATTTCTTGCCCGTGAGGACAACGATACCACTTAAAAGATTTTGATGGTCACCGGCCAGAGACTGTTGAAGAGTACTTCAATATGAAGCATTCTAAAGCCAAGAATGTTATTGAAAGGTGTTTTGGATTGTTAAAAGGAAGATGGAAGATCCTTGCATCCCCTTCATTCTTTTCAATTCAGACCCAAGTTAGAATCATTATGGCATGTTGCCTATTGCACAAATTGATTCGAAAGTTCATGAGTCATGATCCACAAGAGTCGGTCCTTGATGATGATGATGATTATGATGATGATAATGACGAAGAAGAAGTGGAGGATGAGGAAGAAAGCGAAGATATGGAATATGTTACCAATATTAGTCCAAGTGATGAGTGGCTGGTGTAACAACGCGCATTTTTCGGGTTACTTTTCATATTTTTGAAAAGTTACTATTCACTTTTACTATTCATCCCGTAAAACTTTTATTTCACATTCTTGTAAGATAAATTATTTTAGTAATGACCTGAGAGTTTGACAATCGTTAGATTATTTTCGCAAAAGTTATTAAGAAAACATCGTCTTAAAGTTTCATTTTGGTCGAAACACCATTTCAACATCTAAGCATACTTGAAAACCACATTTTGACATCTCATATCACTTTTAGACTAATTTTATTCTACTCTAAATAAATTCGGTCGTTTCAGGTGAAATTTCGTTCTTTTAGATAAACTTGCAATTAGCGTTTTTGACCGTATTTCCAGGCTTTAAGCAGCGTTTTTGCACCCAATGAGACTTATCACTCATTTTATATTTTAAATGGAGTATAATGATGAGTCTCATCATTCCTGTAAGTTTAAATTTTTCGATACCCGGTTTTACGTTTTATGGCTTAACGACTTACGGTTCGCATTTAACGGAACCAAAACTTACTCTAAACTCAAGATATTATCAAGACTTATCATCTAGGCCTTGTCACACCCTTGTGACAGCATCTTAGGGTATGAATCACCATGGTGGTGGCTTGATCCTAAGCATGCATCATTTAGATCATTACATGTGTCATAACTTAACCATGGTTAATATTTAACCCAATATATGGTTAACCAAACTTACCTTCCTATAAATAGAAAGTGAAATACATCCTAAAGACCTTCACAAACTGATTTGGGTCGTTCATACACTAAAACATTCATATCTTCCATCATTTGATCTATAAACTCCAAGTTTATTCAAGGAAGTTCCAAAGATCAAGCTACTACATCAAATCTCTAGCAAGTTTAAGTGATCTTTTTGAGTTTAAATCCACTCAAGTCACTTATTACTTCATCACCAACTCTTCAAGTTTGCAAGGGTGCCAAGGTGTGGAAAGCTAGCTCAATCCAAAGTCTTAAGCGATCAATCAAAGTCCTATCCTTACTAAGTTACTCCTTTCTTAAGTAAAAGCCAAAAGTTGTAAGCAACTTATCACCACCATCATCTCATCTTTATTATTCATAATCTTAACTATTTCATGCTATATATATAGTTACTATGTCGATTCATGATGTACATATACTCAATCACATGTTTTAATTTACATATTGTCATAAAAGTAACAAACTAGTAAACTAGTCATATTCTACACATTTGAGACCATTAAAATCAGTAACCTATGGACTTTCTAACTTACATACTATGGTATACAAGATAAAAATGTAAACATAGCAACAACTTGAATCACCGAAGCGGACAAGCGAGTCAAAAGTTATAGGCAAAAAAGTTAAGCGAAACCAAAGCGCGAAGCGCCAAATAACTTGTTTGTTAAGGTGCAGTGCGTGCTAAAAGTGGTACTTTTGGTCCGAATCATCAAAAAGTTAAAACACGAAAGTTGTCCGGAACAACGTTTTCCTTTAAATTAATAGAAGCTCGGACCTTGAAAACGCTTAAATAGGCCATTATCTTTCAAGCGAAACGCCCTTTTATGGTCTCACAACTATACTTTTGTCACAACTAAAAGCAAACCAAGAGGCCTAATGGCCATAAGCCAAGACCACGGCTACGGATAAGGTCAAAGCTGAGTCTCAAGTCCATGGTAGTCAAGACCAAAGTCACGGCAAGGCCATGGCTAAAGCCTCAAGGCTTATTTACCCAAGACCGTTAACTAAGGTAATAATATTTATGAAGCTTGCGAGAACTTGTAAAAACATGATAAAATTATTTATATAAAAATCTTCACTCAAAACATATGTTGTATCTACTAAGTGCTACAATAGTAGGGAGCTTCATGTGAGGGATTCATTTGAGTAAAACGTATCGACGAGTTCTTTGGATTCTACGATTTAAAGTGATCTAGCTCCTCGAGCGTTCTTGCATGACCTCTGAATTATGATGGCCGAAGCTGTGATCACGATATCTATAAACTAAATACGTTTTCACAACTAGACCATTTCTATAAACGACATACACAAACACCATGTACTACATCATGATCAACATAGAGACATATATAGGATGGTTTATGTTTTCCTAAACATTATTCCAAACTTAAGTCGCAACATTTCATTTTTAGGTTGCACGTAGAAGTTCTCACGGCATATCCATCATTCTCATTATACATTTGATATAATTTACACTACGGTGAGTTCATAGCCCCACTTTCTATTACTTAATTATTTTACAAACCCTTGGGGGAGATACATGCTTTATTTTAAATCGAACACATTGCTTTCAAATTATACTTGAATATATTAGTTGCACTAAGTACACTATTGCCAAAGTCCCTATTATCATGAACCATTAATCACTTGCGAGTGAACGCGAATAATGTGGATAGATCTATCGGGAATTACAAATCCGTTTGTGTTGGACCGGGTAGGCAAACAAACACACTCTATTTGAAGATCCATAGGTTTAATGGCAAATTACCTATTAGGGCATCGATTACTATTATATGACCGGTTGTTAACCGTTTGGTATCATGAGCTTAGTGCAATAATATCTATTTTGCTTTCAAACCATTGGTGTGAGTCTATAGCTCACACTACCAACATAATGTGTTCAACCACCAAACAAACTCTATGAATTTCACTCAACCTTTGTGTTGACAGTTTTAAGCATGTATTTGGTCATATTGATCGAGGGCTGAGGAGGCGGATACTCAAGAAGGCTAATTTTATTATCATTCGAAAATCAATTTAATGTATTTTGTAAACATGGAACCATTTGGGACCTCATTTTTGTAAACTTTGATATTTATATAAATCGAATGATAAATCTTTTGAAACGACTCCATTAGAGTTCGTTTTCTATTGTTATGACTGTTGTGCCATGAAGTAACACCCAGTTTGAATTCCGCTGCGTATCACGAAATTGGGGGTGTTACAGCTGGCATTTAGAAATACCATGTCTGAAAATATCTTCAATGCGTGGTCCAATAAATAGATTACTTATATTATTGTTGTGTTTTTTGGATGGTTTGATTTGTAATATGGATTATATTGTGGTTTATTTGATATTTCTATTTTTTTTCAATTTCAGTTTGTGCATTATTATTGTATGCATTGTTATTATGTACTTATGAATTCATTTATATTAAATACTTTTTTTCATCAAATAATATCCACTTAGATAGAAATACTGATTTGAATTTTTAAATTTCCAGGTACTTATGGTTGCGTCTTCAGGTGATCGTGGTAGGGGCAAGAATAAACAATTCTGGAAAGAAGAGGAAATTGAAGTGTTAGTCGATGTTTTGCAAGAACTTGCTAGTGAGCCTTTATGGAAGGTAGATGGTGGATTCAAAAACAACTACATGGTTGAAGTACGTAAGAGGATGGCACTAAAGATTCCAAATTTCGATAAGGAAGTCAATCCTCACATTGACTCTAAGATCAAACACCTTAGAAACAAGTACAATCAATCTAGGAGATGCTAATGCAAAGTGGATGTCAATGGGATGATGTTGAGAACAAAATCAACTGCGAGAAGCAATGGTATAATGATTGGTGTAAGGTAAAAATCTAAAGGAAATATATTTTTAACCATATGACCCATTCTCATGGGTGGTTGTTTTTGTTTTGTAATAAATGCTTCTATACAACAATTGTTGCAGACTCACAAGAACGCAACTGGACTATTTAACTTCAAATTTCCATATTTGCCTCAAAGTTTGGAGTTGTTGCTGATGCTTTGACTCTTGATGCAAAAAAATCAGAATTTTTGAGTGAAGACAAAATGAAGGAGGTAATGAATGAACTTATCAATATTGGTATATCTCCGTTGGATATTGGCAAGGTTGTTGAGATATGCTATAGTGATCCCATCAAAGTTAAGACCTTGTTTACTTTGGCAAGAAATATGAGAAAATCATATGTGCTTGGGTTCTTCCATCCACAAAACTAGTTTATGAATCATGCCTTGGTGTTTAATTACCCTTATTGCTGTTATGATAAGACTTGTTAGTAGTATTAACGTATTGTTGGTTTTCTTAGTCGGAACAAATTTTTGTGTTTTCCCAACTACTCTTAACCATGTTTTATTGCATTAGCTGGTCATTTTAGACCCCTTTTGAATATATGGTTGTTCATTTTATACGCTTTCCGAGTCAAAATTAGTTTTTTTTTTGGGTATGTGGTTTATCTTAAATATTGGACAAAGCATCAGGTGGAGTAGAGTGGTGCTTGGATAAAATACTTTTGACACTTGAGATAAAAGTTCGCGGATCGGCAGTGTGTGGATCAAATAGTGTTGAGGCTAACAGTTTGTTAATCTGAAATGTTTGGTACGCTAACAGTTTTGTGAGGCAAGATTTTTCAGATGGAAATTCATGTGAGACATGGAAAACATACTCGAGTTGAGTATATATTCTTATTGGTAATGTATACAAAGTGTCATATTCATGTAATATCTCCCAGTTCATTACGTTTTCAATCTTTTTTTAATATATATTCTTATTGGTATGATTTGTAATCTAAAAAAAACGTTTATGAACACTACATGATACTTTATAGTGTTTTAAATTAAACAAGCAACATTAATGATAATGGGAATGATTATACCAAACGAACCATGCAGTATTAATGCAATGGGAATACTCATTCCTTTCCCTTACATTATTATTACCTTTCCCTTTCCCATTACTTAATTTGAACCAAGCACACCCTTAGTTTTCATTTTTAATATTTTTTCAAGATTTAATAATAGAGATACACCTTTTTAGATAAATTATTTATTTTAAACTTGAAAAGTTTTACTGTAACAAACATACAATATTGCTACTACCAAAGGTGAAGATCCTTTTCTATTACTTGATTCAAGTCGTAAATTGTGAGTCAGAATTTGCTCCAATGGCTCAAATAAAAAATTTGAGCCATTGGATCAAATCCAATGACTCACAATTACACAACTTGACTCAAGTTATGTACTTCAACTTGAGAGGAGCTCCTTCTGGTTACCAAACCCTCTGACATATCAATGTATATTATAGCAAAAGGTAAAAGGATAAATTGAAGGGCATTTTTGTAATTCATCTATCAAAGCCTTCTCGCGTTTTGAAAAATGGACATGCTTTTCCATTTTCACGTCTCAAACTGTCCCAAAATGCGATAATTACTTATGAAGAAAACTTTACCAAACATTAAAACTGGTTATTTGTGTTTTTGAAAAGCAATAATTAGATAATTCATCCACTAACGCAATCTCAAACACCCGCTAAATAGAGACTCAGAAGTTTTAGTGATGTTGGGTATTCGAAAAACGCGATCATAGACCTAAATATAGACTCTTGCTATTTATCGATCGACAAATGTTTTACACATTTTTGGCTCATTGTATCCAACCATTTTGTCACACGTTTTTACCATATTCAATAGTTTTAGATAAATGTATCGAGTAATTATCAGCTATTTCAATTCTAATCGATTATCATCAAAACATTACAATTAAAATAAGGGAAAATGATGCAAATAGACCGCGCGCCCTGAGGCTTATCACTTTCAGGACCACTTTTATTTTTAATTTGAGAATGGACCGAGGGCAACCGCTGTCATTGGGCAACTCATCGACATTGTGACAAGTGTCCCGTATGTGTAAGGTATTGTTTTTTGGGCAACTAAAAAGCACTGGGCAACCGTATAATTTTAAAAAGGGTTTTATCGTCATTTTGCGTTAGACAAAAAAGTACACATTTGAATAGTAAAAGTAGAGTGGATTTATATTCAAAATCCAAAAGTCACTGACCAATAAAAGCATCCATAGTTATCGTTTTTCTTGTTTTGCTCTCGCACAAAAAGCATTCTTATTCTGAGTACTATTTTCACAAATCAAACCATCTTCTTCCATCAAACCCTGTCTTCCTTATAACGTCAGTTATGTCACCATCTTTAAAGCTACAATGTTGATTGCAAACCACATTCGATTGATCAAGTTTTAAAAAAATGTTCCCAAATATGGTACGTAAATATTCTTCTCGTTGTTTATTACATATGATTATTTCCAATTGGTTCTATGTTATAATAAATCATTTTTGTTATTTGATTAATACCTATGTGTGTTAATTCCATTTTATAATCCATTGCTCTTTTTTATGTGTATCTGATTCGTAATTATGTAGGGTATGATACCTTAGATGTCGGTAGTTAAGTATGTAACATTACTTGGTTCATTAAAAAATTTAGTGGCAGTTTGTAGACTAATAAGGAGTGGTTTATATGCATCATCTATGCAATTGTTTACGACGTTGGTATAGATTCCTTCTATGGCCTAATTTATTTATGGTTTTTGTTGACCCTTTTTAGGACTATGAAGCTAAGTTAATCATTACGAGTAAACTGAAATACTTTTCGTAATTATGTAGGGTAAAATACATTTGTTCCGTTTACCGCTCTTCTACAGCCTTTTTAGAGGCTTCTTCTGCTTTGCCCTTTCCTTTTTTGTAGCAATTTCTTTAGCATTTACTTCCATATGTAATCTTTTAGCAATTTTTTCATCAAAAGCTATCTGCTTCTCTGTACTTTGAAACACCAAAGTTGGATCTGCAATCCCTTTACCCTTTCCAATATCAGTTTCAGTAACTACATCTTTACGCACGGGTTCACCAATGTTTAGACTCTTAGCAATAGGTCTAGGTACAGGGGATAGGGTGAGATTGCTTTTGGTTGACCAATTGTATGGCAATCTCATTGTCAACCTCTTTTGGTTTTGGTGTTGGTGTTATTCTTTGTGGTTATAATTGTAGCAATGGTTGCCTCTGCCGTTGAAACGTCTAAACTGGCGGTGGATAGAATAATAGCGAAGCGATGGTTACTCCAATACTAGCAATGGATGCAGAATATGGCAGTGGTTGCCTGCACCCTTTCATTCTCCTTTTCTTCAACTGCAGCCTTTAAAGAATCATCTTGAGGTTTGGAAAATTTATGTTTCCTAGTGAATAATATCAATAACTAATGGAATTTTGAGTTTATTATTGTAATTAAGTCTAGTTAGAGTATATTCACATGTGAAGAATATCGAGATTAGCTATTATTTTGATTATTTATGTTTTCACAAATGATATCATAAAATTTGATGCAGTAATCTAGTGCCTTGTTAATTAGATAAATACTTATCACCTTACATACCAAATAAGTCCAAAATAGCACATTCTTAAACATATACATAACACATTCATAATCCTAAAAATCATCAGCATCAGCTGCAACTTCTTTGAGTATGTTGATAAGATTTTTGGCACATTCAACCATCTCTTGATACTTAGCTTTGACAACAGCATTATGATCTTTTAAATTCTTAAAACTGGTTTTCATCTCTTCATACTTACGACATCGGCGTTATAATCTTTGTAAATCTTAAAATCAGCTATCGCCTCTTCACACGTTGCTTCCAAATTAGCATTATCATCTTCGATCCTCTTGAAGCGCGCTTTCATATCTTCATACTCACATTCATACTCTGGAAGTTGTTCAATCATTCTGTTCCTCTTATCAATCAGCTCTTGTTTCTCTCTAAAATTTCCTTCTATTGGGAAAGTCTTTCTCGGCTCACAAGCAATTATCATTCTCTTGAAACGGTCTATCATGTCTTTAAATAAAGAATCGTGCAAATTATTACAATTCGGAGTGCATGTACCATCTTGACACAAAGAACACGGCATTTCGTAAATGATTATGATGATTGATAATCTAATTGATCTAAATGTTAATTGACTAAAATATCACAGTAGAAGTGAAAGGTAAATTTCACAAATGAAAAGGTGTTTTTAGTTTGTGTGTAGACAGTGTATTATTTATTGACAATTTGAATTGGTGTATAGTGTGAATAATCCAAAGTAACTGTAAGAATTGGTGTTTGCAAATGGGTTTTTTGTGGTTACTAACAGTTAGAGTATCAGTGGCCTCTGCATTTTACTTTTTTTGACTTTTTTGTGAAATCTAGCATTTGGCTATTTTGTTTTCACCTGTTTATAGGTAAGGTCAGTTGCTTTTTGGGAAATGGTTTTTGTATTTTTAAATCAATTTAATAATCTTCAACAATCAACATCCACACATTCCTCAAGCATTACCAATGCATCAAGTCATAAAAGACTTGATGCATTGAATACAATTAAATGGTTGAGGTAAAAAGCTTTTGCAAAACCAACTACTCCACTGCAAAAAGCTTTTGCAATAACTTTTGCATATTTAATGTTGGGTTAAAAATGAAATTTAATAAATACAAAAGCTTTTTGACAATAGCTTCAAACGCTTGAAGTCTTACAAGTGTTTTTGTAAAAAGTCTTCTTCAAAGTTATTGCCACAATGGAACAAGTCATTTGAATATCTTATTAGAATAGTAAAAAGCCTTTCATCAAGTTGCCATTCGGATGCTTTTTACGGTGACTTTCATCGAAGAATCCAAATAAAAAAATCGTTGTCCTTTTCTTGTTTTTTATAAACAAATCCAGGTTTGTTGTACTCCCCCGTATGAACTTTGTTACCTTATTCGTTCATATATTTATAGAGTACATGAATATAAATAAGCGTGCAGACTTTATATTTTATATTCTATTATTAAATATTTATTTAATTAAAAGTTATTGAAATTGTTATTAGGGTTTATGTTTTATAGGTATGGTCACTACACCCCTTAAAGTCTAGTGGTTGATTCTAATTGTTATTAAGGTTTATGTTTTATAGGACATGGCGGAAACCAAAGAAGTCATATTTAAAGTTCACCACAACGAGAAATTTGAATTTCACCACTCGCTATGTGGCGGTCGCTTGATGTCGGTGTTTTAGCTCCACCGGGGTTGCATTTACCGAGGGTGCTTGATCATATTTTGAATGATATTGGAGGGGGAAAATGGGCTTTATCTTATGTTGTACCAAATAAGGCACTCGAAGATGGTTTAACATTTTTGCACCTGAACAATGACGTTCGACGAATGTATGACCTTGCGGATGAGAATGGATCCATGGACGTCTACATTGTGCACAAGCTACAGGCTTTGTCACAATTTTATTTCAAAAACATGGTATGGCAGGAAGAGGACGATGGCATGCGGTGCGGTAGTGCAACACCTTTCAAAAGAAGGAAGCTAACAAAGCGTGTTTCTATCACGGCGAAAGCAGGGTTGGAGATCATAGAAAAAAAGGGCTAGTGCACAAGGAATGGTTCCACCTGTTATGAATGTTTGTTTCCTTTAAAAAATAATTATGAGTTTATACTGCCAACCATGCGATAGTGCTTCTATGCCAAACTTAGTGTTGTTAGGTTTATCTTTGTTAAGTCTATCCTTTATGATCATATGGATAATAATTATGGTTGCCCGATCGTACAACAAGTATTGCCCAATTATGGCATTTACTTGCCCAGATTGCAAATTGGAAGGTGGCACGAGGTTCAAACAAAATTGCCCAATAACATAAACTTGATTGTCAGAATTTCCGTGTCTAGATAGTAGATGACGATAAAGGTTGCGTTTGGTCATTAGAATAGCACAATTGAGGATAAATCAAAAAATACTAACAAGCTGCTACAAGAGTTAAAAGCGGTTGTTTTCAAAGTACAAATTCTCAATTATGTGCATATGTGAATACGACCAACCCTGCTACGGTTTACCCAACACTGCTTAGTGTCCTGAAACCACCGCTAGTGTCGTGCCAAATATCAACTTTGTTTTTGTTTTCCAAATGACTAGTTGAAGTTCAAATTTTAAAAGTGAAATTTAAAGCGCCTATATGAATGATTTACTTAGTTTGTCAAAGCGTGCATAAGCAACATTTTCAAAACCAACAATAGATGTGGAAGCTACATTTTACCAAAAAAGTATATACTGAGACATAGCAAACTTTCATTACAAAAAGGATAATAAACCGATAAATTCAAGCGGTTTGTAATTACGGATAAGGCTTATCCAAATACCAAAAAAGGAGAGAAAATCTGCAAGTAAATATTCACGTTCCTTACCTATAAATTTTATGACAAATCCAGCAGGAAAAATAGATACCCAGGAGCCTAGGCACGTGCCTACCCACAAAACAGTAAATGGAAATTAATGATACCGCGTGCAAAAACAGTAAAATCCTCGCTATAAATACGCGACGTAAATAAAGGGAAAGCACATAAAAAAAAACATTCATCCACCAACAAAAAAACACCAAAGAGAAGTTGAAGATGTTAACAAACCATTGCCCACGCACAGTCGGTTTTAAAAAGCCCATACATAGCCTAAACCTTTACCCCCCAAAACCAAATCATAAGCGCCAAAGCAGATCTTGCGACAATGAAACATGTTCTTAAATGACTACTAATAACAATTAGTTGTTTCTAAGACGACTAAATTGACCCATCTCATGACCATTCACACCATTCCTTCAACCAAAACCCGTGTCCTTTGAGGTTTGTGGAAGCTGCATACGACCATATGGCGTACCAAAGGTGGGAGTTTAAACCGATTAGACTCTCATTAGCCTTTTGGGATGTTCAAAGTTCGAGCAGTTCCTTCTAACGCGCTCTTCCCGGCGGAAGAAGGATCTATATCATGGGTATTGGGTCGAAGGAGTGATCGAATGCAAAGAGGCAAACAACACGGCTAAAAATTATTGTCTCAGTCCTCTGTTGATTGCAGCCCGGCCCCCGAAGCAAGTGTACGTCTACCAATCCTGGCAGATCGGGTTCGATAGACTGGGTTAAAGGTAAAAATGACGAGCTTGCGAGTGCCGATATTAAATTTAGAGTAAACCACATAAAGAATTCACAAAAAAATCCCATGCTATCGTGTAGGGGATGATTGGTGTATTTTGTGATAGTTCTCTCTCCTCACTCCAATTCAAACCTATCACGTCAGCGTGTGGATGTGTTTTTTGTAAATTCTTTATGTGGTTCTACCATTGCTCTAAAATAAAAGATGCGCGGATGGAAAAGCAACCCCACTAAAAACTCTTCATGATCATCCAGAGGGCGGATTTACACGGGAAACCCGTTGAGAAGCCTATCGAACTTCTCAGGGAATCCTATAGGAAAATACGGCGGCCGTCCACGAGGAAGCAAGCCACGGGAAATCCTTCATGAAAATGATAGTAAACAAGAAGGACTCCACCCTCACCGTGAAGTCGTGTACCACTGCTAATGTAGTTTTTCACTGCTAGTATGATTGTGTCGGTTTAATATGTAACATTCTAGAATTTCTTGGGTAGGATGTTTTGTATTAGATAAGTATGCTAAGTATAATTATCCTATAGAGTACATACTGTATATTGTAAAGGACTCCTTAGCCTATATAAGGAGGTCCTAGGCTAGAGTTTGATATAACTTTTCGGCATATTTAGAGTCGATACACTTCAAGGTTGTAATCGATAATACTATTCAGAGTATTCGAGTATTAATATTATATCCAGGTGTTTTATAGACCATAATTTATTGTAAAAACATCAACATCTTCACTTTGACGTAAGCACATAACGCTTCAGGTTATTGGATGTGTAGAGTGAGTTGATTAATTTGAGGTTTATGCGACTTTTCTAAGCGTCAAAAAATGGTTTCGTTTCTGGATAGTAGATGACGATACGGTTGCGTTCTTGATTAGAATAGCACAATTGGGGATAAATCGTCCAAAAATACTAACAACTGGCTACAAGAGTTAAAACAGTTGTTTTGAAAGTACAAATTAATTTTGATTCAATTGGGGATAAAAAATAGAGTTACAACTGCTAGGGCAAAACATAGTTTAGACCCACACACATCATAATTAGCAACACCTAACAATCTGTTGCAATCAATTTCAAAATAAACATCAATGGTGCCCAACTGTTCTGCTGCAACTCACAACATGGTTGCGTTTTTGGAAAAAACAAAGGAGGCTACATGGTTTGAACAAATTCTCAATTATATGCATATGTGAATACGCAACCACACTGCACAGTTTAACAAACCACTGCTAGGATCGCTAAAACCACCGCTAGTGTCGACGCAAATATCAACTTTGTTTCTGTTTCCCAAATCATTTATAATAAAAAAAAAGTCCCTAAAGTTCAATATGGTTTTTAATTAAAGGTTGACTAGTTGAAGTTCAAATTTTAAAAGTGAAACTTAAAGCGCCGATATGAATGATTTACTTCAGTTTGTCAAACATGCATAAGCAACATTTCCAAAACCAACAACAATGTGGAAGCTACATTTTACCAAAAAAGTATATCTGAGACATAGCAAACTTCAGTACAAAAAAGGATAATAAACCGATAAATTCAAACTGTTTGTAATTACGGATAAGGCTTATCCAAATACCAAAAAATGAGATAAAATCTACAAGTAAATATTCACGTTCCTTTCCTAAAAATTTTATGACAAATCCAGCAGGAAAAATAGATGCCCAGGGTAGGAGCCTAGGCACGTGCCTACCCACAAAACAGTAAATGAAAATTAATGATACCGCGTGAAAGAACAGTAAAATCCTCGCTATTAATACGCGAGGTAAATAAAGGTAAAACACATAAAAAAAACAACCATTCATCCACCAACAAAAAAACACCAAAGAGAAGTTGAAGATGCTAATAAGAAAAAGATCACGATGGTACACAGTACAAAAATAATACATCCGTCCGTCAACAGCAACCCGTTGCCCACGCACGGTCGTTTCCTAAAAGCCCATATATAGCCTAAACCTTCACCCCCCAAAACAAAAACATAAACGCAAAGCAGATGCTGCGACAATTGAAACATGTTCTTAAATGACTACTAATAACTATTAGTCGTATCTAAAATGGAAAAAATGGCGACTAATAACCCATCTCCGCGACCATTCACAACATTCCTTCACCTAAAACCCGTGTCCTTTGAAGTTTGTGGAAGCATGCCCAGACCATATGGCGTACCAAAGGTGGGAGTTTAAACCGATTAGACTCTCATTAGCAATTTGGGATATTTCAAATTTCAGACAGTTACTTCTTAACCTCGCTCTCCCCGAGCGGAAGAAGGAAGTATATAATGGGTATTAGGTCGAAGGAGTGATAGAATGTGCAAAGAGAGGCAAACCACTGCTAATGTAGTTTTTCACTGCTAGTATGATTGTGTTGGTTTAATATGTAACATTCTAGAATTTATTGGGTAGGGTGTTTTGTATTAGATAAGTATGCTAAGTATAATTATCTTGTAGAGTACATACTATATATTGTAAAGGATTCCTTAGCCTATAAAAGGAGGTCCTAGGCTAGAATTTGATATAACTTTTCGTCATATTTAAAGTCGATACACTTCAAGGTTGTAATCGCTAATACTATTCAGAGTATTCGTGTATTAATAATATATGTAGGTCTTTTATAGACCATAACTTATTGGTGTTTTATAGACCATAGCTATTAATTACCTTTATCTCTTCTTAAATATAAAATTGGTAACTGGGAAGTGGAGTAATTAATGTGAATTTAATTTGTTAACATTAATATTTGTTTTCAAACATATTATTCAAGTGAACACTGATGAAACGGAAATGTCGACTTATTATAACTAGTTTGATTAAAAAAATGTTACATAATTTTTGTTAGGTCACGGATTTTAAAAATACCACAAAATTGTTATAAAGAGTAATACAAAACAAATATTACCTTGTTTACTTATTTATTATTTATTTCATCTAATTTTGTTATTATTATTATTTTTTTGTTACGAGATCATATTTAAAGAGTATATGCCCCCAATTGGTTGATTATTATTTTAATATAAGCTTCTTGTGAAATTAGAAATGAAAACGTTAAACATGCAACAGAAATAAATTGTTGTGTATAGAACTTATAAAAAAAATACAAGGTAATGAAAGGAAAGACAAAAATATTTATCATGGTTGCAAACGACTTTAGCCTTTGACCAATTAAAGTCCAACTTAATTACATCTACAAAATCCGAGAAAAGAAAAGTAGCGCAACTACCGAGGTTTAGATTTACCTTTTTGGTGTACATAGTAGTACCCATTGTAAAAACATCAACATCTTCACTTTGACGTAAGCACATAACGCTTCATGTTATTAGATGTGTAGAGCGAGTTGATTATTTTGAGGTTTATGCGACATTTCTAAACCTCAAAAAATGGTACAATGCTTTTATGCTTGATTACTTAAATTAAATATATGTAATTATAAAATGAATTGGCTGTATACTTATAACTGCTAGTTAATTTTTACTACTGCTAGTAAACTGAATAGGTTGTATACTTACAACTGCTACTATTATACGCACAACTGCTAGTTATTATAACAACTGCTAGTGATAGAAGTTGCCCTACGTACAACAGTTGGTTGCCAAATTGATATTTGGAAACAACTGCTAGTTGGCGAGATGAAATAAAAATGGATAATGGCAACAGAGGAAATACTAAATACGTTGACATACAATGTTTCATACAGACGACAACCTACTACATATTACGATTACTACATAATTATAAGTTTAATGGTTACATATTATATAACCCCTTGATAAACAGACACACCAAACTTTCTGTACACAAATCTAATTGACACAGGGTATTCAAACCATACATAAAACTACAACCACTAGAACAATTTTACAACGGCGTGGACGGAAGATCGGGGAGTTTCAAACTTCCTAGTGAACTCCCAATTCTTCTTGATATTATCATAACCATCGTCCATCAAATCGTGGCCCGATATACATTTTCTTTAACGACGTGGAACAAGCAAGTATAAACTTTATTATGTGTAATTCATTATGTGATCTAGGAAAGGATCGAAAAATCACAAGTCTGAATCGCCTACGGTGAATGTGGTTGTGTCTAAATCTAATGAACGTTGTTCTAAAGGTAAAACACTAAGTGTGTGTGCAGCCTAGAAAATCAAATAGTATTGAGATACAAAAACATGGCAGTTTACGGATGTTTATTCGATACGTATGAAATAAAGTAATAAAGTATTACACTTACTCTGGTTTCCAGCATTTTCAAGTTTGGAGATCCGCGAATCATTTGGACGATGAGTGACACGATAATAGTCTCGCCAAAATCAACTCCTTTTAGATTTAGATTAACGAGGGATACAAACGGCAAAGGGACATTCATCCTGGAATTACCATCACGCGTCAACTACAATAGGCCGACTTTTGGGTTAGTTTCAAATATTAAATGTCGTTACAGTTACACATAAATTTAACATTGTAAAATTAGAAGTGTAAATCTCAAAACGGTCTTACCGTGCAATAGTCAAAATCCAATGTAAGGGTCTCAAGAGATGGAAATCTTGTCAGGTGAAAGATATTGGATGCTATGATTGTGGTGACAGAATTCGAAATACCGAATGACAAATGTAACTTCTTATATTTCCTAATACTTGCAAGACTCCATAGTTTCATCCCGTTTATACTCTCAACATCCAATCTAAGAGACTCAAGTAAGGGACAACCAAGAATTAAATCCCAACTACCGGTTAGAAATTTGACTAAACACAATTCTAAGCTCAATAAATTTGGAAAAGTAGTGAAAAACACCAAACTAGGAAAATCACAACAATGAATTTCAAGATGTTTCAATTCAATACGGCCGTAAAGTTGGGTTAGCAATGGCGGTTGTCCATACCAGTTCTAATTGTCAGGTCCTCAATTCCCTGCGATGCCAAAAACATAAGCCAATCACGAATCTCATCATAATTCAAGTCTTCCATTCCAGACAACGGTTTGGGATCTACAGAGAAGACAAACTTTTTATGGGACCGTAACCGATTTAAAAGTCTAGTAACATCCTCCCATCAAACTTATATGTTAAATAATAAAAGAAATCCTCATCAATTATGACTTTGGTGAGCAAGGTCCACTTAAACCTCCAGTTTGTAGATAAAATAGAGGTGCTCACCGCTTTTTTTATTGGCAACCGATTCAAAATGTTACCGACATCACTATTCGGCATGTTGCTAATATAATCTCTCATGGGTGATAACATTAGCTCGAAACGACATGGTTTTCAAGGAAATTTTGTTGGTTTTTTTATATCTCTACAGGAGGCTTTGGATGAGGGTTGTTGATTTGCAATTGATGGTCAGAACAAGGGTGTGTTATTATGATCATTATATGTGGTTGTTTGGTTGGTTCATTGATTCGCGCGCCCAAGATACAAGCTTTTCAAATTTGGTCCGTAAAATATTACGAAATGGTATATTTTAGTAAGCCATGGTAATATGGCGAACGTATTACACAATCAATGTCGTGAGCATCACTTATTCTAAAAATGACGACGTCTTCAGTTAGACGTAAGCACATAACGGCATCATGTTATCAGATGTGTAGAGTTACATTCATTTGAGTTGACTATTTTGAGGTATATGCGACATTTCTAAGCGTAAAATGCTACTTTCGCTTTTATGCACGATTACTTAAATTAAATACCTCAAATTATAAAATAAATTGGTTGTATACTTACAACGCTAGTTATTTTACTACCACTATAGTTATTTTTACTACCGCTAGTAAAATTGAAGTGGTTGTATACTTACAACTACTAGTCATTTTTACTACCGCTATACTTATTTTTACAACCGCTAGTAAAACTGAATTGGTTGTATACTTACAACTGGTAGTTATTTTTACTACCGCTATAGTTATTTTACTACCGCTAGTAAAACTGAATTGGTTGTATACTTACAAGCGCCAGTAATTTGGTTACTATCGCTAGCTATTTTAACCACTGCTTGTGATAGAACACATCAACGAAATGATGCCACAGTCATTATCTTGTTGTGTATGGCCGTGTTTGTCTTTGCCGCCGTGTGTAGGTGTCTTTCGATACCATTCTCGTGCCCTTGTGTAGGTGTTGCTCTTACTATTCGGGCCCTGAATAGACACATACTGGTTTAGTGTTGCTAGTATTAAACTTACAACTGCTAGTTAAATTGTACTAGTGTTGAATGGTAAATCTGTTAATTTCAAGTGTGCATAGTCACTAGTTGGTAGTTATTAGTTGATTGTAGAATACGAATTGTAACAACTAGAAGGACTCATTGGTTTATAAAAGTAGTCAATAAGAAAAAGAAGTTGCCCTACAACACAGATTAGTTGCCACATTGTTTATTGGAAACAATCGCTAGTTCCCCATATTAAACAAAGATGTATAATGGGATTAAAGAACATAGGAAATAGTAAATACATTGACATACAATGTTTCATACTGCACAACCTACTACATATTACGATTACTACATAATTATGAGTTTAATGGTTATATAATATATAACCAATTGATTTATAAAATTCACCAAGCAGAGAAAAAGCTAACCACTCCATGCTTCCTTCACACACAGACATCGTACTAAAACCACAAAGCTTCATTCCCATTAAGCATGATCTCTAAATTCTGCCGAACAAACCATTGAACATGAATATAATGGTGTAAGTTAAAAATAAAACGTTAATAGAATGGTAAGTTAAAAATAAAACATACTATAAACAGATGGTGGTGATTTAACAAAAGAAGAGATTCTTTGTATGGGGCGATGTAGAAAGATCCCGCATCTCCTAACATTCCCATGCAGACAAATAATTCAAGTTCTTTGTTGTACACAAATACCGACTGACCCAAATGATTGTCATGCGCTTCCACTATTGGAGCTTAATCCTTTGTAAACCCAAGCAAACGAATCGAATATTGGGTAGGGATGGCGAATAGGCTTCTAAATGATGTTATGGAAGAACCATTGACGTCCAACAACCATCCGCAAAACAATGGAATATCTTCACCAATGATCGTCCCAGAAATCACTAGAGAGGTTCCAAGATCGAAAACATTGAATGGACTGGGAGTTCATTTTTTAAAATCTGCGGTAGGTCTATAACTTTAAATTGGTTGGTTACCAAATCAAAAGAAATCAACATATAAATCTTGTAAATAACACCGTCCTCATTAGTTAACTTTTCACTCCCAGTCCAATAGATAAAACGACCTACAACTGCATGACTTTTACGTTTCAATTTGATAGTTTCACTAGGGGGTGGAAATTTTCAAGGATTGTCCACCTTAACGAGTTCAAAGAAAAGACAGACACATACCAGAAACCACTTTTGAAAAAAGGATAGGAGACCTTGACGATCGTCGGGTCAAGAGTGTCCGGACGGACGGCAAAACCAAAACAAATCTTTTGGCGTTCGATTTGATGCGTGTAAACCGGGACAAATACTGCAAGTGATTTTTTGATTGTCGGGTTTCAAATAACATCATTAGATTAGAACCATAGACAAAACACCAAAGACCATTAGAATTGCCAACTGTAATCATAGATGAAAGCATTAAATCTGTATTAAGTGGCGTAGCGATTAGCTGTTCATCTAAAGCTAACACAAAACCTTGGTCACCCATATCGAATGTTAGCGTAAATGAACACTCATCATTACGACGAACACCGTAATTAAAGATGAAGCTTCCACTATCTATACTAACCTTCCATAACTTGCAAACACTACGTTGCTGGAGTATAGACTTAGGAGGTAGCCTACGGATGATATCTAGTAGGATATTGTCAGACATATTTTCTAAACAAAAGTAGAATGATTGGGATAAAGATATGAAGTCAATAGACCAAAAGAAGAAAGAAAGATTTTGTTAAACAAATTGTATTGAAAAAAGTGATTGGGAACAGAAGACATTAAAGCACATGTACCGTGATGTACTTTTGGGCAACCAAATATTATATTCTGCTATATAAAAAATATTAATAAAGTATACATAACCAATATAGAAGTGGTTTGCAAACCATAGCCGTTTTTGTATATGTGCACGGGTATTTACAAAAGAAATGCCATTGATTTAAAAAAATTTATAATAATCGACTAATATATAACACAAGTAAAAATACATATAGTAAAATTTGAAAGAAAAAGACTTCACAAGTGAACATTTGACAATAATTACGGGTCAAACGGACATTAAGGATCGTACCTTGAAAGACGGCTATCAATTTGTGCATTCAACCTTGTGGTTCCGTAGTATTCAAGCATCCGTTCACGGTAAGCTAAAGCCCAATCTGCATCGTGGTCTAAAAGACCACATCAAATCAACCCATACATCAAAGTGTCAGGACATATAAAAAGTACGTCCAAACGGCCCTTTTAGATGAAAATAGTAGATATAAACTTCAACAGCTACTTGAAAAGCTTAAGATAAGATATAAAAGCTTAAAGGTTAGAAGTACTTGTATGCTAGAGAAAATCAATTCAAACAATACCTTAAATATCATAGAAAATAAGTCCTAACAAGCTATAGTTGCTCCATTTTCAAACCAATGTCACACATTCAGAACACCATTCCTCCTAAATATATCTAGAGTATAAAAGAAGATATAATATACAATAATCAATACCGAGCCTGAATCTAGAGTATAAAAGAAGATATAATAATTTAGATACAATAATCAATAACGAGCCTGATTCACATGTTTTTTAGCAGAACATAATTGCATCAAATTAAGAAATTTACAAAACATGATTTTCGGTTTAGGGGTGATAACCCTAATTTTGACTTTCATCAAGGGAACAACCACAAATGCAAATTTAACTAAAATTACAGATTAACTCGAAGATAAAACACATTAAGTAGATAATAATAAAAGATTGTGTTTGGATACGAGCAATTTTGAGAGGAGTACTTTTTTTAAACTTAAGTAGATAATAACAAAAGATTTCTTCAGGTGATTTGAATTACCACGCAACAAGGACGAGGCCAACTAGAAGAAGGTTCAGTTGTGTGGTGGTGCCGCCGGATGGTGGTGGCGTGTGTGGAGGTGCGGCCAGATGGTGGTGACGTTGGGTTGTTGGGTGGTTGTAGTGGTGTTAGTTGTGATGGTTTATGTGGAGGACAAGAGGTGTGTGACTGTGTCAATATGTGTTTTGTGTGGCCGTTTGATTTTTATTTATTTTTTTTAAATGTGAAATGACAAAACTATCCTCGTGTATAAATACAAGTTGCCCAAAAAACATAAAGATGCCCAAATAACAATACTAGTTGCCCAAAAAACAATACGTTAGAATGCATGACATATACCTTCAAAATACGTACTTGTGTCATAAGTTGTCGGACACATGGCAGCCCCTGGTTGGGTCCAATAAAATCGGTGGGCAACCGGTCTATTTTCAAACTTTAAAAGGGCGTGGTCCATAAACTGATAAGCCTCAGAGCGCGCGGTCTATTTAACTAATTTTCCCTTAAAATAATCATCATCACACTTGTTGCTACCATATTCAATAGTTTTAGATAAATGTATCGAGTAATTATCGGCTATTTCAATTCTAATTGATTATCATCAAAACATTACAATGAAAATAATCATCATCACACTTGTTGCTACAAAACGAATTGCTCCAACTTTAATCCAAAATTCCATTCTAACATCTTATATTGCTTTCCTTGATACCAAAAAAGATAATCTTATCACAAAGTTCATAACCATTATTTATATATAAAAATCTACACAAACATCATGTATTACATCACATGTAAAACAACTAAAATATAACCAAACAAATCAATAAATATAGAGAAAATTACCAAAAGAGGCCAATTTTCCAAGAGTGGTCCATTTTCTAAACACTTTGCTCATCTCTTTCCCAAAATAGCCATGCTCAACTGCTTGACTCCAAACATATTACGACATGTGGCATTCTCAAGTACTTTTTCTATGGTCCACTAAGTGTCACATCAAATCTCAAAGCAATCTCCTATTTTGTTCTTTTGTTAATAGTCATCGCTCAACCGACGGTGCTCAACCGTCGGTGCTCAACCGTCGGTGCTCAACTGGAGGCTTACTTTTTACTTAGGAAATTGAAAAAAGTTACACCAAAAGATTTACCAAATCCAAGTGATCTGACACTTTTTTTTTTCCTTTTTTTTTTCTTTTACCACTTTAACGTTTCCATATCAACAAAAAAACACACACACAACACACAGTAAACACACACTAACAGTGCATGGCTTAGATAAAAAAAATCATGAAACTTTGATCACACAACACCCGTTTTGTTGTTTAGATCATTTCCAGACCAGATCCGTTGTTGAACACATACATCTGTTTTTGTGGAAGACGATTATATGATAATGGCTTCTAGACAAGTAAGTAAAAAGTGCGATTTGCACAGTAACACATACATTTGTTTTATAGCCTTTGATTATTAATCGATTTTTTTCCGATTTGTACAGTAACTTTGATTATTAAAATTTTTTAGGGTTTTTACAATTTTTTAGATTATTTGATGTTAATTGTGGTTATTGTTATTATTATTGTAGGTTTTATTCTTTATTTTGCATTATTGTTGTTAGAAAAGCCATTTAGATAGTATACATGTTAGGGTTTGCGTATTCTAGGTTTGAGAAAACCAGCTATGTTAGGGTTTCTTTTCTCGCACAATAACCACGTTTGTTTGCTATTTTTTAGTGTATTTGAGGTTCATTCATTGTGGTTATGGTTTGCTTAACATATTTGAAATGTCTTGCTTATCTGAAAATTTGGACACCTGCATATGTGAAATGTTTGACTTATTAAGCTTATTAAGCTATTGGTCATTAATATATTTTTATTGCTCATCAGTTTATAACATATACTAATATGGGTATGCATCTTTTGTTTGTTTTTGCGTATAAGTGTATTCATGCGAAGCTCAAGATTACTAGAACAAAGTTGCACTATATCAAAACGATAAGGAAAAGTTGAGTTTCAATCGATCGTCTTGAACTTTTTAAAAGCACTTGTTTTAGGAAATGGTTAAACATAAAACATACGAGCATGATAACCATTTGCTTCATTATTTGCTTCAACATCAACGCCTTGTTGAAAACCCTAATATAAATACTCCCTTGTATTTTGATATCTGGGGACACACTTTAGAATTTGGTCGTCAAGATATGTGTCTAGTATTAGGTTTTCGCTTTGGTGATGTTTCTTTAGAGCAATTAAAGAAACGGCAATCTGGATTTGGTAATCGTATGCTAAGTTTCTTAGAGAGATAGAGAATATCAGTAATATAAAAGCTGAACAACTAGTTAGGGTTCTTAGTGATCAAGTTGAGTTTAATGAACTTTCAAATGATGATGTTGTTCGCCTTTGTCTAGTTCTGATGTTAGAGAACATTTTTATCGGCAAACAGGAAATAAATTTAGTCTCCCATGAGATATTGGTTTTAGTAGATGACATTTATGCATGGAATGCATTTCCATGGGGCGAGTACATTTGGGTTGAGTTTCACAAGAAGATTTATAATGCTATCTCAAAGGTTAGAGATAGACATTTGGACCTGAAATGGCTACGAATGGCGATCGTTACATTGCAACTTATACATTGAATGGATTTGCGTTCGCTTTGAAGGTGCGTAACTATTGTTTAAATACTAAGAATTTAATTCAGTATTGTATCATGAACCTTAGTGTAGTAATTTTTATGCTAATAGTAATAATAATTCCTTCAGATTTGGCTTTTGAAAACCTGCCGCAATTCAACAAATTGGTGGGTTAAAGAAGAGAATGTGATCCCTCGGGATGTTGCTTGGGAGGATGCACGAGTTTGAGAAGACTGATTATGATCTTCTTTTTCGTAATGCAGAAATGGTTCGCGTTGTACCGACAGGTTATACTCTACTCTTTTAGAAAAATTGTTTATGATTTTTAATGGTATTTGGGTTAGTGTATAACAATTTTTTTATATGCAATGACTGAGATGAAAGAACTTTGGTGGACATCTAGTGTAGACTTTTTCAAGAAGTATATGCCAGCAAGGTTATACAATCATATACCACCTAGTCTTCCGATTCATGATACACCAGCAGTCAATAGATCTGGTCGACCGGAGAAGTTGAGACCACGGAGACGTTGTTCAGTCTCAAATGCAGATACACCACCAGTCATTAGGAAGGCGGATCAAGGCATGCCGTATATGGGGGATTTCATGCCATCTACAGCAACAATTGTGGCTCAAATGGCTAATATGCGACAACAAATTAATAAATTACATAAATATGTCAAGCATTTGAGGCCTGATGGGGATAGCCAGATTCCGGGTATGGATGGAGAATTGCCACCTAGTGCAACAATTTTAGATCAGATGGCTAATATGCAACGGCAAATTGATGAACTCTAAATATATCCATACAATTTGAAGCTTGATGGGGTTAGTGAGAAGAATGGGGGTCAATCTGATAATGCACGCATGTTTGCTGAAAAGGTTATATTTCTTGCAATCCTTTTAATCTGTTTCTATATTTTGTTTTGCTTCTATGCGGACTCATTTGATGTATTACTTATTCATACGTGTTTTATGTGGTATGATATAGTGGATTGTTACGTTTTTTACACGTGCATTTGATTATGAGTTTTGGAAATGCATTTTAAAAACTTCACCTAAACTACTATAGTTCATTTGGTTAAAATCTATAGCTTTTAAGTAATAAAAAGTTAATAATTGTAAATTATAAATTTTTAATAATGGAAAAGATAGAGTATGGGTAGTGATTGGGCATGAAGATGGTTGATCAGTGGATGTCATGGACTATGAGGATGGTTTGAGTAGTTTAGATAATTTGACATTTTTTGGTTGTAGAATTTTAT
Source organism: Chrysanthemum makinoi (assembly GCA_910596185.1). NCBI lineage: Eukaryota > Viridiplantae > Streptophyta > Magnoliopsida > Asterales > Asteraceae > Chrysanthemum > Chrysanthemum makinoi. The sequence goes on along the minus strand of OU343217.1, from coordinate 224,758,938 downwards.
TTTTTTAAAGCTTTTTGTTGTTGTAAAAGTTAATAAATTACTATGCTAGTTTAAAAACTTCACCTAAACTACTATAGTTCATTTATTACACTAGTGTTTTGTATTTAATAACTTCACCTACACTACTAGTTCATTAACTTCACCTAAACTACTTAGTCTATAAATAAGTCTTCTACACTTCTACACGTTCATAGTCTTCTACACATTCATAGTCTTTAATTTCCACTATTTCTAAAAAATGTCCGACAACATTCCCTGCGAAATTCAAATGGAAATCATTTCTAAACTTCCTATACATGCTTTACTTCAGTTTAGAACTGTTTCAAAGACATGGAAGTCATTCATCAGCACTCAAATTCCTTGTTGGTTTCGTGTTATTACGTCTCGCCTTGTAGTTTTCTTATTCACTATCGGCAAGGATTTGTTGAGTCACGGTTTGTATTTTTGTTGATGATAATGTCAATTTGTTCCAAAGAACGTCTCTTTTTTCAAGTATTCCTAAAGTCGTCGTAATACAAGTCTCGATTTTTAATCTTTTGCCAGTTGGAACCTCTCATGGTTTGTGGTGTTTTTCTGATTCTTTTAAGATGGATGTTCTTTGGAACCCGTCAATAAGAAAATCAGTTTCTATAGTTCTCCCTGGTTGGTTTAGTCAATCGAATCGATAAAGTAGTTATCGGTTTTGGTGTTAATCCAGTCACTTTTGACCCTACCATTTTAAGGATTTCATATCCGCTTGATGGACACGGAACATGGAAGGTTTCAGTGTTTACATTGAGCTCCATGACCGAAAGAAGTTAGAAAGTGAACATATGCATTGTCGGTCAATCCGACTTAAAGTAAGTCAAGTCAGTTGTATTAGGTAGTTTTATTTATTGGGTGGCTTCTCAACGGACTTTAGGCTCTTCTCAAAAATCTTATATGATTATCTCTTTTGATTTGGTTAACCCACGATTTTCGGTATTAGATATACCTTACGACTTACGATTTGGATTCCAAGACCTTTCTATATTTCAAAACTAAGAGAGTCTCTTGTCATTTTTGGCAACATGATAGGAGATCATGGCACCGCCTTTGTTTATGGGAGATAATGTTGGATGGTAACAAAATAAAATCCTTTAAAATACTATTTAACATTTTCACTCCTCATTTACTAAAATTAATTGGATTTACGAAGTTCGGGGATCCAGTTTTGAATCGATCGGCCTTACCAAATGGATCACACTCTTGAAGTCTTCCAAGTTCGGTTACAAGAATTAATTAATCTTCGTGTTGTAGCGACGCAGGTCCTTATTCATGAGCCCTTTCAACGAATCGCTACTTCTTCTTACGCATCCAGATGTTCAAGTATATTAAGTTGTAGCTTATGGAGGGTTTGTATGATTGAGTTTGTATGTTTTTGTCTAGTTGTTTGTATGTTAGTTTCTAGGTTTTTCTGTAGTTGTTTGTGTGTTTGAGTTTGTATGGTTTTCTAATTGTTATGTATAGTAAAACCATATTTTGCCATAGGAACTTACTCATTCTCATATGTTTTTTATGTAGACAGTAATAAATATCCCATCCTAATTAACAAATGTAATTTAACTTTTATTTTTTTCAGACCGGTACTGAAAATGATGGTACTATGGATGTAGATGATGATTCAAAGGTTTGTTATAACAATGGTTTTTTCTGTATTCGGTACACATCAGTTAGTTGACCAAGTACTTAACATAACTATATATTTATTTTTAGGCCGGTACTCAAAATGACGATGATATGGATGTAGATCATGTTGTAAAGGATGTTAATGTTAATGCAAATCTGAATGTGCAAGAAGATATATTCAGCTTCTACTAAGCGATTTATCTTCACAACAAGTGCAAGAATTAATAAATGACTTTTTTGACTCACCGCAAGATCCTACAGATGTTCAGGTAATGTATGCTAGGAATTACATATCCATCTTATGAGTTAATAAATACCCAATATTTTGGCTGTTTACACGTGCATTTGATTAGGATGGGAATGTTTGTGACGTTGAGCAAGATGTGTCAAACAAGCAAGAAATGAAGCGAGAGATAGATTCACCTTTTATCCGGTAAGTATGTGTTGATCGCTTAATCTAATGATAGATTCACCTTTTAACGGTAACACGCACATTCAAAAATATCAATGTTTTTTTATAGGTCGAGACTTGTTGTGAAGTTGAACATGTTCAACATGTGGATCTGATGAGTGAGGACAAAAACTTACATTCTCCTTTATGCATGGTAAATATACTTTGAACATGTTAATATATTTTCTCTAAAAAAACCGAACATGACATTAACACAAAGTAAACTTCTTTTCATGATGATAATGTTCTTAAAGTTGATGAAGATGTGGAAATGAAGGCCGTGATGAGTGAAGACAAAAACTTACAGTCTCCTGTATGCATGATGAGTATACTCGGAACATGTTAATATAATAAAATAAAAAAACGAACATGACATTCACACAAAGTAAACTTTTTTTTCAGGATGAGAATGTTGTTAAAGTAGATGAAGATGTTGAAATGAAGGGTGTGATGAGCGAGGATGAGAATAATGTTAAAGTTGATGAAGATGTGCAAATGAAGGGTGTGATGAGTGAGGCACAAAATTCACAGTCTCCTGTTTTTCAGGATGAGAATGTCATGATGAGTGAGGCACAAATCTCAGACTCTCCTTTTAATCCGGTAAATATTCGTTGAACATGTAAATCTAATAAAAATTTAACCAGTACTCTAAGATAAACCGCTTTTCGGATATTCTTCTTTTGACGAGGACCAACATGTTCAAGTGGACGCCGAGTCCGTCTCTAGTCTGTAATTAGCACTCCGGTGATGTGAAGTATGTTGACGCTATTGACCGTGATGAAAATAAGGTAACAAGCATCGCGTTCCTTTTGAACGCGGAGAGGAAGGCCGAGCAAGGTCCTTCAATCCCCATATATGCAGCAACCTTCGACTACACCAAGAAGGTCTCTAAGGCGACATGTGAAACACAGTACTTCATTTGTCATTGGACGGATGGGAAAGAAATCAAACTCAAACCGTTCAAAAAGGTATTTAGTGATAACATTTTTTTATAATGTTAATAACAATGATATAGCTTCCATATTTTTATTATAATCCTTATTTCCCTTGGACATTTTAGAATCTCGTCGTATGCTGGTCTAGGGACAATGTTGAGCTTTTTACATCCGAAATAAAATTGTTCTTGGATAAACAAAAAAAGAATAAGAAACATGAGTAGTTTATGTTCCCATGGGGCGGGACGCATCGCTAATCCTTGATTTTGGCTAGGATTATTGGGGAGAGACGAGGGACACAGGGGTTGGCTAAGTGATGTGGTACGTATTTGTTACAAGTCTATAGTTCAAAGTTTTATGTGCGGGTGTTTCGTACCTAATAAATGATCTGTTTCAATTTTGAAATTACAGCATGTTGGATTGTTTGTGGATTTAATGATGAATTTTAGACCTGCTGATGCTGATTGGGTCATGGTTAGCCCATTTTGTGCCACAATGATCCTTGACTGCATAAATGCCGCTCTATTATGCAGACGTGACGCGACATCCCGTGGTTTTGTCAAGGCATCAATAAGGTGTCTCTTACTTTAATTATCACATATTACGAATGACTTATGATATATACTTATTCACGGAAGCAATCTTTGATCACTTAAAATCTGTCCTATAAGAGTAGCCGATAATTTAGTTAGTCGGCGATGATGAACATTTTTCGCAAATTGTTTATCGGACTACAATTCAATGACACCTGTATCTTGGCAGGGTAGCCATACCTTTGATTGTGGTTGCAGCCATGGTGGATGTTTTGTACGGTTCATACATTTGTAGATCTGAGCCTTACTTTCCAAATATCCAAGTTTGGTCCATTTTCTAGACACTTTTCTCATCTCTTTCCCAAAAAGAGCCATGCTCAACTGCTCGACTCCATTCATATTATGACATGTGGTATTCTTAGTACTTTTTCTATGGTGCACTAAGTGTCACATCAAATCTCCCATGTCATGCGAACATAAATGGCAAACAGATTTACTTTTATATGATTGTTAAGACTATGTGAGAACATAAATGGCAAACAGATTTACTTCTATATAAGCATTGGTATCTAATAATTAATGTACAAAAGATTTCGAAGAACATAAATGGCAAACAGATTTACTTCCCGTATTTGAAAAGATCCTAGACAACTATGGCCCCTTAGAGACAGATCCTTGTTGGTTTGGTACATCTTTATAGGCTTACTTGCCTTTCTCGCAATGTGGTACCTTAATGTTAACAGTACCACATGGTTTACCACCTTCTACTTGTTCATCCATGTAAACTTCTTGTCTTAGCTCTTCTAGAATTTTAGCTGGTAATTGGTCCCTTGGTTCAGCATTTGGGCCATATCTCTCTTCAATCTCAGGAAATATGACCTCTCTTAGTGCCTTGATTAACCATTCCATATCATCAAGCATCGACCTTGAATGTAACTTTTTACCTTTTGACATATTTAGAATAAAGTGAAGTAGGGTTAATGCTGAATTAAGTGTGTCCACTATTAAATAGGAAAAACCACACCTACCAAAGGCAGAATCAATACTGTTTGGTTTTGAATGACACTTGAGAATCTGAAAATCAAATGCAAATATTCATGATCTACAATACCTGACCTATATTATTGTCAATACTGTTATCATTTCAAATAGACTAAAAAAAAAAAACTTTTGGTAACACCGATGTGATATGTAAGAGGCCGTGATGATGATGAATCAAATGATGCGATGTACCATATCTTGGCATGGCAATTTTATAGCATTATTTTGCGACCATGGGTGGTTACGTCGATGTTGTTTTCTTGATCCGAAGCCTTGTTTTGGTTCAGATTATGGGGTTGTGTGTGTGTTTTTTTTGTTGATATGGGAAACGTAAAAGTGGAAAAAAAAACTATGAAATCACTTGGATATGGTAAATCTGTTGGTGTATCTTTTTCAATTACCCCAAGTAAAAAGTAAGCCTCTGGATGTGCATACATTAAATATGCTTTAGTCAGGCTATGATGAATATTTTCTGGAAATGGTTTATCGGACTACAATTACATAAGTATCTTGGCGAGGTGGTAGCCACACCTTAGGGAATGTGGTTGCGACCATGGCGGGTGTTTTGTACGGTTCATACATTTGTAGATCTGAGCCTTACCTTTCACTTGCATTAATAGAAAAACTAACGTTTCTAACCGGGGGCTTAAAGAATTACTTTTATATGAGCATACATTATATATGCTTAAATTAGGCGATGATGAAACTTTTCTTGAAATTGTTTATCGGACTGACAACCGTATCTTGGCAGGGTAGCCACACCATAGGCAATGTGGTCGCAGCTATGGCGGGTGTTTTGTACCGTTCATACATTTCTAGATCTGAGCCTACTCGTTACTGTCAAACATTACTTATTTGCTTACGGATGCTAAGCAGAGTGTATAGAAAATGGAACAACCTTGGATTTTGGGCCTCTTTTGGTAATTTTCTCTTGTTTTATGCATGTTGCTAGATTCATCCCACAATAGGTACGATGGTAGAGTGCATTTCACCAAAGAAAGATGGGACACTAAAGAGAATGTTGTGGCAAGTAATTTTGCAGTGACTTTTTCGCATCATCCTCTTTTGTTTCCCATGTTTCTTTGAGAACTGCAGTCTATTATTGATCGGGCCTTTTGTGAACTGGAACCGAAAACATGCAAGAACGTATTGTTGATCACGGCCTTTGGCATCTTGAGAGATTGCGTAAAGATTTTATGTGACACTTAGTGGACCATAGAAAAAGTACTAGAGAATGACACATGTCATAATATGAATGTAGTTGAGCAGTTGAGCGTTGCCTGAATGGGAAAGAGATGAGAAAGGTGTCTAGAATATGCTTTAGGTCACACCTTTGCCATGGTAGATGACTAAATTATGCACCTGATGTTAACAGTTTTACTTTTAGTAAGGCAATGATGATCCTTTTTTGCAAATGGTTTATCGGACTAGAATTTAATGACACCCGTATCTTGACAGGGTAGCCACACCTTAGGGAATGTGGTTGCGACCATGGCGAGTGTTTTGTACCGTTAATACATTTGTAGATCCGAGCCTTACTTTTAGCGGTCAAAATATAAAATTGACATTTGTAACCGGGGGCTTACTTTTTCGAACCCATCAAACAGTTTTAGTTTTAGAAAGGCGATGATGAACCTTTTCTGCAAATGGTTTATCGGACTATAATTCAATGACACCCGTATCTTGGCATGGTAGCCACACCTTATGGAATGTGGTTGCAGCCATGGCGGGTGTTTTGTGCCGATAATACATTTGAATATCTGAGCCTTACTTTTAGCAGTCAAAAATATAAAATTGACATTTGTAACCGGGGGCTTACTTTTTCAAAAAGAGGCCAATTTTTCAAGGTTGGTCCATCAAACAGATTTAGTTTTAGTAAGGCGATGATGAACCTTTTTTGCAAATGGTTTATCGGACTAGAATTTAATGACACCCGTGATTCTTGGCAGGGTAGCCACACCTTAGGGAATGTGGTTGCGACCATGGCGGTGTTTTGTACCGCTAATACATTTGTAGATCCGAGCCTTACTTTGATGCCAAACTTGCATGTTGAAGGTTAGTGCAAATACAATTGGTTGTAGACGGTTAGAATCTGAACATTCTAATCATGTGTGTAAACTTGCATGTAATTTTATTTGAGATGGAGACTTTTTGTGATTCTAAACATTATAATCATTTGGCTTTCCATGAATCGATGCAACTATTTACATCTTTAGGTGTTCTTTCCAATAAATGATCCTGAAACACACTGGTGCCTGGGCGAACTATCCATCAGAACAGGTGTTATAACTTTATATTAGGGGTGTGCACAGTCGGAAAACCGGACCGGACCGGCCAAGACCGGACCGGACCGAAACCAAGTTCGCTGAAAAGCCAAGACCGAGACCGGACCGAATGTGGTCGGTCCGGTCTCACCCGTCGATCCCGGTCAAGGCCAAATTTGGTTTTGGTCCGGACCGAGACCAATTGCCAAAAGCGAGACCGCGGACCGGACCGAATGTGGTCGGCCCGGTCTCCCGTGTCGTCCGTTCCGCCGGTCGGTCCGGTCCGGATCCGCTTGCTCACCCTTACTTTATATGATAGCCTTGGGAGCCCGAAAGTTGAAACACGTCGGTGGCTAACTTTCGTGGAAGTTTTGCTGTCAATAACTACCAGCGTATCTTGTTGAGAGTCAGGTGATGGAAAAGAAGAAAATCCATGCCAATAACTATCATGTTTCCTTTCAATATGCACCGATGTCCCTAAACAAGGTGGTCTTTATGGGGATTGTGGTGTTTGGGTCGTATACTTTTGTATGTGTTGTCTCATAAGCTATCATTGAAGGTGAAGAATCCTATCCAAGCCGCTTTGGCTTACCCTGGTGAGTATTTGGTGAATATTTACGGAAATACAAGATTCCAATTCCGAGAGACATTTGACATTTAAGTTCTGTAAACAATCTAACTTATGTAAACAATCTAACTTCTGCTGTTGGTATGCTACTGTATGGTCGTTTGACATTTACTTCTGCTGTATGGTTGTTTTTTGTAATCAGGTTATGTAAACATTAATATGTATATATTTAACGTATCTTGCTAATGTATCATATTGCTAGTGTATGGTGGTTTTATTAAATATTGCACGACTACTCGACTGGTGATTGGGGAGATGGTAGTTGGGGAGATGTTACATTTAATGTTTCTTGTGTGATTGTCGATATAAATATAAGTTAATAACATATGGAATTTCCACACAAACAATTATATAACTGCTAGAAAGTAAACATCAAAATGAATTCACCACCAAATTGGGAAGAATTACTTGATATAGATGATTTTGTGTATGTTCTCGGATAAGACTTATCCTTTGTCTGTTTCATTCATGGAAAGGATGCTTAGACAGAAGTTGGAAGTACCTCCTAATCCAGTTGGCAATGATGAACTTCATGCAGAACAATGTGTTGGATTGATTAAAACTCAGCTTCTGCAACATAAAGGTTTATCTTGATTGTGGTATTTTGTATCTTTTGTAATATATTTATTTTCTTTATTTCTTAGTTAAAGAAAAAAAGAAAAAAAAAAAAACTATGTATATTTTTTGTTTAACTAACTTTTATTGCAGGTTTGTTGTATATTATTGCTGGTTATTAACTCACAAGATATATCTTGTGTATATCAAAGAGTTGGCTAGTCCAAATGGTACAGCTTTGGTTAAGACACATCAAATTTGTTGATAGTTGTAATGGTTTGCTCAAAATCATAGGGTTTGCAACCACCCATGCTTAATTGCTGAGTGTTGTATGGTCATCAATTCACCATGGTTTATTCCTATTTGAAATCCAAGAATTGACTAGCCCACATGTATATGGCTTGTGGTAAAGGCGTGGAATACCATATTTGGTAATCAGTTCACCAATATTAAGAATTGACTAGTCCTGAGCAAACGGCTACAGGTAAAGACATTTCAAATCCGTTATATGGTTGTTGATTTGCTAATAAATCAGATGGTTATCAGTGTACCATAGTTTTCGAACTTAAACATTTGGCTACTCCAGGAGTGATGGCTATTGGTAAAGAGACATCAAATCCATTATTTTCAATGATTCACCTCTCACAGGAGTTAACACACATGGATGTGATGAGAATAGTTTGAAACTAATATGTTTTGATGTACATGTTGTCATTTGTTCTTTGCAAAGATCCGGAGTTTGAGTTTAATCATCAAAGAGATGTTTTGTTTTGATTCTTCTGATGATGTTCGAGTACAATCCTCTAGTCTTTGCAAGGTTAAAGATCTATCAAGAAACTGAACTTAACCAAGTCAAATTCGGTTTAGGGAGGATTGTTGGGAATTATGTGAAGTATGAATCATCGATAATCACGATGGATTCTGTGAGTATAGTTGGATTCTTGAAGACATGATTATCTTTGAAGTTATATTAGTCGTTGTTTGTTTCTGCGGAGATAGTATTCCGTATATTCTAGAATTAGTTAGGATATACATGAGCTTTATTAGGAAGTGATTGTGTATATCTTGTTTATTTTCATAGTTATACGTTTCTTAGAAAACAAGTTAGGGTTCCTTGTCTATAAAAGGAACACAATAGAATGTATTATGGACGTGCAAAAACAATTTATTAATATAACGATCCATAGAGGATCAAAGAGTTCTTAGTTATCTGTGTTTCATACTTGTGTTTATATTCCGCTAAAGAATACAAGTTGTAGAGATTTTCTTTTAGTTTGTTTGTGATTACACAAGCGATACTAACGATCTACGAAGCTCAAGATCTATCAAGGTCTAATAGTTTTTCAACAACTTGCAGTTGGAACATTCTGTTAGTTCAGATTTACAAGCTGGTGGAGTTGAAGGTCCCGGAGAATTAAAATTAGGCTGTTGTGAAGGATTATAACCGGGTTGGTTATCAAATTCTTCCTTCGACATAAGAAATCTACACCCGTATTCTTTTTTGTTGGTACATTAAATATTAAAAGTAAGAGATGGTTATGAAATAACTTTTAACACCTAAGTTACATATCACGGAAACATAAGACGCTAACCTTTGAACGAGGACATGAATAGAAAAGTTGACCATAGCTATGCTCCTTGTGTGATTTTCGTAGCACTATGTTTCCGCTCATCGACACATAAATCGATCCATACGAATTTGTTTGGGGATAGGATTCTTTGAGATTCAATATAAACGTGCTCGACTGGGTATATATAATGTTTTCGACTGCTCAACTGCCCAACTGGTAGTTGAGGAGATGGATATATTTAATTTAATATTTAATGTGGTGAGGTAGATGAAAAATTTAATGTGGTTTGTTGGTTATATTAAATGTGGCATTAAATATCCATCTCCCCAACTACCAGTCGGGCAGTCGAGCAGTCGAGCAGTTGAGCAGTCGATCAATCGATCAGTGATGAGTCGATCAGTGTTTGATGCTTGACTGGTAGTTGGGAAGATGGATATTTAATTCCACATTTATTAAAACCACCTATCATACAATAACTCATATTTAATACCCATTAAATTTACCAACTAACTCATGTTAACTCACATTTAATATATCATTAAAATTTTCAACTGCACATCTCCAAAACGCCCTCAAAATGCAGAATACTTCAGAGACAAGATATTGCTTGTGCAAGCTCGAGGAAAAATGGTGCGCTTTGGATGAAGAGGAGTTGTTATTTCTTGCTAGGAGGGAATGCTAAGACATATGATGCGGATGTGGATGAGCGGCCAATTCAAGAAATAGGTCACAATCATCAAAATGCCTTTCTGTTGCCGAGTGATGCATATGACTCGATGTCGATGATGAACCTTGGACAATCTTCATGGCTAGCATTTCTCCAATTGTCTTTCCAAAGGTCTCATCATCAAAGCAAGTGGTCCATCCAAAGAATCAATCATCTCAGAGGTATTAAAATTATATGATGAAGTTGATGAGCAAAAGATACATGACAAAGTTCAATCACATGAAACTTGTGAAACAGATATTGTTAATATGGGTAATAGTAATATTGTCCCATATGATCAATATGTGATCCAAAGTGAAAGTGTGATTGAACAAAGTGATGCATCTTCAGCGGTCAATGATGACCATGTTTTTTATGAATACACTCCATGTGCCCCTGATGATTCTGTTATCTCTGAACTTAATGCATATAAAGAACAAGTTGTCATTTATGAACAACGCGCTAAGTTTGAGTTAACCACTCGTGAGCAGGAAATGGATGACCAAATGCATACAATTATTAGAAAAAGTAACTTTAGGGAAGAAATACTAAAACAAGAGCTAGACTCCTTGAAAAAAAAAGCTTAATAAAACGGCTAAGCAAAAACAAGAACTTCAAGAAAATGTGAAAGTGCTTAAGCAGGAATTTAATGCTAAAGAATCAAAACTTTTAAATGAATTTTCCAACCTAAAAACTTTGAAAAGCAAACTTGAAAACAAATTGCCGCATAAGGAAACACCATTCAGACTGCTTACATGATCACTAAGCATAGAGTTCTAAGTGACAAACATAGTGTTGCATTAGTTGATGAACCAAACCCCGAGGCTTGTAAGAAAGCTAGAAAAGCACAGAAAGTAATTTATGATGGCAATGAAATCCTTAAGCCTACGAAACCTAGTTGTCTTTGAGAATCTTGAGGAAGATAAACAGTTAGAAGAATTCACTAGAAAAAAATTGGATGAAAAACTTAAGAGCCCTTCATGCATAGAAAAGAAAAATGGGTTATAAAACACCCAACTATGCTAAGGATAATTGGATTGCATTTAACAAGTTTAGACCTCAAACACAGGTGACCCACTGAACAAGTGTTCGGAAAAAGGATATGGACATGAAAAAAGGCGATGAGTTTGTTGAAAATCCCCATGTAGAAGAATGGTTCCCGCCATCATATCCCCCCAATACACCAATGCATTTAGTACCTAGATCTATTTCCACTAAAAGCAAGACCTTAATCAAGTCCGATATGTTATTTATCAATTATTTGTTGATTTTGAGAAGACATGTAAAAAAAAGATCACACCTATTGGGATAAGCAAGGGGAGAGGGTTTTGAGCAAACTAAAGAATGCTATTTAACCGAGGTCATGCCTTTCTTTAAACAATTAAAAGGTCAATTTGAGAGTCTTAAAAAGGGATGGATTCAGATATTAAAGAAATGGAAAAGGAATTTGATGCAATGATAGTTGAGGTCAATGACTATGAGCGAGATTTAAAATATAATGAGATTGAGAGGAAGAACTTGCATACCTTAAATGAGAATCTGATTTCTAAATGTATCACTCAAGATGTGTTTTACACTGCCATGAATTGTTCAATTAATGCATCTCAATTTCATGAATTATCTGTTGCTCCGAAAGTCTCCCATGATCGTGTCATTGAGCTTGAGAAAACTAACTCTAAATTGCATGAGAAATTTGAACAGGATGATCATGATAACCGGGTGAAACAGTTTTCTAAATTGGAAGTTGAGCATCTTGCTTTGCAATTAAAATATAAACATCTAAAAGAAAATGTTAAAACCTCAAATATCAAGACATCCTTGGATGCTCCTGAATTTGATGCAGTTTTTTAAATCAGCAAACGTGATGAACATATTCGAGCTCATTGTAACACGATCGAATTGAAAATTGAGAACCCAAATTTCACAATTAAAGGGTGAAAAGAACAATGTGACTGGCTCCCAAATGCCTCCTCCTTTAGATTCTCAGTGTTCTCAAACTTTTCATCTTCAAAACTTGGTTAATGTTTTACAAAAAGAAAATGAGAGTTCTCTAGAAGAAAATGAAAAGGTGAAACAACACTTTAAAGAGTTATATGATTCAATGAAAGTCACTCGTGACAAGAACAACGAAATAATAACGTCTTTACGAAAGGAAATTGAGAATCGAGGAGTCGGTAAAGGGAAAATGCCACTTGTCTTTAATGAGAATGTTGCATCAAAGTCATCCGCATAATATATCGTGATTGTTAAATACATTCCTCCTCATCTTAGAAATAACGAACTGGCGTTTCATAACTATCTCGTTCATCTTAAGGATAGTCTAGAATGTCTTCTAGAGATTGTAGAAGAGGATTTCATAAATAAGCCACTTGATAGAGAAATTAGGTTTGCTTGCATTCAGGCCAAACGATCTCAAGATCTGTTAGAATGCTTAAGAGCAACATGCCCTAAATCAGATGGTAAGAAGGATAAAATAGTTGTGCCTTATTCTATGCCTGATTTTAAGAATGCCAATCTTGATATGCCTCACTCGGTGCCTAAAGTTAAGCATGTAAGCTTCAATGTGCCTTCAAGTAGTTGGATCCGGCACTTCTAAACCTAAAATGCAAGAGGTAGAAAAACCAACTAATATTCCCATTCCCCTACAGGAGTAAAAGTGACACCAAAGCGGCGGTCAAAGCCTCAAGGCAATACAGAGCAAGATATGACCTCATAAGCTAAGAGTAATAAATGGAGGAAAGTAGAAGACCACCCTTGGAACTTTAAGTTGGAATTAAATAAAACAAATCGTGTTGATTCTAGTATTAGCTTTAAGTCGTAATTAATTCAATTCTACTACTACTTGCAAAACATGTAATGAATGTTTGATTTGTGTTTATCATGAATGTCTTTGTGGAATGATGTGAGTAATCTTGTTAAATGCCCTGTTAAAATTGTTAATGCCAAAAATCAAGCTAAGAAGGCTAGAAAGCAATGGCGGAAGAAGGTTAAAAAACATTGGAAACCCACAGGGAAAGAAATTTAGTAACATAGGTTATCGGTGGATACCTTTTGGCATAAATTCAATCTTAATGAGATGTGCACTAAATTATCTAGATCAATGCCCATTAGAAAATGGATGCCTCTTGGTAGAACTATTCCTTTAAGAAGTGAACATACTTTGAATAGGTCAAATCTGGACACTAGCTATCGCATCTATCCGATGATTCCATTGTTTCTACTTCGATGTGGGTGTTCCAATCACCATTACTAACCAAATGGAACCCATTCTTGCATGGGGATCCCAATTATCTAGTTATCCATTCTTGTGCGTGTTCAATTGCGATCGTTCAAATCGTTTTGTGGTACCTGGACTCGAGGTTGTTCCAAGCATATGGCGGAGACCGGTCACGGCTCATGAACTTTGTGAGTAAATTCATCGGAGCAGTTAGATTGGAATGATCATTTCGGTGCAATTATGGGTTATGGAGACTATGTTGTTGGTGATAGTGTTATCTCCAAGGTATATTACGTTGAAGGTCTTGGTCATAACTTATTCTCACGGGTCAAATTCTATGATTACGATCTAGAAGTGGCCTTGAGAAAACATACTTGTTTCCTTAGAGAACTTGATGGTAGAGAACTTTTAAGAGGAACACGTGGTTCAAATCTATACACCATCTCTATCGAAGATATGACAAAGTCTTCTCCAATCGCTTGTCGCCAAAGGCTTCAAAACAAAGTCATGGTTATGGCATGCGTCGTCTAAATCACACTGAACTTTGGCACCATAAATGATCTCTCCAGAAAGGACTTAGTAATAGGCTTACCTAGACTAAAGTATGAAATGGATCATCTTTGTTCAAAGATGCCAATTGGGAAAATGCAAGAAGTAGGCCCACAAACCCAAACCTACAAACTCGGTTATGGAAGTTCTTCATACCATTCACATGAATTTATGTGGACCCATGAGTGAGTGAATATTTATGGGAAGAAATATGTGTTAGTTGTGGTTGATGATTACTCTCGATTTACTTGGGTCAAGTTCTTAAGGACAAAGGATGAAACTCTAGATATCATCATCAAACTTATCAAATAGTCTGCGAGGTTCGACTTAACAAAACTGTCCGTAATCATCAGAGCAGATAATGGGAACGAGTTTGTTAACAAAGAACTTAGTGAGTTTTATGAAAGTGTTGGAATCGGTCATCAAAGAAGTGTTCCACGAACTCCTCAATATAACGGTGTAGTTGAAAGACGAAATCGAACTCTTGTGGAAGCCGCTAGAACAATGCTTATTTACTCAAAGGTTCCAATGTTTCTCTCACTCGGAAGCCATTGCCATCCTGCATGCTACACTCAAAATCGATCCCTTATTCACACTTCTCATGGAAAAACTCCATATGAACTTGTCCACAATCGAAAATCTAATCTTTCATTCCTTCGTGTGTTTGGTGCATTATGTTATCCAACTAATGAGGGTCAAGACTTAGGAAAACTTAAAGCTAAAGCGGACATTGGAGTATTTGTAGGATATGCACCAAGCGGAAAAGGATACCGAATCTACAACAAAAGAACTCAAATATCATGGAAACAATTCACGTTACGTTGATGGTGACCCGGTCAAATGGCTCCAGGACAACCTAGTTCGGACCTGCATCACAACCTTCATCAAGTAGTCCCATCAGTTCTACTCTTGTACATGATTCTTCGCCAGCAACTCCTTATTTACCTCCTTCAGAAGATGATTGAAGAAATTTTTTGATCCAATGTTTGATGAACACTATGAGCCAATTGCTAATGATCTATCAATTCCATCAACAGAGGCTGCTCCTATCCCTATCAATGAAGTTAACCCTTCAGTTTCTATGTCATTAAGTCAAGAAGCTGCTTCTTTCGATCACTCTGCCTCATCAACAAATCATCAATCATCGAGTGTACATCATGGAATTGTGTCCAGCACCTTTGATGGAGATAATCCCTTTGCTACCCTCGAAGATGCCCCATTTGAAAACATATTTGCTCGAATCATCATGAACCATCTTCATCAGGAGAAATCGACTCTGCTACTTCAGTGCCTCAACAACAACCACACGAACACCTTAGAAAATGGACACATGATCATCCATTGGACTACATCATTGGAAATCCTCTCGTCCGGATTATCCACTCACAAACAACTTGCAACCGATGCCTTATGGTGCTTCTTCAACTCAGATCGTCCAAGGTCGAACCAAAAGACGTTAAAACCGCAATGAATGAAGACAGTTGGTTCAATGCCATGCAAGAAGAAATTCATGAGTTTGATCAACTTGATGTACGGAAATTAGTACCTGCTACCGACGGTGCTATGATCATTGCTCTAAAGTGGATCTTCAAAGTAAAACTTGATGAGCATGGTGATGTATTAAAGAAAAAGGCTTGATTGGTTGCAAGGATACCGCGTCAAGAGGAGGGTATTGACTTTGAAGAATCATTTGCTCCAGCTTGCCAGACGAGGCAATCAATCTTCTTGGGTAATGCAAAGTAAGAACATGGTAGTCTATCAGATGGATGTAAAGACGGATTTTCTTAACAGATATCTTAAAGAAGTCGATACGTGCCACCAACCCGGCTGAAGGTTTTGTGAATCCGAGCATCTACTCATGTCTATCGCTTGAAGAAGGCTCTTTACGGTTTGAAGCAAGCTCCAAGGGCATGGTATGATACGTTATCGAAGTTTCTTCTATCTACCTGGATTCAAAGAAAGGAGCGAGTTGATCCGACATTGTTCACCGTAGTCGCAAACATTTAATTCACGTTCAAATTTATGTTGATGATATCATCTTTGCCTCGACCGACCCCAATGTGACCGTTTCTTCTAAGGAGATGGGCTCCAAATTTCAAATGTCAATGATGGGACAAATGTCATTTTTCTTGGGATTACAAATTTCACAAAGTCCCGGAGGCATTTTATCAATCAATCTAAATATGCAAATGAAATTTTAAAGAAATTTGGATTTGACACTTGTGACACCGCTGACACACCCATGGTGGAACGTACTCAAACTGATGAGGACCACTCAGGGATCATGGTAGATCAAATGAAATATCGAGAGTATGATTGGATCCCTCGATACCCCTCACACCAAGAGACCCGATATTCTGCTCGATGTATGCATGTGTGCTAGATACCGTGTTAAGCCTACCAAAAGCACCTTGAAGCGGTTAAACGGGTATTTCGTATCTCTAAGGAACCATCAACATGGGACTTTGGTACCAAGGACACCGTATGTCACTAATACCTATGCATGCCAGCGACCATGCAGGATGTCAAGATACACTTCGAAGTACGCCCGAGGTGCTGGGCTTTGGGTGATAAGCTTGTGAGCCGGTCTTCAAAGAAACAAATGAGTACTTCTATATCCTACAGAATGAATACATAGCCATGTCATCTTGTTGTGCTCAACTAAATCCCAATTATCTGACTATGGCTTTGAATTCAACTAAATCCTCTCAGATTGTGATAACAAAAGTGCCATTGCTCTCCCCGCAACAACGCTCAACACTAAAGAGCAAAGCACATCGACATTCGACATCATTTCATACGGGAACAAGTGGAAAAGGTGTGGTAGAACTCTATTTTGTGAGGTCTGAATACCAGTTAGCCGACATCTTCACCAAAGCTCTTCCTAGAGAACGTTTTGAGTTTATCCTTCCACGACTTGGTCTAAAGAGTCTACAACCGGAAACACTCAAACATCTTCAAGAGAAAGACGAGGAGTAAAGGTCTTGCTTCATCTATCTCTTGTATATATTTTTTCAAAAAACAAAATACAAAATTATAAAACCACAAAAGAAAATAGAAAACTAGAAAACTTCAAAAATCCATAAAATTTAGAAAATTTTGAAAAATCCCAAAAAATATTGTTATTTTGTCATGTTTTTATTAATTCGATATCATCTACGGACTTTGTGTTGACATTCAAAGAATGTCACGGGTTTTTAGATGTTTTTCGAATGTACATAAAAGAGGAGAAAAATGGTGGTTTATTGTCATTTCAAAGCAAGAACCGCTTTTAAAAGGAAAAGAACAGAGCCATGCTTAATCTTATTTTTCAAAACTCATGCTCTGATTCTTAAAACAAATGTTTGTCATAAAAGACAATGTTTTCTTTCCAAATATTTTTCCGTCTAATGATTCTTCTGAAAAAATATTTGTCATCTAATGAAAACAAAATTGCTTTGAAAATACCTCGTACTCTATTTTTGAAAATCATCTGGGCTTATCTTTGTCAAAAACTCTAACACTCAATCAACAACTCATGTCATTGATTGAGGGGGAGAATGATTTCAATTCAATCAAAAATGTTATTTTTTCAAACAATTGGCACGTAAAAGAGCAAGGTCTTCTTTTGGATAATCAAAATGAACAATGTTATGTTTTCAAAAGATATTTATGCATGAGTGGTCAATGGAGTTTAAAGTCTCAAAATCTAATCCTTATCAGTTAAAATGTCTTTCAAAAGCAAGTCACTATTCTCCTCAAAAGCTCTCAAAATTTAATTTAAATCAATAGAGATCACAACTCTCAAAGGATTTGAAAATTGTGATCGGGGGGAGAATTTGTGATTTAAATTGGATTTAAACTGATAATTTGATAAATGGTTTTATATGTGATTAACAAGCTCTCCTCCCTGCATGTGCCAAACGATTTCAAATTTTCCATGCACATGTTAAGGGGAGCATTTATATCAAACCAAAATGGATTAAACGCGGATCGACTGATCTCTAAGTGCAGGTTTTCTAATATGTGCTAAACAATTTCAAAATCGATGCACATATTGAGGGGAGCAAATTTTGAAAACCACGCTCTTTTCCGAAAATATCTTCAACTGTATTTAAACACCGATTTTGATCGGTAATGTCGTAGATTTTTAGAAAATATCTATCAAAGAAGTGAATTCTTCCTCTTGCCTCCATGGGCCAAAATGATTTCAAACATATGTTGCACATGTTGAGGGGAGCCGCTTTTCTAATATCAAAAACGATCTGTGTACAAAATGTTTTGATCATGTATCACAAGTACTTGGATTGATTTTCAAATGGTTTTCAATTGGTTCCAATGGGTGATGAACAATACCAAAAAGACCGACCAAATTTACTTTATGTATGGTGATATAAGGATGGTTAGGTTAGGTATTCGTTCCCACGATCCCGCCAGAGCTGGAGGGATCTACCCAGGGACAATCCACTATATAGTGTAGAAGTCCTTAGGTATGATGATAAAAGGAGTAAAGTGAGATATGGGAAGAGTGGACCGAGATAGAGCTAGAACTGGAACAAACCCAACAAGGTTCTTTTATGAAATTTCGTGAGTAATGAAGGGGTTGAAGAATGAAAAGAAATGAATGAGAAAAGGGTGAAAAGAAATAGCCCTCCATTATTTCAACCTTAGGCGTAAAACCGGTTCAATTCATATGCTATTGGATGCTACCTTGGTAACACCGTATTGAAGACAAGACGCCATGGACCCAGGTGACGCCGCACTACATCTTCCCAAGCTACTCAAGTTCCTCCTAAAACGACTTGTTTCATTCTCACAAGGGAACCTACATTATCTATCGACTTTCTCTTAGAGATGGTTAATATTGAAGAAGGAGACCCTCTCCCTAGTCTCCCAAGATAGGAACCAAATGTGCACAATTGAGTCTAGAGCCCCGAGATCATCAATAAATCTCATTAAGGACACAATCAATGAAGACTCTCTCTTTCACACAATGTGGAAAGAGAGAATATACTTTAGAGTCCTACGATTATCCTTGTGGTATTGCGGAACATCCGAGTGATATGCAAACATATTCACAATGAAGATGGAAAGCCTTCTAGAGCCAACATCAAACAAGCTCTTGGTAGGTGACATGTGAGATCTATCCAATAAGATCAATCATGTGACAACCGAAGAAACAATGGGGCTTATTCAAATTTTGAATCAATCCTGGTTCAGGTTATGGATTGACGGATACCTTTGAAAACCGGTCGTTGTGCTTAAAACTCTTTTCTCTAGCACATCGACTGTGTATTAATATTTCAAAAACCTTCGTTGTATTGCAAAAACACTTTATTTTGAGCAAGCATACACGCATTGTTTTCAAATCTCTTTTCATCAATCGCTGAATCTCAAATTACCGTTCACTCACTCCGTGTCGGTTGTCTTTGAGACGCTCCGTTTGAGAACAACTAGAGCGTTCAAACCCCTGTCAAGGAGATTCTTCGAATTATACCTGATCACAGTGCAGCGTTGCTTTGTACCGATCAACGGGGAACCGTGGCCGTGGTACCTCAATTCAACGAAAATGATCAAAGACACTTTTCGCACTTTATTGCTAATCGTTGTATGCATACCCGACGCTTGCAAATGATCGTAATGGAGAGGTCAATCCATAGCCGCATGCTCACACAACACATTCATTTCAAAAGAAATCATGATAAGTGCATCAACGACTCTGATATTATCACTCAATGCTTTCTGCTGCACGCAAATATCATGAATCAACAAAAGCTTCCGCTACTCTGATGAGAAGAAATCATGATCCATAATGTGAGCATGTCGGTCCACTGTCACAACATCACATAAAGTCAACACCACAATGGAAGAGTCAGAGATTTATTCAATCTGATGATCTCAAAGCTGGCTCAAAACTCATCATCACATGGATCAGTTAAAGACCTCCACTTGAATTATCCAAAAATGTAAAACATGAAGAATCAAAGACTACGAGCTTCACAGAAATGAACTTAAACAAGAATCCATCTTAATGTAATATCACTTGTATTCTCAGGTAAATTGAGGTGACCTCCTTGGGAGATTGTTAGGAATTAGAAAATTAAAAAAAAAAATTAAAGTGCCGTCTCCAAGTATATGTAATCGTTAGAAAGCTCAGAGTAGAGTCATTTAATATTAGTTAGTACTTAGTTTAGTAATACCGTGGAGGACAGACGGGTCTTTACCCACTGTATACCTGATCCACAGCCCGTAGGTGGCGTTTATTGTAAGACACTATAAATGCCCTCTACCTCCCAAGGTAGAGGGTTGGAGCTTCAATACCATTTTTCTTTGTTTCAAGTAGTTCCCAACTCTCTTCCCTTTCTCTCTCTAGAAATTTCTCTCTTTAAACATAGTGAACACCCCATATGGATTTGGTTTGATATGTTTGTGAAATCCTATATCTTACACACGGTAAGCCAATGCAGCCTGAACTGGATTATCCACATCCAAAAGTTTGCCATTCTCTAACCTGTACATTTATAAGCTTCAGTTAAGAGTGTGATTTTGAGTGGACACCTACTATAGCAATACTGATCTAACATTTCTGGCACTTCCTAATGTAGCTGATAAATTAGTAAACATGTTTTATGTTTCATATTACAGTTATAGTCCTACTTTAGCAATGTATTCACCCTAGAATACCACTTCCAAATATATCAATCGACACCCTAGAATACCACTTCCAGCTAGTACCCTATTTTATGTTCAACATTACATTCATAATAACATGACAAATAGTCCATTAAAAAGATCGCTAACCTGAATAAGAAGATGAAGACCCACACACCACAATCATCATACAATCCACCCTCGCAGGAACATTCATAGCATTGTTAAAAGTAATCCTATAGGTCATAGGATCAATTCCCTTCTTCTAAAAAACACCTGCCTCTTTCAACACTTCCTAGCCTAGTCTCTGACATTTTCTCACACTCGAGATAGAATAGACGAGTTTCGGATCATATACAGTCCACCGCCATAGAATGTAACTCGACCGTCCTGATTCGATACACGCGAGGACCAATGTGTTTCTCGGCGATTTATGGGAATGAAAACTCGCTCAACATCACCCCAACCTAGAGCGTGACGCTTTGTTTGTGTATGACATGTGCATCCTTCCGCTCATCAAGAATGGCAGGAAAGCGACTTACCATAGACCATCCATATCCGATGGTCCGTATGCCACATGTAGCTAATCCAAAGATCAATGTGCTGTAGGTAAAACAAACAACAAATATATTCAGTCATTTATAAAAAAACTGTGCTTTTCATTTTCTACGTACTAGATATCAAGTAAGATAGTGTTACGAGACAAGCATCATTACCACACCTTCCTACTTTTAGCCTTCGCTCAAAACCCATTCCCATGACGACGTAACATGTACAATGGCTTACACCAACACCCATTGCACGCCGTCATGGCAATGGATTTTCGAGGGAAACTCAAAATAGAAATTTGGATAAAAACTTCCAAGAATTAGGCATCTTAGCATAACATCCACCAAATTCACAAAATGCAATTTCTACCGGTTCAAAAAATGTTTTGTACACGAAAAAATTGAAGTTAATCAAGACTTGTAAAATCTGTACTACTAAAAGCAAAGAAAGTTTTGAAGTCATGAATAATATACTCTTCCTCGTGGCTACACTACACTTTTTTTTTTTATCAAATAGTAATGTCATTTGATAAAAAATTTAATGGATTTGGTGGATGTTATACTAAAATACCTAAAGTGCTTAAAGTAAATGATGGATTAATGATACTTATATCTAGTATCTCATGTAACACTAAAATGTAAAAATTACTTAAAATCAATTCGCGTGCGAGACAACCAAAAGCATTTTTATAAAGTCGAGTAAAGTAAATAAAATTTACTTTACCCGCCATAGCCATCCTTTACGATTATCGTCGAAACCGATTAAACAATCCTAGAAATAATGATCAACAACGATATCGCACCAAGGGAACACAAGCATTTCACCCGTCCCTAACCAGAACCGATCAACTTCAAAGCTAACATAAATTTTCTCGATGTTTTAGTATGGTCGTTCTAGAACCTAAAAAGAAAACAAAATAATGACAAGGTAAATCATTCATGTAATAATACGCTTACACGCTTACTTACGGTTAACTATCGACCGATATTTCAAAGCAAATGAATCATTTCTCATACCTCTACCCATGGTTTGACTTCTACTAACTTCTCAACCATAATTGACTATGAATCGGTATATTCTTTCGACCCTTCAACATATCTTCTAGGCTACTTAACATCGAAGTTTTACTTCGCTTCTTGACATAGGGTGACCTAGGAACATGTTCAAGCCTCCTCTTCTTTGTTTCGCATTGCTCCAGGGCCCTTTTCATGGGAGGTGAATTCAGTTTCTCAATAAGCTTCCTTCTATTTTCAGCTTCAACACTCTCTTTTCACTCTTGTCCTCTACTCCTCCTCCTATTCCTCATGTTTTTAGCTTTCAAGTTTTCCTTTGAGACGCTTTTCCAATCCATCAACCTTTTCATCCACATCAACATGTGTATGTATCAAACAACTTGAAAAAATCATTCACTTGACTGCAATACTCATTAGCAAGATCTACAGCCTGTGAATGATATGAAAAAGGTTGACAAACTTTTATTATCGCAAGTTATTAATTATATCAGAAATGAAATAAGAACATAACAAAAGATCATTAAATTACTTGTTCTCCATCAACTGTTAACTATGTCTCCATAAACTCGCATACCAAAGTGGTTGACACTTATTAGTAGAACATTAGAATGAAAGGTATATTCACATAAATACCATTTACAATTACCTTTTCATATGTATCTTTCTTCATTTTGTCTCCATCAACTGTGTTAACTTTGTTTCCATAAACCTGCATACAAAAGTGTTTAACACTTATTAGTAGAACATTAGAATTAAAGGTATAATCACATTAATACAATTTATAGTTACCTTTTCATAGGTTTCTTCGTTCATTTTTTTTCTGTCACTCGTTATAACCTGCAGAATAAAGTATTTTCAAACAAAATCCGCGATTAGCATACCACATGGTAATTGTTTGATAACAATGGAACTTGGTCAACAATTGCTAAAGGTAAAAAACTAACTTGAATAATAGTCTCAAGTTTGAAAGTGCGGGATTCCAAAGCCTTAACCCGCTCCTCAACAAACAACTTCTACCTCTTTACCCATGCTCTCCATTGAATAGCCCTAGGGTATACCACTTTGCGCTCTAGCCTGCTTGTGAGCCACTTTCGAAAATGTTCATCCAGTGGTCCCCTTTGCAACAAAGGCGCTTCGGTATACCGCTTGAAAAATTCAATGCTTCGTGTCAACCATTCAAACTTCAGCCTCAAAGCTTGTTGGGATAATCACGTTTGGTTTCGAGTCCTAGGTAAAATATATAAGTTACGTGGTATCTAAAATTGTGTATATGTTTAAAGTTAACCAATCAATTAAAAACTATATATATTTACTTTGTCAAAAAGTTGGTCGAAATAATCAGCCTTTCTAAATGGTGTGTGTTTCGACCATGCAAGTGCTCTTGGGATCACCCCTGGAGCCTTGTTCAACCACTGTTTACTTTTACTCGTATCAACACTCTCTATGATCCATATCTACAAAAAGTTAACACAACAAATATAAGTTACAAGGACGAGAAACATATGAAGATAATTTTGAACCCCTTCCATTACAGAAAAAACAAGTAAACTAATGATAGCAAAGTTTTTAGTGGTAACCTTGAAAGCAAAGAATAATCCCTTCAAGCTATAGGTAGGAACATCGCTGGATTCTTTATGACCAATTCTTTGACTCAGAAACCTGGATGATTTGAAGAGACATTTCTAATTGACTCATAAAGCTCGCCTCCAAATAAGTTCCCCATCGAAATGCATTCCATTCATCAAGATCCTCGACCATCCTCAAAAAAATATCATCAATGATAGACCCCAAGTCTTTACCCATGAATATCACCTCAAGTGTTAGCAATGACAAACCGTATCGCATCCTCATGACATGATTTATAAACGAAATTCTTCATCTTCAATAACCGATAATAGATCAATTAATTTAACATTTTGCCCAACATGGTTTGGAAAAACTTCTGGTGACGAAAGGGATATCACCACTACGGCATTTCCTAAACCGACCATACCAAATCTAAAACCAAGAATCGCAGTAATTTATTCGACCAAAATGAAGACAATGTCCATTCAAATAGTATACAAGTGGAAGATCATAGCTATCATTGCTTTGATGGAATTGTTTCGCAGCATGTAATGAACAAGCCCTTCCTCATTATCGACATAGGTAAGATCGAGCCATGGTCCAAAACATGTGGCTTTAAACACGAACGCACGGTCTAATCGATCCTTCATAAGTGCAAAGTAATGCAATTTGCTTTTTAACGATAACTCTAGCATCATACGCCTACAAGAAATAACATATTCAAAACGTTAAAAAAAACAAGACATACGACATCTAAAAAGCGATAACTTGCTACAAGCACACTATCATTGGCTTTTAAAAGCACTCATCAAGACAGGCATATTTAAATCTAAACTACAAGTATCTACAAGTAAAAGCATCTCCAAGATCTTGACAACCAAATCTTGACAAGAGAGGTTGTCAACAATATGAAGGGTTCGTCGACACCGCCAGATTCGTGGACTAAGAACTCATCGCTAAGTGTACATTTTGTCTAGATCAAGTATGAATAATCAACTACTAATACACGCTAATTACACCTATATAGCTCTAACACACAATCGTTTTTTAATGCTTCAACCACTCATGTCTCAATTGATAACTAACCCTAAACCTCTTATTAAATGGCCCACTCACAAATACCCTCTCATTTCACGCATTTCATCGTAACATGATTCTATATAAAAATGAGACTAATACACAATGATTCTAGGGTCATTTGCATATATATCCCTCAAAAGATGCAAAATTGCATATATATCCTTTGCATGCATAAAAATCATTGTACTATGTGCATCAAAAACTTGTAAGAAGGATATATATGGAATTATTCACCTTTGGAGGGATATATATGGAATTCCCCCATGATCCTATATAAACATGATTCATCGAATATATGTTACTTACACCTATATAGCTCTAACACACAATCATTTTTACCAATCAACTCAACCGCCGGAGAAATGAAAACTACAGTGTCATTTAATAATACTAAAATTAGGCAAACATGTTCACCTTTTATTCATTTTTCTTAACCATCTCAAAAGGCAAAAAAGTTCAAAAACCACAAACGTGTATGGATTTTCCCTCTTTTGGTAATTTTCACATAAAGCAAAACATGATGTAAACGTGTAACTTAACTAAAAACAAAAAATGCATGCACTTTGAAAAGGGATGCTACAAAACACCACAACAAAATGGATGCAACAAAACCCTAAGTTGCAGTAAGAAAGAAAATTAATCAAGTGTGAATACTTACCATTTTGATTTTTTGCGTCTACGTTGTGATCTGGATCAAACGTCCGCTTGGGTTATGGAACGTACATTTCAAACTGCATAAATCAGTGTGTGTTAGTGTGTGTTTAGTGTGTGTTTTTTTGTTGATATGAAAACGTTAATGTGGTAAAAGAAAAAAAAAGAGAAATTAAAAGTGTCAGATCACTTGACGTAAATCTTTTGGTGTAACTTTTTCAATTTCTAAGTAAAAAGTAAGCCACAGTTGGCGCCGTCGGTTGGCGAAATATGACTATTAATAAAAACAAAATAGGAGATTGTTTTGAGATTTGATGTAGTCTACTTTAATGTGAGAAAAAGCTTGAGAATGACACATGTCACAATATATATGGAGTCGAAGCGGTAGCAAATGAAAGCGTAATCTTTTGAAGAGATGAGAAAAGTGTCTAGAAAATAAACCAACCTTGAAAAATTGGCCTCTTTTGGTAATTTTCTCATAAATATATTATATTCACACCTAATATAAAAGGAAGTGATTTGCACACTTTTACAATTGATTGTCACATTTAAATTATGAATGTGTTGACATAATAAATAAAAATGATAGTGTGCCAATCAATTATGAGAATGTGCAAATCATTCCTTAATATAAAACAAGTGGAAATCTATATCCACACATTTTTTTTTGAACAAATATATCCACACATTTGTTACAACCTTTTTGGTTAGGCCAAATAAAATAAAATAACTAGATATCTATTCATCACTTTTATTTATTTATTTAATTTTGTCAATATCATGTTGTTCTAGAAAAAAAAAAACATAAAAACAAAAAAGCAGGCATGATACAGTAGACCAAAACTATTCAATCAGTTTGACTTTTTTCAACTATCCAACACAAAAACATAAAAATCTCAGCCTCAATTTTGACTAAATTCATTCAAAATCCCCAATTTTTATAAAAAAAAAGTCCCCAATTTTCTAGGGTTTTGATAAAATTGATAAAGATGGTAAACGCTATGGTGGGAAGAGCTACAAGTGACATGCTTATTGGGCCTGATTGGGCTATGAATATTGAGATCTGTGATATTTGTAATCATGATCCTGTGTATGTAATTTTACTTTTTTTTTAAAAGAAAAAGTTATAAAGTTTGACTTAGGGTTTATGTAATTAAGTTATATTGAAGTGTTATTTAGTTTGATTGTGATGATTGGGCTTATGAGCTTATTTGATTACAGCTTATATTTGATAAGCCTTAATTTTTTGGCTTATTTTGAGGAGCTTATATAAGTTTGTTATATCGTAATAAACTTATATTTGATAAGCTCATAAGTCTCAAAATAAGCCAGAAAATTAAGGCTTATCAAATATAAGCCGAAATCATATAAGCTCATAAGCCCAGTTATAAGCTAAAACAAACACCCCTTAAAAGCGTATGGTGACATGGGTGTAGCTGTAATTTAGAGTGTAAATGACTTGAATCTAAACGGTAAACGCGTTTTTAGTTAGCGTTGAGATTAGGAGCGTTTAAACAAAATCCGAAAGATAGACGCTAGTTACCAAACACAGCCTATGTTGTTTTAGTATTTAATTGGGACTTGGGAAGTGGTCTATATATAGGAAGCTGTCTAATTATGGAAAGTTGGTTGAAATTTTGAAGTTTTAAATCGTGTCTTGGATACTGAAATTAGATAGCATGTGGTTGATGGAGATATCTGATTTTACGTGGTTTAGAAAAACTTGATATTTGTGGGAAATTGGAAGTTGCTAAGCAACTAAAGCATGTTCGTCTTGGTTTGCGGCATGTTTTGGATTTCGTAATACTTCTAGATCAAAAGTTGTGCACGTTTGAAGTTCATTGTTTGTTTTTTCAGTTACGTGAATGTGTCTGTTAGATGTTGAACTTGTTCTGCATCGTATTATAAAATCATCGTAAATGTAACGTAAAACACTAATGATGATCTGAATGTGTGTTCAATTTCCATGACTGCTCATCTTGGATGAAGTAGAAAATGTATCCAGGAATTACCATCTTAATTGAGCTGGTTTTATTAAAAATTTTTGCTATGTGTCCATGTTTAAAGTTGATATTTTTTGTTGTTAAATTGTTTGTTTTGGTTCTGAATTGGCTGATCGCGGTGAATGTTAAAGTCTTGCCGTTATGATTTAGATTTATTTATGTTTGAATTGTAGTTTTTGACAGGGTTTATGGAACTAGGTTTGCTTGTTCTACCTATATCATTTTATTGTATGAATAAAAGTAGAGTTTAGGAAAATGGATGAAGTGAGGTGAGCTTTTTGGTGGGTTTGAAGAATATGAGTATAGATAGTACTTTCACGGGGATCTAATTGTAGGGGTCTATATATAGGAAGCTGTTAAATGTGGTAAGTTTGGTCGAAATTTTTGAAATTTATATCTTGCGTTAATAATACCCAAAGTAGATTGCATGCGGTTGATGGAGATTCCTGATTATATGTAGTTTATGTTAAAAAAAAAACAAATGATGTATGGGGAAATCGGAAGGTTTGTCAAAAGCTAATCATAAACCACTAAAGGTTGTTTGTTGGTGTGTGGCTCGTTGAGACTTGTTTGTAGGTTCTGTAATTAATCGTTTGGTCAAAAGTTGTGCACGTTTGAAGTTCATTTGTTTGTCTTCATCCCACTGTTCTGTGAATATTGCTATTAGGTTTTGAATCTCTTTTGCATTATATCATAAGATCAACGCAATTGTGGTTTGTCAAGGGCTAATGATGTTCTGAACTTGTGCTTCATGGTTGCTTTCTTAGATTGCCTATCGGTCTGGATATAGTAGGGAATGTATCGAGGCATCTAGGATCCACCTATTTAAAAGAACTTGCATTCTGTTCCTTATCTGCATGTGTTGGACTGTTGGCAGATAGCTTCTTTGACTTGGTGTTCATGTTTAATGCTAATTTCCAGTTATATGTGTTGATCATTGCTTTTATTGGTACATTTGATTGATGCGTTTGGTAGTAATATTTTACAGTTTTGTTCAGGCAAGCGAAGGATGTTGTTAAAGGCATAAAAAAACGTCTAGGAAGCAAGAATCCTAAAGTCCAGCTTCTCGCCCTAACAGTAAGCACTAAAAAGCTGCTTCTGTTCTATCTTGGTTGTTGAGAGTCATTGTATTGTTTTGGACAAGACAGTTTGGGATAATATCTCCTTACAGGGTCGTTTATATTGGGGCAGGGTAAACAACTTGGAAGTTTAAACTTCCACTTTTGTGTTGGCAGCTCATTTGCAAAGTTTTGTGCTAACTGACGAAAAAGTATGCCACACAACTACACGAGTATATATGTTTTCATGCATATATACACACATACATGATTGTAGACACATGTGCACGGGATCTCCAAGACCAGAGATGACACTCAATGATTCAAATCTGTAAATCCACAAGAAATCTTCTGTGTTACTACAATTAGAAAATAATCATTACTATGCACCTTATTCTTTTGGGTATCAACTTATTAACATGGATAATCAAGTATTTTATAATGATTATTTTAAATCATGGTTAGCAAAACTCTTTCTGTTTTTATCCATATAATCTTGATTTTTGGAAGTTCTCGAGGTCATTTTGTTTGAAGTTGGTAGATCCGTTATTACATTTACTTCCTTTCTATTAGTTGGTGGTGCATAATATCCTAATACAGATTTAGAAACCAAGAATTGATTGGCTGCCAAGTTATGTGGTTATTGATGTCATTGAAAGCATAGCAACAAAAAGTTTAGACACATCTATTTTTTTTCTTCCCTTTCATTGCACTGCGGTCGATTAACGTTAGACCAGGACTCATTAATAGAATCATATGCAACTACTTGAAAGAAATAATATACCATGAAATCAGTTGTAATTCTTTTCCATTTGTTTACCATGTTAAAGCTATTAGAAACAGTTGTGAAGAATTGTGGCGATTTTGTTCATATGCATGTAGCTGAGCGAGACTTGCTTCATGACATGGTTAGAATAGTGAAGAGGAAGGTTAGTATTACCCATCCTGTTAGCATATCTTTATTTTGCAGCATCCTTTTGAAAAATTGATCTGTGACATAAATTTGGTATACAGCAACCTGATGTGCATGTAAAAGAGAAGATATTAGTTCTAATAGATACTTGGCAAGAAGCTTTTGGAGGGGCAAGGGCAAGGTATCCACAATACTACGCAGCATACCATGAGTTATTGGTAAGTAACACGATAAAGAAGTGGACATATAATAAATATGTATGCTGTATGTTATCTTGGTAAAGAACAAGTTTCGGTTTCTAAGGTTCATTATTGATTACATTTCACAGCGTTTAGGAGCAAATTTTCCAGAAAGACCTGAGAGATCCGCACCTGTCCTTACACCCCCTCAAACACAACCTTTAACATCATATCCACACAATTTGGGTAATCCAGGAAATGAACATGAAGCAGCCGCTCCTTCTGCAGATGCCGAGTTTACGACTTTGAGGTATACAAAAGTTAATATAGGTATTATAATCTGTTTTTTTTTAAAGGGGGTTTGGGGGGATATTTGTTTTTAATGGAATTCAGCTATCGTACATTGACTTACATTTGTTGTTGTTGTTGTGTGTGTGTGTGCTTTTTTTTTTCAGCTTGACAGAAATGCAAAATGCTCGTGGTATTATGGATGTCCTTGCAGAAATGCTGACCGCAGTAGATCCAGAGAAAAAAGATGTAAATTTTTAATTAGTATAATCTGTTATTATGTATTGAAAATTAAAGATCAACTAATCAACTACAACTTATTATGTCATGCTGCAAAAAAAGAGTTACAATTTTGATTCTCTTTTTGTTTGGATATATGTTCAGTATATTTTTCTCTTTTTTACTTTCATCATGGTGGATTAACTTCTTTCTGTGCATATTGCATAATGTTATCAGGGTCTCAAGCAAGAGGTTATTGTAGACTTGGTGGAGCAGTGTCGTACGTACAAGAGAAGAGTGGTACACCTGGTCAACTCAACTTCGTAAGACCTCGCGTAACTTTACTAATCACTTCACTCATCGCCATTTTCAGTACCATATTATACTATTTAATTTGTATCTTGAGTATGATTTTTAATGCTGTTGTTTCAGTCATTACTTTTGTGCTGAGCAAGTTTTTCTTTGTGTGCCAGCGATGAATCGCTATTATGTCAAGGATTAGCTTTGAATGACGATTTGGAGCGAGTTCTAGCCAAACATGAAGCACTTCTTACAGGAACCCCCGTTCCTTCTGAAAAGTCAAAACCTGAAACTAGTCAAGCATTAGTACCTGTAGCTCCTCTTATTGATGCAGGGGACACCAAACAACCCGGGTAATCAATTTTACTGACTTTCCATCATTATGTGACCATTACTGTTTAAGTGCTATCAAACATTTCAATAGTTATAATCTTTGTCAAATATTTAAAATACAATTTAGGAAAGACAATATAAAGGGAGCAATTTCAACCATCGATATCTTGGCCCTTAACTACCAGAGCGTTATAAATATTAGGCATTTTGCCTGGCGGAAAAGCTACATCTAGTACCGGACCAATGATTTGGGCGATACGCCCCAGATTCTTTTGCGTCGCAACCCCAGAACTAGCAGGATTCATTCTGATAATATAATAATAAAGTAAAAAACGTGAACTCCCAACCATTTATGCCCATAATGTCCATGAACAGTTGCTCCTAATTTCTCAGGGGCAACGATCTAGGGTTCAAACTTTAAGCGAATAATTCAAACTAATAATAAAGTAATGTCCATAATGCCCATAATGCCCATAATTGTCTTTTCTCGTTTTTCTTTTTCAAAAAATGATCTTGGAGGTTGTGTAATGCTTACTCTCAAACTTTTCGTTTATACAGTAGTAATATTCTTTGTTTCTCTCTTCATCTTTGGATTCCTATCCAATGATCCAAGACGTAATCCTGGAAGAATAATTTTTTTTGTTTTTATTGCTTGATTTTATAATTTTCTTAAGATTTTTTTTTAGCTATTCCACACATTTAACAAGGAAAAAATAAAAAGGGGTTTGCAAAATTTGAAAGAAAAAATGGAACATTTTTGTCATAATGGGTCAAGTAGGGATGTATAAATTTTAAAAGCATCTAGCTAAAAAGGTAATGGGCAAAACAGGTTAAAAGTCGGTTGAAATGTATTTATGCCTTTACAGCAACAACAACAACAACATACCCAATCCCGCCGAGGCAGGGTATGGGGGAGGTAGAATGTAGAAACGATTACCCCTACCCCGGGATAAACCCGGGGTAAGGAGAGCGCTTCCAATGAGACCTCTAGTGCACGTCTTGGTGATAAAAAGAGAAGAGAGAGCAAAAAGGGCATAAAGGCGACAAACAAAAGCGGTAAAAGGGGCGGACCAAACACGCACAAACTCAAAATAAAAGCACACAGAAAACCGGAAACAAAAACCAACCCTAAGGGCAAAAGGCATCCTAAGGGTAAAACCAAAAGCAAAGAAAAGCGGGGTAAACCTAAGGGAGCAAAACAAAGGAAGACGATACCTAAAGCGAAGGCAAAAAGGCAACCTAAGGGGGCAACAAAGGGCAAAAGCAAACACGCAAGAGGCCTAAACTAAAGGCGAGAGGCAAAAAAAAAAACACCTATCCGAACTACCGCGCAAATCCTAATTCTATCTCTCCACAAATTCCTATCTGAGGTCATGTCCTCGGACAAGAGCAGCTCCTTCATGTCGAGCTTAAGTCTATCCTCCCACCTGAGATTGGGTCTACCCTCCTTCTCACACCATCAACTACTAGCGCTCGACTCTTCTTACAAGCGACATTGTGGCCTCCTCCGACATGGCCGAACCACCTTAGCCTTCCTCTCTCATCTTCGATAATATTCCCGACCTCTAGTTTTGCTCTGAAAACACCGTTCGGGATCATGTCAAGCAAGGTTTTCCCACAAGTCCATCTTAACATTCTCAATTCCGCCACCTCTACTCTGTTAGCATGCGCCTTGGAGATGGGCCAACACTCGGACCCATACAGCATCGCCGGTCTAATCGCCACCTTGTAAAATTTTCCCTTGTATTTATGCCTTTACAACATCCTAAATTGCTTTATTTGACAAAAACTGGATCATAATACTGATAGTTTTTTCTGTAATCTTTTATAATAGATTAATCATGTATAAATGGGCTAAAAGAATTGTTCCCAACATAGACCAGCTAAAGATATATTTGTTTATTCGAGCAAGTTTTGACCTGCTTCTATTGCCTGCAGATCTGTCAGTCGTGCTGTTGCAGAGTCAGATTTGATCTCTCTTGCTCCAGTTACAACTAGTGGATCATCAACACCTCCGTCAAATGTCGTTGCCAAATTTGACCTCTTGAGTGGAGACGACTTCAACTCACCAACAGCTGCAAATTCCCTAGCACTTGTACCAGTCGGTGAAGCTCAGCCTTCTACTCCTGTATCTCAGAACAACGCACTAGCACTTGTCAACAGTTTTTCACCTCAAACCCAACCACTTCAAAACGGGTCGCCTCAGCAACCAGCATTTTATTCAAATGGAAATGTTCCCACCACAGCTCCACCGCAGCACGCATCATGGTCCCAATACAATCAAGGAACTAATTCAATGTGGAACGGTAATATGCCTCCACAGCAGCAACAGCCGTCTTCACCGGGTTTTGGTAAGCGAAGTATTTGTCATATGCATTGGAACTGCTGGTTTTCTTAAAATAAAACATTAGTTATCAAGTAAGTTTCAAAAATGGTCATTTTGGTATAGTGAAAATCATGGATCTTGTCAGTGTTTTCCAGTGTTGTCCTTTAAACTTATTTATGAATATGGTTGAGGGTTTACTTCCACTGTATGTCCCTGGTCCATTAAAGTTTGGGTAAATTAGCAAAAGGGCCACGGGGCCTATATGGAACTGGACTAATTGACTAAATCTTCGTGTATGTACCAAAATGACCTTCCATTCATGTGTTTGGAAAATACCAATATTGTCTGTGGAAGCTCGCTTTTTGTTATGAAAAATCACTTTATTTTCATCGAAGCTCACTTAAATTCCATAAAGTAACTTCGCGACAATAAAGGCATTTTGCCAACACATGTTTTGAAGTGGAGGGCCAGTTTGGTACAAATTAGAAGAATTGGTTAAGATGAGCAAGTGTCATCTCAACAGCGTGCTTTTGGTGACTTCACTTTAAAACTGTAGGGACCAAAGAAGAAATGATATAGAAACTTGAAGGATCAAAAGTGTGGGTTTGATATGGTAAAATGGTCATTTGATGAAAAAATTAACACATCTGCTGTTAAGTTTAAGGTACTAGGGAGACCAAAAATGCAAGCAAACAGTGAAACCAGGAACCATTTCTGTGAATAATTTTGAGCATGGACGGTATTCATAATTTTGCCATACTATAGAATTCTTAATTTAATGTATAAATCATTTTTTTGGTTGGTAGGTGGTTCTACGAGTGGTGGATTACCTCCACCGCCTTGGGAAGCTCTGCCTGCTGATAATCAATCCGTAGGCACACAATACTCTCAATCTCAGGGCTTTCAAACCATGGGAAACAAAAATAATCAGGTAATGGGTATGAACATGCAGCAACAAACGGGCAGCTATATGCCGCAACTGAACCACCAGCCCGTCTATATCAACCAAGTTCCTCAACAACAATTCCCAGGGGGTATGCTTCCACAGCAACAAAGTCAACCTGGCCAAATGGCCTTCATGTATAATCAACAAATGGCTCAGCAAATGGCCCAACAGATGTATAATAACCAAATGGCACAAGCCTATGCCTATGGTGGAGGCAGTGGTGGCGGTTACGGTTATGGGAACGAATATGGGCAGCAACAAAATGCACTATATATGAGTCAAAGA
Organism: Chrysanthemum makinoi; assembly: GCA_910596185.1. Classification (NCBI taxonomy): domain Eukaryota; kingdom Viridiplantae; phylum Streptophyta; class Magnoliopsida; order Asterales; family Asteraceae; genus Chrysanthemum; species Chrysanthemum makinoi. The sequence goes on along the minus strand of OU343217.1, from coordinate 224,724,502 downwards.
ATGTCGGGTATGTCATTGAGAGATGAAAGTACTGTTTACACGGGTCCTTCAATGGCTAATGCTTCTTACGTGCACGTACCATCAGGAAAACCTCAAAAGGCAGAGGACAAGCTATTTGGAGACCTCGTTGATTTTGCTAAAGTGAAACCCAACAAAACGTGACCCGATTGACTTGTTTGTATACTATAACTTGCTTTCTTTTTTCCCCAAATAATTACATATCATATATTCTTCTTGAGCCTATATTTGTCTGCGAGATTTTTTTACTATTATTCTTCTACAATGTATATGTTGTATGTATAGGTCCATTGATGAGTCTGGACACTTTGAATTTGATCACCTGAAATGATTGTGGTTTGCATTGGTAGTCTTTTTGGCTAATTGTTTTTCCAGATTTAAGTTTTAGATGTAGTTGATCACCTGTAATGAATTTGATCACCTGTAATGATTGTTGAACATGGCTGTCTCATCAAGCCAAAAGATAAATGGGAGTGTGTGTCAGATCCATCAAGATGTTTCACTGTAAAAGGCATGCGAAATTACATCACCAACTCCTCCATTCATTTGGACTTTACTCTCACAAGTTGGAATAAGCTTGTTCCTTTGAAAGTTAATATTGCAATCATGGAGAATCGAAAGATTGAGAATCCCAACAAAGCCAATCTTGATCGGAGAAGTATTGACTTACACTCGATTAGGTGTCCGATATGCGAAGAAGTTCTCGAAAAGGAAGAAAATTTACTTGTTAATTGCTCCGTTGCAAAGGCTACATGGTCGGAAAATTCTCGAATGGTGGAAAGTCCGAAACATTCAAATCCTGAACCTGAATGATGTCCTCACTATGGCAAATCAAACATACTTCTCTACAACAAATATTATGCTTTTGATGCCATTGTCCAATCAACTTTATGGATCCTTTGACGCTTTCGCAACAAGTCCACGTGTAACTTAAAGCGTCTAAACCAAAGTCTCATTCCCAATAACATCAAGCTATTCACTTATACATGGATTTCAAATAAATGTAAGATAGCCTCGATTAATCGGTTAGAGTGTTATTGTAATCCTTGTAATGCTTTGTTTAGCCCGTAGCTCATTGCTAGGGCCCTTATTAATAAAATGCCGTTAAAGAAAAACTATAAACTCTAAACTTCAATGTACAATGTAGGGTTGTAATGAAGCCAAGCCGAGCTCGAGCTTGACAGGGCTTGAGCTCGGCTAAAAAAGCATAAGGTAGGCTCGAGCTCGGCTCGATAACTCGGCTTGAAAAGCTCGAATTTACACATAAATATTATAGTATTCGATATTCAAACTCTGAACTTAAGAGCAAAAAAATTTTACAAAACATTCGGGAACATTAGTGTTTAAAAAGTCTTCTACGATAAATATTTAATTATTATATTATATTCACATGAGCATTTAGGTTTTTTAAAAAAAATATGTGTAATTAAAATATTTATGTATATGAAGGCTTGAAAAGCTATATAAAAGCTTGAGCGCGAGCTATTAAAAACTCGAGCTTGGCTCGTTATGTGTTTCGAGCCAGTTTATTGGATTTGGCTTGGGCTCGAGCTCGATAAAATCTCCACTCGATTAAATCACGCTAAAGTTCGAGCTCGAATTGCTTGACAAATTAACTTGGCTTGTTGGCGGCCCTAGTATAATGTAGTTCCAAAACTATTCACAATGTACTAAATGCTCTAAAAGCTACTAAAGTTTTATTTACATAGGAAATTTTGTATGTGTATTCTTTATTATATTCGTTTAGTTTTAAATCATACTTTTTAAAACTTCTTTTCCAACGGTCATCAGTAATAGAGGTGGCAATTTGTGCTCAAAATAAAAAAAAAAGGTTAATTTGAGCAAAATTTTAAAAGAGTTGGGCACATTTAGCTCATTTTTTTTTATTTTTTTATTTTTAAAATGGGCACATATTACCCATTTAAAAGTTAAATGTGCACAAACGGCACATATTTTCTATCTATTGGAGAACATTATAATTGTTTTTAAAGAAAAACTAGATAAAATATATATATATATATATATATATATATATATATATATATATATATATATGGGAGAGTTAACGTGAGATCAATCTTAAAGTTGTAAAAATAAGATCAAGTCTAAAAAACCTTTAAAACATCTATAAATAACAATTTTAGCAATAATACACATAAAAATAATATTTTAATACAAATGAACATTTTATCAACTAATAACCAAATGATACATGAGTTTTGATTAGCGATACACCTGATACACATTACACTAATAAATATTCCAAAACCTGATACACATACAAAAACCTGATACACATTACACTTCTAATCAAAGTGTATCACCTAGGTTTTGTAAATTTTAAAATGAAATCTTTCGAAACTTTAACAATTATAGTTGTAGTTAATAAAAAATTAAATTTTGTTGTAAGGAGAGTGTCGTTTGTCAAATTTTAGTTAGATCTCATTTTAACAACTTTAAGCTTGATCTTATTTGATCTAGATTCTATATATATATATATATAGGGGATAACTTGGCTACATTTATTGTAGCCAATTATTCTAATCTTTCATAAAAATAATACTAGTAATGATTCGGGACCACACGAAAAGAATCGGGACCCACAAAAATAATCAGGGACCCACATTTTTAATACAAAATTATAGCCAATTGGCTACAATTAATTGTAGCTAATATATTCCCTATATATATATATATATATATATATATATATATATATATATATACACACATATATATATATATATATATATTTTAATATAAATGAGATGTTAAGTTTGAGGAATTTATTTCGTCATTTTGGGTCATTTCTAAAGCGATTCATATAACATTACGCCTGTTTAGCCCGTGACCATTTAGCCCGTGCCCGTTTAGCCTATAGTCCGTTTAACCCGTAGCCCGTGCCCGCCCGACCCGCCCATTTTGCCACCCCTAATCAGTAACATCAAAGTATCAAACTAGAATTTCTCATGATAAATTTTGGAAAACAATAAAAAAACACTTGAAACAAGAAAATAAAATACAACAAACGTGCACACGTACAATATAAGACCACTAAACAAATATTCAGTAATTAGAGCTAATTAATTTGAGAGATAAAAATAATTAAATAAACTCAATCATCATGTGTTTGAAACTTGCATATTTCTTCAAAATACTAAATACAAGTTTTCAATACATGATATACAATGCCAGTTAAACATGTTTTGAGTATATATGTAAATATGCAAATTTTAGTGGGTGCACATGCAATTGCCCATATTAAAAAATGTTTAATTTGTTTTCTTTGCTGTAAAACCTTGAAAAGATGATACATTTACTCAGGGTGCGTTTGGTATCGGGAATGGGAACGAGGGAATGCATTTTGATTTTAATCAATTGTTTGGTTAAGATATAAATCTATCAAATATCGAAATGAATGATATATATTTCATACTCCATATACCTCAAATAGGCCAGGAATGAATCTTTCATACATGAAGGGCTCACCACTATTATCAAACTTATACCCATTGTGATTCATGACAGTATACCAAACGCACCCTCAACATTTAGAAAAAAGTTTTTCGTTTATTTGTCAAAGTGTAAAAACCAAAACTTTAATCTGCTTTTTTTCTTTATTTCTTTTCTAGTAGTAATTAAAGATAGATACAAAACAAAGTGATAACTTTATACTTAACCATAACTTGGAGGGCTTGAGATGTATATTCTTAATACTTTAAATTCCGTTATATTCTGTTATTGTCAATAGTGTGTTTTAAACTATAAATATCATTCCATGCATGCATGCACCGTTTCATACCTTCAACTCAACGTTTCATTGATATCGTAAACCCTACTTAAAAGTTACAATAACAATCATGTCTACATCGTCATCAAAAACCATCGTTTTGAAAAGCACCGAAGGAGAATTGTTCGAGATCGAAGAAGAGGCAGCAAAGCTATCGCCAGTTCTTGAACCTTTAATAGAAAATGGTTGCGTGAAACCTTACATCCCTACACTAGGGGTGTGCACGGTCGGAAAACCGGACCGGACCGGACCGAAAACCGAGTTCGGCGAAAAGCCAAGACCGAGACCGGACCGAATGTGGTCGGTCCGGTCTCGGTCCGTGTCGGTCCGGTCGGTCCGGTCCAACAAGGCCAAATTCGTCTGTTTTGGTCCGGACCGGACGGACCGACCAGGACCAATTTGCCAAAAAGCCGAGACCGCGGACCGGACCGAATGTGGTCGGTCCGGTCTCGGTCCGGTCCGTCCTTCGGTTTGTCCGGTCCGGCCGGTCCGTTTGCTCACCCTTACCCTAGCTATCCCCAATGTTAATAAGAACATCCTCTCAAAAGTCGTCGACTTCTGCCAAAGGTACATCAAAGTTGTAAAAGAAGATGAAGAGGAAGTGAAATCCTTTAAAAAATTGTTCGTAAACGAGGATAAAAAATCACTATTTGATTTGCTAAAAGCGGCTCAATATCTGGATATCGAGGACATGTTCATGTTATGTTCCAGAACTTTGCTTGATAAATTGAAGGAAAAAACTGCGGATGAGATGCGTGAGTTTGTTGACGTTGACGCTATTGAAGATTTATCGCCAAGGAGTTTAGCCACCATGCGTAAAGTACTTCCCAAGGCATTTAACTGACCAGTAAAATGTAGCACATGGTTTATGTTTAATTTTTTTTGATATTGTTACTCTGCACGTTATTGCAAGCTTGAAAAGATCGATCCATACATCTTGTAAATTAACAATGTTGATTAACCGAGTTGTATTAGATCTCTGATTTTCGTAAATCTTGTACGGAGTATCATGTAATGAATAAATGATCATATCTTTGCACCCTCATGACTTGTGTTTATATTCTTGGTTGGTATTGTGGGAAACGGTGCACACTTTTATTAATAACGAAATCAGATTACGGTTAATAATAACAGAAAATAAAATACAGACAGAAAGGGGTAGAAGCAGAAGACAGACTCTAAATTGATAAATAAATAAAACAGATAAAAGTCGTGGACGAGGCTCGTGTAACACACGATTCCCTTAAAACAGATTCGCGTCTGTTTCCGAGTTAACGTTCAAATTTGTTTAACCGGACTAAACTTACTTGCACGAAAGATCAGAAACTGCGAGTTTCGATCGAAGGTTCTTTGGAATCGTCTGCGGTAGTGGGCTGCGTTTTCATCTGTGAAAACCGAATGAGACATGGGTTCTATTTGTACTGAAAACCTATCTTGTTCACCAAGACAAAATATTTGCATTTGTGTCCAGTCGGCGCTGAGCGGTATTTCGCGTATGAGTTCGAAGCTTTACCCATTTTGGCCGAAATCACGAAATCGCACCCCTATGCGCGACGTAGGTGTTGGTAAATAAATAAAGATAAATAAATAAATAAAAGCGATAAAGTCGTTGGAGCGAGGCTCGTGTAACCACGATTCCCTTTAAAACGGATTCGCCGATTGCGTTTCCCCAAGGTCCAAAGTCCTGGCGATCAAAATTTGTTGTGGGACTAAACTTACTTGCACGAAAGATCACGGAAACTGCGAGTTTCGATCGAAGGTTCTTTGGAATCGTCTGCAGGTGGGCTGCGTTTTCTGTCTGTGAAAACCGAATGAGACATGGGTTCTATTTGTACTGAAAACCTATCTTGTTCACCAAGACAAAATATTTGCATTTGTGTCCGCAGGTCGCGCGGGCGCTCGCATGAGTTCAGAAGCTTCGTACCCATTTTGGCCCAGAAATCCTGAAATCTGCACCCCTACTGTAGCGCGTAGGTGTTGAAAAACCAACAAATCATTTTGAAGGTTCATATCAAGATTTCTATATAAACACACTCCCACTTCCTTCTCTAGGCGATGTGGGATGTGTTAATTTTCCCAAATTTTGTGTTTCGCGTGTAAAACTTTGAGACGATATCTCATTCATATTAACTCCATTTTGGACATACTTTAGCTCGTTGCGAAGCTTTCGTCGAGGAGAACGCAAAGCTACCAAAGAAATATAAATATATATAGCATATACATATATTAAATAGTGTCCAAAATTTGCAAAACTCATTTTGCAAAATATTTTTCCAACAGGTATTGTACCTCAAATCGATCAGCACCGTTCTCTTTATTTGTGATCTATGGTTTTTGGGTATATTCTAACTGTTTAATTGCTACCAAGGCCTTTGGTCATGGTATGTGAGTGACCCGACAATCTTGAGGTCGTAGTTTTAAGTCTTTTTGCTATTTTAAGAAAAAAAAAGAAAAATACTGTTTAACTGTTGGTACCAAGCTAAAATAAATATTACAGTACTAAAAAGATATTAGTAGTTGGAAGGCTTGTTTTGTATATTTAGAATATTTTTCTCCGTTTGTTATTTCAGTTAGAGTCGGTTTAGTTAACCGTTTTTGATAAATATATCTTCCACCATTTCGTGCGATTAATTGGTAATCTCACATAACTTAAAGGACCTTTAAGAGTTTTGGGTTGTTTTAAAAAATTATTTCGGATTCTGTTAAAAACGGTTATATCGTCTTGTTTCTATTTAAATAATTTGAGGCTTCACAACTGGTCAAATGACCACTTCTACAAACGTGCAAATTCACGTACATAAAACTCTGTCAAAGCTTTTACTAATTCATCACATGATCTTTTTACCATTTATTTAATTCAAATACTAAAATTCTACTACATTTTCATTCTTTAGAATATATGGAAGTGTGCTCTGATGGACAGGAATTCGAGATCGAAGAAGAAACTGCAGCAAAACTCTCACTCACAATCAAACACATCATCAAACAAGATCCCTCCAAAACCATCAATCCGATCCCTAAAGTTAAAGGGCACACTCTCTCGAAGATCATTTACTACTACACGAAACACGTCATTGATAAGGACAATGAGGAAGCTTTGAAATCGTTTGATTTAGTAAACACCCCTTAACACTAGTAGATATCTAAGGATCCTTAACAAATAAGAATACTTCCTAGCTAAGTTTCCTTACAAGGTAAGGAGGTATTAGTTTGGCTTCCTTCATTATTAATATTACAAAATATCTTTTAACCATAATACTAATTAAACAAACAGTCTTAGATACTTTAACAGTTTTTTGCCCTTTCAGCTTGACAGAAATGGAAAAGGCACGTGTTATTATGGATGTTGCAGAAATGATGACGGCAGTAGATCCAGAGAAGAAAGAGGTAAAGATTTTTTTGATTAATATGATTTGTTTTATGTATTAATATCTAAGATCAACTCATCAACTACATCTTAATCTGTCATGGTGGATTGACTACATTGATGTTCATTTTGTTTAGATATCTATACTACTTTATAATGCATTTAGGCATTCTAAAATTAGAAGGCTTAAAAATTCAGACTTTTTTACTTGCTTATTATGGAAAGATATATTATAATGCAAGTAAAATTAAGATAAGGAAACCAATCATGAGATGACATATATGTACTTTCTTAAGCCTGCTAACTTCTAACAAACTTCGAGCCTAACTCCTAACCATCAAAAATTAAGATAATGAGCTCCAATTATAAAATGACATGTATCACTTACCATTAAAATTCATCTTTATTTTCAAATTAAAATATCTTTTTATCTATTTATTTATATTATAATCTAATTTCACCATATTTTCTAAAATTTTATGTTCTTTAATTCAACATCTATTTTAATATATTTTTATGAGTTTTAGTTTTTATATTTTTAGTGGGTTTATTTTATTTTAATTCAAAATTTTACAACTTTAACCTTTATTTCATTTATTCCAATCAATATAATCTTGATTCGTCAAAATCATATATTTTTTGGGGAGTGTTTGGCCAGCGTAAGAGATTGCGAGGGTATTTTTATATGCGGGAATAATGATGTCGTGAAAATTACGGTAACCCAAACAAACACTTACAACTAACACATATACATTTGAAGTGTTGCGAAACGAATTCACTAAGCAGAACAGCATATACTATATACTCGCTCGGCGTGTACCACCATCTCATCGCATCACCACCTCAAAACATTTGTTCGCTACAAAATAGTCATCGGGTACCCGCCGCCGCATTGCGCGGGTACCCTTCTAGTATACTAATAATTTCATCATGATGGATTGACTTATTTCTCACTATAATCATAATATTATCAGGGACTTAAGCAAGAGGTTATTGTAGATTTGGTGGAGCAGTGTCGTACGTACAAGAGAAGAGTAGTACACCTGGTTAACTCAACTTCGTAAGTCCTCTTGTAACTCTACTAATCACTTCAATCATTGCCGTTTTCACCAAATTATACTATTAAAATTTGTGTCTTCAGTATCAATTTTTTATTTTTTATTTTATTTTATTTCATATTTTTGTCCCAGGGATGAATTATTATTATGTCAAGGATTAGCTTTAAATGACGATTTGGAGCAAATTCTATCCAAACATGAGGCACTTCTTACAGGAACCCCTGTTCCTTCTTACGATTTGGAGCGAATTCTATCCAAACATGCAGGGGACACCAAACAACCTAGGTAATAATTTTTACTGGCATTTTCCATAATTATGTGACCAATGCTATTTAAGTTAGATCAAACACCTCAACAATCTTAATCACCGAGATATATCTAAGATATATTTTTCATCCTTTTTTATGATAGTTGGTCAGGTAGGGATATATATGTAATAGCATTTAGCTAAAAACAAAATGGCTAAACAGGTTAAAAGTCGCTCGGAGTGTAACCTCCTATATTGCTTTTTTTGAAAAAAATGGATCATTAGGCTGATAATAGGTATCGTAATCTTATTGGATATATAATTTGTGTATGAAGATCTTTTTAAAATTTGGACTAAAAGAATTGTTCCCAGCCTATTTAGACCAGCTAAATATTACTGTAGCTTGTTTATCCAAGCAAATTTGACCTGCTTCTATTGTCTGCAGATCTGCCAGACGTGCTCTTGCGTGGGCACAATCGATTTCATTTGCTCCAATTACAACTAGTGGATCATCAACACCTCCATCAAATGTCGTTGCCAAATTTGACCTTTTGAGTGGAGACGACTTTAGCTCACCAATAGCTGTAAATTCCCTCGCTATTGTACCAGTCGGTGAAGCCCAGCCTTCTAATCCTGTATCTCAGAACAACGCACTTATTTTAATTCTGAAAAGTCAAAATGAACACTTATTTTGAACTATAGGAACCAAAGAGATCATATAGAAACTTGAAGAATCAAAAGTGGATTAAATGGTCATTTGATGACAAAATTAACACATATGCCGTTAATTTTGAGGTACTAGGGACCAAAAATGCAAACAAACTGTATGTGAAACCAGGAACCATTTATGCTAATAGTTTTGAGCATAGACAGTATCCATAATTTTCATCATACTATAGGGATTCTAAATTTAATGTAGTGATCATATTTATTTTTTACTTTGTTAGTAGGTGGTTCTATGAGTGGTGGATTACCGCCACCGCCTTGGGAAGGTCAGCCTGCTGATAATCAATCCGTAGGCACACAATACTCTCAACCTCAGGACTTTCAAACCATGGGAAACAACAATAATCAGGTAATGGGTATGAACATGCAGCAACAAACGGGCAGCTATATGCCGCAAGTGAACCACCAGCCCGTCTATACCAACCAAGTTCTTCAACAACAATTCCAAGGGGGTATGCTTCCACAGCAACAAAATCAACAAATGGCACAAGCCTATGGCTATGGTGGAGGTAGTGGTGGCGGTTACGGTTATGGGAATGGATATGGGCAGCAACAAAATGCACAATATGTGAGTCAAAGAATGTCGGGTATGTCGTTGAGAGATGAAAATACTGTTTACACGGGTCCTTCAGTGGCTAATGCTTCTTACGTGCACGTACCATCTGGGAAACATCAAAAGGCAGAGGACAAGCTATTTGGAGACCTTGTTGATTTTGCTAAAGTGAAACCCAACAAAACGTGACCCGATTGACTTGTTTGTATACTATAACTTACTTTTTTTTTACCCAAATAATTACTATCATATATTCTTCTTGAGCCTATATTTGTCTGCGAGATTTTTTTACTATTATTCTTCTACAATATATATGTTGTATGTATAGGTCCATTGATGAGTCTGGACACTTTGAATTTGATCACCTGTAATGATTGTTGTTTGCATTGGTAGTCTTTTGGCTAATTGTTTTTCCAGATTTAAGTTTTAAATGTAGTTGAAAGCCTGAATTTATTCGGGATATCTTGTCCATTGTTGGGTAAGATCATGTAATATTGTTTCTTTGTCATATCTTGAAAATGTACCATATTTTGTTCTCTTTTATCACTCACACGCGCACACAATTTATTCAGTCTTGATATTTTGATCTGTTTTTGGTTGGTTCATTGTAATAGAGACTATCTAATATAGGTGATAGAACCACACTTGAGTAGCAGTGGTGGTTTAGATCTGTGGGTTAGATTCTAGCTGCTTTAAATCAGTTTATAGTTTCTTGTTGAAATGAGATGCAACAAGTACTTTTGTGAGTAATATCGTGTTTTTGCAGAAAATGAAGCTCGGAAATGGTAAAGACAAAAAGAAGCTCGGAAATGGTGAAGACACGCATTTTTGGTTAGATGTTTGGGTAGGCAACCCAACTCTTAAGGATTCATTCCAACGTTTATTTCGTCTTGAATCTATCCAAGATTGTTGAGTGTGTGTTGCTGCTTCTGGAAATGCCCCTGGTTCAACATTGTATGTGCATATTAATCGGCCCAACCCTCCAACTGGGCCGCCTGTTGATATAGATCCAATTTCACCTCCTGGTCTTTTCTTTCATTGGTAGTGGCGAAGGCAATTAAGGTGTTCTGCTGAATCAATTGAGCTCCAGGATCTCGAAAGCCTGCTCTCGAACATGGCTCTCTCATTAAGCCAAGATAAATGCGAGTATGTGTCGGATCCATCAAGATGTTTCACTGTAAAAGGCATGCGAAATTACGTCACCAACTCCTCCATTCGTTTAGACTTTACTCCCACAAGATGGAATAAGCTTGTTCCTTTGAAAGCTAATATTGCATCATGGAAAATTTTAAGATTATGAATCCCAACAAGAGCCAATCTTGATCGGAGAGGTATTGACTTACACTCGATTAGGTGTCTGGTGTGCGATGGAGATCTCGAAAAGGAAGAACATTTACTTGTGAATTGCTTCGTTGCAAAGGCTACATGGTCGGAGGTTCTCAAATGGTGGAAAGTCCGAAACATTCAAATCCTGAATGATTTCCTCGCTATGGCAAATCAAACAAACTTCTGAACAACAAATGTTATGCTTTTTGATAGCCGCTGTCTAATCAACTTTATGGATCCTTTGACGCTTTCGCAACGAGCCCACGTTTAACTTAAAACGTCCAAACCAAAGCCTCATTCTCAATGACATCAAGCTATTCACTTATACATGGATTTCAAATAGATGTAGGAAAGCATCGATTAATTAGATAGAGTGGTATGGCAATCCTTGTAATGCTTTGTTAAGCCCTTAGCTTCTTGCTAGGGCCTTTATTAATAAAAGGCCGTTCGAAAAAATAAAATAAAATTATAAACTCTAAACTTCAATGTACAATGTAAGGATATAATGAAGCCAAGCGGAGCTCGAGCTTGACAGGGCTTGAGCTCGGATCAGAAAATGAAGCCAAGCGGAGCTCGAGCTTGACAGGGCTTGAGCTCGGATCAGAAATCATAAGGTAGGTTCGAGCTCGACTCAATAGCTCGGCGAGCTTTAATCATTCAAGCTTGAGCTCGACTAGAGTAATATTCGAATAAGGCTCGAGCTCGGATTGAAAAGGTCGAATTTACACATAAATATTTTATTCGATAGCCAAACTCATTAATAAAGTAAAGAAAATACGCGATTAACTCATGAGTAAAAAAAATTTACAAAACATTCAGGAACATTTTAAAAAGTTTTCTACGATAAATATTTAATTATTATACCATATTAATCACATTAGCATTTAGGTTTTTTAAAAACAAATATGTGTAATTAAAATATTTATGTACATGAAGGCTTAAAAAGCTCGAACGTGAGCTATTAAAAGCTCGAGCTTGGCTCGTTATATGTTTCGAGCTAGTTTATTGGCTCGGCTCGAGCTCGAGGTCGATAATGTTAATAGATAATAGGCCCAAGCCCGGTTTGTGGGTTTAGGGCATCTAGGGTTTTGCCATTATAAATAATGATGAATAATAAAGTTATACCTACGGGGTTTTCAATGTTTAACATGGTATCGGAGCGGGTCTGATCCTCAGACCTAGGTGGCTATGTTGAGCCACCTCCCAAAAACCACCCGGTCAAACCCTGAAATCACCTTCTAATCCACCGCTATTTTTTTTTCAGCCAACCATATCTCTCTATCTCACTTAAAATATTCTCAGCCGACATTAGTATCAAAGACGTAGCAATTGTGATGAGACATTAGCATAATAATATTATTATTCATCTACTTGGAGAGCGTGCATATATATTCAACAAAGGAAGGAGTTTTGCAGCTACTCATCATAACGAATGTGAGGTCTACGATTGTGATGCTTGGTTAAAAAAAAAAAAAAAAAGTTATTAAATTATTTGTTTTTGTTTTATGTCGAATCCAGGGTATTAATTCTCGAGATGACTTTTGTTGGTGTCGAATCTAGGGTTTGTATTCCCGAGACGACTTTTGTTGATGTCGAATCTAGGGTTCTTATTCCCGAGACGAGAGGTACTCTTTTCCTTAAAGAGTAAATACTTTGAAGTAATTCCGGCCTATGATGCCATCTAAATTAAAATATGGATTAAGGACGATGTCGTCATTATTGTCAAGATCCCGGGCCAACTCAATTACAAGCGAGAGAATGTGTGCGTTGTGTTAGAATTATATATTATGACATTCAATAAATAAAACACAAAACATCAAAGTATAAATGCGGAAGCGTATAAGAAAGATTAACGAATAATTAATTAACATAAACAAGAATATGCGTACCTTTCTTGATTCTAGCCGAACAAGAATCAAATCCACAAAACTAGCAATTGGATGAACCCTAATTAGGGTTTATAGGATTATGTGAATTACACCTTACCGATTTTGTAATTCAATCCAAGAATACTAACAATAATGTGTTATTACCACTTTCTTGTACACACGTACTATACCGAATTAAAGGAATGCTAGTTTTAATTAAACAAAATAACTTGAGTTTGGAAAAGCTTTGGATCGACTCCCAAGGGTGTTAGTCGATCGGTTTTAGCAAGAAAAACACACAAACAATTTTATGTTTAGCTTAATGAGTACAAGAGATGCAAAACACAAGAACCCTAGCCTTGTATATATACTAAACTAAACTTGGTGAACAAGTTTGAGTTTGAGTTGGGTTGGGTTTGGTCCTTGTGGCCGATCGGTTATGTTATCCCACAAGGGATTCCGGAACCTTCCCAATACGATGTAGTTTCATAATCAAATGGCTCAAGAGATCGGGATTCACAAAAGCTTTCAAACCTTCTCGGTTTCTTCTTTTATTCAAAACTAAAAAACTCCTTTAAACAAAATACCAATCCCTATTTATACTAATCCTAGCACCACTAAAATAGGAAAGAAAATAAGTCCCAATCAAATAACAATTGGTTATTATTCTATTACTAAAATAAGCTCAAAAGATATTCTCTAATTTGAAACCATATCCATGCACTGAAACCATATCCATGCATGGCTCCAGTTCACGTTAATTGACTACGGCTCCGGTTCGATATCAAAAGCAAAGGTCCATGTCTATCCGCATCATTCTCCCCCTCTTCGAAAAAAACTCGTCCTCGAGTTTTGATAACTTCAAAAAACCAACCACGTACCCGGATCAAACACGTAGTCTTGTGTAGGAACTGCACGTTTGACTTCCACCATTTTACCATTGAGTTCATGGAAAGTTCTAAGCAATGCTTTATCAACAGATTCCTCTGAATCATAAGTGATGAATCCAAAACCTCTTGGCCTTTGAGTGTTATGATCACACATCACCACCACATCATTGATCAACCCAAATTGTTCAAAATAGTGTTTAAAATCACTTTCAGTAAATTTGGTTTCGAGATCTTTCGACATTTCCGAGTCGACCCGTTTCCATAAAGTTGGCGCAAGTTTTTGAACATTTTTCTCCGTATATATATTTTCCTGTTCTTGATGAGCTTTCATTGTTGCCAATTTCACCTGCTCAATAGTCTCATGCACAGACAAAATCTCCTTTGAAATCTCACCAACACGATCCAAATTTGATACTTTCAAAATCTCAATGCTAGCATCTCCCTTGGATTTATTCTCAGATGAACTGTCTTCTCTCTTTTCCACCACCACTACTAATGTATCCAAAGTTTTATTGCTACCCTGTGAATCATTCTCTCCATCATTACGAGCCATCAGAACACCCTCGGGAATCCACCTAAGAGCTTGTTCCAAAACCGCATCTTCATCGAACTTGGGTTCGACTTCTGGAAAAAAATCCGGATAGATTGGTTCAAAGAACCGGGGGTAGGAATCAAACGAAGGATAGTACTCCTCCTCCTCGTTCACATCGTCCCGGACGACGTATCTCGATTCGGTTTCCTTCCTCATCTCCCGTTGCAACTTGAGCTCTCGGATCCTTTTCCGGATCTGCCTGATCTCATGTTGTATTTCAAGATCTCGGACTCGTCGCCGGAGTCCTTTGATCTCAGAGATATTCCCTAGGTCACGATCCACCTTCTCGTTGCCTCGGTCGGCGGATCTACGGTTACGGTAGAAGCGATCTCCATGAGCACGTGAGTCGGGACCATCTTCTTCGTTGCCTCGGTCGGCGTATCTACGAATTGGATAATCAGAAACACGTCGAGCCATTTGAATCAACCAAAGCTACGATACCAAATGATGCAGTTTCACAATCAAATGGCTCAAGAGATCAGGATTCACAAAAGCTTTCAAACCTTCTCTGTTTCTTCTTTTATTCAAAACTAAAAAACTCCTTTAAACAAAATACCAATCCCTATTTATACTAATCCTAGCACCACTAAAATAGGAAAGAAAATAAGTCCCAATCAAATAACAATTGGTTATTATTCTATTACTAAAATAAGCTCAAAAGATATTCTCTAATTTGAAACCATATCCATGCACTGAAACCATATCCATGCATGGCTCCAGTTCACGTTAATTGACTACGGCTCCGGTTCGATATCAAAAGCAAAGGTCCATGTCTATCCGCATCAATGATATTTAGGGGAGAGTTTGGGTGCCGCCGCACAAACATCTTGTCAGCCCTACGAGGGGCCCAGCAGTATTAAAATCCAAATAAATTTGAAGGAACAAATTCTATCTTGACTACAAGAATAACTCACAAACTTTGTAACGATTGGAAACAACCCTTATGACTACCAGTTACGTATAGCGATAAGTTGCTCCACAGAAATGCACTACATTCATGACACATATCTGGTATCTCAAGTCTGAGGATAACTATTCATAATTTACTTATAACAATATCCACAAAGTAATTTATGTAGTTGGGATAAGTCCTATATTCAATTCATTGAATGTTATCTGAAATTGGTATGCATTCTCATCAATATACTTTCAAGTATATTCTACCACATCTCTCAGATTTGTCTTAGTTTAATGATACTCCCATATCATTAATCGACAACGGACATTTAGAATAACTTAGTTACTCATGGATTAAACATGCAAATATAGGACAACAATATTATAAATGAAAATAAACATAATCCAAACTTTATTTCATCAAAATAATAAATGTTTTACAATATCCTTTATTCAAATACTAATCACAGTTCTGTATGAAACTATTAGCTAAACGAAGTCCAATTCCATTGGCAAGTCCAATAAGCCTTAGTGAAAGGATAAGCTAAGTTATCATCTGTGTGAACTTTCAATAGATTTATTTCACCTTCACGGACTTGTTCCCGAACATAGTGATACTTCCGTAGAAAATGTCTGGTGCCCTTCATGACTCCAGGTTCATTGGAAAATATGATTGCAGCAGAATTGTCACAATACATATCAATAGGCGATTCAATTGAAGGCATAACACCAAGCCATGAAATGAATTTCCTAATCCAAACACCTCCATTGCGAGCCGAGCGGCTATGTATTCGCTACGTCGCGGAACATCGCAATCGTACTCTGCTTCTTGCTCTTCCAGTCAACTGCTCCTCCATTGATGGAAAAGACATAACCCATCTGAGACTTCGTATCATCTTTATCACACTGCCAGGGCGCATCACGGTAACTGTAACACCAAGCTCGTGTGCGGATTTCCACCATACACTAAAAACATATCTTTCGTATTCCTCAGATACTTTAGAATATGTTTAACAGCAGTCCAGTGAAGATCACCCGGATTCTGTTGATATCGACGGTCATGTTACGGCGACGCCATATCGGCCTTGTGCATCTCACAACATACATAATTGATCCTACGCGCGAAGCATAAGGAACTTTCTGCATGCGTGCCACCTCAACAGGTGTTGAAGCACACATATCGCTACATAAGCTATGCTTTACTTTTATCGGCAAATATCCTTTCTTGGAATTTTGCATATTGAATCTCTTCAATATTTTATCAATGTAAGCGCTTTGACTTAAATCAATTAACCGCTTTGACCTATCTCGGTAGATCTTGATTCCCAAAATGTATGCAGCTTCTCCTAAATCCTTCATGGAAAAACACTTCCCAAGATATGCCTTAACATTTTGCAAACTTGGAATGTCTTTTCCCATAATTAATATGTCATCTACATAAAGGATAAGGAAAATTATATCACTCCCACTAACTTTGTGATATACACATGGCTCATCAAGATTTTGAATAAATCCATACCTTTTGATTTCTTCATCAAATCTCTTATTCCATTGCCTCGATGCTTGCTTCAATCCATAAATGGACCTTTGAAGTTTGCACACACGGTTTGGAAATTGTGGATTCACGAACCCCTCAGGCTGCTTCATATAGATGTCTTCATCTAAGCGACCTTTCAAGAAGGCGGTTTTGACATCCATCTGCCATATCTCATAGTCATAGTATGCTGCTATAGCTATGAGAATTCTAATAGCTCTAATGTCGCTCTGAAGAAAAAGGTCTCCTCGTAATCTATGCCATAAGTTTGAGTAAAACCTTGCGCTAACTAGGCGAGCTTTATAGATGTGTATATTGCCATCCATGTCAGTCTTTATTTTATAGAGCCACTTATTTCCAACCACCTTGACGTTTGGAGGTAAATCGACCTCTTCCCATACTTCATTTTCTCTCATGGATTGCATTTCCCCATTCATTGCAACCTGCCATTTGTCCTTTTCAGGACTTTCCATGGCAGCTTTATAACTAGTAGGCTCTCTAAGATCTCCTAACATAGTTTCCTCAACCTCTACGTTAAGACATAGACGTTCAGGTGCATGTGTAGACCTTACGAATCTACGAACGGGAATCACTTCAACTTCGGTGGAGGACCCGGACTATCGAGGTTCTACCGAAGAATGCGTTAGTGTTTTCAGAAGGTAATGCATCTTCTTGATCATCTTCCAGATCATAAACTCTCCCACTGAATTCTTGAGATACGAGATCATTTTCAAGAAAATCTCCATACCTAGCAACAATTACTTTATTTTCGGTTGGATAGTAAAAGTAGTAACCCATAGTTTCCTTAGGGTATCCTACAAAGATACACTTCTGAGATCTTTTTTGGAGTTTATCTGCAGAGTCACGTCTAACATATACGCCCAACCCCGGACCTTTAAATAAGGACAGGTTAGGAGCTTTACCATGCCATATTTCATATCTTTGTCTTATCAACCTTCTTTGTGGGAAGCATATTTAGAATGCGAACAACTGATTCTAAAGCATAATCCCAAAAGGATAAAGGTAGAGTAGTAAGATTAAACATAGATCGTATAATGTCCAACAATGTATGATTTCTTCTCTCAGATACACCATTTTGTTGTGGAGTATATGGAGAAGTGAGATTCTGGACAATTCCATTCTCAGCTAAGTAATCTTTAAACTCTTGGCTTAGATACTCGCCTCCTCTATCGGATCGAAGAGCTTTAATCTTCTTTCCCATTTGCAGTTCCACTTCTGCTTTGAAAACCTTAAATGTTTCAAACACCTCATGTTTATGCTTAAGTAAATAAGCATAACCATAACGGCTGAAATCATCAGTAAAAGTTAAGAAGTAGCTAGCACATCTCTTTGACACATGTCTAAGTGGTCCACACACATCAGTATGAATAAGACCAAGAAGATCAGACGCCCTCTCCATATTGCTATGAAACGGTTTCTTCGTCATCTTCCCAGATATGCATGACTCACATTTATCAAATAATTCATCATTGATATTTTGCAAAAGCCCTTCTTGTTGCAGCTTTTGCATGCGAGCCTTGCCTATATGAGCAAGTCTACAATGCCAAAGATAAGAAGAATTCAAGTCCAACTTTATTTTCTTATTGATGCTAAACATCGAATTATTATATTTATTTCAATCACATCAATTTCAAACACACCATTCACAGTAATCGCATTAAAATAAAATACACCATTTAAAGAAAAAGAAATTCCATTACGTGAAATAGTATGAGTAAAACCATCATCCAACAAAACTAAAAAGGAAACAACACCTCTAATTATAGAAGGTGCGTAATGACAATTGTTCAATAACAGATTACTAAGCCGAAGGCAATACTAAACTAAACGTTCCTATGGCTTCAACAGTTGCATGTGCGCCATTTCCCACGTGTAGATATTGCTCCCCATAGGCTAGCTTCCTCTCCACTCTAAACCCCTGCAGTGTATTAAAAATGTGAATACCACATCCGATTATCATATACCCGGAATTTTTATGATTTAGAGTAAATAATTCAATGACAAATAAATTACGAAGAGCGCCCGAGGACCCGTCATACTTCATCTTATTTGCCTGCAATTTATCAAGATAGAGAGCACATTTTCTCTTCCAATGCCCAACGACCTTGCAGTGGTGGCATGCTTGATCCTTTTTAGGATTTTCCTTCCTAGGAATAAGGTACTTCTTGGGTTACGTTGATATGCCATAACCTTTTTACCTTTATCAACTTTCCCTTTGCCCTTCACCTTCTTGTTGTTCGCACGCTGCGATTTTGGCTTATTTATCCTTCCACCCTGAATAGCAAGTACACGGGGGTAGGAGCCTTCGAGGTAACCCTTTTCATAGTCAATTAGCAATGCGTGTAGGTCGATGTGTCTTCCCAGCGGTGCATATTGAAGTTCCGAACAAAACCATTGAAATCCTTGTTAAGAGATCTGTAGATCAAGTTCACGGCCATGTCATCTTCATAAGTTTTGCCAAGTGCCCTTGATTGGTCCATGTAACCTTTCATTTCCAGTACATAAGCACTTACGGGTTTACCCTCTCCCTGCTTGCAGTACGTGTAATGCATCGATCAAATCATAAATTTCGACAGCAACTGGTTTCTCGAACATAGTTCGAAGTTCATCGAGCATGACAGATGGGAAGTAATTTTCGAACTGCTTTTGGAGAGCAGGTTCCATCGTTCCCAACATTAGGCAAGCCACATCGTTATGACGCTTATACTCAATTTTCCAAGCATCCTTTTCCGCTTGAGGAGCGTCAGGTGTTGGTTCAGCAGGGCAAGGCGTGTACAGATAATTCAACCGACGGCAACTCTGAGACAATTCTCAAAGAGCGGTGCCAATCATTGAAATTCTTAGAGCCGGTCAACTTTTCTCGATCAAAAAAGCTTTTGAACGCGAATTTAGTGCGATGTTAGTGTTATCGTTGTTTTGAGCCATTTCTGAGAAAAAGTTCAAGTATTAGTGTTTTCGATAATACAACTTTTCAAGAAAATAAAATTTACCCAAGGTAATATAAACATATAACCATATAATTTTCTCGAAAACTAGGATCCAAATTATCATAGGTTCATTACATCAGTTGATCTGCTAGTAACGAAAGCATATAATAAGGTAATCTGTCGAACAATAACTGGCAAACAATTTCCAACTCCTAGATCATTATGAGATTTATGTTTTCCAACGCTATTGCAAATATAAACATGTTTCATCCCATCTTATGCCTTGAGTCCAGGTCTCACTTCCTACTCAACTTAAGTGTCTAACTTAAAGAACTGCAAATATGTTCATGTAAGGTCTGACTTTACATAAAGATTTACCTTTCCATCACAATCTCGCCAAGTTCTGACATGACGTAAATTGCAACTTCAAGTGTCCCTTTAATTAGATGACATATAACTTAATTTATAAAGGGTACTAGTTTTGATTTCATGTGGTCAAATCAAATACGTGCAAAGATGTCATGCATTCATCTTGTAGCATAAATTTAATAAAAAACTTTTTATTACCAATTCATAAAGATCAAATTATCAAAGTTTTGATTGAGGTATTGGGTTCACCAATCAAGGAATTTACCTTTAATTATTGTCCATTATATCGTACTTTTGCATAAGTGTAAACATTTAGTGTTTCGGGTAATTACCACCGAAGTGGCGCATGAAATTATAGCTAATTCACCCTTAAGATGATTTTGTACATTTATGACTTACTTGGCAGCTCCAATTTGACTCGCAAGCAAGCGGAGAGTTTGGTCAGCGCTGAAGCAATAACCTCCCTCTTTAGGGTCACAATTTAATGCGCTCCCCTCCTAGTACTTTCCACACAGTCCGTCAAATTGGGTGAGCCGTTCAGACCATTTGTACCAAAATCACCAATCAATTAAACTATTGAAAACTTAACTCTTAAAAAACAAATCAAATTTCACCATTGTTAAGTCCGTATTATTTTTCTATTCAAAATTTACCTTTTGCTTAAAACTGTCGCACATAATAAACAAACAAGTAAACAAATAAAAAATAAACAACTAAAAAACAATGCGCACATAACTAACAATTAATACGTGTAAACAAGTAGCAACATGCAACTTATTCGATAAAACCCTATTAATAATCAATGTCTAGGTTGATTAATGTATATATTAATTTGGGCTTTCACTTTCTCAATTGAAAGTGAGCCACATACATCGACGAATTGATTGCGTAAACCTTTAATTAAAATATACCAAATTGCACATAATTGATTCATTAATATATAATTGGAGTCTTCCCCGATTCAAGATTTATCATAAATAAACATGTGATAAAATATCTTAACAATTAAACAATATTCAAGCAACTATCCATGACAAACATGCATGTATCATCATGGATATATCATAACAATTATTCAATTAGTCACAAGATCGCATATTATTCCATGTCACATAACATATTATTCATGAATTAATCACGTAACATATATATTAATTCTAGGTTTCGATAAGGTTAACAAACAATTTTAAAACCCTAAAAAATTTTAAATATGTCGACTAATTTTTTTTAAAGGGGTACGCCCCATATAAATAAATCGACACATACAAAAAAATAAACCAAAACCCTAGATTAACCATATCAAACAACATACAATTATTCGTTTTTTACGCGTTTAGTAATTAATTACTCATTAAAACCAATGACTCGTGATGCCACTGTTAGAATTATATATCATGACATTCAATAAATAAAACACAAAACATCAAAGTATAAATGCGGAAGCGTATAAGAAAGATTAACGAATAATTAATTAACATAAACAAGAATATGCGTACCTTTCTTGATTCTAGCCGAACAAGAATCAAATCCACAAAACTAGCAATTGGATGAACCCTAATTAGGGTTTATAGGATTATGTGAATTACCCTTACCGATTTTGTAATTCAATCCAAGAATACTAACAATAATGTGTTAGTGCCACTTTCTTGTACAGCGTACTTATACGAATTAAAGGAATGCTAGTTTTAATTAAACAAAATAACTTGAGTTTGGAAAAGCTTTGGATCGACTCCCAAGGGTGTTAGTCGATCGGTTTTAGCAAGAAAAACACACAAACAATTTTAGGTTTAGCTTAATGAGTACAAGAGATGCAAAACACAAGACCCCTAGCCTTGTATATATACTAAACTAAACTTGGTGAACAAGTTTGAGTTTGAGTTAGGTTGGGTTTGGTCCTTGTGGCCGATCGGTTATGTTATCCCACAAGGGATTCCAGAACCTTCCTAATATTTGCAATCTAGTCATTTCCAATTACATTTAACGACCGTTAGTCCATTACACTTAATTACTTAACGTCCGTTATAGTTATTTCATTTAATTAATAAATAAATATAACTATTACATTTAATTATTAACTTTAATTCTCATACGTAAAGTGTGCAATCCCGTCGTCTCGAGTTCGATCCTAACTCACGTCTACTAATTTATATCCATAAAACCAACATGTTGATGTTGGGTAGACGAATTATGGTTAAGGAAGGATCTTCTTCCATTATTTGTGTGATCAATCCTGATTGCTTGGCCACAGCTTCTTCAACGTCGAAAGTTACTCCATCTGAGCTTTCCAAAGTGATTATTCTTGACATGATCGGAGTAAGACCCCATACAATGGGGATAGGATCGATATATACGTATATAAAACATTTGAATATTTCTCCTTCTGCATGTTTAGCCATACATCTTTTTTAATTTGAATTGGACTACGTGAAGATTATCGACATGGACTTATATATCCTGAATATATGGCGCTGGTAAATTATAAAACATAAAATAAAAAAGAAGTTATATGATATTCATAATCCTAATAAACACTAGGTTCAAAATGCACAAACGGATAAACTTAGGACATAGAAGAAGGGGATTGTAGAACTATAATTGAAAAACGTTTTATTTACTCAACATATATTTAGAAAAAAGTTTTTCGTTTATCTTAACTAGGTATAAAGAGAAAATGATAAAAGTTGAAAATGTTGAATGTTGAAAAAATAGTCAAGCTTAGTTGAAATGCGTTTAAAGAAACAATAACTTAATTTGGGAAAGTTAAACAATTAGAATATGAATATATTGAATCTGTTCAAGACTGATTTCTATAGTTGACTTGTGAAGTTGAAAACAATATTTGCAAATAGTGTATTGTAAGGTTGGAACGTATAATAAATGACAAAGGTTGAAAACACGATAGCTATTGAAAGTTGTCAAGGATTCTTCACTGCCTATAAATAAAAGAAACATGCACTACTGTACTAATCCATATTCTCTCATTATTTATAAAGAAAATAAACCTAGCCTCCACTTATCACAACCGCCTCCGACACACACTTTTTTTTTAATCTATCACCGGAAACTGAGATTCACGTAAGATTAGATAGCTTGGGAGGAAACTTTTCGTTCAAGAAGGTACTTTTAATATTTTATTTTCGGAATATCCTAAAAAAACTGAGGCCAATGATATGAAAATTGAGGCCGATGATACTTGTGATAATAGTTGCGGTGGTGACGCCGAAAGATGTTGACGGCTATTTTGGTGGTAATTAACATAAGATATTTTTTTAGTTAGTGTTTTTATTAATGTGTTTGTGTATTTGTTATAATGAGAATCATGGATATGGTATTTTTTTTTTATATTTATGCAAATATGGGTCTAATTAATATGTGCTTTGGTGGGTGATGATTGTGGTTGGTTTGTGAGTTGATTAGCAGGTAAAAGTAATGAGTGGAAGCCAATGGTTTTTAGTTTGAGGCCGATGATGTCTTTACTGAGGTTGTTTGTTTGTTGTTACTATGTAGATCTATCATTTTAATATCTTTGGAAAGGAGATCATAATATTGCTTTGCGAAATTAGTGCATGGCTTGATCTAGTGTTTGGTTATTTTCGGATCTTGCCGGTCAATGGATCAATTGTATGTGTGAGTTTTCTCTACTTTGTAACTTTTTATTCTTGTAGCCAATGCATAATAAACAACCATGTACTTCTTATCTATTTAATGTTATCATTATAATGTGTAAATTTATATTTGTCTACACTTGAATGATTTTGAATGGTGAAAATATATGAGATTGCTTTTGTTAAAAAAAAAATAAAAAAAATAAAATAAAAAAAACCTGAGATTGCGAAAATTACATTTGAATGGTTTATTAATATTGTTATTAATAACTATGAATAAATAGACATCGTGTAAGTCTGATTCGAAATATTTATATTCGATACATGAGTCAAGGATGGAACAACAATAGGAAAGAAAAAAAAAAGGACAAAAAAAAAAAAAAAAAAAAAACTGTCTGAGAACTCATGCACAGTCCAACAAATTAAAGTCTTAAAAATAATATAAGGGATTCTCTTAAATGACTACAAGATTTGAAATTTACAATCTCGCATTTGAAAATTATTCTATAAAAAGCCAACATTAGAAGTAGCTTGGTGGTTCAAAGAGAAACATTTACCATAATATCACATATCGTTAACTGTCTGTCGCTAGACGTGGATACTCGCCTAGTTTGTAAAAGTGTAAAAACCAAAACTTTAATAGGCTTTTTTTCTTTATTTCTTTTCTAGTAGTAAAGACAGATACAAAACAAAGTGATAACTTTGTACTTAACCATAACTGGGAGGGCTTGGGATGTACATTCTTAATACTTTAAATTTCCGTTATATTCCGTTATAAACTACTACGTATAAAATATCTTTAATAGGCTTTTTTTCTTTATTTCTTTTCTAGGAGTGTGTTTAAACTATAAAATATCTTCATTCCATGCATGCATCCACCAATTTCATACCTTCAACTCAACGTTTCATTGATATCGTAAACCCTACTTAAAAGTTACAATAACAATCATGTCTACATCGTCATCAAAAACCATCGTTTTGAAAAGCACCGAAGGAGAATTGTTCGAGATCGAAGAAGAGGCAGCAAAGCTATCGCCAGTTCTTGAACCTTTAATAGAAAATGGTTGCGTGAAACCTTACATCCCTACACTAGGGGTGTGCACGGTCGGAAAACCGGACCGGACCGGACCGAAAACCGAGTTCGGCGAAAAGCCAAGACCGAGACCGGACCGAATGTGGTCGGTCCGGTCTCGGTCCGTGTCGGTCCGGTCCAACAAGGCCAAATTCGTCGGTTTTGGTCCGGACCGGACCGGACCGGACCGAGGACCAATTTGCCAAAAAGCCGAGACCGCGGACCGGACCGAATGTGGTCGGTCCGGTCTCGGTCCGGTCCGTCCTTCGGTTGGTCCGGTCCGGCCGGTCCGTTTGCTCACCCTTACCCTAGCTATCCCCAATGTTAATAAAAACATCCTCTCAAAAGTCGTCGACTTCTGCCAAAGGTACATCAAAGTTGTAAAAGAAGATGAAGAGGAAGTGAAATCCTTTAAAAAATTGTTCGTAAACGAGGATAAAAAATCACTATTTGATTTGCTAAAAGCGGCTCAATATCTGGATATCGAGGACATGTTCATGTTATGTTCCAGAACTTTGCTTGATAAATTGAAGGAAAAACTGCGGATGAGATGCGTGAGTTTGTTGACGTTGACGCTATTGAAGATTTATCGCCAAGGAGTTTAGCCACCATGCGTAAAGTACTTCCCAATGCATTTAACTGACCAGTAAAATGTAGCACATGGTTTATGTTTAATTTTTTTTGAATATTGTTACTCTGCACGTTATTGTAAGCTTGAAAAGATCGATCCATACATCTTGTAACATTGAAACAATGTTGATTAACCGAATTGTATTAGATCTCTGATTTTCGTAAATTTTGTATCATGTAATGAATAAATGATCATATCTTTGCACCCTATGACTTGTGTTTATATTCTTGGTTGGTATTGTACCTCAAATCGATCAGCACCGTTCTCTTTATTTGTGATCTATGGTTTTTGGGTATATTCTAACTGTTTAATTGCTACCAAGGCCTTTGGTCATGGTATGTGAGTGACCCGACAATCTTGAGGTCGTAGTTTTAAGTCTTGTTGCTATTTTAAGAAAAAAAAAAGAAAAATACTGTTTAACTGTTGGTACCAAGCGAAAATAAATATTACTAAAAAGATATTAGTAGTTGAAAGGCTTGTTTTGTATATTTAGAATATTTATCTCCGTTTGTTATTTCAGTTAGAGTCGGTTTTATCTTCCACCATTTCGTGCGATTAATTGGTAAACTCACATAACTTAGAGGACCTTTAAGAGTTTTGGGTTGTTTTAAAAAGTTATTGCGTATTCTGTTAAAAACGGTTATATCGTCTTGTTTCTATATCCTTCATGCATAAACCATGAAGATCTGAAGCTTCACAACTGGTCAAATATAAACTCACAAGTATGTATATGTGAATAATTAGTGGGTAAAGGAAAATATTAGAGACCAAGAAACAAATGACCACTTCTACAAACGTGCAAATGCACATACACAAAACTCTATCAAAGCTTTTACTAGTTCATCACATGATCTTTTACCATTTATTTAATTCAAATACTAAAATACTAAAATACTCCAAAAGGTGAAGAATGGTGGGATCAGCCTAGAAATGCATCCTAAGGATCTTAAGGCGGACCTAAGGACCGGTGATGAGGCCGACTAAGAGCATGTCAGGTTGGTATCTTGCTCAAGAGGTTGGGGCTTTGAAACAGCCATTTTCTCCAATAGGCACTCGTTGACCGAGTCAATCTGAGCATTTGCGGTGGGAGGATAGTACCAATTGAAAGATTTTAGGCCAATGGAGAGATTCGAACCCTGGTCTATTGACACAAGGTTGGAAGCTCTTACCATTGGACTAAAGGCCCATTGGTACTAAAATACTAAAATACTACTCCATTTTCATTCTTTCGAATATATGAAAGTGTGCTCTGATGGATAAGAATTCGAGATCGAAGAAGAAACTGAAGCACAACTCTCACTCACAATCAAACACATCATCAAACAAGATCCCTCTAAAACCATCAATCCGATCCCTGGAGGTAAAGGGCACACTCTCTCGAAGATCATTTACTACTGCACGAAACACGTCACTGATAGGGACAATGAGGAAGCTTTGAAATCGTTTGATTTAGTAAACACCTCCTAAGACTAGTAGATATCTAAATATCCTTAACAAGTAATTAATAATACTTCCTAGCTAAGTTTCCTTAGAAGGTAAGGATTTACTAGTTTGGCTTCCTTCATTATTAATATTACAAAATATCTTTTAAACATAATACTAATTAAACAAACAATCTTAGATACTTTAACAGTTTTTTGTCCTTTCAGCTTGACAGAAATGGAAAATGCACGTGTTATTATGGATGTTCTTGCAGAAATGCTGAATGCAGTAGATCCAGCGAAGAAAGAGGTATATAAATATTTTTTTGATTAATATGATTTGTTTTATGAATTAATATCTTAGATCAACTCATCAACTACATCTTAATCTGTCATGGTGGATTGACTACATTGATGTTCATTTTGTTTAGATATATACTAATAATTCATCATGATGGATTGACTTATTTCTCACTATAATCATAATATTATCAGGGACTTAAGCAAGAGGTTATTGTAGACTTGGTGGAGCTGTGTCGTACGTACAAGAGAAGAGTAGTACACCTGGTTAACTCAACTTCGTAAGTCCTCTTGTAACTCTACTAATCACTTCAATCATTGCCTTTTTCACCAAATCATATTATTAAAATTTGTGTCTTCAGTATCATTTTGCATGCTATAATCTCATTCATTCAGTTTGTGCTGAGCAAAAGGTCCTTTTTTTTGGTCCCAGGGATGAATCATTATTATGTCAAAGATTAGCTTTAAATGACGATTTGGAGCGAATTCTATCCAAATATGAGGCACTTCTTACAGGAACCCCTGTTCCTTCTGACGATTTGGAGCGAAGTCTATCCAAACATGCAGGGGACACCAAACAATTACCCAGGTAATCAATTTTACTGGCACTTTCCATAATTACGTGACCAATGCTATTTAAGTTAGATCAAACACCTCAACAATCTTAATCTCCGAGATATATCTAAGATATATATCATCCATTTTTGTGATAGTTGGTCAGGTAGGGATATAATGTAGAGAAATGATGGGGATGACTAAAAAACATGCCTAATTATATGACTAACACTATGTGGCAAGAGTTTATTGGTTGTAGCATGGGGTTACCCATTCTTCTAAACCAAATAAACTCTTACAGGGTTGGAAATATGATTATGCATGTTTTTTAGGCATACTTATCATTTTTCATATATGTAATAGCATTTAGCTATAAACAAAATGGGCTAAACAGTTTTAAAGTCGCTCGGAGTGTAACCTCCTATATTGCTTTTTTTTGAAAAAAATGGATCTGTGAACCGATAATCTTACTCTTATTGCTTCTTATGTAATTATTATTAGACGAAGGACCAAACTCGTCAACTAGGAACTTAATAACAAAAAAAACGGTTATGACTTGGCGGTTATAGGCGGTTACAAAACGAACCATCACAATGGTTCTTTCATACCGATTAGAAATCTATATATGTACATGTAACGAATGATTTAGAAGGTTAATAGACAAATTACTTATTCATATTACTATACTTTGCAATCTACAAACTTTGATCTAGATGTTGGGACAACAATTGGCATCAAGAGCATAGGAGTAACACTTCGTTTTTGGTTACCAAGATACTATACGCATAAGAAGAACCCAAGGAGAATACGCAGAAAACATTTTGTTTTCATACGCAGCAAACATTTTTCCATACGAAAGGAACTTTGTTTTTTCAACAAGAATTTTGTTTTCTCTCTACTTCCAAGAGAAACAAACGTGAATAAGCATACGTAGAAGATAGTGCACGATCGTTTACGTAAGGGGATTATAGCGTTTACACCAAACGGATTGGTGGGGAAACCTTGTTGGCGACAACATAGGGAAGGAAGAAAATTCATACACTTTGTTCGGGTTAGAGAGCGAGTAGGCAAATACTTTGAGAAACCGGTTAAATTTCAAACTCAAAGTAGAAGAATACGCGGGAAACACGTGGGGAAAACGTTGTTGTGGAAGGAAATACGTACGTGATAAGAAGAAGGAGTACTCAAGTTTGTGTGGAGTAGTGTCGGACGACACAGAGAAAGCAACGACGTGAAAGAGATCAGAAGCAAACTCGTGTTTGTTTCGGAGACTTGGTTACCATCTCGTACCATTTTTTATGCGTGGGGAAGTTGATTTCGGAATATAGACATCAATAACGTACAAGGGAAAAGGAGACGTGTGTAGTGTGGAGGAACAAGAAAAGAAAACAAATCTTGTTTTCGGGCTTGTTGGAAGAGAAAAACAATTCGACATAAGGAACTTCAAAAACAAGAAGTAGTTTCTTGTTTAGGCTCGTTGGGAAAGAAAAATTCAAAAGGGACTAGACACCTTGATAGGAATTCGAAAAGGAAAAAGGCCAAGAATTTTTATTCGAGACAAGGAGTACGAAAGAAAAGATCTTGACACAAAAGAAAGGAATTTGGTGTTTGTGATTTCGAAGGGATTAGAATTTGAGACAAGGAAGAACATCAAGTGTTACAACGAGGCAAGGTAAAAAAGGGAACCAAACTTGGAAAAAAGCAACAAACGTTGGTAAACATCTTTTACTAATGCAATACAAAGGGAATACACTTGTATTCATCGCATCGACGAGGTCGCAAGTTAAACTTTTTCTGGATTTCATTTTATTTTAGAATAGTATATAATATTTTATTTCATACTATTAGGAAATCCCAAAAACTATTTATTGATCCCATTTTATTAGGATTCCCGGAAGATTAGATATTCCCATATTTTATAGAAAGACCACACTAGGAAGCATAAATCCCATTAAGTTAGAAAGTGAAGATACTAAGCACTTTCAAGATGACTGTCGACGATATAGCAAGTACATCAACTACAACAAGTAACACCTATTGCACAATATCAATGCCCTAAGTTGAAAACCACAAACTACACAGTTTGGGCTATACAAATTAAGGTTATACTAGAGGCACATGGCTTATGGGAAGCAATAGAACCAAAGAAAGATACACAAGTTGATGATAAGAAGGATAAGGCAACATTTTGCCCTATATTAAGCGTTGACGGAAGATGTGATCTTACAAGTAGCGGGTTGTGAGACAGCAAAGGATTTGTGGGATTAATAAAAGAAAAGACCGTTGGAGAACATAGAGTCACGAAAAACGATTACAATCATGATGATTGGGTTTAACTCACTTGGATAAAGAAGATGAGGCGGTGGATGCATTTCTGGCTAAACTAAACGGCTATGCCACGAAGGCAAGCAATTAGGGACTTTGGATGAATCACTTTTAGTTCAAAAACTATTAGACTCCACCGGATAGGTTCATTCGGATAGTAGCATCCATAGAACAAACAACCCGATCTCGACGACATCACTTTAGATGAGATCATTGGAAGACTCAAGGCTTTTGAGGAAAGGATAAAACTCCAGGAAAGGACAAGTAGAAAGCTAGGAAAACCTATTATTCGCACATGGCGAACACTCGGAAATAGGGAAGCGTTTTTACAAACGTGGAGGAAATCAAATTTTCTCGAGAGGCGAATAATAGAAATAGAAAATAACTCAAAGGAGGAACTCTAGTTATAAAGAGTTCAGATAAGAATAAAGAGCAATGTGATGTGAGTAAGGTAAAATGCTACAGGTGTCATAAAATTGGACATCTTAAAAGGAATTGTAGATGAAAACGACCTTCTAGGAACAATCAAACCTTATCTTAGAAGACGATGAACCATCACTACTAATGACTATGCACGAAACTGAACACAAGGAAGTGTTGTTGAATGAAGAACAAATTCAACCAAAGAAATATGCTACTGATGACGGACGCATGGTATTTAGATAATGGTGCAAGTAACCATATGACGGGAATAAAGAGTCATTTTAGGGATATGGAGAAACGTAGTCAGTCACGTTTGGAGATGGATCGTATGTACAGATAATGGGTAGAGGGTCTATACTATTAGGTTGTAAGAACCAGGAACAGAAAGTAGTATCGGAAGTATACTATATACCAAACCTCAAGAGCAACATACTTAGTCTAGGACAACTTACGGAAATAGGTTGTAAGGTCATTATGGACGGAAATAAGTTGACTTTGTATGATAAAAACAAGAAGTTGTTGATGAAAGTAGAAAGATCTAAGAATCGACTCTACAAGATTCAATTACAGATAGAATCACCTATATGTCTCTTAGCAAATATAGATAACCAAACATGGTTATGGCATGCTAGATTAGGTCATCTGAACTTTGACGATATTAACAAGATGACTAGGAAAGGTCTAGTAGAAGGAATTCCAAGGATAAATCATGCCGCGCAGATTTGTGACGCATGTTTATTAGGAAAACACAGTAGAACACCATTTTCAAACCAAGCTAAATTGGATCAAAGAACCGTTGGACTTAGTATATGGAGACTTCGGTCCTATAAGTCCAAAGCGCACTCGAGCAGAAACTCATTTTCTTGTTGGTGGGCGATTGTACACGTTTATGTGGGCATACTTTCTAACATCGAAAGATGAGGCATTTAGTACATTCAAGGAATTTAGAAAAAAGATAGAAATGGAGATGAAATTGAAAATAAGGATGCTAAGAACGGATAGAGGTTGTGAATTCACATCAAATGAATTCATAAAATGCTAAGAAAGCGGAATATACACGGTAGGTTGACGTACTCCCACAAATGAGAATGGAGTAGTGGAGAGAAGGAATAGGGCAGTGTTATCAACTACAAGGAGTATGATGGCGATGAAGTTACCTTTAACTTTTGGGAGCGGAGTTAAACATGCAATTTACATACTCAATAGGGTACCTCTGAGGGCCCGATAGATAAAACTCCATATGAGGCACTCTACAACAGAAAACCAAATCTGGAAAACCTAAGAATATTTAGATCAAAAGCATGTACGTTATATGATCCAATAGCCAAGAAGAAACATGTTAGTCGGGACGTAAAGTTTATGGAAACAAAACCGTGGGATTGGAACAAAGATGAAGAGGATACGAGCACACAAGACACATTTTGGGCTAGTTTTGTGGTAGAAGGAGTTGACAATGAAAACCTTACACCGTCAAACAGTGAGCGAGGATAACACGTATCATGAACAAGATCGGACTCGATCAGGTTTCACCAATCACACCACCAACATACAATTCGACCACACTCAGAGAAGAAGAAGAAGCTACTACTAGTTCTGAGAACTCAAGAGATAGATTTGATGATACACATCACGTGAATATAGAGATATGACGGAAATATATAAGTATGCATGTAGAGTTGAACCACAAAGTTTGTTATTTACAGAAGAAGAACCCCGTAATTACAAGGAAGCATCAACAGACCAGAAATGGATTGAGGCCATGGAGATTGAATTGGATTCAATCAACAAGAATAATACATGGACTCTTACTACATTGCGAAAAATCAAAAGGCAATAGGACTCAAATGGGTTTACAAGACCAAGAGGGATGCAAAAGGAAATATCATCAAATATAAAGCACGGTTAGTAGCAAAAGGTTATGTACAAGAACAAGGAATAGACTTTGATGAAGTATTTGCACCAGTTGCTCGGATAGAGACAGTTCGGTTGATATTAGCATTAGCGGCATATCACGGATGGCAAGTACATCATTTAGATGTAAAATCGGCATTTTTACATGGAGATTTAAAGGAAGAAGTCTACGTTACACAACCTGAAGGATTTATTTAACAAGGAAACTTCGAGGAAAAGTCTATAAGCTTACTAAAGCTTTATATTAAGCAAAATGAGAGCTTGGAATGTGAAGCTTGATCAAACGTTAAAGTCTTTAGACTTTAAGAAGTGTAATCTTAAACAAGTTTATCTACAGAGAAACAAGAATTCTACACTTATAGTTGGAGTCTACGTAGATGATTTGATAATCACAGGCAATCCAAGGAAAGAAATCGAAGAATTCAAATCCCAGATGAAGGATATATTTGAAATGAGCGACTTAGGATTGTTAGCTTATAATCTTGGGATAGAAGTTACAGGCAGGAGGAGAGATTACAATCAAGCAGATAGGATATATAAACAAGATATTGAAGGAAACAAGTATGTCAGACAACAATGATACGAAGATAACTATGGATACCGGTACTAAGTTGGTCAAGGTGGAAGATGGAAACTCAGTTGACGAACTTATTACAGAAAGCTTAATCGAAGTCTCAAGTACTTACATACAAGACCAGATCTTAGTTACTCAGGTCGGACTACTCGGTAGATTCATGCAAGACCGAAGGATCATCACTGGCAAAAGCAAGTAATCCGATACATCAAAGGAACAAAAGAGCATGGCATAATATACAAGCAAGAAGGCATCCACAAGATTACAGGGTTACATCGACAGATGGTTATGGAATCAACACTGATCAAGGAAAAGGAACTACTGGGATAGTATTTTACTTCAGAGAGTCACCTATTACTTGGTGTACTCGAAGCAACCAACATGGCTATCATCATGTGAATCAGAATTCATGGCTACTTAACGACATAAGCCTTATGGTTAAAGCGATTGCTTAGTGAACTAACGGATAGGAGAGAAAAGAATAGACCTGAAGTTCGATAACATTTCAGCAATAGCACTTGTCAAGAACCAGTTTTCATGGAAAAGCAAGCACATCGATATTCGCTACCATTTCATTCGTGAAAGCGTAGAGAATGGCCACATCAATGTGGAACATGTCAGTGGAGAACTACAAAGCGAGATATTCTAATGAAGGCTCTACCAAGATTGAAGTTCGTGACTATGCGACAAATTCTCGGAGTTCAAGACTTAGGGCAAGCAACGGTCAAGATTAAGGAGGAGAATGTGAAGATAATCTTACACTTATTATTCTTATGTAATTATTATTAGACGAAGACCAAACTTCGTCAACTAGGAACTTAATAACCGAAAAAACGGTTATGACTTGGCGGTTATAGGCGGTTAAAAAACGAACCATCACAATGGGTCTTTCATACCGATTAGAAATCTATATATGTACATGTAACGAATGATTTAGAAGGTTAATAGACAAATTACTTATTCATATTACTATACTTTGCAATCTACAAACTTTGATCTAGATATTGGGACAACAGGATCATTAGGCTGATAATAGGTTCTGTAATCTTATTGGATATATAATTTGTGTATGAAGATCTTTTTAAAATTTGGACTAAAAGAATTGCTCCCAGCCTATTTAGACCATCTAAATATTAGCTTGTTTATCCAAGCAAATTTGAATTGCTTCTATTGTCTGCAGATCTGCCAGACGTGCTCTTCGCGTGGCACAATGATTTCATTTGCTCCAATTACAACTAGTGGATCATCAACACCTCCATCAAATGTCATTGGTGACCTTTTGAGTGGAGACGACTTTAGCTCACCACAACATGAAATTCCCTCGCTATTGTACCAGTCGGTGAATCCCAACCTTCTAATCCTGTATCTCTGTACAACGCACTAGCACTTGTCAACAGTTTTCACCTAAAACCCAACAAACTCTAAACGGTTCGCCTCAGCAACCAACATTTTATTCAAATGGAAGTGTTCCCATCATAGCTCCACCCGAACTCGTGTTTTGGGCCCAATACATTCAAGTGCCACCTTTAATGTGGAACGGTAATATACCTCAACAACAGCAACAACCGTCTTCACCGGGTTTTAGTAAGTGAAGTATTTGTCATATGCATTGAACTGCTGGTTTTCTTAAGATATATCATTAGTTTAAGTTGTAAAAATGGCCCCTTTGGTATGGTGAAATCATGGATCTTTTCAGTGTTCCGTTGTGGTCCTTTATTTATTTATTTATTTATTTTATTTTTTCTCTTCCTCGAATCTGGTTGAATGTTTAATTAAAGCAAATTACTAAAATGAACCATTTATGTACTCATTTTACCAATGTAAACATTTTTCTCATGGTTTACCAAAATGGACTAAACCTGTCATTGTCTCACTTTAATGTGGTCCCATCCTCCATGTTAATACAAATAAGCCGTAAAAACGTTTATTTATATTTTACGATCTTCTAATGTTTTGTCGATAACAAAAGTAAAATCATTTTAACGAAACAAATAGAGTACGTAAATAGTTTGAGTTAATAGTTTTCTAACACACTTACGCTTTCACATAAAACACTAAAACAAGTATAAGTGATTTTATGATTTAGATACATATGTACAACAACTAGTGTTTACATATTGGGTTAAACATATACTTAAACTAAGTATACTAAAATGGGTAAAAACTAAGTGTATACTAAATGGGTAAAATACTAGCAAATGGTTTTGACCCACAACCCATGGTTTTATATATACTACTTAACCAAGTTCATTGTATCTAGAAAGAAAACCATGGATCAACCCATAACCATGACCCATGACCCATAACCAAAAATACCCATGGGCAAAGAGGAGCGGACCACGGATCCCTAGCTTTGTGCTAGCCGGATCCCTTTTGGTAGGGATCCGTGGGATATGGGGAACGATAGGATTTTTCCTCTATAAATAGTGAGCCATTTCTTCATTGTTTCACCCCCTTTCATATACTTTCTCCCCAAGTTAAATCTCACTAACCTTAGATCCAAGAGATCTATGTTTGTAGTTTTGTTTTTGTGTGATCTTTTAGGTTCTCTTAAAGGCAAGATCACCACCTTTGAAGTCGAGCAAGCTCAAGTCCATGAGTTGCCATGCTTCCTCATCATCAAAACTACTGAAGTCTTCTTGTTGATGATTCCCTTCTTTCTTCAAAGAAGTGTAGTGTTGAAGACATTAGTGAAAGATGTCTTAAGAGTCAAGACGAAGATATTAGTGAAGGGTATCTATCGTCTATAGTATAAATCACTTGTGGTAGGTGCTTGGAAGTCAAGACTAAGAAGCATTAGTGAAAGGTGCTTAGAAGTCAAGACAAAGAAGCATTAGTGAAAGGTGCTTAGAAGTGAAGACACAAGACATTAGTGAAAGGTGTCTTGTAGATCTAGTCAAGGCATTAGTGAAAGGTGCCTTAGATGTACATTCGATATGGTGTGTTTAGATGTACAAGATAGACTAGTTTTAGATCCAAGGATATTGATATCCTTGATGATGTTGTAAAGGAGTAGATATCCTTTGGGATTAGTCATTGGTGTAGTGTGGTAGTAGTTCCTCCATTGCAATGGAACTAGGTGCTTAGCCTAGTACCTAATAAAGGGTAGGCGACGTTGTGAAGGTGTAGTTCACCTAAGGTGTGAAAGAACTAGGTACTTAGCCTAGTACCTAATAAAGGGTAGGCGGCGTTGTGAAGGTGTAGTTCACCTAAGGTGTGAAAGAACTCGGTGGTGAGCCTAGCACCGTATAAAAGTAGGCGGCGTTGTGTTAGGTGTGGTTTGCCTTGGTGTGAAAGAACTTCGTATTAGCTTTGTAGGAAAAAGATTAAGCGACGTTGTGAAGGCTTCTCCGCCATAAGGAGATTGGTGTAGTGATTACGAACTCTCGAGTAGGTGACTCGGGAGTGGAGTAGGGCAAGGAAGGTGACCTTGTAGCCGAACCACTATAAATACTTTCGTTGTGGTTTTGTGCTTCTTACTCTAATCTTTTCATTACTTATCTTTACATGCTTATTTATCAACATCCAACACAAATAGAATTGACATAAGTCGATCTAAATATATTAAAAGGAAGTTTTAATTGGTAAAACTATTCAACCCCCTTCTAGTTTTCCACAATTGGTATCAAAGCTTCGTTACCAAGTTTGTTGAAGTATATTGTACTTTAAAAACTTGATACGATCCATGGTTAATTGAAAACTACAAAGAAGGTCTTTCATTAAAACAAACACCATGTCTTTTAAAACTATATGTTTGGATGTTGATTTGATAACAACAATTTTCTTATTTATTTTAATTGCACTAATTTTCTTTGTCATGTTGATTAGTCAAAGCTCATACCCACCAAGCTTTAGAGGTAGCTTGGTAACAAGAACCTTCCTAAGAAGGTATCTTAAAGGAGCAGGAATCGTCTAAGTGACATTTGTTGTGTCATTTGTAAAGACATTTCTAAGTACGCTAGAGGTATGATTTTCCTTTTACTTTGCTTGATAATTAAGTATACATATTTAGGTATTTATGTGATTATCTTTTGTGCTTATACATGTTTTACATGAAGCTTCATTAGGAAGCCTTTTTCTCACATACGTGTTTTATCTCTCGTCTAAAAATAGTGGTATATAAAACTTATGTTTTGTTTCTTTTAAATCCAATAATAAAACAAAACACGAATTTCAAAAATTCCTCATTCCCTATAAAAATCCACCGTCGGCCATTCTACCAAATCCTCACTTTTTCAAAATCTTCCAATTTCAAAAATCTTCCCTCATTCAAAAATTTCATCTTCCTCCTCACTCCATCTCAACCGAAACCAAGAAAGATCCGTCTTAAACATGGTTTACATCCCACTTCGTGCTCATCGCCATAATACTCACGCGCTTGTGTTCCCTATGTTGAAGTTCACATACTGAGACATTTACTTTGTCTTGTTAATCTATATTGGGATCATATACCCAATCCTTTGTATCATCCTTAGTATTGAAATGCAATTTTATTAATAATCTAGTTTATCTAGGTTGTTGTTATCATAATGTGTTTGTCACTTATTTTTGATCTATATGTTTTATATTCTTTTGTGATACATTAGAAGTCATGTATGCATGCTAAAAGAAAATGTAGGTTAAAACATATATCTTGGTATAAAATTATGAGATTCAAAACTCTATGAGTTTTCATATATAACGGTTCTTTAATTACAGATCTACGGATCCGGAAGTTATACTAGCGGGATCCCTTTTGAAAAAGAACCGTGGGATCCGTCCTCTTTGGAAAACAGTTTTTTCATGCAAATCAAAAACCTCTTTTCATCTAAGAGTAATACTCCACTTGTATGTCAAAACCATAAGTGAGTTAAGTGTATTTCTTGTTAAAACCATTGTTAATAAAATCTAGTAAAAACATTAGATTAACATCGTTAACACAAACATTTCCTTTTATTGACTTGTCATTTCTATAGGTTCAACTATGACGCATGAATATGAGTTTGATTTTTCACTAGCGTCTACACCGAGAACATCTCTCGAACCCAACCGCTAGCAATCATGTCCGTGGGTTCAATAATCTTGAAAACCGTCACTTCCACGAAGGGCGTATTGTGACACCTCTCACAATTCGAAGAAGGTATCAATACCTCCTTTCGAGCCATAGGACTATAATGTCTTCTTGAAATCAGCGGAAAATATGTCCAAGGTTCATAATGGAATTCTTCCGTCAAGTCGAACTTCGTTAAATAGCGAGGATCGCTCTCTATCTCTATGGTTTTATATCAAAACCAAAAGTTCACTCTAACCCTTGGGCATTTTGCTCACATCCTCCGGATTCCAAATCATGGACAATGTGCCTTCACAGAAGATTGGTCTCTTGATTCTCTCTTCAACTTTCGTGAAGAAAATAGTCCATATTGTTCACACATACCCTCTCTGGAAGATTTAAATCGCATAATATGCAAACCTCGACCATATTACTCCGATCCAAACATTATCCTTACAAGGGATATCCGAGAAGAGTACAAACCTCTTGCACTCATCCTATGTGAAAATGTTTGGAGTCTTAGGGGAAATCGAGAAATCCTTCCCGTTTGTTGCTCACATGTTGTTGTTTGCTAACACAACAACCATACAATCGCCTACTTCTTCCAAGGTAGAATTGCAAATCTTCAAGGCTCCAAGAATAAACTCATCCCTTATGGAATGTTCTTGACACGTCTCTATCATAATGTTATGCACTTCCATCCTCAATTTCAAAGTCCGTTGTATGTACTTGTGAACAAAATGATGGAACCGCTAAACATATCTCTCATGAAGACTTTCTTCATTCTTGACTCCACCAACACTCATCAATCACTTAATGATCCTCTTAGCGAGAACACTCAAGGAAACTAATAATATTTCAAAATAGGATCAAATCTATTGTCTTTCATTCCATGTCATCCAATTTCCTTCAATAAAACATTTGATATTTAGTCTTTAGAACTATCTCCTTGAGATATAATGCATTGTCAAGATCATTGCATACCTTTAGTAAAGGTCTGAGAGATCCCAAATTACACTAGATCCATCCACTCTTCCATTGGGATCCGTCGAGAAAATGCAATTACAAGCATTGTATTTCAAAGACATTCTTAGAACACCTTACACTAAGCTAAACATAGTGTCTTAAGGCAAATTAAGTCCTTATCAAGATAAGTTAATCTTTCCCATTCATACATAACTCACCGAGGTTACACTCTAAAAACACTTGTTGATCTACCGTTTCGTTTTAATCCATTACTCTTCCGCTCTTAAACTCACACCTTATTCTCTACTTGATCCCTCACATCTAGTCTTAGAAATCTTTCAATTATTGCAAAATTGATCATAAATCATCCTCACCTCCAAATTGATCAAATTTGATCAAAATCTAGTTTGTTCATCTTAAAGCTTCTAGGATATTTTCCAAAACACTATCCTAAGACACAACCTGATCTCTAGGATCATCTAGCTTCAATTGACATTCTAAATCTTTAGTGTCATCATTATTCATCCATTGGTACTCTTGAAAGTTCCAAATCCTTCCACAAAAGACAATCATTAGCTACATCATTCATTACCTTCAAGTACTCAAGCATCCCTTCATTTAAAACACCTAGAAGAACTGAAACACTCAAGATGATATAGGTCTTAGATCTTAGAAACATCATTTCCAATCTTTCATAGCTGATGAGAGACGGATCCCTAGGATTAGCCTAGACGGATCCCTCGAGGAGAGGAACAGTGGGATCCAGTATGACAGATTATAGGTCAACTCTTGCTAAAGCAATCATTTCAACTCATCTTCCTAACTCAAACACTCCATCTCATCTTAAATGAGTTCCAAGATCAGTACAACCTCAGAGTTGACTCTTGTGCATGTCAATCATCACATTTCAATGAATCCTAGTGGCTTGAAGCTTAAATGCACTTGCCAAATCTCTTAGTTTATAAACCACCTTATTAGGACCTCCATAGTCATCACGTTCATCCCAACTTTCACTCTTGCAAACTCTTGAAATCATCTCATCATGAGGAAAACCCCAAGTAGTAACTTATCCACCAAAGAACCACCCATGAAAAGAGCTCGTGTTATACACGAAATTTCCTCAGCCGAATCATCTCCGGTGGCCAGACAAATGATAGAATCCTTCATCATCCAATCAAACCAATTTCTAAAAGGTTAGTACCCACAAAACTACCTTTGCCAAACACCACCATACCTCCTAGGCCAAACAATATCATCTCCACCAAACCATCACCATTGGTTCCTAGAGCTATTTCATTTACATCCCCACTATCATCACCACACCTCTACAATTTAGAGGACTTGCCTCCTAAGTCGTCTCATCCGCTTCATGACAACATACTCCTCATTAGGAGGAATAATGGTTCAAAATCAAGGTGTTGAGTCAACACTTGCTCCGGCTTCCTTCTCGGCGTTTTCATCATAAAATCCCATTTGGATTATGACAAATCATCAAAATCAACCACCCGACCATATGGAAGTTGACACCTCTCTACCACCACCATCATTCTTGGTTGAGTCATTCTTAAATGCACCTCCACCAATCCCTCCATCGTTTGAAGCTCCACAAGCCGCTTCACTTGATCCTTTGAATCAAGCCATTTCATTTCATCCACCACCACTACCTAGCCATGGCAAAGATTGCTATCATTGTCAACATGTTGAAAGTTTGATACATGAAGTACGAGAAGACCAACGTTTCATGTTCTATCATCTCCTCGAGCGTTTACGACTCGAGATTAAACCTAAACAAAACTTGAGCTAGAAGATTATAGTGGTGTCTTAGCTTCAAGCGTTAGGGGATCTAGAAATTCCTAGTCATGTATTGTCTATTGTCTTGTTTTCGAGTCATGTATATCATAACTCTTGTTTATTAAATGGAATTACATGCTACTTGCTATATTTCCGAGTATGTGAGTATACTATATAATCCATATCTCTTTTTAGTATTAACATTTCTTGTTATACCAATCTTTTCTGACTTTATTCATCGGCCCGGGCGGATCCTCGATTGCCTAGGACGGATCCCTACTAGGAGGAACAGCGGGATCCGTGAAGACGAGAAAGCCTTCTTTCTACTAACTTGAATCACATTTGCAAGAAATTGTGAATTATACTTGATTTCTAACCTTTGTTTTGTAGTTATTCAATTTACATATGAAGACTTTGACATCATAAAGCTAGGAGGAGCTTTATGTCAAAGCAATACATTGCAAATTACTTGCAATACTAGGTTTACATTTCGTGACATCCCTTTGCAACAATTGCAATCATCAATGGGGAGCACATTCGTCTTGAAGCGATATCTTTTGCAAACTTATTTGCAAACAAACTAGATTAGTATCATTTACTTGGCCTTTTTACATAGGGATGGACTCGTCAAGGGGTAAAAGGCGAGATCCTTTCCGTTATTTGCTCTCTATCTCTTTTTACTTTTAATTCTTTCACATGTTTTTCTTAAATACAACGTGTTGCCTTCCTTCAAACACTTTTTGTTTTGACAAAAGGGGAAAAGAAAGTAAAAACTACAAATTCAAATTTTTACGAATTTTAGCTTTTTCCTTAAAATAATTATATGTTTTGTCATCAACACAAAGGGGGAGATTGTTAATACAAATAAGCCGTAAAAGCGTTTATTTATATTTCACGATCTTCTAATGTTTTGTCGATAACAAACGTAAAATCATTTTAACGAAACAAATAAGAATACGTAAATAGTTTGAGTTAATAGTTTTCTAACACAATTACGCTTTCACATAAAACACTAAAACAAGTATAAGTGATTTTATGATTTAGATACATATGTACAACAACTAGTGTTTACATATTGGGTTAAACATATACTTAAACTAAGTATACTAAAATGGGTAAAAACTAAGTGTATACTAAATGGGTAAAATACTAGCAAATGGTTTTGACCCACAACCCATGGTTTTATATATACCACTTAACCAAGTTCATTGTATCTAGAAAGAAAACCATGGATCAACCCATAACCCATGACCCATGACCCATAACCAAAAATACCCATGGGCAAAGAGGACGGACCACGGATCCCTAGCTTTGTGCTAGCCGGATCCCTTGTGGTAGGGATCCGTGGGATATGAACGTGTAGGATTTTTCCTCTCTCTAAATAGTGAGCCATTTCTTCATTGTTTCTCACCCCCTTTCAATATACTTTCTCCCCTAAGTTAAATATCACTAACCTTAGATCCAAGAGATCTATGTTTGTAGTTTTGGTTTTGTGATCTTTTAGGTTCCTCTTAAAGGCAAGATCACCACCTTTGAAGTCGAGCAAGCTCAAGTCCATGAGTTGCCATGCTTCCTCATCATCAAAGCTACTGAAGTCTTCTTGTTGATGATTCCCTTTTTTCTTCAAAGAAGTGTAGTGTTGAAGACATTAGTGAAAGATGTCTTAAGAGTCAAGACGAAGATATTAGTGAAGGGTATCTATCGTCTATAGTATAAAGCACTTGTGGTAGGTGCTTGGAAGTCAAGACTAAGAAACATTAGTGAAAGGTGCTTAGAAGTCAAGATAAAGCATTAGTGAAAGGTGCTTAGAAGTGAAGACACAAGACATTAGTGAAAGGTGTCTTGTAGATCTAGTCAAAGGCATTAGTGAAAGGTGCCTTAGATGTACATTCGATATGGTGTGTTTCGATGTACAAGATAGACTAGTTTTAGATCCAAGGATATTGATATCCTTGATGATGTTGTAAAGGAGTAGATCTCCTTTGGGATTAGTCGGTGGTGTAGTGTGGTAGTAGTTCCTCCATTGCAATGGAACTAGGTGCTTAGCCTAGTACCTAATAAAGGGTAGGCGACGTTGTGAAGGTGTAGTTCACCTAAGGTGTGAAAGAACTAGGTACTTAGCCTAGTACCTAATAAAGGGTAGGCGACGTTGTGAAGGTGTAGTTCACCTAAGGTGTGAAAGAACTCGGTGGTTAGCCTAGAACCGTATAAAGGGTAGGCGACGTTGTGTTAGGTGTGGTTCGCCTTGGTGTGAAAGAACTCGGTTTTTAGCTTTGTACCAGGAAAAAAGATTAGCGCGTTGTGAAGGCTTCTCCGCCATAAGGAGATTGGTGTAGTGATTACGAACTCTCGAGTAGGTGACTCGGGGAGTGGAGTAGGGCAAGGAAGGTGACCTTGTAGCCAAACCACTATAAATACTTGCGTTGTGGTTTTGTGCTTCTTACTCTAATCTTTTCATTACTTATCTTTACATGCTTGTTTATCAACATCCAACACACACATCGAAAAAGATTGACATAAGTCGATCTAAATATTTAAAAGGAAGTGTTAATTGGTAAAACTATTCAACCCCCCTTCTAGTTTTCCACACTCCATTTTGCTACGAGCTAAAGTGCTAATATGTTTAAGTGGTCCCATCCTCCATTTTGCTGTTATAATTTGTTTTTCTTGAAAACCATGCAAGCCTTTTTTAAAGTTTTCAACTTCACTTTTCTCAATATCTTCTTCAATATGTATACCATCTTCATTCGCCTAGCATTACAGTTTCCCCATGCTTTTAACTTTTTCATTCGCCTAGCATGTAAACACTTTTAACTTCCTCGCCTAGACCTTTCCTTCCCTCGCCCAGATCCCCTCGCCCAGACCCCATCTTCCTCACCTAGATCCCCTCACTCAGACCAAGCTTCCTCGCCTAGACTCTCGCCCAGTTCCTCGCCTAGACCAAGCTTCCTCGCCCAGACCAAGCTTCCTCGCTCAGACCCCCTCGCCCAGACCCAACTTCCTCGCCCTCCCCTCGGCCAGACCTTGCTCGCCCGCCCATGACTCGCCCAACACTCTTTTTATACACGTGTATGTTTAGAAACTAATCTAGTACTATATATAACGGATAATATTAAAAAATTCATTTTGGAAAATTTCAGATGCGAGGTTCAAATTCGTAAACAACTCCTATAAAAAGGTCATTTAAGAAATTTTCTCTACTTCCATTGTATGTCTCTAGT
The DNA here is from genome assembly GCA_910596185.1 of Chrysanthemum makinoi. Lineage (NCBI taxonomy): Eukaryota > Viridiplantae > Streptophyta > Magnoliopsida > Asterales > Asteraceae > Chrysanthemum > Chrysanthemum makinoi. Next base: position 224,680,495 of record OU343217.1, on the reverse strand, counting down.
CAGTTAAACTTTGGGTAAATTAGCAAAAGTGTTAGGTTCCCATATATTCAACACAAGCATCAAGAGAAGAGGTAGAGAAGATCGGATGAACAATACACAAACAAACACACTCGTATGGTTAAGAAAGGTTATGCGTGGAGTATGAATGAGAGATAAATTGAAAAACCAACCTTCAAGTGAAGGTTTATGATGAGTGTGTAAATACTCATCATTTTTGGTTAAATCTGAACTGCAAAACGTTTAAAAATGCTCAGAAATGCATCAAAATACTGAAAATATCTCAAAATTGCATTTTATATGTTTCAGATGCAAAATGTTTAAAATCGGATGAAAAATGAGCTAAGTTTGCATAATTGGCAGTTTCAGTCCCTCAAGTTTCAAAAGTTGTGAAATAGTCCACTGAGCACATAATTTCAAAGAAAAATCACCAAAGGTCCTTTTAAAATCATAAGTTGTCAAAATTAGTCCTTTGGTGAAAAATGTCAAAAGTTTTGAGAAATTACAAGTTTGGTCCTTCAAGTTTCAAAATTGGCAAAATGGTCCTTGGAAATTGGAAAATGTCAAGTTTGGTCCTTGTACTATTGGAGCTTGTCACTTTTGGTCCCTTGGAGCAACTTTGCAAATATGGCAGCCTTGGTCCCTTGATTTTCAGAAATTACAAACAAGCCCTTATATTAAAGCTTAAGCCTTTGAACCCTTGGCCTTGTCATAACCATTTGGACCTGCCATTCCTTGTGACCCCGCCATTTTGGACCCCCTTTCAATATTAAAACCCGGTCAAACACAATGGTCAAACAAGCAACCCGCTTTCTTTTTCTTCTTCCCCCTTGCTTCTTACGCAAAACCGGTACCCCATTGCCACTAGCTCACCTCTTCACCTCTATTATCACTCCACCTCAACAACCTTCCAAAAGGCATTAAATGCAACCCTAACCCTCAACCCCAATGGCATAAACCGCTTTCCCGCCAATTTTGATCCAATGGCTAAAATCCACTTAAGACATCCATTGGTCCCGGAACCAAGGGATTCACTCGAGAAAGGAGAGAAGCAGAGTTGGGTATAAAAGAGAGAAGAGATGCAAGAAGAAAAGTAGTTAGTTTTCATTTTTCAAATGTATGTCGTTTTTCATTAAATTAGCTTAATTAGTATTTTAATATGTAATCTTAAGTTTTATTGTATTCAAACTAAGCAAGCGAGTCATTGTAATTCATTTCAAGTTTTAATTCAAGGTTTAACTTAAATTTCATATTTTGATGTTCACTGTTGAAAAGTTTAATTTCAAATTCTCACATTCAAGCTTCAAATAGCTTATTGTAAGTTCACACAAGTTAACTTAAGCTTATTATAGCTTTTGATGAGCTTGGAAAAGCAGTTCAAGCAATTTTCATAATTGGTCAACGAAAGTCAACTGTGAAGCTCAATATGGGTTAGTGATGACATTGGGTGTTGCAGTGATGGAAATGGGTTGAGATAAGTTTGGGTAGTGATTTATTGCCTTGTTCCATGATTTATTTATCTTTTGACCCCTTGGCGAGTCTTGTAAGTACTTGAGTCTAATTTTTGTTTCAATTTTAACTCATGACTTGCACTATTTCAATGCACGTGATCATGTTAGTTTGTAGGGTTAAATGTTTTAGTTAGTGGATATAATCTACTTGAGTTGTTAGATTAGATCAAGGTTGAGGAAAAGGCTGCTAGCTTAAGTTTCTAGTTACGAAAAGGAGTGTTTGGATTTGTCTCTTAGTCTAAGTTAGAGGTTTGTTCAGTGGGTAGTCTCTGTTGCTTAGGTCCTATGTAGTTGTAATATAGCCAATGTGGTCAGTCTTTTGTATCGCATAAGCTCAAAAAGTCAAATTCCACTTGAATGTCCTATTAGCTTAAGCTTTGGAATTTTACAAAATCAAGAGCTTGTTTCATGTTTAGAAATCACTAGAGTAGCTTGCATTAGTTTCATTATACCTTAAAACATCATAATCAGCTCATGGTTTAAGATCAAATCTCATAAAAGTCAACCTTTCCTTTCTTTCTTTAATAGTCAAAAGTTGAAAAAACGGTTTGAGAAACTTTGTTGAATTTTCATTGTTTCATTTTTAAACCAAAATCACCAAAATGTGATATGTTTGAGATTGGTTGGTCAAGTATTGGCTGAATTTTTCAAATTTTTGCAAACTGTTTCAAGTGTCAAATAAGCTGTGGAATAAGTCTGTCTCATGCCTCATACTTTGACTCAGTTATAGCGAGTGCGCACGGTTGTGCAAAGCTTGTCAAAAGCTCATAAGAGTATTGCAGTGGTTTTTGGTTTATAAGCACCTAGCCAGGTCTTCTTTAAGTTCCAACACCTAGTTTTCATTTTAGGTTTATTGGGTGGCTTGTGCTTAAGCTTCAAAGTAGAGGGTAAAACCTGTTTTTAGCACTTATACTCAAATCATCAAATTTGTTCATTAAGCACAATAGAGGTTTAGAGCAGTTGTAATAAGCTGCATTTGAGTAGTTATAACATATTATAGCTCACTTTTAGTTTGATAGCTTATTGTGTTCATTTGCTTATTCCTAGTGCTTATTTATAAGCACTTGTCTTTGAGTTCATTTTCTTACATATAACCTTGTTTTTATATTTTCATAGATTCATAATATTATTTTAGACTTTTCCTGAATTTTTCATATTTTTCTAGCACTGTTTACTATTTTTCCTTAATTAGAACAGTTTTTAAGTCATTTTAATTAGCTTTTATTGCAATTAATTGGAAAAGTTTCAAAAAATAATTTTTCATTTTTCTTAGGTTAAGATAAATATAAAAAGTCAAAAAATATTTTCAGATTTTTCTTAGTTAAATTTGTATTTTTAAGCAATTTAAGTAGTTTTAAATAGTTTTTAATTCATAGAAAATAGAAAAATAATCAGAAAAATATAAAAATAGTTTTGAAAATTCTCTTTAGTTATTTTAGATTTTTCCAAGTCATAATTTCATTTTTCTAGCTTTATTTCATATTTTCTTGTATTTTAGGTTATTATTAAATAGTTAAAATTAGCTTTTAATTAATAATAATTAGTTAAATAGTTTTAAAAATAATTTTCTTTTTCTATAAATTTTCTCTTATCATTAGGTTTGTAAAAATGTCATTTTCATATTTTTAGGATTAATATTTCTTTAGTTTTACATTTTCTATTATGCGTATTAGTTTTAAATTAAAATTTATAAAGAAAAATCAAAAACATCATTTTGCAAATAGTGATAGCGTTTATTTAATACTTTTTATCTTTTTAAATTTTCTTTAATTTGCATTTAAGCCCTGTAATTTTTTACTTTTCTTTAGTTATAATCATTCAAAACTCTTTTCGTTCAAATCTCTCGATCACTATTCGTTTGTGATTCATCGCGATTTATTTGGGACATAACGACAGGAAACACTATACTCTCTTGATCTTCATTGCATTAGTTTCAGACGGTTTAAGTTTGTTACGGTTGGCCATTCACAAGTGGCCGGCAGTGATAAAACTTGGCGGTCTGGGCGGCGAATCAAATTCTTGTGCTAATTATCTTCGTCTAGCAGATTAGTGATTTGAATATTCACTCCTTGTTCATACCATCTATATATATTTATATTTTCTTATAAAATCCAAAATCCAAAACATTTTAAAATCAGTTTTCAACAAACACAAAAACCCAAAAAGATTTTCTTTCTTATTTTTTCAAAATGTTTATCCAAAATCCAAAATATCCATCTTTACCCTCTCTCATCTTTGATTCTTCATCCCTACCCCTCTGAAAACATTTGATTCTTTCTATGTCGTATCCTCCCCTCTTGGTTGTCAATGGTGTGGTGGTCCTTATAATGGTGGCAATTGCCCCAGTTGTAGCATGGTGGAATCGGGGAATTACGTCTATAACCGGGATCCCTATTCCTACCATAACACAAGCGATTTATTCCATCGGCTACCACGAGACTCGGCCGTTTTCTTGTTGTGAGTCTTGTGGTGGTTCACACTCGATTCAGATTGTCAATGAAACACGCTTGTCTATGGCGGAGTTCGATAACAATTATGACTACAACACATATGACTCACGGCCCATCGAGTTTCTTGTTGTAGTATTGTGGAGGTCCTCACTTTCGCTCTGATTGTCAAACAAGGAATCCATTTCCTTGTAACAATTACGACTCTTCGGATCATGACCAACCTCTCTGATTACCAAGTGAATCGGGCACCTCGGCTGAGCCACTTCCTCAAAATCTTCTCCTTAATCTTTTGGATTTAGTGAAAGATTTGAAGGAATGTAAACATTCCCAAGATAATCAAATGAGAAAATCCATGGAAGAATTGCTAGTGAAGAGCGGTGCTAAAATAAATTCCCAAATTGCGTTTGAAAAATCTATTAAGGAATCAATTGCAAAAGAAACGAGATCTAGCTCTCAATTTCGTTTCATTCGATGGCGATGATGATGAGGATACACTTGATATCCTTCAATTCTATAAAGATTCATCAAGTTCATCGGTTGATATCCGTTGAGATTGAGATTCTCAAACAATCTACCACACGATATTCCACTCACTCTCTCAACATGGGGGCGAGCATCTTGACCCGTTCACGAAAGAATCGGGCGAATTCATAAAGTCTAGTGTTGAGAACCTTGTCCCAATCCCGAGAGAGTCACAAGGAACTTTTGACCATATGTGTGATTCTCTTTCCCCTCTTGAGTGTTCAAAAGATCATTTTGAAACTTTCTCGGATCTTAGCGACTATTGTGCTTCCTATGGAAACATCGAGTATGTTGATCACTCCCACGGTGATCTGTTCTTGAGGAGTTCACGATGAACTCACTCACATCGATCCCACTTTCGGAAAGTGATGATGATCCTTTGATTCGGAGCCGATCGGGAGGCTGAAGTCTCCTTGATAATGATCGTTCACTCACTTCTTATCCCAACAGTCTAATAGAGAATGTTGATCACTTTGTTCTGAAACATTCAAAGCTACTTTCACTAATCCTCTATTTGAATTCGACTCTGAATTCACTTTAATTTATGAGAATCTACTCTTTGATACTCAGAGGGATAGTGATAGAAACAATGGAACAAGAGTTCACAATTTCACTTCATGTGAATGATTCTTTTCATGAAGAGTTCTCCGGTGAACTCTCTCATGACATATCTCCTCCGGAACATGATCATTTCTATTTTGATCTTGAGGATGATATTGGATCGGAGGAAGGTGTACTCTATCATACGAGTTTGCCTATTAATGATACTACCCCCACCCTTCCTCCCGATATGTCTACATTTGAGGATGAAGAATGGATCTTGATTGTTATCAAAATCTTTCTTCCTTTCCTCAAATATCTTGTGATTTCTCTTCATCTTCACTCCTTTGGGAATGAAGACACTATCTTTGACCCCGGCATTTTCATTTATCATTTGTGAGCGGTTCTATGTATATCTCATCGGTGTGGAACTTTCACGTACTTCATTGTTTATACAAACATCTGAATGAAAGTCCGATGGAGATTGTCTCTTCCACTTACTTCCCCATGAACAAATTAATTCGGAGTCGAGTCAAGCTAGCGACTCGGTAATCAAAAACGATGAGTTAAACATGGGTTTTCACCCGTGTCCCACCCTAGTGTGGGGAGTTGCCCTTTGTTGTATATAAGTTTAAAAAAAATTCAAATAATGGCCGTAGTATTTCCTTTTACGTTCTATGTTTGGCATAACGCGGTACTTTGAATATTGAGGGCAATATTCATTTCTAGTGTGGGGAATTCTCCGAATTTTATCATGTAATTATACCACCCAATTCCCCATTTTTGGCCAAAATTTTTTTTGGAGTAAGTGTTTTGCACTCGACTTCACGATTATCGATCGCCATGTCTAATAAACAAAAGGATTGGCTAATCCGAGAGCAACGGCTCTTGGTAAAGATATCTCAAATCCGTTGACGGCTTGCAATTTGCCCAAAATTGTATTATTCAGCTTCATATCCTTAAAAGTGAAGAGTTAGCTAGCCTAAGTTATGGCTTGTGGTAAAGCGTGGAAAAACCATAATTGGTAATCACTCACCAAAGATAATATTGATAATTTATCAGAGTTGGCTAGTCGAAGCAAACGGTAGAACAAATCAAATCCGTTGGTGGTGGTTTGCTCAAAATCACATGGTTATCGGTGTACTACGTTCTTACTTACTTGGTGAAACATTTGGCTACTCCCGAAGTAATGGCTTTTGGTAAAGAGATTCAAATCCATTAAGTTTTTCTCAAAAGATTGCTAGGGACTAGCAATAGTTTAGTGTGGGGATTGATGAGTGTGTAAATACTCATCATTTTTGGTTAAATCTGAGCTAAAGCGTTTAAAAATGCTCGAAATGCATCAAAATCACGAAAATATCTCAAAATTGCATTTTATATGTTTCAGATGCAAAATGTTTTAAATCAGATGAAAAATGAGCAAAGTTTGCATAATTGGCGAGTTCAGTCCCTCAAGTTTCAAAAGTTGTCAGAAATAGTCCCACGAGCACATAATTTCAAAAGAAAAATCACCAAAGGTCCTTTTAAAATCATAAGTTGTCAAAATTAGTCCTTTGGTGAAAAATGTCAAAAGTTTTGAGAAATTACAAGTTTGGTCCTTCAAGTTTCAAATTTGGCAAAAATGGTCCTTGGAAAATTGAAAATGTCAAGTTTGGTCCTTGTACTATTGGAGCTTGTCACTTTTGGTCCCTTGGAGTAGCTTTGCAAATATGGCAGCCTTGGTCCCTTGATTTTCAGAAATTACAAACAAGCCCTTATATTAAAGCTTAAGCCTTTGAACCCTTGGCCTTGTCATAACCCTTTGGACCCTGCCATTCCTTGTGACCCCCTGCCATTTTGGACCCCCTTTCAATATTAAAACCCTGGTCAAACACAATGGTCAAACAAGCAACCCGCTTCTTTTCTTCTTCCCCTCAACACTTTTCTTACGCAGAAAACCCAGCCCCCATTCCCTAGCTCACCTCTTCACCTCTATTATCACTCCCACCTCCAACAACCTTCCAAAAGGCATTAAATGCAACCCCCCAACACTCAACCCCAATGGCATAAACCACTTTCCCGCCTTGATTTTGATCCAATGGCCAAAATCCACTTAAGACATCCATTGGTCCTGGAACCAAGGGGGATTCACTCAGAGAGAGGAGAGAAGCAGAGTTGGGTATAAAAGAGAGAAGAGATGCAAGAAGAAAAGTAGTTAGTTTTCATTTTTCAAATGTATGTCATTTTTCATTAAATTAGCTTAATTAGTATTTTAATATGTAATCCTAAGTTTTATTGTATTCAAACTAAGCAACTGAGTCATTGTAATTCATTTCAAGTCTTAATTCAAGGTTTAACTTAAATTTCATATTTTGATGTTCCTTTGTTGAAAAGTTTAATTTCAAATTCTCACATTCAAGCTTCAAATAGCTTATTGTAAGTTCACACAAGTTAACTTAAGCTTATTATAGCTTTTGATGAGCTTGGAAAACAGTTCCAAGCAATTTTCATAATTGGTCAACGAAAGTCAACTGTGAAGCTCAATATGGGTTAGTGATGACATTGGGTGTTGCAGTGATGGAAATGGGTTGAGATAAGTTTGGGTAGTGATTTATTACTGCTTTGTTCCATTGATTTATTTATCTTGCAGCCTTGGCAGAGTCTTGTAAGTACTTGAGTCCAATTTTTGTTTCAATTTTAACTCATGACTTGCACTATTTCAATGCCTGTGATCATATGTTAGTTTGTAGGGTTAAATGTTTTAGTTAGTGGATATAATCTACTTGAGTTGTTAGATTAGATCAAGGTTGAGGAAAGAAGCTTGCTAGCTTTAGTTTCTAGATTGAAAAGGAGTGTTTGGATTTGTCTCTTAGTCTAAGTTAGAGGTTTGTTCATGGGTAGTCTCATGTTGCTTAGGTCCTATGTAGTTGTAATATAGCCAATTTGGTTAGTCTTTTGTATCTGCATAAGCTCAAAGTCAAATTCCACTTGAATCTGTCCTATTAGCTTAACTGTTGGAATTTTACAAAATCAAGAGCTTGTTTCATGTTTAGAAATCACTAGAGTAGCTTGCATTAGTTTCATTATACCTTAAAACATCATAATCAGCTCATGGTTTAAGATCAAATCTCATAAAAGTCAACCTTTCCTTTCTTTCTTTAATAGTCAAAAGTTGAAAAAACCAGTTTTGAGGAAACTTTGTTGAATTTTCATTGTTTCATTTTTAAACCAAAATCACTGAAATTGTGATATGTTTGAGATTGGTTGGTCAAGTATTGAAAACTGAATTTTTCCAAATTTTTGCAAACTGTTTCAAGTGTCGAATAAGCTGTGGAATAATTTGTCTCATGCCGTACATGCCTGACTTCGTTATAAGCGAGTATACGCACGTTTGTGCAAAGCTTGTCAAAAGCTCATAAGAGCTTTACATTGAGCAGTCCAGTTTTTGGTTTATAAGCACCTAGCCAGGTCTTCTTTAAGTTCCAACACCTAGTTTTCATTTTCAGTTTATTGGGTGGCTTGTGCTTAAGCTTCAAAGTAGAGGTAAAACACTGCTTTTAGCACTTATACTCAAATCATCAAATTTGTTCATTAAGCACAATAGAGGTTTAGAGCAGTTGTAATAAGCTGCATTTGAGTAGTTATAACATATTATAGCTTCTGTTTTAGTTTGATAGCTTATTGTGTTCATTTGCTTATTCCTAGTGCTTATTTATAAGCACTTGTCTTTCTGAGTTTCATTTTCTTACATATAACCCACTGTTTTTATATTTTTCATAGATTCATAATATTATTTTAGACTTTTCCTGAATTTTTCATATTTTTCTAGGTCAGTTTACTATTTTTCCTCAATTAAAACAGTTTTTAAGTCATTTTAATTAGCTTTTATTGCAATTAATTCAGAAAAGTTTCAAAAAAATAATTTTTCATTTTTCTTAAGTTAAGATAAATATAAAAAGTCAAAAAAATATTTTTCCAGATTTTTCTTAGTTAAATTTGTATTTTTAAGCAATTTAAGTAGTTTTAAATAGTTTTTAATTCATAGAAAATAGAAAAATAATCAGAAAAATATAAAAATAGTTTTGAAAATTATCTTTAGTTATTTTAGATTTTTCCAAGTCATAATTTCATTTTTCTAGCTTTATTTCATATTTTCTTGTATTTTAGGTTATTATTAAATAGTTAAAAATAGTTTTTAATTAATAATAATTAGTTAAATAGTTTTAAAAATAATTTTATTTTTCTATAAATTTTCTTTTATCATTAGGTTTGTAAAAATGTCATTTTCATATTTTTAGGATTAATACTGCTTCAGTTTTACATTTTATTTATCGTCACGTAGTTTTAAATTAAAATTTATAAAGAAAAAATCAGAAACATCATTTTGCAAATAGTGATAGCGTTTATTTAATACTTTTTATCTTTTTAAGTTTTCTTTAATTTGCATTTAAGCCCCTGTAATTTGTTTACTTTTTCTTTAGTTATAATCATTCAAAACTCTTTTCCGTTCAAATCTCTCGATCACTATTCGTTTGGTGATTCATCGCATAGCTCGTTGGGACATAACGACCGGGGAAACACTATACTCTCCTGATCTTCATTGCATTCGTTTCCAGACGGTTTTAAGTTTGTTACGGTTGGCCATTCACAAGTGGCTGGCTTGAGTGATAAAACTTGATGGGGCGAATCAAATTTTGGCGCCATTGGGGCTGTGCTAATTATCTTCCGTCTAGCAGATTAGTGATTTGAATATTCACTCCTTGTTCATACCATCTATATATGTTTATATTTTCTTATAAAAATCCAAAAATCCAAAAACATTTTAAAATCAGTTTTCAACAAACACAAAACCCAAAAAGATTTTCTTTCTTATTTTTACAAAATGTTTATCCAAAATCCAAAAATATCCATCTTTACCCTCTCACATCTTTGATTCTTCATCCCTACCCCTCTGAAAACATTTGATTCTTTCTATGTCGTATCCTCACCCTCTTGGTTGTCAATGGTGTGGTGGTCCTTATAATGGTGGCAATTGCCCCAATTGTAGCATGGTGGAATTAGGAAACGGGTCTGTCTATAACCGGGATCCCTATTCCTACCATAACACAACTGATTTATTCCATCAGCTACCACACTGTGAGACTTCAGCAGTTTTCTTGTGTGTGAGTACTTGTGGTGGTTCACACTCGATTCTGATTGTCAATCGAAACACGCTTGTCTATGAGCGGGTTCCGATAACAATGATGACTACAACACATATGACTCACAGCCACATCAGTTTTATTGTTGTGAGTATTGTGGAGGTCCTCACTTTAGCTCGATTGTCAAACAAGGAATCCATTTCCTTGTAACAATTACGACTCTTCGTATCATGACCAAACTCTGATACAGCAAGTGAATCAGGGCACCACCTCACTGAGCCACTTCCTCAAAATCTTCTCCTTAATCTTTTGGATTTAGTGAAAGATTTGAAGGAATATAAACATTCCCAAGATAATCCAAATGAGAAATCCATGGAAGAATTGCTAGGTGGAAGAGCGGTTCGCTAAAATAAATTCCCAAATTGCGTTTGAAAAATCTATTAGGGAATCAATTGCAAGAAAAAGCGAGATCTAGCTCTCAATTTCGTTTCATTCCGATGGCGATGATGATGAGGATACACTTGATATCCTTCAATTCTATAAAGATTCATCAAGTTCATCAGGTTGATATCCCAGCGTTGAGATTCATTCTCAAACAACTGCTATCACACCCGATATTCCCACTCACTCTCTGAACATGGGGGACGAGCATCTTGACACTGTTCCCGAAAAGGAATCGGACGAATTCATAAAGTCTAGTGTTGAGAACCTTGTCCCAATCCAGAGAGAGTCACAGGGAACTTTTGACCATATGTGTGATTCTCTTTCCCCTCTTGAGTGTTCAAAAGATCATTTTGAAACTTTCTCGGATCTTAGCGACGATTGTGCTTCCTATGGAAACATCGAGTATGTTGAGGCATCACTCCCCAGTCGATCCTGTTCTTGAGGAGTTCACCGATGAACTCACTCACATCGGATCCACTTTCATCGGAAAGTGATGATGATCCCTTTGATTTGAGCCGATCGGGAGAGCGAAAGTCTCCTTGATAATGATCGTTCACTCACTTCTTATCCCAACAGTCCAATAGAGAATGTTGATCACTTTGTTTCTGAAACATTCAAAGCTACTTTCACTAATCCTCTATTTGAATTCGACTCTGAATTCACTTTAATTTATGAGAATCCACTCTTTGATACTTTCGAGGCCAGGATAGTGATGAGCCCACAATGGAACAAGAGTTCACAATTTCACTTCATGTGAATGATTCTTTTCATGAAGAGTTCTCCGGTGAACTCTCTCATGACATATCTCCTCTAGAACATGATCATTTCTATTTTGATCTTGAGGATGATATTGGATCGGAGGAAGGTGTACTCTATCATACGAGTTTGCCCATTAATGATACTACCCTCACCCTTCCTCCCGATATGTCTACATTTGAGGATGAAGAATGGATCTTGATTGTTATCAAAATCTTTCTTCCTTTCCTCAAATATCTTGTGATTTCTCTTCATCTTCACTCCTTCGGGAATGAAGACACTATCTTTGACCCGGCATTTTCATTTATCATTTTGAGCCGGTTCTATGTATATCTCATCGGTGTGGAACTTTCACGTACTTCAATGTTTATACAAACATCTTGAATGAAAGTCCGATGGAGATTGTCTCTTCCACTTACTTCCCCATGAACAAATTAATTCGGGGTCGAGTCAAGCTAGCGACTCGGTAATCAAAACAGTAGTTAAACATGGGTTTTCACCCGTGTGTACCACCCTAGTGTGGGGGAGTTGCCCCCCGCTGTTGTATATAAGTTAAAAAAAAAAAAAAAAAATTTCAAATAATGGCCGTAGTATTTCCTTTTTACGTTCTATGTTTCGGCATAACCGCCGGTACTTTGAATATTGAGGGCAATATTCATTTCTAGTGTGGGGGAATTCTCACGAATTTTATCATGTAATTATACCACCCAATTCCCCATTTTTGGCCAAAATTGTTTTTTGGAGTAAGTGTTTTGCACTTACTTACGGTTATCAGTCCGCCATGTCTAATAAACAAAAGGATTGGCTAATCCAAGAGCAAACGGCTCTTGGTAAAGATATCTCAAATCCGTTGACGGCTTGCAATTTGCCCAAAATTGTATGGTATTCAACTCACCATATCCTTAAAAGTGAAGAGTTGGCTAGCCCGCAAGTTTATGGCTTGTGGTAAAGGCCGTGGAAAAACCATAATTGGTAATCAACTCACCAAAGATAATATTGATAATTTATCTAAGAGTTGGCTAGTCCAGAAGCAAACGGCTTCCGGTAAAGACAAATCAAATCCGTTGGAAGCTGGTGGTTTGCTCAAAATCACATGGTTATCAGTGTACCATAGTTCTTACTTGAACTGAAACATTTGGCTACTCCAAAAGTAATGGCTTTTGGTAAAGAGATTCAAATCCATTAAGTTTTCTCAAAAGATTGCTAGGGACTAGCAATAGTTTAGTGTGGGGATTGATGAGTGTGTAAATACTCATCATTTTTGGTTAAATCTGAACTGCAAAAACGTTTAAAAATGCTCAGAAATGCATCAAAATCTGAAAATATCTCAAAATTGCATTTTATATGTTTCAGATGCAAAATGTTTAAAATCAGATGAAAAATGAGCTAAGTTTGCATAATTGGCAGTTTCAGTCCCTCAAGTTTCAAAAGTTGTCAGAAATAGTCCCTGAGCACATAATTTCAAAGAAAAATCACCAAAGGTCCTTTTAAAATCATAAGTTGTCAAAATTAGTCCTTTGGTGAAAAATGTCAAAAGTTTTGAGAAATTACAAGTTTGGTCCTTCAAGTTTCAAATTTGGCAAAAATGGTCCTTGGAAATTGGAAAATGTCAAGTTTGGTCCTTGTACTATTGGAGCTTGTCACTTTTGGTCCCTTGGAGTAGCTTTGCAAATATGGCAGCCTTGGTCCCTTGATTTTCAGAAATTACAAACAAGCCCTTATATTAAAGCTTAAGCCTTTGAACCCTTGGCCTTGTCATAACCCTTTGGACCCTGCCATTCCTTGTGACCCCCTGCCATTTTGGACCCCTTTCAATATTAAAACCCGGTCAAACACAATGGTCAAACAAGCAACCGCTTCTTTTTTCTTCTTCCCCACTTGCTTCTTCGCAAAACCAGTACCCCATTCCCCTAGCTCACCTCTTCACCTCTATTATCACTCCACCTCAACAACCTTCCAAAAGGCATTAAATGCAACCCCCCCTAACACTCAACCCCAACTGGCATAAACCACTTTCCCGCCAATTTTGATCCAATGGCCAAAATCCACTTAAGACATCCATTGGTCCTGGAACCAAGGGGGATTCACTCAGAGAGAGGAGAGAAGCAGAGTTGGGTATAAAAGAGAGAAGAGATGCAAGAAGAAAAGTAGTTAGTTTTCATTTTTCAAATGTATGTCATTTTTCATTAAATTAGCTTAATTAGTATTTTAATATGTAATCCTAAGTTTTATTGTATTCAAACTAAGCAACTGAGTCATTGTAATTCATTTCAAGTCTTAATTCAAGGTTTAACTTAAATTTCATATTTTGATGTTCACTGTTGAAAAGTTTAATTTCAAATTCTCACATTCAAGCTTCAAATAGCTTATTGTAAGTTCACACAAGTTAACTTAAGCTTATTATAGCTTTTGATGAGCTTGGAAACATTCCAAGCAATTTTCATAATTGGTCAACGAAAGTCAACTGTGAAGCTCAATATGGGTTAGTGATGACATTGGGTGTTGCAGTGATGGAAATGGGTTGAGATAAGTTTGGGTAGTGATTTATTGCACTGTTCCATTGATTTATTTATCTTGCAGCCTTGGCAGAGTCTTGTAAGTACTTGAGTCCAATTTTTGTTTCAATTTTAACTCATGACTTGCACTATTTCAATGCCTGTGATCATATGTTAGTTTGTAGGGTTAAATGTTTTAGTTAGTGGATATAATCTACTTGAGTTGTTAGATTAGATCAAGGTTGAGGAAAGAAGCTGCTAGCTTAAGTTTCTAGTTCTGAAAAGGAGTGTTTGGATTTGTCTCTTAGTCTAAGTTAGAGGTTTGTTCAGTGGGTAGTCTCTGTTGCTTAGGTCCTATGTAGTTGTAATATAGCCAATTTGGTCAGTCTTTTGTATCTGCATAAGCTCAAAGTCAAATTCCACTTGAATCTGTCCTATTAGCTTAACTGTTGGAATTTTACAAAATCAAGAGCTTGTTTCATGTTTAGAAATCACTAGAGTAGCTTGCATTAGTTTCATTATACCTTAAAACATCATAATCAGCTCATGGTTTAAGATCAAATCTCATAAAAGTCAACCTTTCCTTTCTTTCTTTAATAGTCAAAAGTTGAAAAAACCAGTTTTGAGGAAACTTTGTTGAATTTTCATTGTTTCATTTTTAAACCAAAATCACTGAAATTGTGATATGTTTGAGATTGGTTGGTCAAGTATTGAAAACTGAATTTTTCCAAATTTTTGCAAACTGTTTCAAGTGTCAAATAAGCTGTGGAATAAGCTGTCTCATGCCCGTACTGACTTCGTTATAATGAGTGCACAGTTTGTAAAGCTTGTCAAAAGCTCATAAGAGCTTTGCAGTCTGGTTTTTGGTTTATAAGCACCTAGCCAGGTCTTCTTTAAGTTCCAACACCTAGTTTTCATTTTCAGCTTATTGGGTGGCTTGTGCTTAAGCTTCAAAGTAGAGGGTAAAACCTGTTTTTAGCACTTATACTCAAATCATCAAATTTGTTCATTAAGCACAATAGAGGTTTAGAGCAGTTGTAATAAGCTGCATTTGAGTAGTTATAACATATTATAGCTTCTGTTTTAGTTTGATAGCTTATTGTGTTCATTTGCTTATTCCTAGTGCTTATTTATAAGCACTTGTCTTTGCAGTTTCATTTTCTTACATATAACCCACTGTTTTTATATTTTTCATAGATTCATAATATTATTTTAGACTTTTCCTGAATTTTTCATATTTTTCTAGGTCAGTTTACTATTTTTCCTTAATTAAAATAGTTTTTAAGTCATTTTAATTAGCTTTTATTGCAATTAATTCAGAAAAGTTTCAAAAAAATAATTTTTCATTTTTCTTAAGTTAAGATAAATATAAAAAGTCAAAAAAATATTTTTCCAGATTTTTCTTAGTTAAATTTGTATTTTTAAGCAATTTAAGTAGTTTTAAATAGTTTTTAATTCATAGAAAATAGAAAAATAATCAGAAAAATATAAAAATAGTTTTGAAAATTATCTTTAGTTATTTTAGATTTTTCCAAGTCATAATTTCATTTTTCTAGCTTTATTTCATATTTTCTTGTATTTTAGGTTATTATTAAATAGTTAAAATTAGCTTTTAATTAATAATAATTAGTTAAATAGTTTTAAAAATAATTTTATTTTTCTATAAATTTTCTCTTATCATTAGGTTTGTAAAAATGTCATTTTCATATTTTTAGGATTAATATTGCTTTAGTTTTACATTTTCTATTGTACGTCACGTAGTTTTAAATTAAAATTTATAAAGAAAAAATCAGAAACATCATTTTGCAAATAGTGATAGCGTTTATTTAATACTTTTTATCTTTTTAAGTTTTCTTTAATTTGCATTTAAGCCCTTGTAATTTGTTTACTTTTTCTTTAGTTATAATCATTCAAAACTCTTTTCCGTTCAAATCTCTCGATCACTATTCGTTTGGTGATTCATCGCATAGCTCGCTGGGACATAACGACCCGGGGAAACACTATACTCTCCTGATCTTCATTGCATTCGTTTCCAGACGGTTTTAAGTTTGTTACGGTTGGCCATTCACAAGTGGCCGGCTTGAGTGATAAAACTTGACGGTCTGGGAGCGAATCAAATTTTGGCGCCGCTGCCGGGGAGCTGTGCTAATTATCTTCCGTCTAGCAGATTAGTGATTTGAATATTCACTCCTTGTTCATACCATCTATATATGTTTATATTTTCTTATAAAAATCCAAAAATCCAAAAACATTTTAAAATCAGTTTTCAACAAACACAAAAACCCAAAAAGATTTTCTTTCTTATTTTTTACAAAATGTTTATCCAAAAATCCAAAATATCCATCTTTACCCTCTCACATCTTTGATTCTTCATCCCTACCCTCTGAAAACATTTGATTCTTTCTATGTCGTATCCTCACCCTCTTGGTTGTCAATGGTGTGGTGGTCCTTATAATGGTGGCAATTGCCCCAATTGTAGCATGGTGGAATTAGGAAACGGGTCTGTCTATAACCAGGATCCCTATTCCTACCATAACACAACTGATTTATTCCATCAGCTACCACACTGTGAGATTCAGCAGTTTTACTGTTGTGAGTACTGTGGTGGTTCACACTCCAGTTCTGATTGTCAATCGGGAAACACGCTTGTCTATGAGCAGGTTCCCGATAACAATTATGACTACAACACATATGACTCACAGCCACATCAGTTTTACTGTTGTGAGTATTGTGGAGGTCCTCACTTTAGCTCTGATTGTCAAACAAGGAATCCATTTCCTTGTAACAATTACGACTCTTCGTATCATGACCAACCTCTACAGTACCAAGTGAATCAGGCACCACCTCAGCCTGAGCCACTTCCTCAAAATCTTCTCCTTAATCTTTTGGATTTAGTGAAAGATTTGAAGGAATGTAAACATTCCCAAGATAATCCAAATGAGAAATCCATGGAAGAATTGCTAGCTGAAGAGCAGGCTGCTAAAATAAATTCCCAAATTGCGTTTGAAAAATCTATTAGGGAATCAATTGCAAAAGAAAAAGCAGCCAGATCTAGCTCTCAATTTCGTTTCATTCCTGATGACGATGATGATGAGGATACACTTGATATCCTTCAATTCTATAAAGATTCATCAAGTTCATCAGTTGATATCCCAGCAGTTGAGATTCATTCTCAAACAACTGCTATCACACCCGATATTCCCACTCACTCTCTGAACATGGGGGACGAACATCTTGACACTGTTCCTGAAAAGGAATCGGACGAATTCATAAAGTCTAGTGTTGAGAACCTTGTCCCAATCCCGAGAGAGTCACAGGGAACTTTTGACCATATGTGTGATTCTCTTTCCCCTCTTGAGTGTTCAAAAGATCATTTTGAAACTTTCTCGGATCTTAGCGACGATTGTGCTTCCTATGGAAACATCGAGTATGTTGAGGCATCACTCCCACAGTCTGATCCTGTTCTTGAGGAGTTCACCGATGAACTCACTCACATCAGTCCACTTTCATCGGAAAGTGATGATGATCCCTTTGATTTCGGAGCCGATCTGGGAGAGACTGAAAGTCTCCTTGATAATGATCGTTCACTCACTTCTTATCCCAACAGTCCAATAGAGAATGTTGATCACTTTGTTCCTGAAACATTCAAAGCTACTTTCACTAATCCTCTATTTGAATTCGACTCTGAATTCACTTTAATTTATGAGAATCCACTCTTTGATACTCAGACCGAGGATAGTGATGAGCCCACAATGGAACAAGAGTTCACAATTTCACTTCATGTGAATGATTCTTTTCATGAAGAGTTCTCCGGTGAACTCTCTCATGACATATCTCCTCCGGAACATGATCATTTCTATTTTGATCTTGAGGATGATATTGGATCGGAGGAAGGTGTACTCTATCATACGAGTTTGCCCATTAATGATACTACCCTCACCCTTCCTCCCGATATGTCTACATTTGAGGATGAAGAATGGATCTTGATTGTTATCAAAATCTTTCTTCCTTTCCTCAAATATCTTGTGATTTCTCTTCATCTTCACTCCTTCGGGAATGAAGACACTATCTTTGACCCGGCATTTTCATTTATCATTTTTGAGCCGGTTCTATGTATATCTCATCGATGTGGAACTTTCACGTACTTCAATGTTTATACAAACATCTTGAATGAAAGTCCGATGGAGATTGTCTCTTCCACTTACTTCCCCATGAACAAATTAATTCGGGGTCGAGTCAAGCTAGCGACTCGGTAATCAAAAACAGTAGTTAAACATGGGTTTTCACCCGTGTGTCCCACCCTAGTGTGGGGGAGTTGCCCACCGCTGTTGTATATAAGTTAAAAAAAAAAAAAAAAAAATTCAAATAATGGCCGTAGTATTTCCTTTTTACGTTCTATGTTTCGGCATAACCGCCGGTACTTTGAATATTGAGGGCAATATTCATTTCTAGTGTGGGGGGGAATTCTCACGAATTTTATCATGTAATTATACCACCCAATTCCCCCATTTTTGGCCAAAATTTTTTTTGGAGTAAGTGTTTTGCACTTACTCAGCTTACGGTTATCAGTCCGCCATGTCTAATAAACAAAAGGATTGGCTAATCCAGGAGCAAACGGCTCTTGGTAAAGATATCTCAAATCCGTTGACGGCTTGCAATTTGCCCAAAATTGTATGGTATTCAGCTCACCATATCCTTAAAAGTGAAGAGTTGGCTAGCCCGCAAGTTTATGGCTTGTGGTAAAGGCAGTGGAAAAACCATAATTGGTAATCGACTCACCAAAGATAATATTGATAATTTATCTAAGAGATTGGCTAGTCCAGAAGCAACGGCTTACGGTAAAGACAAATCAAATCCGTTGGAAGCTGGTGGTTTGCTCAAAATCACATGGTTATCAGTGTACCATAGTTCTTACTTGAACTGAAACATTTGGCTACTCCAGAAGTAATGGATTTTGGTAAAGAGATTCAAATCCATTAAGTTTTTCTCAAAAGATTGCTAGGGACTAGCAATAGTTTAGTGTGGGGGATTGATGAGTGTGTAAATACTCATCATTTTTGGTTAAATCTGAACTGCAAAACGTTTAAAAATGCTCAGAAATGCATCAAAATACTGAAAATATCTCAAAATTGCATTTTATATGTTTCAGATGCAAAATGTTTAAAATCAGATGAAAAATGAGCTAAGTTTGCATAATTGGCAGTTTCAGTCCCTCAAGTTTCAAAAGTTGTCAGAAATAGTCCCTGAGCACATAATTTCAAAAGAAAAATCACCAAAGGTCCTTTTAAAATCATAAGTTGTCAAAATTAGTCCTTTGGTGAAAAATGTCAAAAGTTTTGAGAAATTACAAGTTTGGTCCTTCAAGTTTCAAATTTGGCAAAAATGGTCCTTGGAAATTGGAAAATGTCAAGTTTGGTCCTTGTACTATTGGAGCTTGTCACTTTTGGTCCCTTGGAGTAGCTTTGCAAATATGGCAGCCTTGGTCCCTTGATTTTCAGAAATTACAAACAAGCCCTTATATTAAAGCTTAAGCCTTTGAACCCTTGGCCTTGTCATAACCCTTTGGACCCTGCCATTCCTTGTGACCCCCTGCCATTTTGGACCCCCTTTCAATATTAAAACCCCGGTCAAACACAATGGTCAAACAAGCAACCCCGCGCTTCTTTTTCTTCTTCCCCACTTGCTTCTTCTGCAAAACCCAGTACCCCCATTCCCCTAGCTCACCTCTTCACCTCTATTATCACTCCACCTCAACAACCTTCCAAAAGGCATTAAATGCAACCCCCCCTAACACTCAACCCCAACTGGCATAAACCATTTTCCCGCCAATTTTGATCCAATGGCCAAAATCCACTTAAGACATCCATTGGTCCTGGAACCAAGGGGGATTCACTCAGAGAAAGGAGAGAAGCAGAGTTGGGTATAAAAGAGAGAAGAGATGCAAGAAGAAAAGTAGTTAGTTTTCATTTTTCAAATGTATGTCATTTTTCATTAAATTAGCTTAATTAGTATTTTAATATGTAATCCTAAGTTTTATTGTATTCAAACTAAGCAACTGAGTCATTGTAATTCATTTCAAGTCTTAATTCAAGGTTTAACTTAAATTTCATATTTTGATGTTCACTGTTGAAAAGTTTAATTTCAAATTCTCACATTCAAGCTTCAAATAGCTTATTGTAAGTTCACACAAGTTAACTTAAGCTTATTATAGCTTTTGATGAGCTTGGAAAACAGTTCCAAGCAATTTTCATAATTGGTCAACGAAAGTCAACTGTGAAGCTTAATATGGGTTAGTGATGACATTGGGTGTTGCAGTGATGGAAATGGGTTGAGATAAGTTTGGGTAGTGATTTATTGCACTGTTCCATTGATTTATTTATCTTGCAGCCTTGGCAGAGTCTTGTAAGTACTTGAGTCCAATTTTTGTTTCAATTTTAACTCATGACTTGCACTATTTCAATGCCTGTGATCATATGTTAGTTTGTAGGGTTAAATGTTTTAGTTAGTGGATATAATCTACTTGAGTTGTTAGATTAGATCAAGGTTGAGGAAAGAAGCTGCTAGCTTAAGTTTCTAGTTCTGAAAAGGAGTGTTTGGATTTGTCTCTTAGTCTAAGTTAGAGGTTTGTTCAGTGGGTAGTCTCTGTTGCTTAGGTCCTATGTAGTTGTAATATAGCCAATTTGGTCAGTCTTTTGTATCTGCATAAGCTCAAAGTCAAATTCCACTTGAATCTGTCCTATTAGCTTAACTGTTGGAATTTTACAAAATCAAGAGCTTGTTTCATGTTTAGAAATCACTAGAGTAGCTTGCATTAGTTTCATTATACCTTAAAACATCATAATCAGCTCATGGTTTAAGATCAAATCTCATAAAAGTCAACCTTTCCTTTCTTTCTTTAATAGTCAAAAGTTGAAAAAACCAGTTTTGAGGAAACTTTGTTGAATTTTCATTGTTTCATTTTTAAACCAAAATCACTGAAATTGTGATATGTTTGAGATTGGTTGGTCAAGTATTGAAAACTGAATTTTTCCAAATTTTTGCAAACTGTTTCAAGTGTCAAATAAGCTGTGGAATAAGCTGTCTCATGCCCTGTGCACTGACTCAGTTATAACTGAGTCTGCACAGTTTGTGCAGGGCTTGTCAAAAGCTCATAAGAGCTGTTCAAGGTCTGGTTTTTGGTTTATAAGCACCTAGCCAGGTCTTCTTTAAGTTCCAACACCTAGTTTTCATTTTCAGCTTATTGGGTGGCTTGTGCTTAAGCTTCAAAGTAGAGGGTAAAACCTGTTTTTAGCACTTATACTCAAATCATCAAATTTGTTCATTAAGCACAATAGAGGTTTAGAGCAGTTGTAATAAGTTGCAATTGAGTAGTTATAACATATTATAGCTTCTGTTTTAGTTTGATAGCTTATTGTGTTCATTTGCTTATTCCTAGTGCTTATTTATAAGCACTTGTCTTTGCAGTTTCATTTTCTTACACATAACCCAATGTTTTTATATTTTTCATAGATTCATAATATTATTTTAGACTTTTCTTGAATTTTTCATATTTTTCTAGGTCAGTTTACTATTTTTCCTTATTTAAAACAGTTTTTAAGTCATTTTAATTAGCTTTTATTGCAATTAATTCAGAAAAGTTTCAAAAAAATAATTTTTCATTTTTATTAAGTTAAGATAAATATAAAAAGTCAAAAAAATATTTTTCCAGATTTTTCTTAGTTAAATTTGTATTTTTAAGCAATTTAAGTAGTTTTAAATAGTTTTTAATTCATAGAAAATAGAAAAATAATCAAAAAAATATAAAAATAGTTTTGAAAATTATCTTTAGTTATTTTAGATTTTTCCAAGTCATAATTTCATTTTTTTAGCTTTATTTCATATTTTCTTGTATTTTAGGTTATTATTAAATAGTTAAAATTAGCTTTTAATTAATAATAATTAGTTAAATAGTTTTAAAAATAATTTTCTTTTTCTATAAATTTTATCTTATCATTAGGTTTGTAAAAATGTCATTTTCATATTTTTAGGATTAATATTATTTCAGTTTTACATTTTCTATTATGCGTCACGTAGTTTTAAATTAAAATTTATAAAGAAAAAATCAGAAACATCATTTTGCAAATAGTGATAGCGTTTATTTAATATTTTTTATCTTTTTAAATTTTCTTTAATTTGCATTTAAGCCCCTGTAATTTGTTTACTTTTTCTTTAGTTATAATCATTCAAAACTCTTTTCCGTTCAAATCTCTCGATCACTATTCGTTTGGTGATTCATCGCATAGCTCGCTGGGACATAACGACCCGGGGAAACACTATACTCTCCTGATCTTCATTGCATTCGTTTCCAGACGGTTTTAAGTTTGTTACGGTTGGCCATTCACAAGTGGCCGGCTTGAGTGATAAAACTTGACGGTCTGGGAGCGAATCAGTTTACAAGAGTATTTATAGGAGGGAAGCTAGGGCAACACTCCTAGTTCCCATCCTTTTCCTTGTTGGGCTAGGCCTAGGCTTATGGGCCTTCTACATAAGCCTAAGGCTAATTACTAACATAAAGGCCATATTAAGCTAACTATTACATATTAATCACTAACACTTGAAATAGGTTTAGGAGTGATTCCAACAATCCCCCCCTAAGTGTTGGTGATGAATGAATGCTGACGGTGAGGGTGCAGATGTAATAGTAGCTTTGACGTCTTCTGACATTCTTCTTTCTTGTGAGAAGAATTGCCTTGATTTGAACAAGATCCCTTATCGGGTTGATTAACCGCATCAGGACCTGGTGAAGGTTGAACTCCACCACTCGATCCTCCGGGGTCACCCATTTGATCCTTAGCAAATTCTTTTGCAACGTGTTGGAGTCTAATGAATTTGAACTTCCTTCTGTACTTAGTGTCCTGAGGCTCTTCATCTGATTCTTCTTCTTCCTGTTCAACTACTGGAGTCTTTCCTTTTCCTTTATCTGCTGGTGGACTGGGAGGTTTAGCGACTGTTGGAGTGATATCGGTTGCAGTTTCTGAGTAGGTAACCTCTTCGTCTGATTGAGCATCTTCAGAACTTTCATCCTTCAGATGTTGTGGCAATTCAGGTTTGGTGATTGGAATAGCTTCCTTCGAGGGAACTTTCCTTTTGTGACCAGGTGACCTCTTAGGAAACTTTCTTTGACCTTCAGTAATTGTAACACTCCCTGCACTTCCTTGTCGGGTTTTCCTTCTAGGTGTACCAGCGGATTTGTCATCAAGGAAACCAACTTTGTTCTCTTCAACTGCTACCAAATACCTTTTATAAGAGTAGAGCTGTTTCAGTTCGTCAGAGAGATGGTGATCCGGCAACACAACACCTTGTTTCTTAGTTGTTGACTCCTTAAATCTGACAGTTAGAGTGGATTCGGTTAATATGTCATGATTGTCTGGGTCATTGATTCTCTTGGGGATATCAGGGTTATATCCAAGTGCTCTCTGGATCAACAGTTTTGTATATCTGATATAAGGAATCTTTGAGCCAAGCTTTTTGAGGAATGTCATCATGTCATCCCATATCAGAGCTTCAACTTCGATGTGCTTCATGTTGATCAGAGCCCAAAAGATTTGCAGTTCCACGAGCTTGGGATGCTCATAGCCACTGTCACGACCAGAAACGGATTTTGTGATGATGATATAAAGGGTTCTCCAAGGCTGAGGAATATTCTTTAGATCCACATGAGAATGCTTGATGATTACTCCTGAAGCTTCGTCGTACCCAATATCAATCAAGAATTGCAGGACAGTCTCTTCAGTAGGTGCAGCAGAGAATTCAGTTGGTATGATGTCGGGAATGAGGAGAACAGCCCTCAAGTCTGCCGGTGTGATGGTGATTTGTTTGTGGTTGAGAGTCACAGTCACAGCATTCTGTCCTTTGATCAGTTGCATTGTATTCCAGAATTGCTGTATGTAGATCTCCGGAACAGTGGCAGAATTGGTGAGCATGTTCTGATAAGGATGGCTCTTCAGAATGTCAACAGCAATGAGACAAGAAGATTCCGAGCAGGTGAGAGTTTCAAAGTCGACACGAAGATTATTCTTTCCAATCTTCATCGGATAACCATGAGGGAAAATATCAGCAATGGTGAGAACATTTGGTGCATCCACATTCATTTGAGCGTCCATGTCGTGATCTGAAATACATTTAGCCAACAGAACCAACATATCGAAAGACATAATGTTAGTCAATAGAAGGTTTCATTGTCTACTTATGGAATGATATATGTCAATGATTGTTACGAGTCCAACGTCACTTGTTTGTTCAATAGTCCAATGATGTCGAGAAAAGTTTCGTGAGTTATTTAACTTTAAGTTTTAAAGTTTATGTTATCACTTATTTTTCACAACATATTAAATGTTTAAGCTTATTAGTGACATTATTGGTTTCGTGACGTTATGATTTATTTATTTACAAGTTTGCACGCGTAACAATTCATAATGAAGGTTTGATCAAGGCTTAGGCGTAGAAATGGTAGCTTATGCGTAAACAGGAGTTATACGCGTAGACGCAAGCTTATGCGTAGGATCCTTACTTACGCGTAGGAAAAAGGGGACCTTATGCATAGTGCTTACGCGTAAGCGCATATAAAACCTTACGCGTAAGGCTTACTCGTAAGAGTAGACCTTATGCGTAGAGGTCACTGTTTACGCATATCCTTCACAGGATACGCGTAGTCCCTTATGTAGAACCTTACGCGTAACAGCTACGCGTAAGATTATTCTTACGCATAACCTTCTACGCGTAAGGTGATCCTTATGCGTAGATTGCTAATGACCTTGATTCTGAATTTTACGTGTAGCAGTCCTGAAATAAAATCATCATAGCATCAATATTAACACATACATCCATTCTATAACAGATCATGGTATGAATACTCATCTAACAGTTTACGCGTAAAAGTCTTATGCGTAGAACTTAAACCCTAGTTTCAAGAATCACGCGTAAGAAATCTAGCCATGGAAATTGCACCAAATTTTTATGGTAAGTCTAAGATGTTATGTGAGTGTAATGACCAAGTTTTAACATCAAATTCGCAATGAATCAAAAGTACCCAAATAGCAAGAACATTAAACCCTAAATTCTAATTGACGATTAATTAGTGTTTCTGGGTTGTTACAGAGCCTGGATAACATCAATTCACTATCATAACCACATCACGCAACTATCTTTTTGACCAAAAAACATTCATATTTGAAAATACCCAAACCCAAGCATAAACCCTAGTTTTTCAAAATCAATCAATTCATGTTTCTGGGTGCGTTTTGAGTATAAGAATGGTATTAATGATGTTAAAGAAACGTTTTGACACATTTATCTTAACCTCAAACACATAAACAAGATTATGTGTTCATACGCATATGCGTAGAACACAAAATCGTCCATAGTTAAAGATCTAACCGTTGTTTTTCAAAACGATTCAAAATCATTGTTTATAATCTTGTTAAGAACACAAAAACACTTACAGATTGTTGATCCAAAACACGGATTTGAAGATCGATTATTATGCGTAGATTATGGTTGGTGTGAGTAATAAATGTGATGGATGAGTTAGTTGGAGAGTTTTATGAAAAATAACTTTGAGCTTTTGACAACAATAGTCCCTCCACCTTTTCCATTTTCATCCAAAGCCTTTAACTTCCCTTTTGGTTACCAAACAAAGAATATTTGGAAATAACTTTGACGACACTCCCTTTCGACTTAAGAAATAATGAAAGTTTATAAATTTTAGTCCGAGGAGTGTCAGAAACCAGAAATATGACCACCATTAATAAAGAACCAACTGGGAATAGGTAACATGCAAGTACTCGGTTATTTTGAAACAGTTAAGTATAAAATTTTCTCCCCCTCAACACTTGATCGGAAAAAATACTGAATTTTGAAAGATTAGAGTGTTGACGGAAGAAATGTACTTGTCATGTTAAGAGAAAAATAGATAGAAGAATATTTTTGTGGTTTTATCTGATTTTATATTTTTGTATTTTGTTTTTGAAAGAAAAAAAATATTTACAAAAGAGGTTTTGGTGTTTGACTGTTTTTTTAAGAATGTTTTAAGAGTTCATCCAGTTCCTCTTGAGTCAAACACCGCATACCAATCCGGTGGACCAACTCATTAAACCTAGCAGGTGCTAAGGCTTTGGTGAGTAGATCTGCCAATTGGTATTCGTACCCACAAAATATAATTCAACAGTACCCTGTTCCACGTGGTCCTTGATGAAATGATATCGAAGATCGATGTGCTTTGATTTCGAGTGTTGAACTGAGTTGCACGAGATCGCAATAGCACTCAGATTGTCGCAGTACATCGGGATTTTGTCAAATACGTAACCATAGTCTTTGAGTTGTGTTCTCATCCAAATGACTTGAGCACAACATGCCGACATGGCTACATATTCTGCTTCGGTTGAGGACAGTGATGTACAATCCTGCTTCTTCGATTGCCATGACACCAGTTTATCACCAAGAAATTGTAAAGCTACTGAAGTACTTTTTCGTGAATCTAAGCATCCTGCGTGATCAGCGTCGAAAAAGCAATTAGTTCAAAACCGAATCCTTCGGATACAGATTCCCAAATTAATGGTTCCCTTGATGTATCGGAGGATTCTTTTAGCCTCTGAGAGGTGGGTTTCAGTTGGTCTCGACTGATAACGGGAGCAAAGATGTACGGCAAAAACAATATCGGGCTGCTAGTTGTTAGATACATGAGAGACCTAATGATACTACGGTATTTGGTAGGGTCCACCAATTTCCCATGTAAATCGGCGTCTAGCTTCTTGGTATGAGCCATTGGTGTGGCATAGGTGTCACAGTTTGCATTCCAAATTTGTGTAACAATTCAAGGGCATATTTGGGTGACTCAAGAAAAATACCACTGGGTGATTGATGAACTTGCATTCCAAGGAAGAATGTGAGTTCACCCATCATTGACATTTCATAATGTTTTGTCATAAGTTTTGCAAAAGCATTTGAGTATTTTAAATGTGTTGACCCAAAAATGATGTCATCCACATAAATTTGAACGATTAAGATGTGAGCCCCGTGATATTGTATAAAGTGTGTAGGGTCGACCGAACCTTTGGTAAACTTATTGGCAATAAGGAAGGATGATAACTTATCGTACCACGCCCGAGGGGCTTGTTTAAGACTGTAGAGAGCTTTCTTCAGTTTGTAGACATTATTAGGGAACTCTGGATCAACGAATCCTTATGGCTGGCTAACATAGACCGTTTCTTTCAGTTGTCCATTGAGAAAAGCAGTTTTGACATCCATCTGAAAGACCGTGATGTTCATGTGAGCCGCAAAAGCCAAAAAAATCCGAACAGCCTCAAGACGAGCAACCGGAGCAAATGATTCTTCAAAGTCAATACCCTCTTCCGGTCTATAACCCTTAGCCACCAGACGTGACTTGTTTCTAATTACGGTTCCTTGAGCATCCAATTTGTTTTTCCAAATCCATTTTAGACCAATGACGAAGACCCTGTTGGTCTTTCAACCAGTTCCCATACTTCAAGGCGTTTGAATTGGTTGAGTTCTTCCTGCATGGATTCAATCCAGTTGTCCTTTGTCATTTCGTCTTTAATGTTTTTAGGCTCAGATTGGCAGACAGTGAGTGCATAAATGCAATGTTCACCATCGGTGTGAAGACGTTGTCTCGTTACGACTGGTTGATTCGGGTTGCCAATAATATTCTCAAGGGGATGGTCTTTTGTCCAACGATGTGTGGAAGGTTGATGTTGATATACATTATGCAGATTTTGAGGATTCAAATGGCTTGTAGATGATTTTGCAACATCAGGTGCAGCAGTTTCATTGGCGAACGGGTTAAAGAACGTATTTGGATCAAAATCTGCGGTGGGTTCCATCATTCAGAACATCATCAGTGGTTCTGCGTCGTTGGGAAGCAGTTTGTTCAACTGTTGTTGTAGAGTCAACTGGTGGTGCTTCTTCAACCGTAGTTGTTGTAGCAGGTGTATCAGGTATAGGAGTATTATCAGGTTGAGCAGCGGAAACATCGGATACACCTGGAGCACGTTCATCAATATCGTCACTGAACATCGGAGCAAATAGCCTTTCCATTTGTTGACAAGTAAGCAGAGGGCTTGTTTCAGCTGATGATGGGGTTTGGGGGAAGTTTAAGCGGTTGTGATCGGGTTCCAAGCTGTTATACTCAGAAGCCATGTCTGTAAGTTCATCAAAATTAGCATGAATTGTTTCCATAACTTGTTTTGTACGACGATTCCAGATTCGGTAACCTTTAGAATTCTCACAATATCCAATAAAGACTCCAATGTCAGCTTTAGCTTTGAGCTTTCCAAAGTCATCACGATCATTATTCGGATAACAAAGGGATCCAAATACATGAAAGTGTTTAAGATTCGGTTTTCGGTTGTGGAGAAGCTCAAATGGTGTTTTGTTGTGGCGTTTTGTGATCATTGAACGGTTTTGAGTATAGCATGCAGTTGAGACAGCTTCAGCCCACAAGTAATCTGGAAGTTTAGCATTAATTAACATCGTTCTAGCAGCTTCCACTAACGTACGGTTTCGTCTTTCAACAACTCCATTTTGTTCTGGTGTGCGGGCAATAGATGTTTGATGCTCAATTCCCACTTTCTCATAATATTCCCGAAGAGTTTGATTCACAAATTCAGTTCCTTTGTCTGTTCAAATTTGTCTAACGGTGTTCCGGAGCTGAATTTGAATTTTTAGAGTGAAAGGTGATGATCATCTGTGGAGCTTGATCTTTACTTTGAAGAAAATAAACCCAAGTCCATCTTGAGTAGTCATCAACAATTACCAAGATGTATCGTTTGCCATTTATCGATGCAGCGCATCGGGCCACACAAATCCATGTGAAGAAGATGAAGCACATCTGAGAGCATGTTCCACCTTTGAAGGAAAATGAGCACGAGTGCTTTTCCCTTGTTCACAAGCTGAGCATAGGTGATCTTTAGAATACCGGAATCGCCGGAGACCTTCAACAAGTTTGTGTCGAGCAAGGTTGGTTATGGTTTGAAAGTTTAGATGTGAGAGACGTCGGTGCCATAGCCAAGATTTTGTAGATGTAGCCTTTGAGAGTAGACAAATGGGAGATGAAGCAATAATGTCTTGCATGGAGATAGTGTAGAGGCTGGATGGCGTTGGCCGGACATAAGATCATTTCCTTGTAGATAACGAATGAATCAAGTTTTCTCCCTGAAAGAAACTTCCAATTCTCCATCACAAAATTGACCGACTGAAAAGAGATTGTGACCGAGGCCTTCCACATAATAAACCCTGCTAATTTCAATATTGCCATTGATGTAATCTCCGTAGCCCATGATAGCTGCGAAGTGATCATTCCCGAATCTGACAGTGCCAATGAACTTTGCAACAAAGTTTGATAACAGTTTAAGGTTGCCTGTCATGTGTCGGGAACATCCGCTATCAACAATCCAAAGGATGATCTGTATCACCTACATTACACACAGACGGCACAGATGGAATAGAAGTAGATGTGGAACCCGATGAGTTAGAGGGTTCCTTAGCAGTTATAGTAGAGACACACACATCAATAATTTTAGGCATCCATTTAAATCCTAGTGTGTTATGTAACCATTTCTGCCATCTCCAACTAGTCTTAGCTTTAGTCTTAGTGAATGTACTAGGTGGTACTACAGTCCTTGGAGGTGATACTGGAACTACAGGGACATCAATTCTTTTCTTAGAATCTAAGGAGGGTGGTCTACCTAGCACAGACTTAGAAGCAGTAGTGGGCCTAGAGGTATTCCAAATCTTAGGATTCCGTAAACGAGACAAGATAGCCTTAGCAACACATTTATCATGACAGTCAGAACGCATACTTTTACGACAAATAACACAAGAAGCATCAGACTGAATATCAAAAGTACTTAAAGGTTCATCATCTATTACAACACTTTTTCCATTACATTTGCTAGACGCAATATCTAAAGTGGGTGCAACTGGAGTCTTATTCAAAGTCCTACGGTGTTCTTCTACTTCAACATTCTTTATTTGTCTTTTCTTAGGTCGCAACTTCCTATTCTTCCTTGTATTGCTCCGAGGCTGTGAAGTGCGGACGTTTGGAAAAGAGGCAACTAGTCTGTTTCATGAGGGAAGCACATTAGTAACTTGTGTTTTGTCATTAGGTATTCTGGGGACATGATTGCTAAGTGTTACAGGTGCAACTCTCTTAATGATGCCAGGCTGAACTTGTTCATACTTTCCTAACATTTCCCTTAACTTAAAGATAGTGTGCACCAGCTCTTGATTTTCAGAACGAAGATTTCCAGAAAAATTCATGACTTCTTTAGTGCATGCAAGATAATGATCAAGTTCGTTTAATGCTTCATCACGAGTCTGTTTGAGTAAATCAAATATGACACCATATTCATTTTTAACTGTTTCAAGTTCTTGTTCATATTTCGAGATTTGACACTTAAAAGACACGTTTTGATCATCCAGTTGCTCAATTTTAGGATCAGAATATTTTGCACGCAATTGGGCAATTTTGTTTTGAAAAACTAGTTGTTGATCGTGAATATCTTTTTGACACCAATTAAGACGACGTATTGCATTCGAAAGCTCGTTTGACAATCGTTCATTTTCAACTTTTAAAGACTCGAACTGAAGCACATTATCCGTATTTTCAACAATTTCAACAGAATCAACAGTATCAGTAGATATAGAATCAGATGCATATGGCAACGAATGCAATAACACAACATTATAGATATCAGCACAGATAACATCTTTCAAGAGTCGATCAACATCTTTTCGCAACAATTTCTTTTTACGTTTAGTATTTGAAATCGATGTTTCCGTTTTCTCGAAAACTGTTTTCATGAGACCAAGTTCCTTGTGAAAATCCTTTTCCCAATATAGTGCACAATTTTTCAAATTTTTGACATGGGGTAAAATTCTTTTCTGAAGAATATCTCTATATTCTCGCGCCATTGGCGATTGAAAATATTGAACTTTTATTTCAGAATGAAATTCAATCTCACGTTCCAAAATTTTGAGGTCAGATAAGAAAGTGTCAAAGTATTTGATAACGCGATAACTTTCGGCATTAGTTTTTACTTCACTAAGTGAAGGTAAAGGACCATTAATTTGTGCACCATTTGGTTGAGGACTGACTTCAGAAACTGGTGTGATAACCAAAGGTTGTTAGAAGTATCTTGTTGTGTGACAAAAGTTACGGCTTTTGAATAGTTAAATGGTTTGTTATAAACAACATTTTCCATTTTTGACCGACTCTCGTCATCAGCATCTAATTCCTCCATCCGATTATATTCTACAACAGTCATAATTGAATCATCAATTCTATGTTCTGCACTGTAAACTTCAGGATTTGGCTTGAATGCTCGGTGTGAAAACTTAGGTTTATAATCAGCAAGATTCGGTCCATATCCATTTGGATTTGGTTTGAAAGAAAACTTTTGAATCGTTGTGATTGATTCACCATGTTTATAAACAACAGTTTTAAACTCTTTGATTTTGTTTTGTAAGTCGACAATTTCCTCAAGATAGTCATCTATTCGTTTCGTTGAATGCTTTTTGTACTCAGAGAACTGTTTTGACAAGTTAACAACTCAGCCTTGGCCTTTTGAGTTTCCAAAGTAAGAGCGTTAATTTGTTTTTTATGTTCATGTTTCATTTGTTCTATTTGAGACAACAAAGCATTCTTCGAAGCGGCTAGATCACGAATATGTCGTTCCAAAGATTTTTCATTTTGGTGTGATTTGGCCAAAGCGGCTTCAAAACCTTTTTCACGGTTTTCTTGAGTTTTGAAAAAGTTGAGTTGTCGAATTAAGCATTCATTATCCCTGGTTAACAATGCATTTTTCTCTTTTAATTTTGTGCAAATTTCCAAACGAAAATGTTGGTCTTTAATTAAGGTCAAGAGCTCAGTTTCTCTGTCAGACAAAAGCTCATCTTGTTCAACGTGATTCTCAACATGATCATTATTTAGATCCTCAAATATAATGACGGAGTCAACTTGATTATCAATATTAACCATAAGGTTATCTTTATCATCAAATATAACTCACGGATCTATTTGATAATCATCGGAATGAGATGTGGAAGACTCATGTTGAACACTTTGATCCTTGTCAGATGGAGAAAATGGCAGAGATATCAGATTATTAATGATAATTGTTTGTTCAGGTACCTGAGACAAGCCATCAGTGTCATACACTTGGCCTATGTCACTCATGTGTAGAGCTTGCATTTGTGCCATCAACATCACTGCTGCATTAGCCTGCAAGTCCTCCATATCATCATCAGAATCTGCATCTGCCATAAAGCTCTGTTCCTTGTTGGTAAGAGTTCCACCAGCTTCATCCTTAAGAGCCAAGAGCATAGCCTCTTTGAAATAAGCACTGCATTTTGTTCTCGGCTTAGGACATGCATTAGCCAGATGACCCTTCTCATTGCAGTTGTAACAACGAAGACCATTAACCCCATTCTGAGCATTTCCCTGTTCAACCACTTGAGCCCTCTGTTGTTTTGGAGCAACCTGGTTATTCCTGCCCATAGCATTAAACCCTTGACCACCTCCCATCTGACGACCATAACCGCGATTCTGAACTTCAACGCGTCCATTGTTCACAACAACCTGATTTCTAGTGTTTGATGAGGAATGAATGCGATTGTTGGATCTGTTTGAATACCGGCCGAAGGCTTTAGCAATCATAGCAAATCCTTGTTGCAATTCATCAAAAGCATCGGAGTCCTCATCAGCTTCACTGTAAAGTGCACGAGCATTGTTTTTGTTGTATGGAACCAACTGATTTTGTTGAGGTTGTTGCTGTGAAGGATCGGAAGGTGTGATGGTAGCAGTTGGTTGAGAAACGGGTTGAGGAGCTGGTTGAGGAGGAATATTGGTTTGAGTCCACAAAGCAAGTTGTTGATTGTCCGGAAGTGACGGTGAAACAGTTTGACCACGGAGAATCCTTTCCTTATCAACTTCTTTTTGGTGAGGCTTCAGATAGTCGTACAACAATCCGTATGTATCTTGATGAAGATTCTTAGCTTGATGGAGAAAAATGACATACTTCTCCCATTCCGGACCAAGACTACTTAGGAACTTAGTGTTGACAGCAATGCGTGGCATGATGATGTTGTGTTTGTCCAAATCATTAATGATGTCTGAAAAACTATGATGATAAGATTCTAATGTCTCTCCTGGTTCAATCATGAAGTGTTCATAAGCCAAGTAGATTTTAGATTCCACGTCTTCCTGATTGAGTGTTGTGCCTTGTATAAGAAGATGAATCTGTTCCCACATTGCTTTTGCAGTCTTTTGAGCATCAACACTTCGAAGGATTGGATTGGGTAATCCTAAAAGGATGTATTGCATTGCTAGTTCATCGGCTTCAAAATGTAGAAGTTCATCACCTGTGAGGTCTGAGACAGTTGCAATATTGGTAACAGCATCTCTTGGTGGATTGGCAGCTGGATCTGCGGGTGTGATAACAGTAGGCATTTGAAATGGACCTTCCATAATGACCTTCTTTAAGAACTTTCCATGTGGCTTCTTTAGATCACAAAACCTAAAGAACCTTATCACCCATTGATCATAATTCCCAGGAGTGAGCATTGGAGGTCTATCAAGTGAGCCAGCTTCATGAATTGATTGTTGGCTACTCAAGGCTTCACACATCTTGCCAAACCATGTCGGTTCCTTCATAGTATTCCTGGATGGATGTTGATTGTAGAAGTTTGTGTAAGGTTGTACTTGAAGACTAAGTGATGGTTGAACCATTTGTGTTGGAATTGCACCAAGTTGTGGATTAAATTGTTGTTGATAAATTTGTTGTTGATGTTGAGGACTGAGTTGTTGTTGTTGTTGTTGATTATAAGTGTAAGGAAAATAGTTAGAGTATGGTGGTTGTGACATGTTGAAAACTTGTGTTGTTAAATGGATCTTTGTAGTCGAATGAACCTTTGTTGATGAAGAGTCCTTAGGCGTAGAAATCACAGAAAAGCCAAGTACCACTTATGCGTAAAAACACCAAAGTTACGCGTAACAATAAGAGTTACGCGTAGGATTAGCTTACGCGTAAGTAAGGATAAAACGCTAAAGTTATGCGTAAACAAAAAGTTAGGCGTAGAAACCTTAGGCGTAGGATTACCTTATACGTAAAACAAAGCTTAGGCGTAAGATGAATCTTATGCGTAAAAAGTCTACGCGTAAGCTTTAGCTTATGCGTAATTTTAGGGTTTTTACCAAACGATCTTTTACACTATCACAGTGCAAGAGATATCCAAAGTCGACGTATTTTCAGGCTTATCCAAGCAAGAAAACATGGAGTAAACCACGAAAACTGAAGATCAAACCAAGGACACGTTACGCGTAAGTTTAGGGTTTAACTTACGCGTAAGATTTAGCCAAAAATGATTTCTTCCAACCGATGTTTTCAAACCAGATTTTAGTGATGAAATAGCTTCAATATCACCAAAATAACACAAAAGTGTGAAACTTGATGAACCAAAGCTTAAAAACCACGTTACGCGTAGACAGAAACCCACGTACAAAATCAAGCAAGAAAACAATGATCCACGCGTAAAGTTTGAAACTTTTTGCCAAAAACCGTTATTTTAACACCTTAAAACGTTGAAAGTACAAGAATCTTGGATTAAAAAGTGTAAAAAATGAGTTTTTAAGCGAACCAAAGTATCATGTGTTGTTACGCGTAAGACCGAAACTCACATAAGCAACAAACACGATTCACCCAACTATTTGGCGATTGATACCACTGTTAGGATCGTATATTTAGGTGATTTGGTGATTCGGGAGGTCTTGGAAGATGGAAGAACACCATCTTCAAGTTAGAGAGAGAAACTAGAGAGAAGGGAAAAACTAGTGTGTTTTATTGAAATGAAAGGGAAAATACACTAAGAGTCTCACCCCTCCATGGAAGTATGGAGGGGTATATATAGCTAAACACTTACAACTATGGCTATATGACATAACAAACCCATGTGTTTTTGCTAACAAGGATAGAAATTGTAATCCCGTCAATGTCGTTCCATTTACGAGTTAGGAGCGATTCCAACAAAAAGGGCCAAAATTACATGGGACCTACATCAAACTGGAATCTCACTTTTTGGTGCAAAAAACACTTTATTTTGATTGAAGCACTATTGAATCCTAAAAAGTAAATCCGTGACATATGTTTTGAAGTGGAGGGCCACTTTCGTACTAACTCCGTCCGAAAATAAATGTTCATTTTGATTTTTCAGAGTCAAACTGGTTCAACTTTGTATTTAACTATTTTTGTGAGTGTTATATAATACTTGATGCAAAATTTATAAATGGATTGGGTTTTAAGTGTATTTTTCATTGGTATAATTTTTCAACAAGTATTATATAACAAAAAATAAATATTCAAGGTAAAAGTTGAACCAGTTTAATTCTGAAAAGTCAAAATGGACACTTATTTTGAACTATAGGAACCAAAGAGATCATATAGATACTTGAAGAATCAAAAGTGGATTAAATGGTCATTTGATGACAAAATTAACACATATGCCGTTAATTTTGAGGTACTAGGGACCAAAAATGCAAACAAACTGTATGTGAAACCTGGAACCATTTAGGGAAAAATGTCTAAAAAGGTATCCAATTTGCCACTTTTTTCTTTTGTAGGCATCAAACTTTTTTTTTCCTAAAGTAGTCAAATACTTTCTTAATCTTCCTATTGTAGCCTCATACTTTCTTAATCTTCCTATTGTAGCCTCTAATCAAAAGTTAATTACATTAATTTACATAAATCGTCCCTATGACTCTTAAAATTTACACCGTTCATCCTTGAGTCAATTACATAAAAGGTCCTTGTGGCTCTAATAATTTACACATTTCATCCTTGTGGCTATAAACTTAAACTAATCCAGGCAGCCACCATCCATCGCCTGCCGCCACCATCCGCCGCCTGCCGCCACCATCCATAACTTGTATACTCCCTGTCGTGGGTCTCTTTGTGGTGAGTTACGGTGTGGTAAATCTTCAAATAATCACCATCACCACTATAGCAATGGCAGCCGTTTGCTGAGGTGCCATGCTCCACATCTTCTCCAACTCTGCATCGTTTTATGCTTTTGTAAGAATCTTGATAGCACTAGTCTATCCATTTGAAAACACCCCTGTTTTACTTCTAAAGGCAATGGGGATGGGCTCCTTTTTGGACCCAAACATGAAGAACTTGGTCCGATCTTGTACCGATGCTTCTCCTGAATCAATATAGAAAGAATATTTAATAAAAGTATATGCCTCATTTTAGTTCTAGAAAGCATCCATTTACCTTGAGCAATTCTCTGTAAGCCTTGAGCTCCTCTAAAGCATCTGATGTCTTTCGGGACATAAACAAGCCAGAAGCATATGCAGAAGCAGTGTTGAATTCGGCCTCAAGACCATCACTCAGTGAGTGAGAAGAATAACAACTAGAATCTTGACAAAGAGGTGGCGCTGTTCTCAGCATACGAACAAGGGCACCTACGGCTGCATCTTGTGATTTTTTGGCATGTGAAGACATCTCTCTTCCTTGTTTCCCACCGACACTCTGACTGTCAAATGCCACATTAACACACAAGACTTCATTTACTTCATTCATACATGGATACAGAGAGATGCATATTAAACTTTTAAAAGATGAAATTCCTATGTGCAGAGCCTGTGAAAAATTAGTTCTGAAGATGCAAACAGCAGTATGGTAACCAAAACAACTAGTCAGTCAAATCATCTTTAGTTATAATCTCACACCATATTGTTGGTACTTCTTTTACCGTCTCTAGCCCTCTTCCTAAATCAATTTGTGGGCCAGCAGACTGAAACATAACCCATCTCCTATTGGGCTTACGAATCATCCATATCAACAATCTCATTTGACATATCCCAAGACAGTCCCAGCTGAAGACTACTCTTTTCCTATCTTTTCTTTTTCAAGTTCAGTTCAGTAATGGCTTTGGTGTACTAGAGATAAAAACTATCAGAACATTCCCTAACGTCTATGGAAGGCTTGGAGATAGACCTTGGGATTCAGGTTCACAATACCAAACCCAAAGTAAAATAGAACACCCAACCCGACCACAAGATCAAGAACTTTGTGACTTGTGAAGTAATACAATCAAGATGAATACTATTTCCACTATAGAAGACTTATAAGAGTTTGAGACATTGATAAAGGTTATTTTCTACGTTGTCAGAAATTGCATTCAAATGTGTACTAAGAAATGCAAAACAAAGAGAGAAACAAAAAAGAATAGACAACTCTGTAACAACGAATAGATAGCATCACCTACAGTAATGTAAGATCAAAATTGTGTTCACAAATAATACATACATTTGGCATAATTTTGAGTAGATCAGACAAAAGAATTACCTGAGAGGGGAATCACATGTATCAACATCATCAACAATAAATGTACAAGAGAAGTCGATATAATCCAATTCATCTTTTAGAGACAATCTACTTGAGCTTCTAGAGAACCCAACACGGGAAGGAGAACCACTTGATGATTGCAAACCAGAAAATCTCCTTGAATCATCTTTTGATACCTAGAAAATCTCACCAGATTCAGATGTTTTTTATTATGAAGATAAAAAACATTTTAAAACATGTGTGGGATATACTATAATTACCTTATGAGCAGAATAATGATTTGTAGAGCCTGAACCAGAGCTCAAGTCCCCAACCCTTAACTTCATAGAACTTTCACTGCAATGCACAGTTTAATTAAGGCAAACAACAACAAAAATAAGAACATTATTCTTGTATTATCCATATGGCCACCTTCTTGTATAATCTTCATCTTCAATAGGAGTTAAAGCCACCTTCTTTCGAACCATCCTAATTCCCTTAAACACCATCGAAAAAATATCTCCATTTTCAAAAATTACATCAACAAAATGATAAGTATGTTCAATTAATAACAGGAAAAGGAGAGGAGGGATCTTGGGTGGCGTGGCAAGGCGGTGGAGGTGGATGTGGTATCGGTGTGGTGGTGCTAGAGAGAGAGGGAGAGGCAGTAAGAAGGGTGTGAGAGAGAGTAGAAGTTTGTTTTTTGAAGGAGTGATATAAATTGAGTCAAGGATGAATGGTGTAAATGTTTAGAGTCACAGGGATGATTTATGTAAATTTATATAATTAACTTTTGATCAAAGGCTACAATAGGAAGATTGTTAGCCTCGCTTTTTTATAAAAATAACGTCACTTACGTGAATTGGACTAGATGCGTAGTATACTTTGCCCTTAGGGACTAGTATCGTGTAAGTGGCAAAGTTAGAGCCTATAAATATCCCTCATGACTCTCCATGAGGGGTGAGGTGAATCATTAGGTGTGTGTGTTTTGTTCTTATCAATAATATTATCCATTGTTTTCTCCTCCCCCTCTCTAGTTTCTCTCACTAAAAAGGATGAAGATCTTCATCTTCTTCCACCAACCTAGACCTCCAAAACACATAAATCTTTATGTTAAACGGTCCTAACAAGTGGTATCAGAGCCAGGTTATTACGAAGTTGGTATTTCATCTTCCGTGATTGGATTACGAAGGGATTTGTGCTTAAGACTGAAGAAGGAGAAGTAGTGTGGTGTACATCGGGGCTTTTTACCAACTTGGATGCAATACTAAGTGAGTTATGTTGTTACGATGTTCCCAGAACGACAACCATTTTACGATCAAGAGTTTACTTTCTCCGCTGCATGTCTGAAGATTAAAGACGTGTTGGAAGAATGTTGTCAGTTCAGGAGGGAGGAAAAGAAAGAAAAAAGGCTCACTAGTTAGGAGGGAGTAATAACCTAACTAGACCGTTACAGTTGAAGTTCAGAGCTACAAGAATTTGTGCCTTCAGCGCCAAAGATCAAATGCCGAGGTCATCAGAAGGGAGAACTTCAAGTTTGCCTCAGTATCTAGACTACTCTGCGCTTCAAGAAAGTCAACATTGTTCATTACTATTGTAATTTACTTTGTTTTGTATTTATAGGTCTCATTGTAACCATTCACATATGACGCTTGGAGGGAGATTGTTAGCCTCGCTTTTTTATAAAGATAACGTCACTTACGTGAATTGGACTAGATGCGTAGTATACTTTGCCCATAGGGACTAGTATCGTTTAAGTGGCAAAGTTAGAGCCTATAAATACCCCTCATGACTCTCCATGAGGGGTGAGGTGAAGCTTTTGGTCATTTGTATTTGTGTGTTTTATTTATAAAGTTTCCATTGTTTTCTCCTCCCTCTCTCTAGTTTCTCTCTCTAAAGGATGAAGATCTTCATCTTCTTCCACCAACCCCGACCTCCAAACCACATAAATCTCTATACTTTTTCGGTCCTAACAAGTGGTATAGAGCCATGGTTATCTTTTGTTGATTTATGTTGGTTTGTGTACCTTGTTGAAGCTGTTTTTTATGTACTTTTTTATGGTCGGAATTTTTTTTTCCGTCTATTATATGGGAAAAACAGTTTTTAACATAGATTTTTGTATCCTTTTTATGGTTTCAAAAAGTCTCATGCTATGTCAAAGTCTAAATCTGTCTTGTGTCATTTTATTGTCCAAACAATATTTATCTTATATGACTTTTTGTCCAATCTGTGAAAAAGCGGTAGTATTGGTCAGATTCTTTTGTGGTCAAACATGTCAAATAGAAGCAGTTTTATATGCTGTTTCTGGGTAAAGATGAATCTGGTCGGAAAAAGTGGTCGGAAAAACTCGCCGGAAAAAGTCAAAGAGTCAAAACCCTTTTTCTACGCATAAGG
This sequence comes from Chrysanthemum makinoi, assembly GCA_910596185.1. Classification (NCBI taxonomy): domain Eukaryota; kingdom Viridiplantae; phylum Streptophyta; class Magnoliopsida; order Asterales; family Asteraceae; genus Chrysanthemum; species Chrysanthemum makinoi. The sequence goes on along the minus strand of OU343217.1, from coordinate 224,640,888 downwards.
AGAATCTACAGTGGAGTTACGCATAACTGTGAAGTTATGCGTAGGAATGTTACGCGTATGTCTTTTACGCAAAAGCCTAGGGTTACGCATAAGCACCTGGTTTACGCTTAAGAAACTGCTTTACGCATAAGGTTCCGAATATCAAAGTTTACGCGTAACTGAAATTTTTACGCATAAGGCATATGACAGAAAACGTTATGCGTAGACTTGACCACAACAAAATACCACATACCATTTACCAAATATCATTCGACAACAAATCAAACACAATTTTCATCCAATCAAATCTACCCTAACTCAACTCCATCTCATACCCAATAACTCATCTCAAAAACAGAAAATCATTCGATCTCAGATTCATGTTCATTTTTTTTTCTTTCAACCTTTTTCAAGATTGTTTTAATTGAACTTGAATATCATCATTGACCCCAACTGGTGCTACTATCCGAACATAAAGAAATGAATGAAACAATTATGTTACCTCACTTTCTTAGTTCGGTTGAATCTAAACAAGACTCGAAAACATAAACATATCACAAAAACCTTACCCGAGATCCCAAGAAGGATCTTGACGAGCCACTCATGAAAAAAAGAAGTTGGGTATGGTTATAGTGTTTGTGGGATTCGATTTTGAGGTTTAAATGATAATGGTTTGAGCGTTGAGATTGAGAAGCAGTAATGTTTTTTCTCTCAGATTCGTTTTGTGGTGAAGTGTAGGTGAAAGAGGCGCATCTTTTATAAGAATGTGTTTTAGGGTTGTGTTAAGAGTATTTTTAGGGTTATGATATATGACTCTTATATCCGGTTGGTATACTCTAGCTTTTGGATCAGGCCTAAGTTATTTAACCGGATTAAATATTTGATTTGGATGTGGGCTTCAGTAATATAAACGGATCAGGCTTCATTATTTTGAAATTGGGCTGTCGTGATTTACATTAGTCAAGTGGACTTGGGCTGTAATGATAAATGCATTCGTTTATGGACTTTTCATTTGGATTTGGAACAAGTATTATTGCTTGGACGAAGGTTACAAAGGTTTCATGTTTATCAAAAATTGTTATCTAATTTTTTTAACAAAAATACTGGATATAATTTTTGACAAATATTGGATAATGAGTGGTATTTTTGGTATGGTATAATTTCATGGAAGGATACATAATTCACGGCTTGCGCGAAATTTGAAAAATGACTACGGAGTTTTACGGTATTATTGATGCGGAATTGAAGTGACATTTCACGGGTGGACTTCTTTATCTTTGAGACGATGGTTGGTTGGATGAATGTCTCAAGATAACTTGGTGGAGCACATTATGAAATTTGAAAATCTGGTTATAACTGGTAAGGAGTTACGTTGTAGTGCTCACAATGTGTAACCATCACTTTAAGGAGTTACGTTGTAGTACTCAGTGTCACACGGCGTTGTGGATTGTTCAAAAATTTAGAATAAGCAGTAAGTCACAAAGTCGGGATGTTTACTTCCTTTTCAAGTTGGTCGTATCGGGTTTTCTCCATATGTGGTCATTACTATTAGCCGGTGAATTCAAAGGAGGTTCGATTTAATGTTGGTTTGAGAGACGTATTGAGAGTATTTTTGCGACATATTCTCACATAATTTTGATCAAGCTATGATGTTAATATTGCATCAAGAAAATGGTATACGGCATGTACGCAACATTATGATGATTCCGATTGCTCGCAACCATCAGGAGGGAGAAGTTGCTATTTCATCTTCCGTGATTGGATTACGAAGGGATTTGTGCTTAAGACCGAAGAAGGAGAAGTAATGTGTGTACATCGGGGCTTTTTACCAACTTGGATGCAATACTAAGTGAGTTATGTTGTTACGATGTTCCCAGAACGACAACCATTGTACGATCAAGAGTTTACTTTCTCCGCTGCGTGTTGGAAGAGTGTTGTCGGTTCAGGAGGGAGCATAGAAAGAAAAAAGGCTCACTAGTTAGGAGGGAGTAAAAAACCTAACTAGACCGTTACAGTTGAAGTTCAGAGCTACAAGAATTTTGTGCCGTTAGTGCCAAAGATAAAATGCCGAGGTCATCGGAAGGGATAACTTCAAGTTTGCCTCAGTATCTAGACTACAGAGACTCTGCGCTTCAAGAAAGTCAACATTGTTCATTACTATTGTAATTTACTTTGTTTTGTATTTATAGGTCTCATTGTAACCATTCACGTGTGACGCTATCTTGGAGGGAGATTGTTAGCCTTGCTTTTTTATAAAGATAACGTCACTTACGTGAATTGGACTAGATGCGTAGTATACTTTGCCCTTAGGGACTAGTATCGTGTAAGTGGCAAAGTTAGAGCCTATAAATACCCCTCATGACTCTCCATGAGGGGTGAGGTGAATCATTAGGTGTGTGTGTTTTGTTCTTATCAATAATATTATCCATTGTTTTCTCCTCCCTCTCTCTAGTTTCTCTCACTAAAAAGGATGAAGATCTTCATCTTCTTCCACCAACCTAGACCTCCAAACCACATAAATCTTTATGTTAAACGGTCCTAACAAAGATTAAGAAAGTATTTGACTACTTTAGGGAAAAAAAAGTTTGATGCCTACAAAAGGAAAAAGTGGCAAGTTGGATGCCTTTTTAGACATTTTTCCCAACCATTTATGCTAATAGTTTTGAGCATAGACAGTATCCATAATTTTCGTACTATAGGGATTCTTAATTTAATGTAGTGATCATATTTATTTTTTTCTTTGTTAGTAGGTGGTTCTATGAGTGGTTGATTACCGCCACCGCCTTGGGAAGGTCAGCCTGCTGATAATCAATCCGTAGGCACACAATACTCTCAACCTCAGGACTTTCAAACCATGGGAAACAACAATAATCAGGTAATGGGTATGAACATGCAGCAACAAATGGGAAACTATATGCCGCAAGTGAACCACCAGCCCGTCTATACCAACCAAGTTCCTCACCAACAATTCCAAGGGGGTATGCTTCCACAACAACAAAATCAACAAATGGCTCAACAGATGTATGATAACCAAATGGCACAAGCCTATGGCTAAGGTGGAGGTAGTGGTGGCGGTTACGGTTATAGGAATGGATATGGGCAGCAACAAAATGCACAATATGTGAGTAAAAGATTGCTGGGTATGTCGTTGAGAGATGATCATACTGTTTACACGGGTCCTTCAGTGGCTAATTCTTCTTACGTGCACGTACCATCTAGGAAACATCAAAAGGCAGAGGAAAAGCTATTTGGAGACCTTGTTAATTTTGCTAAGGTGAAGCCCAACAAAACGTGACCCGATTGACTTGTTTGTAAACTATAACTTGCTTTCTTTTTTCCCCAAATAATTACTGTCATATATTCTTCTAGAGCCTATATTTGTCTGCGAGATTTTTTTAATATTATTCTTCTACAATGTATATGTTTTATGTATAGGTCCATTGATGAGTCGACACTTTGAATTTGATTGATCACCTATAATGATTGTTGTTTGCATTGGTAGTCTTTTTGGCTAAATGTTTTTCCAGATTTAAGTTTCAAATGTAGTTGAAAGCCTGAATTTATTTAGCGATATCTTGTCCGTTGTTTGGTAAGATCATGTAATATTGTTTTCTTTGTCATATCTTGAAAATGTACCATATTACGCTCTCTCTTTTATCACTCACACACACACACAGACACAATTTATTCAGTCTTGATCTTTTGATTTGTTTTTGGTTGGTTCATTGTAATAGAGACTATCACTAATATAGGTGATAGAAATACACTTGAGTAGCAGTGGTGGTTTAGATCTGTGGGTTAGATTCAAGCTGCTTTAAATCAGTTTATAGTTTCTTGTTGAAATGAGATGCAATAAGTACTTTTGTGAGTAATATTGTGTTTTTATAGAAAATGAAGCTCGGGAATGGTGAAGACAAAAAGAAGCTCAAAAATGGTGAAGACACGCATTTTTGGTTAGACGTTTGGGTAGGCAACTCAACTCTTAAGGATTCATTCCCAGTTTTATTTCGTCTTGAATCCATCCAAGATTGTCGAGTGTGTGTTAGAGCCCCAACCTATTATGTTTCTGCTTCAGTAAATACCCAAACCCCTTAAGTCTAGGATTTGAATAGAAAGTACCCTAAGTGTTGTCCCTTAAACACTAACAAGTCACTGAGCGCATAGTCTCTCAGTGAGCTATCTTCAGGATACTCAGTAAGAGACAAAGATGAAGTCTCTCCACTCAGTAAGGCGGAACTTAAAGGGTGAGGACTGAGTCAAGAAGAAGATGGTGGATTCAGTGAGTGATGACAATAACTCACTGAATCCCGAAACTCCTCACCAACTGCTTACACTGAAGACAAACTGAAGTTGAAGACTGAAGGCAATGAAGACTGAAGAATGAGCGGGATAAGGCGGGATAAGTTTGAACAGATAAGACGAAGTCCTTATCAACCAAAGTCAACTTTTCCTGAATGGCTAACTATCAGGCTCAGTGTCATCACTGACTAGAAGAAAGCAGCCTTGTCACTTACCCAATATAGTCTTTGTAAACAGAGACAAAATACATCAGTATTTTGTCTTCTGTAACCTGTCAGTTTGTCCTCTAGGAAAGAGTTAAAAACCATACTTGTATAAATAGCATAAGAGTTGGAGTGGAAGATTTTAAGCTTGTGATAATTGTAAAACACACACATACAAGCCATTTTTCACTCCTCCAAATACAACTCTGTTCCTGAGATAGCTCAGTGGTTCCATTATAGTTGTGCTCAGACTTAGCCTGAGCTTAGTGAGGAGTTAGTATACTTAGTCATTTCAATCCCAAGTACTATTCCGCAAGTACTTGAGTAATGTATTCTTTTTGATTTGTTTCTAATAAAGAATATTAAGTTGAAAATTATTCAGTGAGTTTTTACTTGCATTATCTTCAGTCATTACTCACAATCAGTTTACTTAATGCTTTAAACTGTTTTATACGATTGTGAAATGGGAACAACAAGTGGTATCAGAGCAGGCTGATTATAAAACCCTTTTAAAGCCGCTCAAAAAAGTTTTTAAATCAGGATCCTAATGGCTGAAATTGATGTGCCCCAACTTGTCGACAAAAAGGGTGGAGCTTATTCAGCTGTTTCCCCTCGACTAGAATTTGGTAAATTTAACAAATGGAAAAAGCGAATGCTTTGCTATTTGACTGGAATGGAACCTTACTACATAAAGTGTGATACGCGTACAACGCGCGTTCGGGGTCAAAGGAACTTCCTTTTTGTCGAGCAAGTTTTTCAACACCCTAGGCAGTGAACCTAATCGTTGTAGTGTAGTATTAGGGTAAGCCTCGGGAATTGATATCGTTCTCTAGGGGAATAGGAATGCTAGTGAGAAATTACTACGCTAAGGTTGGGGTTGAGGAAGATTATTTTTTTTATCTTTTTTATATTTTTAGAAAATTGAAAGGTTCGAATATCGGGGTATTAGATTTGGGGGGGGGGTGGTATTTCTACCGATTACTATACTTATCTATTTATCTAATCTAAGCTAAGGTGAGGGTAGTATATGTCTATTGTTGTGTGCTCTTATGATGATTTAAAGATGTGTTTACCTAGATGCTATTACTCCCTAGTTATCTCCTATTGATGGTTGAATTGTCACGTCCTTATTCTTAACGCGTTGTGTCTTCTAAGGTCGTAAGGTATGCGTTTTTCCCTAAATCTTTGAGACTATGCCTACAAAATCTCTAGGATTCATAAACTAACTCTAAGGTTACCTTTGGATGTTTAGCCTACAATAACTCTAGGTGATTATAAACTAATGTTCACAAATATTACTCAAGCATTAAAAACACAACGAATGACCTATCACAATACTAGGTCAATCACAATTAAGATAAGAGACAACCAATCAATATTCAATACCTAGGTTTCATAGATCTAAGCAAACACACAAGTAAATTAGTCGGACATGGAAAACATGCAAGCGTACACACAAACAATTGAAGACATAATTGAATCAATGAAGTAAATCACTTATCTTGTTGTAAAATAGGGTATGGAACCCTAAGATACTGCTCAAGACAGCCAAAGTTCGGTTTAGGTTTTACTCCACAAAACTACCTCCCTAAAAATCTGAAAATTCGAATTCTATATATAGAGTTACAACATGCGACGACGTCACTCTTTATTTGTAACACCGTCGGATCGCCGCCATTAGGTTTTCGTCTTGGCCACCTCAACTTTGTGACGGCGTCATCTTATGGTTGTGACGCCGTCGGCTTCATCTTTTGGCTGTGGGATCCGAATCTAGGCCATGGAGTTGTGACGCCCTACTCTTTAAAACCTAATGCCGTCAAGTGCAAAATAGCAATTTGGCTACTGAGTCATCACAAAGCGTGTTTGACGGCGTCGCCATTCATTTAATGTAGGCCGTCACCTTCAATTCCAGCAGCTTGAGTGTCTTGATTCTTGACTTTGGCCATTTTCTTCATATATTCGCGCCTTTTTATTCGAATAAGTGTCATTCCAGCAATTTTCCTTCAAGAGACCTAAAAAGTGAAAAGGAACGAAATTAAGTAGTAACGGATATAAAAGTGGTCGATTAAGGGCTTAAATGACCCTTCAAAAGTGTACCTTTTAAATCCTTATCAAATATCCCTACACTTGGTATTTGCTTGTCCTCAAGAAAATGTGCTTTTAGCCAATTAATTTATAAGTTAGGAGTCATGAAGCATTAGTTTAGAACAATTCACAACAAGTATAAGCCCCGCAAAAGTCATAACAAGCACGGAAATTACATACTAGCACCTCACAAGTGGTGTTTCGATACTCTCATCTCTCGGGTGTATATGAAATATATCAAGTTGGAAATGGAAGATAAACACTCATTAATCGGTCCTAGTACATAGATTACCATAGGCTTGAGGCTAGATCAAACCTCCATCGCTTTGGCGTAAGCACCTAGAAAAAACTAATTTGACCCGAATTGAAAAGATCAAAACACTTGGAGTACATTATGACGTAAATAAAGGGAATTTGAATTTAACGTTCCTTCCCGTCACTTCATAAAATTTAACTTTTCCCATGAGTCCCAATTGTCCCAAAACTGTGTACAAAGGATATTGTAGGATCGATATATTTATTGTGTTGATGATTCGGGTGGTCTTGGATGATCAAAATATATGTTATCCATTAGAGAGAGAAAGTAGAGAGAGAGGGAGTTTCTTGGTAGAGACTTGTAGCACAAAAAATGAAAGGTTAGATTGAAAAGCTCCACCCCTTCCATGGATGGAAGGGGTATTTATACTTACAGACACAACAACCTCCTATCGGCCTGTGGATCAGGCATACAGTGGGTAAAGATCCGTCCTTCCTCCACGGTGTTACACTACGCTAAACTAAACTAATAACTAACTAATAAACTGATAAATAACGTAACTAATGATATGTTTACGAGCTAACTTATGCTAGATAATATTTGGGGTGACCGACACTTTACTTATGGAATTTCCAATTCCTAACAATCTCCCCCTAAGGGAGGTCACCCCATGTTTTACATTTTGAATCCTAGCATTCTATTCTTGACTTTGTTCTTGAGCTCGTAGATATCAATTCTTCAATTCCTCAATCTTTGAGCTTTTGTAGTGCAACTTCAAAGTCCGAATTGATTTGTACTTTAAGTGGAGGCCTTTAAACTGATCCACATCATTGATGATCTTTGAGCTTTTATTGAGATCATCAGCCACAGTAAATCTCTGGATCACCCTTTATTGTGTTGCCATCATGTGATGTTGTGACTTTCGGACCGACATGCTCACACTTTTGAATCATGACATCTTTCCATCTGAGTAGCGGAAGCCTTACTGGTTCATGATATTTGCAGCAATGGCGAAGCAGAAGCATAGTATGAAATATCGAGCAGGTTATGTAGATATGCACCAGTCATGATTTCTTCAAATTAAGTGTGGATGCTGTGCGCATGTGGCTTTGGATTGACTCCTCAATTCGATGTTCGCAACCGTCCAAATGTACCTGCAAACAACGGTTAGCAATAAAAACACGAAAGTGTCTTTGATCACTTTCGTTGAATTGAGGTACATGGCCCACGGTTCCCCGTTGATCATTACAAGTACTTTTTGTGATCATGTATAACGAAGAATCTCCTTGACAGGTTTGCTTGCTGTTCTAGCCGTTCTCAAACCGGAACGTCTCAAAGAAGACAACACGGAGTGAGTGAACCAGCGAATTGAGATTCACTGATTGATGAAAAATTGGTTTGAAAACAATCGCGTATTGCTTAGAAGAAAGTGTTTTGCAATACGACGAAGGTTTTATGAGAAAGATCAATTTTCAATCATAAATACTTTTTATATTTGAAATGAGTACACATTCGACGTGCTCGAGAAAAGAAGATTTGCACATCAAACGGTTTTTCCAAAAGCATTTTTTCAATCAGAGATACTTTTTGAGTTTGAAAACATGAATACACATTCGATGTGCTAGAGAAAAGAAGATTTTCACATCGAACGGTTTTTCCAAAAGTATTCGTCAATTCCATTCCTGGACCAAGGTTGATTCAAGAATGAATCTCCCCATCGTTTCTATCCAGTTGTCACAAGCTTGATCTTACGAGAAGATCTCACATGTCACCCACCAAGAGCTTGTTTGATGTTGGCTCTAGAAGGATTTCCATCTTCATCGTGAATACTTTTACATATCACTAAGATGTTCTGGCAATACCACAAGGATAATGCGTAGGACTCTTAATATATTCTTACTTTCCACATTGTGTGAAACAGCAAGTCTTCATTAATTTTGTGTCCTAATGAGATATTGTGGATGATCTCTTGGCTCTAGAATCAATTGTACACATTTGGTTTCCTATGCCGGAGACTAGGCAGAGGGTCTCCTTCTTCAATATCAACAATCTCTAAGAGAAAGTCGATAGATAATGTCGGTTCCCCATGAGAATGAAACAAGCCCTTTTAAGAGGAACTTGAGTGGTTTGGGAAGTTTAGTGCGGTCGCGTCACTTGCTGGGTCCATGACGTCTTGTCTTCAATACCGGCGTTACCTTAGTAACCACCAGTAGCATATGAATTGAACCCGGTTTCTGCCCTAAGGTTGAATTATTAGAGGGCTATTTCTTTTCACCCTTTTCTCATTTCATTTCTTTTTCATTCTTCAACCCCTTCAGTGCTTACCGAGACTTCATTACTAGAACCTTGTTGGGTTTATTCCAGTACTAGCTCAGTCTCAGTCCGCACTCTTCCCATATCTCATTTTTCTCCTTTTATCATCATACCTAAGGACTTCTACACTAACTAGTGGATTGTCCCTGGGTAGATCCCTCCGGCTCTGGCGGGATCGTGGGAACGAATACCTAACCTAACCATCCTTATAACACCATGCATAAAGTAAATTGGTTGGTCTTTTGGTATTGTTCTTTTCTTCTTGAAACCAATTGAAAAATCATTTGGAAAAACAATCAAGGTACTTGTGATACGAGATCAAAGCATTTTGTACCTTAATAGTTTTGATCATTTAGAAAACCTCCCCCTCAACATGTGCATATGATTTAGAGATTGTTTAGCACATGGAGGCAAGAGGACTTTGAAATATTTTCTTTGATCACAGTTTTCATAGAAAAAGCCATTTGATTTTCTTTGGTAAATTCTCCCCCTCAATATGTTCATAGGATATTTGAAATCATTTTATCACATAGAGGCAAGAGTTCATTTGAAGCACATCCACGATTTACAAAAGCCAGTAAGAAACCATTTGCTCCCCCTCAATATGTGCATCGATAAACGAAAGAGTTTAGCACATATTAGAGAGAGCCAACACATTGAATCAAATGATCACCTTTTATCAAATTTCATATTAAATCACAAATTCTCCCCCGATCAAAAATATCAAACCCTTTGAGATTTTGGATCCCAAGTGATTTAATAAGGTTTAGAAAACATGGGAGAAAATGTTGCCAAGTTTAAATACTCATCTCGTTTTTGGATAAATCCTCCTCCTCAACATGTGCATTGTGTATTTGAAATCGTTTGGCACATGGAGGCAGGAGTGCCTATAAAGGACTAAAACTGATTCCATTAAAACAGATTTGAGATTTAAATCACGATCTCTCCCCCGATCAAAAATTTCAAACCTTTTGAGATTTGTGATCCCAATTGATTTAAATCATTTACAAGATTTTGGGGAAAGACGTGGCAAATTTTAATTTTGAAAAATGATTAATAAGGAACAGTTTTTCGACATTAAAGATTGTTAGTGTCAGGTATGATAGTTTTTAAGAGATCTTTTAAGTAAAATAAAATAATTTCACAATCAAACAAGAACAGAAAAAATTTCATTTTGAAAGACCTTGATTCTAAAGAAAAAATCATACCATGACATAACATTAAATCTTTAGATCACCACTTAATTATCGTACAAAACGGACTTTTTGATGAAATATCGTTTGAAAATATTTAATTTGAAATCACTTAAGATTTGACAAAATAAAGTCCGGTTGATTTCAAAACTTTGAATCCAATTTATTTTCAAAACAATATTTTTCCATTTTCAAAACAATATTATTCAAAGTTTTAGAAAAATGGTATCATCACAATTATCCTGCACAAAGATACGTTAGGTGGTTGAGAAGCTTATGTTGTTGCTGTAGGGCTGGAAGAAAACCGTCTGCTGATGCAATGAGACTTCTTACGTTGCATTTTTAATGCCAACTGAGGTCAAATTAAGCTCCGTTTCTTCAATCACTTAGAAGAAAACCATCTGCTGATGCAGTGAGACCTCTTACGTTGCATTTCATGCCAACTCTCCATTGAAGTTAAATTAAGCTCCGTTTCTTCATTTGTCGACCCAAGATATAGTTGCCCTTTCCTTTCGGCATCCAATCATCATATTATGTGGGATCCGGATCGGGAACATTCTTATACCAAGATACCTGCATACGTTAGTGAACACACATACAGATATATGGTGGTCGACATCACCCAAACAGCAATCGACTAATAAAAGTCAATCCAACATATCAATCAATTCATATATGGCATGGGAATAATGTGTTTATCAAACTCTAATCATCTAATCCTAACAATAATATCCTGGGCACCTAGTCCTTCAACGTAGGTTAACATTTTTTTCAATTAAGCATTTAGGATAATTAGATAAGTCCATATAAATTTGAAAACATTCTCCCCCTCAATCAATGACTCATTTTCTGAAAATTTTAAAAGCGCTGAAGTCATTGATTGAGTTGGAAAATTTTATAAACACTCTGAATCTGATTGTTTTTAAAGCAACTCATTTACCACCATTTTAGAAAATAACAAATATTTTTCTGAAGAATTTTAGAAAGAAAAACATTTGTGTAGGAACAACAGTCCTTCGACATACTTTCCTTAATTTGTTTTTAGGATAAGTGCACGAAATATTTTGAAAATTGGTTTAGCGCAGCACTTTCCTTTCTTTGAAGAGCGGGTTGCTATCAGAAATAATAGCAAGCCATGGTTTAAGCACGGGTTACAGTCTGAAGTAACTGCAAGCTATATTTTTAGACATGTTTTGGAAAAAGAATATTTACACCTCCTGCTCGAACTTCATCTATGGTCTCGTGCCATTGTTGAATGACATTTCTAAGACCGCAGATGTTATCGATACTAGAAGACATGTCTTTGAAAACATATTTTTGGTATTTTTCAAATTTTCTGATTTTTATGGGTTTTTGAAGATTTTATAATTTTCTATTTTGTTTTTGTTGGTTTTATAATTTTGTATTTTGTTTTTCTGATAAATATTTACAAAGATAGATTAGATGATATAGTTTAAGAAGATGATGATACGAGTACCGAGATAAGGATATCGAGCAGCCCCGTTGTAGAAGATAGAAGTCATCATCCCTAAAACTTTCACCACTAAAGCTTCCGAGGCTCTTGCATTGAAGAAAGAAATTGAACCATCTGAAAGTGAGACTTTGGCAGCTTCCCCCCAAACTGAAAATCCTTTAGCTGAGCAGATTCCAAGCTTTCTTTCAAGCTTCTCTTAGCCAGGTGCACAAAGAAGCACACCATTATCATTAAACTTGCTGCTCTTAAGAATAATCACCGTGATTCATCGTTTGGGGTTATATCATCCAATAGAACAACAGCAACGTATCATCCCACATTTGAATACCTCTTCTCAAATTCCTTTTCCACTGAATTCTGATGCAATCCATTCCAAAAGGTTGTCAAGAGACCACTTCCCCCAAGTAGATGAATTGATGCAGTCAGTCTCTTTGTATAATGCTCAAGAACTCTCCTGAATACACATCATGAGGGTAATGAAGAACACCTCCCCTATGTTCACATCTTTCGTCCCTGATGAATGTGTATGAAGCTCAAGAATCCGAAGTACACCAATATCCAAGAACTCTCCCGAATACGCATCATGAGGGTAATGTAGAACACCTCCCCTATGTTCACATCTTTCGTCCCTGATGAATGTGTATGAAGCTCAAGAATCCGAAGTACACACATTCCCAATGAGAGAATATCTGATAACACCTCCCTCATGTTACACATTTATCTCCCCTGAATATGTCATACTTGTGTACCTCTTTTATCACCAGAAACTTTCTCTAACATCACTTCCCCCACGTAGTTGGAATAATAACACTAAAAGCCTTGATGAGTAAATCCTTGAGTTTCTCTGCGGTCATGACATTTGTTTTCCTGGGATATCTTCAATCACTTAGAAGTATTAAGCTCATCAAGTTTACTCGCCATGAGTCAAACCTTGAGTTTCTCTGCGGTAATAACATTTGTCTTCCCTAGATATCTTCAGTTACTTAGAAGTATTAAGTTCATCAAGTTTACTCGCTTTGTGTTTAGATGTGTATCTCCTTCCCCCTTGCTGGTATTGACACTTCAGAATCAGCAACTCATTGTAAGTCCATATACTAGAAATTTGTTGAGAAGAACATTTGTAATATTGTGGGAATCAACATGCTGAAGTAGAATGTGAGCACGTCTAATTGGGGATTAAATTCGACATATCACTCTCCCCCAATTAGTGCTCTCCCCTAAACCGACAATCTGTTTGAAAATCCACAATTGAATGTGACACTGAGCACTACAACGTAACTCCTTAAAGTGATAGTTATTCTGTAGTGATAAGAGCCCTATTCCCCCAAGTGGTAAAAGAAAAGGTAAAAGACACCCAACAATAACTAGATTTCCAAGTATTCATTTTTGATAATAAGCTCTAACAAGGATCATGAAGAATCTTCATCCAACCATCCCCGATACCTTCAGATACTAAGTACACATGCCCGTGATATTTCACTTCAACCTCAAATAAATAATACTAAATTAATCCCGTTGTCACATCTTCTGGTTAAAAGCTCAACTCTAGCCTCCTTTGACATTTAAACGAACTTTGATAATGGTTTCATCCCGACCATGGTTAAAAGCACATAACCCCGTAAAACCATGTAATACCCAAACTACCATGACGATATCCAATCACACATCCAATTCATGAAGTACACCCTTTTATATCTTCTTTGAAACAGAAACCATAGCACCAGCATCAATAGAGATCTCGAAATACACTTTCCTTTCTCCAAGATGGTTCCATCATTACGGGATTTTACAATTCTATGGTTTAAACCGAGAAATGGTTTCTTTCGCGGGATTTTACAAAACCAAGAACAAACCGTAAGATAGATCCGGAAATGCACTTTACAATTACCAGGATGTTTCCATTGTCACGGGATTTTACAAGTCTATGATTTAAACAGAGAAATAGGTTCTTTTGCGGGATTTTACAAAATCAAGACAAAACCGTAAACAATGTCAGCTTGAATGTGTAATGACAACTTTGGTTTCAGTGAATATCTGTTTTTAGGGGAACATGCTGCGGTTCATCAATGGTTTGTTATCCAACATCATCAACATCATTAACCATCCAATAAATACTTTGGTAAACACATCATTTACCCATTCTGTCGGCTATTGTAGTGTCCACATGGAGAAGTAAACCCGATATACCAAACTTGATCTTGAAGTAGAATTCCCCAGATTTGTTACTTAAACTTGTACTAATCCTTGTGAAGAAGAAGCGGTGTACCCAATGTACAAAACCTCTTGACGTATCCTCGACTGCGTGAGACACCGAAGTGATAGTTGCGTTGTGGGTAAAATGAGAAAGAATCACAACCGCCACTAAATAGCCAAGTCTTTATCACCCTCTATAAATGCCCAAACAAGTCATCTTCGCGAAAGGATAGAAAGAAAGAAGATGAAAATGAGTAAACGCGCCCGGAAAACCTCACTTCAAATTCAAATAAGAAATACCGTCCAAACAACCCCGTATTCAACTTTGTTCAACAATCAATTCAAGCCGAGACAAAATATACTCCGTGAAAATGTATAAACCAGAGTATCAGATTGCATAGCATAACAACTCTCCCCATCACACGAAGTCTCTTCAGCAAATCTCATTAAGTCCAAATCTCACAAAATTCAAATCACATAAAATCTCATAATATCAAGTCTCATATTTGTCAAATCATAGCATCAAATTTAAAGACTCCATATCTGACTGTATCAAACAATAGAGCTTCTATTCAAATCTGATACATAAAGTGAGCAATCCCATCATCCAAAATGTATGCTTGAAGCCCATTAACCAAGAGATCAAACCAGTATTGCACATGAATTCAAACAGCCCAAGAACTCAATGATATGAATAACGCAAGTAGGTTCCAAGGTTCAATACGGTCCGTTACACGATCCCTGACACAAATAAACATCCGATCAATTGAACGAGAAATACCAAATCCCCGAGCTCATTAGTCTTAAACGCACATCACAAAAATACATCATAATTTTACCAATGGCTAAGAGTGTAAATGTTGTGGACCATGATCCATTAAAAAAATAATTGGCCCAAGACACATCCAATATGTATACCTTCGGCTCATAAACACAAACACTTGGCCCAAGATAGTTGTTGCATACACGGCCCAACAAGAAAACGGTTTGCCCTAATATTTCGGATGTATTTAAGAGCAAACATATCCCTCTTAACCTAAAACTTCTCACAACATAACGCCTCAATTATCACAGTAGTACATAAAAACCCTAATCCCATTAGTAAGTCGCCTCCCCTTTTGACAACGCCTCTCATCTTAATATGCTTCACTCAACTCATTCTACTCCAAAGGCTCCTCACAAGTCTCTCTTCAGTTTCAGTAATCACAACGTAGCAACAACAACACCTCGCCACAGGGATGGCTTGAAGGTCTCAATATCAACGCCACAGGGATGGCAGGTAGGTTCTGAGTATGATAATACCTTTTAGTATTGATATGGTTTTAAAACGAATTAAAGAAAACGAGTCTAACTATATTGTTAAGACTCATTTCTTTCCTATTCGGATATTATCAAGAGGAGTAAAGCTCCTAGATTTGATCTATGAGGCATAAGCTTGTATGTGAATAGATCCTTAGAGATCTATGTGTTTGTAGAACCACACACAAAAACGAGCAAAGCTGAGATCGTAGATTGGTTTTTATTGTCGTTGTGAGATTATCTTGTAGAGTTCTATGACGAGGAAAGGTTCAAGATTAACATCTTTTAAGTGTTATGATTATTTGAACCTCAGCTGAGAACTTTGATATATTTTTGTTGCATGAGATCTGTGATGGTATAAGTAGTTCGTATTATATGACCTTTGGTCAAGATAAAGCTTTTAAGCACCACGAATTATGAAGGCTGAGATCTAGATTTGAGACTTAATTCGAAACGTGTAGGTTGTAGATGAGTCTTGTGTAATTGGTATTGAGGTCATGGTATTAGTTAAGTGTGGTTGTGGTCATTTCTTTCTTCTCCTTCATCCTTTCTGTACATTAACAGCAGTCATGAGTCTTTGAGTCAAAGTGACAACTCGCTTGACCATTCAATAATGGCAAGTCGCTAAATTTGTTTGACACAAGTCGCGACTTGTTTTTCCATTCACAACTCGCTACTTATTTTTAGAGTCAAGTCGCTAGCCACTTTCTGTCATAAGTCGCTGTTGATTTATAAACCAAGTCGCTATGACTTTTTGACTCAAAAGTCAAAACTACAACTTGCTAAAAGAGTCTAAGTTGCTAACTTGATGACAAGTCGCTGCGACTTGTAAATACAAGTCGCTATGATGATACAATGAATCTAGACTGTTTTGTGACAAGTTGCTAGCAAGATTTTGACCAAGTCGCTATGAAGAGTAACCCAGAAAAACAGAAGATTGCATGTTGTTTTGACCTCTTGCAGCTGACCAGAAAAACCCATTAAATTTTGACCAAAAAACAGCATACCAAAATCTGACCAAATGACCACAAAAGCTTCACGATTTGGTAACAAGATAAAAATTGTTTTTGATAAAAAACTGTTTATTGCAACAACACATACAAATTGTTTAAAAACTGTTTTGTACCAACAGCTTCACGATTTTGTACCAAAGCAGGATATAAAGGTTTGTATAAAAACTGTTTTTGATAAAATTCGACCATAAAAATGAACATAAAAACAGTTTCAGCAACACATACGAATCCAACATAAATCAATAACACATAATAACCATGGTACGAAACCACACAAATCAACACAACACAAAAAACCTGGCTCTGATACCATTTGTAGGATCGATATATTTATTGTGTTGATGATTTGAGTGGTCTTGGATGATCAAAATACATGTTATCCATTAGAGAGAGAAAGTAGAGAGAGAGGGAGTTTCTTGGTAGAGACTTGTAGAACAAAATGTGAAAGGTTAGATTGAAAAGCTCCACCCCTTCTATGGATGGAAGGGGTATTTATACTTACAGATACAACGACCTCCTATCGGCCTGTGGATCAGGCATACAGTGGGTAAAGACCCGTCCTTCCTCTACGGTGTTACACTACGCTAAACTAAACTAATAACTAACTAATAAACTGATAAATAACGTAACTAATGATATGTCTACGAGCTAACTTATGCTAGATAATATTTGGGGTGACCGACACTTTACTTATGGAATTTCCAATTCTTAACAGATATGACTCGACTTAGCAACTTATGCAAGCAACTAGATAATTGAACTAAGGGTTTAGTATGATAACAATAATGCACTAAAAGTGAGTGCATACAAGGTAGGCTAAGGCGATTTGGGTGTACATTTGGGGGTGGATTGTAAACAATGCTCTTCATTGATACTCCGGAAAACCGAAACATCACGAGAACTACGAAAAGGATAGGCTCTGAGGGGTTAACTAGGGGTATCGTGTACTAAAGACGAGTACAACGCAAGGGTGTTGGGGAATTACTCAACCGATGTGGAAGAAGTAATTATAATATGGGTATCAAACAAGGGTTATCCTAATGCCTCTTATCATTTAGTTATTTCTAACTACACAAGTGTAGTCTCACTAGCGATCTCGGAATGCATCACAAAACAAGTTCTAGAATCTATTATACTACCGGTACACTCTCGAAGCATTAAAGTTGATTGCTTTAATTCCTACAAATCTAAGGGCGATCCTCACATTTTGGGTGGAATTTAAGTGGTAAAGGGTTTTGTGCTAGTCATATAACTTCCTATCCATGAGACACTTTATTAAGACTAATGGCCCACTCCTACAAGTCATGAAAAATTTTAAATTTAGTGCCAAAATTACCCTAACCGATATTTCTCATGGTTTATTACACAAATGATATTAGACAAGGCAAATAGTCAAGGATAAGCATAGTTTCAAAGTTCCCGTTTTATTTTCCCTTCCCACACTTAAACTGAACATTGTCCCCAATGTTCCACGAAAGTATCAAAGTTATGATAATGGAAGGTAATTAAAAATGAAAGAAACTAATACTCCCCTGATTAGCTCGGTAGGATCCGTGTGAAGTAGTGGTTAAATTCTTCTCCAAGAAGAACGTATGCGTGAAAAGCTCCATCAAATCTTATGTATCTTCTTCTTGATAAATAAAACCTGCACACTTGAAGAAAACAAACAAAACGTTCAGCGTAAAATCGCGGTAACACTATATATGACTCTACTAAACTAGGATATAATGCTTGTGGAATGGATGTTTACAGATTTTACGGAAAATTAAGACTGGAAAATTCCAAAATTTATAAGTAGCACTGAAAACGAGAAAAGTAACAAGTCATTTTCTACTCCTCGACGCAGTCAGTTTGCGATCCTGACCGTCAGGTTATCTGACGAAACGGTCTGCGATTTTCTGAAAAATTTATATCTTTAGTATCTGGAAAAATTTCCTGCAAAACATCCATTATGACTCGATACAAGCATTTGACTCAAACAAACACACATGTATATCTTTTTAATAATCGTAATTCTCATGTTCACGTTCTTTTTGAAAACGTGTGTAATCCTCCCTACACTTATCCCTTTTGTAAAATACCTTTATATGTAATTAAGGCGAAGTTAAAGACAAAATAAAGCATTTTCACAAATTCAAACATGAGAATAAACAATCAATAAAAGATATACAACACACAAACAAGCAAACAATTAAGCATGGGTTGCCTCCCACGAAGCGCATTTCTTTATTTATGAGTCTTATAGCTAGACTCGAAGTCGTGCCCCTACGTGGTCTCGTTCACGCTTACGTGCCCATACCTGAGCCATTCCAATTTTTTCTCGCTCTTCTTGTAATCATCTCCTAACTCTAGGCATTTTTTATAGTACCGCTCATTTTTTTCATAAGTATGCCTAAGTCCTTGTTGTTTATCTCTCTCACTAAGTATCGGAATGGGAGCCATCCGATTGCATGCCTCTATATCTTTGTGCTTAAACCTAGGATGTGTACGGGGCATTTGATAGACAAAATCTTCAACTCCATCGGAGAATGTGATTAGACCATCAATCATCCGTTCATTCAACCTAGTCATTCTCTTAAAGTTTGTTCCAAATATAACTTGAGTAAGGCTTCCATCAATGAATTCTTCTAAATCTTCTAGGACCATGAATTCAACCACATAGGTAAAACTTCCAACAAACACATGAAAGTAACTGACCGCATCAACAACATTATCCCCTTGATAGGCTAATTCATCTACCTTTAATTTGTTATATAGATTTCTTGAGATTAAGTTTAAAGGTAAGAATGAGTGCAAGTTAGCATCAAAACTTTCAAATCCTATCTTACAAGGGAATTGCATGTTAAAGGGGCCATTAGCCTCAATTCTACACCTAGGGTCAAAACATTGGGAGAAGTCTTCTTCCATTTCAAAATTAACTTCATCGATGACCTCCCCGTTATCAAGTGCTTCACCATAGTCAAACTCCTCATCGGAATCCGAGTCATAGAAAGGACTATGTTGTTGCCAATTTATTTCATTATGCCCTAGGTAATTTTGTGGAGTTTGATAAACTCCTTGGACCGTTTAGAGCGCTAGGGTTTAACGATAACAATGATAATTAACATGTACATGCAGCGGAATTAAAACAAACATCATTATTATCGACACAGGTTTTCCCACATCTTCCCCAATTATATATTGATCAGAATATAACGTGTTACCTAACTGTAACAGGGATCTAAGCCATCTCAGATCTTAGGGATAACTAGTTCTAGGCGTTTACAATGAATGACGCCCTAGAACACACACACACCCCTTTACTAGACTACATTATGGAAGACTTATATTAAAAACCTACATCCCATGTCCTCTTTATATACTAGAGGATTAGGGTTTACAAAATACTACGAAGGATTAAATAATAAATCTTCTTTTGCAAGCAAGTCCTTCCATATTTTTGTAGGTTTCATCTCTTTCTCTTTAAGCCCTTGATGTTTCATTCTTTTATTGTTTTGTATCATCAAATCAATAAACCCAACAGATTTCCAAAGTGGTGAACGGGTGAAGGGTTTTGTGGGATTGCGTTTTATATTTTGGGATTGGGTGGAGGATTGGGGGCGGGTAGTGTGAAGACTCTTCGGCGAAAGATGCGAATGATGGTAAGTGATGGGTTTTACGAACAAAGGTCACAAAGAAGGGGGATAGACTACGAGGAAGCTAAAATTGAGAAAAAAAGCTTACTTGATAGGAATCAAGCAAGGGAACCTAAATGAGGTGGAAATCTAACTAGCTATTCTATTCCACAGCAGCGGCGCCAAAAACTTGATACGCCTACAACGCGCGTTCGGGGTCAAAGGAACTTCCTTTTCGTCAAGCAATTTTTTCAACACCCTAGGCAGTGAACCTAATCGTTGTAGTGTAGTATTAGGGTAAGTCTCGGGAATTGATATCGTTCTCTAGGGGAATAGAAATGCTAGTGAGAAATTACTACGCTAAGGTTGGGGTTGAGGAAGATTATTTTTTATCTTTTTTATATTTTTTAGAAAATTGAAAGGTACGAATCTCGGGGTATTGGATTTGGGGGGGGGGTATTTCTACCGATTACTCTACTTATCTATTTATCTAATCTAAGCTAAGGTGAGGGTAGTCTATGTCTATTGTTGTGTGCTCTTATGATGATTTAAAGAAAGTGAAAAGGAATGAAATTAAGCAGTAACGGATATAAAAGTGGTCGATGAAGGGCTTAAATGAACCCTCAAAAGTGTACCATTTAAATCCTTATCAAAGTGTATTAATGAAGGTCCATTTATCCTAAAGACTGCTGAAGGTTTGCCTAAACACAAGCTCAGTGGACTCAGGATGTGAGGAGAGTGGTCAACCAGGACCAAAGACTCAAAAGTATCATCATATATTGTCTTCCTGATGATATTATGGAGTCTGTTATAAGCTGTAGTACAGCTAAACAAACCTGGGATGACCTGGTCCACAGTCATGAAGGTCCATCTAATACCAAGGAAAACAGGATAATGGACCTGAAACTTGAGTATAACACCTTCAGGGCTAAGGACTCAGAAACTCTGTCTCAAACTTACACCCATTACAAAACTTTGTTAAATGATGGTGTTAAGTTGTCCAAACATGAAATCAATGTTGGTTTTGTCAATAGTCTCCTTGAGAAGTGGCCGAATTTCTCTCAGGGACTTAGGAATGCTAATCATATCCAGAATCTTGAACTTCCTGAAATATATGAGAAATTTTTCTTTGAGGAAAACCTCATCAACAGATGGTACCCTGACTTGAAGAAGTCTCAGGAAGAAAAGAAGTCCCTGACCACCACTCCATCACCTATCTCTACTGCTTTTAATTCTTACAGTGTGGTTCAAGATTTTCATGAAAATTCAGTTGATGAGCCTGATGAGAGATCAAGTGAGGAGTACCTAAATGACCTGAACATCGAATTTCAGGAAAGGGAACTCCTTGCTAACTCTCGGAGGTTTATAAAAAGAAACAAAGGTTTTTCCATTGCTAAAGCAAATGAGGACACTGATTGCTTTAAGTGTCATAAAAGAGGTCATTTTGCCAAAGACTGTTTTCAAAAACAATTTCTGAACCCTCTTATAAACCATCAGGGTCAAATCAGTCCTCGGGCTTTAGCAAATTTCAACCAAAAATCTATCAGTCTCATCAAAATTTTCAAAACAAATTTGATGAAAGTAAAACTGTTGATTTTGAAGCTAAATCTGAAAGTCAAAGCCAAGCTACTTAT
Organism: Chrysanthemum makinoi; assembly: GCA_910596185.1. NCBI lineage: Eukaryota > Viridiplantae > Streptophyta > Magnoliopsida > Asterales > Asteraceae > Chrysanthemum > Chrysanthemum makinoi. The sequence goes on along the minus strand of OU343217.1, from coordinate 224,619,333 downwards.
TGCTTGAGGCCACTCCCTCGAAACAACAAACACCTTGTTAAATGCAAGTGGTAAAAACAAGGGCCTGGTTCTTTGAAGTCTTCAATCTGGGATGAAGAGCCGTCTCCTTAGACGATGAAATGGTGCAAGTCAGCACCTTGATGGCTCTATCGAGAAGAGGACAAGCTAGCCGTTGGGAAAAATCATGCCAGGAATGGAGAATGGGTCAACATCACAATGAAGAAGGTAAATATTTTACTTTCTATGGATGATGACTCTGATTGGCAGTCTTATATGAACTATATCAATGTAGATCTTGAGTTTGTAGAAGAGCAACGATTACATGTTTTTTCAAAATACAACAAGTTAAGTTTTGAACTGAATAAGTGTAGGGATGAACTGCTTCTTTTAAAACAAGCTAAGCTTGAGGCTGTCACTTTGAAAATTCAAAACTCTGAACTAGTCAAAAGAAATCAGGCTCTTCAAGATGAACTTAAAAAGGAAAAAGATATCATTAAAAGTTGGACTGCTAAGAATCCAAGGGTCTTTGATGCTGTGGGAGCCCCAGTAGCAAAAAGAGAGTCATAGGTGAATATCATCTCCGACTCTCACAACAAAGACCGAGTCCAAAGCCATTTGTGTGCGGTGGCATGATTACCAATATGTTGACAATTCCCAAGCCCGGTGATTAGATTGAACGGGTTAACCACGAGAGTAAGCTTCCAAATTTCGATTCGGAAGAATACTAAAGCTCGAAAGCCAAGCTCTAAAGAGCATGCTTGGACTCCCTGATGTGCCCGAGTACGAACACATCTTTGAGTCAAGCGAGAATCTCAAGCAGCTTCCACCCTAAAACCTCTTGAGGTCGCAGAACTCGAGCTTACTCATTATAATTCAATCTTCATTCACCAAAAGAAAGGTCTGGACTTGGCGGAACCATCCTGAAAAGACCAACAAAGCCAATCCAACAAGAGTCTACTCCCACTGAGACCTCCACATCTTCAGCTCCTACTGAGGCCAAATTCAACAATGGACCGAACTTGTGAAGAAGCGTGATAAGATGGAATCCATCGAAAAAGCTCCTGATTCAATCAAGGAAACTAAGTTAGCCTCCTCTAGTTCATCAAGGTGAAAATCCACCAACAAGCCAGGCGAAGTGTGATCTATGCCATTATACCAGTCATACCACTGACAATTGCTACATAATCTTTTTTTGTATGATATTCAAAAAGGATGATCACAGAACTTCTGATCACTTACAGTATGTAAGTTCATTCAGTGAAGAAAAATATACCAAAGATGGTCATCAATATGCTTCAACCTCCAAACCAACTCACAAGAATAGAGCAAAACCTTTTCGTCCTTGCCCACACTGTGGCTTCAATGATCTTCACCCTGATGATTGTCTCATGAATACATGCTGTGATATTTGCGGAAATCCAGCTCACGAGACATCCCAGCATGACAGTGTCATCCAAGCAAGGAGAAGTTCAAAGCAACCCCGAATCACTGAGTCATCCTCAGTCATCAAATGCAAAACCTGTGGTAGCACAATGCACTCAACCATTGACCATGAGTCAATTGCCAAATTCAAGCAGACCTTCAGACCCAAGCCCACTAGTATGTGGGTCAGCAAGAGAAACTAATTGTAACACCCCCAAAATATCGCAGCGGAAGACTGTGTCACTGGGGTGCTACTTCATAATACAAAGTACAAGTTATAGAAAACGACCTCTAAATGAGACGTTTTGAAACGTTACCATTCGATTAATGAAATCAGAGTTACAAACAATGAGGTCCCAAAGTATAATACATAAATGTTTCGAATGGTAAATGACAAAAGCATAAGTCTTCAAAATATGTCGTGCGACTCTATGTTCCATGCAATAGCTATGCCTTATGTCCCGAGATAAACATGCTAAAGTGTCAACACAATGGTTGGTGAGTTCATAGAGTTTGTTTTGAATAAGTTGAAAAGCCATTAAAGAATGTTCACACAGAAAGGCATTGTAAATCCACTCAGTTCCAAGTTCCGCCCATACAAAACTTGCAACTTGTGTGTTCACAACCCATTGCCAAAATATAGTTTGCACAATCATGTATGTATGTATCATAGTAGTAAAAAGTATAAATGTCACCACAAGGGTCTTCCAACAACTTAATTTGGGATGTATCTAATTTAATAGCCTTCCAACAACTTAATTTGGAGCCACTAAATTAATGGTCTTCCAACAACTTAATTTGGAGCCACTTGTGTATTTGTCTAATTTAATAGCCTTTCAACAACTTAATTTGGAGCCACTAAATTAATGGTCATCCAACAACTTAATTTGGAGCCACTGAATTGAATATCGCAAATAAGTATAATGCATTCAAGAATAACGCAAATAGGTATATCATAATCATGTATGTATGCAATCAAGTATTTTGCAATCAAGTATAAAAAGTATAGCGTAGCATAAAAGTGTAAATGTTTTGAGTATTTATACAAGTAAAAGCAAGTAGTTGAGCATGTATCTCCCCCAAAGGGTTTGTAAAACAATTAAACGAGTAAAAGTGGGGCTACGAACTCACCTGATAATAACCGATGAATGATACTAGAAAATTGGGCTTAGCATCTAAATTCAAAAATCCATTTCCTAAACTATAAAAACCTCTAAATCACCTCATATCTACCCCATAACTATCCCAATAGCTTCAAAAACAAAAACCCATCTTTAATATTGCCCGATCTATTCTTTCAAAAGTTTTGAGAATTTCGGGACCACAGCTCCAACCCACCATTGTGTAGCTCTTAATCCAACATAAAAATACAAAATAAACTAAATTTTTACGTAGAGAATACTTATGCCTTCAACTTATGTGTATAACTCGGAGCCTGAAAATCAAGTATGGAGGGTGTATGGAGGGTGGCGACATCAAGGAGGAGGGGGAAATGTGTGTGTTTTTCTGTGTCATAAAATAAACTAGTTTTCTTTCTATTTATAAGGAAAATATCTGAAAATATCTAGATATTTTGATGAATAGTGTTTAGATATTTTGATGAATAGTGTTTAGATATTTTTAAAAATATATAAATATTTATAAATAGTAACTAGATATTTATACATTATAAGTACAGAGTACATTGTTTATACAAGAAAATTGTGTAAAAGTATTTACTTGTTTAATTTAGGCGGAATTAGTAAATAATAAAAATTACGGTGAATAGTAACTCGTGAATAGTAATTTGTGAATAGTAATTTTCCGGAAAAAAATATTTGAGTTTAAATAATGACCCAAAATATGATGAATAGTGAAAATGAATAGTAATAGTGAATAGTAAAAAAATGAATAGTGACCCGAAAATGCGAATTGTTACAGTCTCTACCCCTTAAGGGAACTTCGTCCCGAAGTTCTGTTGATGTCAACTACTTATAGTGTGTCTTAGAAAAGTGTGGTCTCTAAAACAGTTGGATTCTCTCTTATTTAATAGGAATAATGTATAGGTTACGTTGTAATACACCCATAATGTGGTTAGGGAATCATATCGGATGAAAATAAGCCCACTTATTTATAATTCATTACTTACATAAAGAAGCGTCCAAATTTATGTAAGTAATGGATTATGAACTTATGGTTCGGTGGTTTATAATTTCTTTATTTGAATAAAGAAGCGTCCCAATCCATTCAAATAAGGAGATTATAAATCATCCTACTTAAGATTTTCCGACACAAAACTCACTTTCTAAGACAGATAATAAGATAACCAAGTCATCAAATGTCTAAAGCTAAGTAATAATATTATTTAACTCAAATCTCATGTCTCATCAAACAAGAACTGTCATAAGATAAAGTTAAATAATTAGTTATTACTGAGCTCCATATTTTTAATGACTCAATTAAATTATGTGGTTTCCTTATTATTACTAAAGTCATATCATCCAACAACATGGATCTAAGCAAACAACTAACAAGAAGCATATCGCGAAGTGTGTGTAAGGCAATCATATTGGAGAGTCTTAACGGATAAAGCCGTTATAGTCTAGGCTCTTAAATGCAACCTAGTTCTCTATAACCAATGCTCGATACCAATCAGTAACACCCCAAAATATCGCGTGGAAGATCGTGTCACTTTGGGGTGCTACTTCATAATACAAAGTACAAGTTATAGAAAACGACCTCTAAATGAGACATTTTGAAACGTTACCATTCGATTAATGAAATCAGAGTTACAAACAATGAGGTCCCAAAGTATAATACATAAATGTTTCGAATGGTAAATGACAAAAGCATAAGTCTTCAAAATATGTCATGCGACTCTAAGTTCCATGCAATAGCTATCGCCTTATGTCCTGAGATAAACATGCTAAAGTGTCAACACAATGGTTGGTGAGTTCATAGAGTTTGTTTTGAATAAGTTGAAAAGCCATTAAAGAATGTTCACACAGAGAAAGGCATTGTAAATCCACTCAGTTCCAAGTTTCGCCCATACAAAACTTGCAACTTGTGTGTTCACAACCCATTGCCAAAATATAGTTTGCACAATCATGTATGTATGTATCATAGTAGTAAAAGTATAAATGTCACCACAAGGGTCTTCCAACAACTTAATTTGGGATGTATCTAATTTAATAGCCTTTCAACAACTTAATTTGGAGCCACTAAATTAATGGTCTTCCAACAACTTAATTTGGAGCCACTTGTGTATGTGTCTAATTTAATAGCCTTCCAACAACTTAATTTGGAGCCACTAAATTAATGGTCATCCAACAACTTAATTTGGAGCCACTGAATTGAATATCGCAAATAAGTATAATGCATTCAAGAATAACGCAAATAGGTATATCATAATCATGTATGTATGCAATCAAGTATTTTGCAATCAAGTATAAAAAGTATAGCGTAGCATAAAAGTGTAAATGTTTTGAGTATTTATACAAGTAAAAGCAAGTAGTTGAGCATGTATCTCCCCCAAAGAGTTTATAAAACAATTAAACGGGTAAAAGTGGGGCTACTGAACTCACGATAATAACGATGAATGATACTAGAAAATTGGGGTAGCTCGCATCTAAATTCAAAAATCCATTTCTAAACTATAAAACCTCTAAATCACCTCATATCTACCCCATAACTATCCCAATAGCTTCAAAAACCAAAACCCATCTTTAATATTGCCCGATCTATTCTTGCAAAAGTTTTGAGAATTTCTCGGGACCCACAGCTCCAACCCACCATTGTGTAGCTCTTAATCCAACCGCAAAAATACAAAATAAACTAAATTTTTACGTGGAGAATACTTATGCCTTCAACTTATGTGTATAACTCGGAGCCTGAAAATCAAGTATGGAGGGTGTATGGAGGGTGGCGACATCAAGGAGGAGGGGGAAATGTGTGTATTTTTTTGTGTCATAAAATAAACTAGTTTTCTTTCTATTTATAAGGAAAATATCTGAAAATATCTAGATATTTTGATGAATAGTGTTTAGATATTTTGATGAATAGTGTTTAGATATTTTTAAAAATATATAAATATTTATAAATAGTAACTAGATATTTATACATTATAAGTACAGAGTACATTGTTTATACAAGAAAATTGTGTAAAAGTATTTACTTGTTTAATTTAGGCGGAATTAGTAAATAATAAAAATTACTGTGAATAGTAACTCGTGAATAGTAATTTGTGAATAGTAATTTTTCGGAAAAAAATTTGAGTTTAAATAATGACCCAAAATATGATGAATAGTGAAAATGAATAGTAACAGTGAATAGTAAAAAAAATGAATAGTGACCCGAAAATGAGAATTGTTACACTAATCCAGTTTACTATTTGTGCAGAGACACGCCAGGGGGCCTATTTGGCATCTAGATAGTGGATGCTCAAGAAGCATGACTGATGTTAAGGAGTATCTGCACAAGTATGTTAAGGAACCAGGACCCAAGGTAGTATTTGGTGATAACTCATCATGTCCCAATAAAGGTTATGGTTCAAGATATCTGCAATGGAATAGTTTTCTCTAGAATAGCTTATGTCAATGGTCTAAAATACAATCTCATCGTGTCGTAAACTATGTGATGCTAAGTACATTGTGCAATTTAATGACAAACAAGGCACCATTTTCAATGCCAACAAAGAAGTTGTTTTGATAGCTCATAGAAGAGATGATGTTTATGTCTTAGACATGTCAACACTCTCTCAAGATGGAATTTTTCTCTTTGCCAAAGCCCCGAAATTATCAACCGGCGTGGCACAAGAGACTTTCTCACTTAAACTTCAAAAACATCAACAACTTGGCAAAACAAATCAAAGTCCTTGGCTTACCATCACCGGTTTTGCAAAAGATAAACCGGTGCTCACCGTGAAAAGGCAAACACCACGAGCATCTTTCAAAACAAAACAAAATTTCTCCATCAAAGTCGCCTTCACCTCTTGCACATGGATCTCTTTGGACGGTCAGTCCTAGATCAATCCAGCATGAGGAGTATACACTTGTCATTGTTGCTGAGTTCTCAAGATACACTTGGGTATACTTTCTTTCCAAAAAAGTCAGGCGGTGATACAATAATCTCATTCACCGGAAAATTGAAAACCGAATGACATTACTTGTTAAACAAATCAGAATCGACAATGGCACCGAGTTGAGAAATGAAGAGCTTGAGAATTTTTGTGATGAAAAGGGAATCACCCAAAACTTTTCATCCCATTACACCTGAACAAAATGGGGTAGCTGAAAGGAAAAACAGAACTCTCATTGAGGCTGCGAGAACTATGTTAAATGGCTCAGCACTCTCAAAGCATTTCGGGTGAAGCAGTCAAAAAGACTGTTATACTCAAAACAGGTCAATCATTGTCAAAAGACATAACAAAACCCCATATGAGATAATCAAAGGTAGACTTCCGATATCGGCTACTTTCATGTGTTTGGGTGTCCTGTGTTCATTCACAACCACAAGGATCACCTAGGCAAGTTTGATGCAAAAGCCGATGATGGATCTTTCCTAGGTTACTCATCGATCTCTAAAGCCTTGTGGTGTTTAACACCGAAGACAACAAGTTAAGGAAACCTTTCATGTCACCATTGATGAAAGTTCGAAAGCATCGATTCACCAATACCTCGATTGGAGGAAATAGGAATTGATGACTCAACAAGATATCCTCCTGATGAGTTCAACACTGAAATCAATTCCTCCTATCAAGCTGAAGCTGACATCTCATACTATGTCTTGCCCCACAACCTTCCTCAACCAACTATCAGTGAATTCATTGATAATCAATCAGTCCCTACTGGGATAGGTAACACTGAACCAAATGTTCAGACACGTGATTCAAGAACCCCAACCTGAACTAAGCATCTCAATAGATGATCTCAATGATTCTGTGGCTCCTGCACCTGAACTCACTCCTGAGTTTCCAGTGATCTCTTCAAGCTCAGATCCTAGCCCACAAAGTAAGTGGACAAAATATCAGGACATTGAGCTTGTTAACATCATTGGTGAACCACTGAGGGCATGCTTACAAGAAGTATGGCTGCTAAACTAACAGCAGCTTTAACCAATGAATGTCTATATGCTGATTATCTGTCAGAAATAGAAACCAAAAGTGTCTCTGAAGCTCTAAAACATCCACCCTGGGTTCAGGCAATGCAAGAAGAACTTCAACAGTTTGATAAAAACAAGGTCATGACCTTGATCAAATGTCCTCAGGATGTCATTGTCATAGGAATGAAGTGGGTTTTCAGTAATAAAACTGATGAAAACGCCTTGTCATTAAAAAAGCCGGACTTGTAGCCAAAGGTTACAGTCAACAAGAAGGCATTGACTATGATGAGACATTTGCTCCTGTTACAAGAATGGAAGCCATCAGGATCTTCCTTGCATTTGCTACCTACAAGAACTTCAAAGTTTACCAAATGGATGTAAAAAGTGCATTCCTGAATGGTGAACTCAAGGAAGATGTGTATGTTCAGTAACCTCCTGGCTTTGAGAGTAGTGAATTCACGACTATGTCTGCAAGCTTGACAAAGCCCTTTATGGACTTAAACAAGCTCCCCGAGCATGGTATGAAACTCTCTCAGCCTTCCTGATTCAAAACAAGTTTGTCAGAGGAAAGATAGACAACACCTTGTTTATCTACAGGACAAAGCAAGATGTGATACTGGTCCAAGTATATGTTGATGAAATCATCTTTGGCTCAACAAACTACACTCTTTGCAAACAGTTTGAAAAGCGATGACAAAAAGTTTGAAATGAGCATGACGGGTGAACTCGAGATACTTCCTTGGACTACAAATCGAGCAAAGCTGATAAAGGAATCTCCATCATCGGAGAAATATACCGAAATCTATTGAAGAAATATGAGATATCTGATTGTGCCTCAGTGAAGACACCAATGGTCCCTCCTAACAACCTTGGACCTGATCTCACCGGCAAATCGATAAATCAAACTCATTTCGGGGGATTGTAGGTTCACGATGTATCTAACTGCTTGACCGGACATACAATTCTCAGTCGTCTAATACCAAGATATCAGTCCAATCCCAAAGAATCCCATCTCACGCGACCAAAAGAATCCTCATATACCTGAAAGGAACTCCAAGCCTTGGACTTTACTATCCAAAATGCTCAGGGTTTGACCTCAAAGGGTATTCTGACTTTGATTATGCAGGCTACAACATGGACAGAAAAAGTACCTTAGGGTCCTGTCAATTTCTTGGAGGAAAGCTGGTTTGTTGGAGTGCTAAAAGCAACAATCAGTGACTATGTCTTCAATTTGAGTATGTGGCTGCTGCAGGATTACGTGCCAATGTATTATGGATGAAAAGTCAGCTCAATGACTATGACATCCATTACAAAATGGTACCCATCTTACGTGATAACACCATGCTATTACAATCTCCAACAATCCTGTCCTCCACCAAAGAACCAAACACATTGATATCAGATATCATTTCATCAGGGGACCACATAATGAAAGGAGACATAGAGCTTCATTTCATCCCTCTCTGAATATCAACTTGCTTATATCTTCACCAAACCCTTAGATGAACCTACCTTGAGATGAAGCTGAATTGGGAATGCTTGACATTGAAAGTCGAACCTGAAAATCAATCTTAATCTCAGTAAGTTCTCTCTGAAATGGTCCATGCTCCCTGAACAAAACCCCAAAACAACCTTCTCACTGAATGAGTAGGACTCATTCAGGGACCTTGACTTTGGATATTGATCATTGAATGAGTAACTAAATGCATCAAGTATCAGTTACTTAAATGTACTAGGTTGGTAAACATACCAATTTAATATAGGAATATATGTCTCTTTATCCTACTGTCATCCATGTCAAGGGTCCCTCAAACCTTACCTCATCCTACTTGGCATTAAATGCCTACTCTCACAAGAAATATCTTAAGGATATTTTATTACTGCAGAATGCACTTTTACTGTGCACTGCAACTGTTCCCTTGAAAACCGGGAAATTACTACGGGTAGTGGAGTGGTGGCATAAAATGAGGTAAATGAAACTTTTTCAAAAACCGACTTTACAAATCCTCAATTATGCAAAATTTACCCCTCTCACCACTCTATAAATACCCCTCTCAAAACATTAAAAACACACACAAAGTTTTTCTGCATCAAAACGCTGTGAAAATCTCTTCTCAAACCCAGAAATATTTGTGTTCTTTAATCCTCAAAATAGTTTTTCTGTAAAATCTTCTCTGTAAACAATTTACAAAAGATTTTTCATCACAAAATGTAAGAGATTCAAAACTCTTTGATTGTTCTTGTCAAGAAATCTTTTCAAAACCCTAAAACGTTTAATGAAAATGGCAAGAACACAATCTCTTCAGTTGCACCCTCAGTGGGTAGGAGATCTTAATAATGTTGAATTTAAAACAAACAATGTTATAGGTACTTTTGAATACCCCCTGATGTCCCTGCCTATAAGGGCATCATGAAGTTTTTATTCAACTGCCCACTAAAACAGGCCTTTACTCAGTCCCCTTGTGGCCTATGACCCTACACCCTCTACTGATGAGACTGACCTTAGACCCCTCAGGGAGTATCTCATCAAATTCAGTCTGTTTAATGGGGACAAGTCAGTCACCCTGGACTATAAAACTTTTTGTACATCAACAGGGTTAGACTACAATTCTGGTAACTATGTTGCCCATCCTGAACCCTCCACAGTTAAGGATAGGTTAAAATAAATTGTTTTGGATCCAAAATTTTTGGACGAACCCTGTCACCAAGAACTCATTTCTTGCGGCTTGGAAGATCCTGTTCACATTTGTGATTCAGGTTCTCGGCGGAACCACTCATCCACTGAACAAGTTAATTCTATTCAGTTGATGGTGGCATAATGCTTGATGACAGGGGTCATGTCGACATAGGGAGATCATTTACGGGGATCTCGTAACCAAGCTACTGAGCAAAACTAGGACGAAATACGTTTCGTACCCTAGGTTTGTCTCATGTGCTTTATAAGTGTTCTTGGGTTGCAATTACCCTCGGAATACAAATACACTGCTTTACGTATCCGAGTCAATCAAATTTTAAAAAGACCCATCCCAAGTCGAAATTGAATTGGCGGCCCATATGGTTCTTGTAAACAACCAAAGGGACTCGATGTCTCCAAACCTGCTCCTAAAAGAGAAAGGGGAAGTCTCGGGCGGGACTAAGACCAAACCCAAGTCTCGGGGCCCGAGGCTTCTCGAGCAACCTAAAAGGAAAAGAAAGCCCCGTGACCGATCAGCCACCTAAGAAGACCAAACATCATCCACCTCGGTTATAATGAAGGACACTGATACATCACAATCAGTGCCCTTGGTCCCAACAACTACTCCCTAAGATCCAAAGGGAAACATACAACCCGCTGGTAGGGGAGCACCTTCCACACTGCCCAAGGATGACACTCGCCAATCACAGCTTTTGTCTGAGGGCCAAAAGAATGATTCCAAAGACTCAGAGGGAAACTCACAACCTACTGATAGGGATCTCACTGCCACCACTTCTAGGGATAGCAGGAATCGCCACCGCTTGAAGGAGCATAGGGGACAAAGACTCGAGAGGGACAAATACCACACCGATATGGAACCCATCACCACCACTGGTCTATTAATAGTTGCTGAAGTAAATGAAATCCTATTATCTGATGAAGAACTGGCTGACAGTGAAGATGACATACTTTCAGCAAGGGAAGAAATGGACGCTGATGTTCAAACTCAAGAACAAGAGCATCAGCCTGATCATCAAGAGACTGAAGAGTCACCGGCTAAAGAAACCGACTTTGACTCCTCTACTTCATCCAGTCCTGAAGAGTTCAAGAAGTATGATAATGTTTGATGAGTGTGTAAATACTCATCATTTTTGGTTAATTCTGAACTGCAAAACGTTTAAAAATGCTCAGAAATGCATCAAAATACCGAAAATATCTCAAAATTGCATTTTATATGTTTCAGATGCAAAATGTTTAAAATCGGATGAAAAATGAGCTAAGTTTGCATAATTGGCAGTTTCAGTCCCCCAAGTTTCAAAAGTTGTCGAAATAGTCCCGAAGCACTTATTTCAAAAGAAAAGTCACCAAAGGTCCTTTTAAAATCATAAGTTGTCAAAACTAGTCCTTTGGTGAAAAATGTCAAAAGTTTTGAGAAATTACAAATTTGGTCCTTCAAGTTTAAAAATTTGCAAAAATGGTCCTTGGAAATTTGAAAATGTCAAGTTTGGTCCTTGTACTATTGAAACTTATCACTTATGGTCCCTTGGAACAACTTTGCATAATTGGCAGCCTTGGTCCTTGTATTTTCAGAAATTACAAAACAAGCCCTTGTATTAAAGCATAAGCCTTTGAACCTTGGACCCTTGTCAAAACCCATTGGACCCCTGCCATAACCACTTGTGACCCCCTCAATTTGGACCCCCTTCAATATATTAAGCCGGTCAACAAATAAGTCAAACAAACAACCCCGCGCCTTTTCTTCTTCTTCACCAACCAAACCTGCTACACTCCACCTCCCATCATTCCAGCTCAAACCTCCACTCACCTTGTTCCCCCTACCTCAACAACCCTCCAAAACGCATTAAATGCACCCCTCCCCTATTTCACTCAACCCCACTGGCATATATTAAGTTTGGCGCCAAAATTCAATCAAACGGCCATTCTTGCTTCAAGTAATCCAATGGTCCAGGATTAAGGTGGGATATGCTCAGAACAAGTGGGGAAGATGTTTTGCATATAAAAAGAGGAAGAAGAAGGAGAGAAAAGGAGGTAGTTAGTTTTTAGTTTTAGTAGTAATGTCGATTAGTTAATTTCTTTAATTTCAGTGTAACAGTTAGCTTTCAAGTGTTGAATTAAGTGATAACAGTGTGTTTTAAACCTCTCTTAATCCTTTATTTCAGTGTTAAGTCTATTTTCAGTATGCAAGTTTCTTTGTGAAAACCTCAATTCCATTTGATGTTATTAAAAGTTGTTGTTTGTTGGTTGTTTAAACTCATTTAAGTCATTAATAAGCTTTTATAAGTTTACTAATCATTAAAATCAGTTTTAGCTTAAGTCTACTAAAAATCTCAAAAATACGAAAAAAATAGCTCATAAATCAAAAAGCAAGAAAGGAAGGAGAAGCATGTTGAAGCAAGGCTGCTTATTGGATGATTATGGTTTAGTACCTCAGGGGAGGTGTTAGGATGGTTAAGTGTCAATGGTCCACAGTTTCCACTACTTGATCACTTGTAAGCTCCTACTTCACTTTTAAGCTTAAAAATGTAGGCTAGTCCAATCTCTGTTTATGTTTGTGTTTTTATGCTTTTAGAAGCTTATTACATCATATTACAACCTTGTAATTCAGTTTTAGAATCTTAATCAGTGGAATCCTTTAAAAAGTTAAAAGGTGCCCATATAAGAGTGTGTTTGGTTTATTGCACAAACCTGTGTTTGAGGTTAGTTTTAGGGGTAAGCTCATTTGATAAAGTCTCTTTTAGGTATATTAGAGTAAATTCAGTCATTACTTTGTACTCTAGAACTCAAATAGTCAAATCTCCATATAATCTATCCTAACTTCTTAACTGTTGGAAATTTGAGAAATCTAGAGCTTGTTTCATGTTTAGAAATCACTAGAGTAGCTTGCATTAGTTTCATTATACCATTTAACATCATATTCAGTTGGCAAAGCAAGATCAAAGTTCATTTAAGTCAAACTCTCATAACTGTTAAAAGTCAAAATAGTGGAAAAAGTCAAACTTATACCCAATGAGATGATTTTTCATGGATTCAATTTTGGACCAAATCAAATGAAATTGCGGGTTTAAAAAGTTCAGTTGGTCTATTTTAGTAATATGATTTTTCTGATTTTTGGTAATTTTGTACAAGCTTGAAATTAGCTTGTCAAATGGGGCTAAAGTGCCTGTGCGACTCGATGAATACCTGAGTCCGCACAGTCTTTCGATCCTGCACTGTGAGCTCAATAGAGCTTATCCAGGGCTCATCCTTGGTTTAGAGTTTGCTAGCCAGGTCTTCTTTAAGTTCCAACTTCTGGTTTTTAATTCTCAGCTTATATAGTGGCTTATTCTCTAGCTTAAAAGTAGTAGCTGGAAACTGTGTTAATCACTTGATCTCAAAACAATCAAATCTGTTGAGCTTGCAATTCAGAGGTTAAGGCTTGTGGAAATTAGTTGCATTTGGGGTACTCTTAGCATATTATAGCTTCTGTGTTACTTTGGTGGTCTTTGGTTTTCATTTGCTTAATACAAGTGCTTATTTATAAGCTCCTTGCATTACAGTTTCATTTTCTTGCACACAAGCCACTATTTTTACATTTTTCTTAGATTCATAATATTATTTTAGACTTTTCCTGAATTTTTCAGATTTTTCTAGGTCAGTTGCTATTTTTCTTCATTTAAAACAGTTTTTAAGCCTTTTTAATTAGCATTTAATACAATTAATTCAAAAAAACTTCAAAAAAATAAGTTTTCATTTTTCCTAAGTTAAGATAAATATAAAAAGTCAAAAAAATATTTTTCCAGATTTTTCATAGTTTAATTTGTAATTTTTAGCAATTTAATTAGTTTTAAATAGTTTTTAATTCATAAAAAAATAGAAAACTAATCAGAAAAATATAAAATTAGTTTTGAAAATTCTCTTTAGTTATTTTAGATTTTTCTAAGTCATAATTTCATTTTTCTAGCTTTATTTCATAATTTCTTGTATTTTAGGGTATTATTAAATAAGTGAAAATAGTTTTTAATTAATAATAATTAGATAAATAGTTTTAAAAATAATTTTCTTTTTCTAAAAATTTTCTCTTATCATTAGGATTGTAAAAATGTCATTTTCATATTTTTAGGATTAATATTGTTTAAGTTTAACATTTTCTTTTATACGTCACGTATTTTTAAATTAAAGTTTTATAAAAGAAAAAATCAAAAACATCATTGTAAAAATAGTGATAGCGTTTATTTAATATAATTTATCTTTTTAATTTTCTTTAATTTGCATTTAAGCCCCTGTAATTTATAAACTTTCTCTTTAGGTATAATCATTCACAATCATATATCTTTTTCCGTTCAAATTCTCTCGATCACTATTCGTTTGATTATTCTCGCACGTACTCGTTGGGACATAACGACCTGGGGAAACACTATACTCTCCTGATCTTCATTGCATTTGTTTCCAGACTGTTTTAAGTTTGTTACGGTTAGCCATTCACAAGTGGCTAGCTTGCGTGATAAAACTTGACCGTCTGGGAGCGAATCAAATTTTGGCGCCGTTGCCGGGGATCGAACCCGGGTCACCCGCGTGACAGGCGGGAATACTTACCACTATACTACAACAGTGATCTTCATTGCATTGGTGTCTGAACTGTTTTAAGTTTCTTACGGTTAGCCATTCACAAGTGGCTAGCTTGTGTGAGAAAACTTGACGGTTCGGGGCCAATCAAATTTTGGCGCCGTTGCCGGGGAGCTGTGCTAATTATCTTCCGTTTAGCGGATTAGTTATTTGAATATTCACTCTTTGTTCATACCATCCATCTATATCTATATATATTTTCTTATAAAAAAATCCAAAAATCCAAAAACATCTTAAAACATATAAAACACAAAAATATTTTTCTTTTGTTTCTACATATATATAAATCAAAAACCCAAAAAGATTTTCTTTCTTATTTTTACAAAATGTTTATCCAAAAATCTAAAAATATCCATCTCTACCCTCTCACATCTTTGATTCTTCATCCCTACCCCTCTGTAAACCTTTGATTATTTCTATGTCTTATCCTCACCCTCTTGGTTGTCAATGGTGTGGTGGTCCTTATAATGGTGGCAATTGCCCTAGTTATAGCATGGTGGAGTCGGAAACGGGTGTCTATAACCGGGATCCCTATTCCTACCATAACACAACTGATTTATTCCATCAGCTACCGCACTGTGAGACTCAGCAGTTTTCTTGTTGTGAGTCTTGTGGTGGTTCACACTACGATTCGATTGTCAATCGGGAAACACGCTTGTCTATGAGCGGTTTCGATAACAATTATGACTACAACACATATGACTCACACCACATCGGTTTTGTTGTGAGTATTGTGGAGGTCCTCACTTTAGCTCTGATTGTCAAACAAGGAATCCATTTCCTTGTAACAATTACGACTCTTCATATCATGACCAACCTCTACAATTACCAAATGAATCGGCACCACCTCAGCCTGAGCCACTTCCTCAAAATCTTCTCCTTGATCTTTTAGATTTAGTGAAAGATTTGAAGGAATGTAAACATTCCCAAGATAATCCAAATGGAAGAATTGCTAGGTAAGAGCAGGTGCTAAAATAAATTCCCAAATTGCGTTTGAAAAATCTATTAGGGAATCAATTGCAAAAGAAAAAGCAGCCAGATCTAGCTCTCAATTTCGTTTTATTCCCGATGACAGTGATGATGAGGATACACTTGATATCCTTCAATTCTATAAAGATTCATCAAGTTCATCGGTTGATATCCCAAAGTGAGATTCATTCTCAAACAATCGCTATCACACCCGAAGCTCCCACTCACTCTCTGAACATGGGGGACGAGCATCTTGACACTGTTTCTGAAAAGGAATCGGACGAAGTCATAAAGTCTAGTGTTGAGAACCTTGTCCCAATCCCGAGAGAGTCACAGGGAACTTCTGATCATATGTGTGATTCTCTTTCCCCTCTTGAGTGTTCAAAAGATCATTTTGAAACTTTCTCTGATCTTAGCGACGATTGTGCTTCATATGGAGACATCGAGTATGTTGAGGCATCACTTCCACAATCTAATGCTGATCATCTTCTTGAGGAGTTCACCGATGAACTCACTCACATCAATCCACTTTCATCGGGAAGTGATGATAGTCTCTTTAATTTCGAAGCCGATCTGGGAGAGATTGAAAGTCTCCTTTATAATGATCGTTCACTCACTTCTCACCCTAACAGTCCAATAGAGAATGTTGATCACTTTGTTCCTGAAGCGTTCAAAACAACTCTCACTAATCCTCTATTTGAATTCGACTCTGAATTCACTTTAATTTCTGAGAATCCACTCTTTGATAATCAGATTGAGGATAGTGATGAGTCTACAATGGAACAAGAATTCACAAATTCACATCATGTGAATGATTCTCTTCATGAGGAGTTCGCCGGTGAACTCACTCATATCATGACTCCGCCGGAGTATGATCGCTTGGATGGCAAAAATCATGATCGCGGGGAAAAGTTCTCAATCATGAGAGTTTGTATTTCTATGACAAATTTTCCAACCCTCCCTCTCGAGATGCTTTCCAAACCAAAGAGCTCAACCGATAAAATCCAAACGAGTGCAACTGCACTTGATCCCGAGGAAGAAGATCTTATCATGATCGTCATCATGATTTTCCTTCTTTTCTTCACCTACCCGGTGACTTCCTCTCTTCTTCACTCGTTCGGGAGTGAGGACACTATCTTTGACCCCGGCATTTTCATTTATTATTTGTAAGCCGGATCTCTCTATATCTCATCGGTGTGGAACTTTCGCGTACTTCAATGTTTATCCAAACATCTTGAATGAAAGTCCGATGGAGATTGTCTCTTCCACTTACTTCCCCATGAACAAATTAATTCGGGGTCGAGTCAAGCTAGCGACTCGGGAATCAAAAACAATAGCACACTGTATGGGTTTTCACCCATATTTCTGACTTCTTTCTACTTTCTACCACCCTAGTGTGGGGGAGTTGCCCCCCGCTGTTGTATAAAAAAAAAAAATCTTTCAAATAATGGCCGTAGTATTTCCCTTTTACGTTCTATGTTTCGGCATAACCGACGGTACTTTGAATATTGAGGGCAATATTCATTTCTAGTGTGGTGGGGAATTCTCACGAATTTTATCATGTAATTATACCACCCAATTCCCCATTTTTGGCCAAAATTTTTTTTTGGAGTAAGTGTTTTCACTTACTCGGATTACGGTTATCATCCACCATGTCTAATAAACAAAAGGATTGGCTAATCCGGAGCAAACGGCTCTTGGTAAAGATATCTCAAATCCGTTGACGGCTTGCAATTTGCCCAAAATTGTATGGTGTTCATCTCACCATATCTTTAATTAGTGAAGAGTTGGCTAGCCCGCAAGTTTATGGCTTGTGGTAAAGGCAGATGGAAAACCATAATTGGTAATCAGCTCACCAAAGATATTTTATCTAAGAGTTGGCTAGTCCAGAAGCAAGCGGCTTCTGGTAAAGACAAATCAAATCCGTTGGAAGTCGGTGGTTTGCTCAAAATCATTTGGTTATCAGTGTACCAAGGTTCTTACTTGAACTGAAACATTTGGCTACTCCCGAAGTAATGGCTTTTGGTAAAGAGATTCAAATCCATTAAGTTTTTCTCAAAAGATTTCTAGGGACTAGCAATAGTTTAGTGTGAGGGATTGATGAGTGTGTAAATACTCATCATTTTTGGTTAATTCGAACGCAAAACGTTTAAAAATGCTTAAAATGCATCAAAATCTTGAAAATATCTCAAAATTGCATTTTATATGTTTCAGATGCAAAATGTTTAAAATCTGATGAAAAATGAGCTAAGTTTGCATAATTGGCAGTTTGTCCCCAAGTTTGCATAATTGGCGCTTTCAGGTCCCCAAGTTTCAAAAGTTGTCGAAATAGTCCCCTGAAGCACTTATTTCAAAAGAAAAGTCACCAAAGGTCCTTTTAAAATCATAATTTGTCAAAACTAGTCCTTTGGTGAAAAATGTCAAAAGTTTTGAGAAATTACAAATTTGGTCCTTCAAGTTTAAAATTTGCAAAATGGTCCTTGGAAATTTGAAAATGTCAAGTTTGGTCCTTGTACTATTGAAACTTATCACTTATGGTCCCTTGGAACAACTTTGCATAATTGGCAGCCTTGGTCCTTGTATTTTCAGAAATTACAAAACAAGCCCTTGTATTAAAGCATAAGCCTTTGAACCTTGGACCCTTGTCAAAACCCATTGGACCCTTGCCATAACCACTTGTGACCCCCTCAATTTGGACCCCTTCAATACATTAAGCCGGTCAACAAATAAGTCAAACAAACAACCCCGCGCCTTTTCTTCTTCTTCACCAACCAAACCTGCTACACTCCACCTCCCATCATTCCAGCTCAAACCTCCACTCACCTTGTTCCCCTCACCTCAACAACCCTCCAAAACGCATTAAATGCACCCTCCCTATTTCACTCAACCCCACCGCATATATTAAGTTTGGCGCCAAAATTCAATCAAACGGCCATTCTTGCTTCAAGTAATCCAATGGTCCAGGATTAAGGTGGGATATGCTCAGAACAAGTGGGGAAGATGTTTTGCATATAAAAAGAGGAAGAAGAAGGAGAGAAAAGGAGGTAGTTAGTTTTTAGTTTTAGTAGTAATGTCGATTAGTTAATTTCTTTAATTTCAGTGTAACAGTTAGCTTTCAAGTGTTGAATTAAGTGATAACAGTGTGTTTTAAACCTCTCTTAATCATTTATTTCAGTGTTAAGTCTATTTTCAGTATGCAAGTTTCTTTGTGAAAACATCAATTCCATTTGATGTTATTAAAAGTTGTTGTTTGTTGGTTGTTTAAACTCATTTAAGTCATTAATAAGCTTTTATAAGTTTACTAATCATTAAAATCAGTTTTAGCTTAAGTCTACTAAAAGTCTCAAAAATACGAAAAAAATAGCTCATAAATCAAAAAGCAAGAAAGGAAGGAGAAGCATGTTGAAGCAAGGCTGCTTATTGGATGATTATGGTTTAGTACCTCAGGGGAGGTGTTAGGATGGTTAAGTGTCAATGGTCCACAGTTTCCACTACTTGATCACTTGTAAGCTCCTACTTCACTTTTAAGCTTAAAATGTAGGCTAGTCCAATCTCTGTTTATGTTTGTGTTTTTATGCTTTTAGAAGCTTATTACATCATATTACAACCTTGTAATTCAGTTTTAGAATCTTAATCAGTGGAATCCTTTAAAAAGTTAAAAGGTGCCCATATAAGAGTGTGTTTGGTTTATTGCACAAACCTGTGTTTGAGGTTAGTTTTAGGGGTAAGCTCATTTGATAAAGTCTCTTTTAGGTATATTAGAGTAAATTCAGTCATTACTTTGTACTCTAGAACTCAAATAGTCAAATCTCCATATAATCTGTCCTAACTTAAGCTGTTGGAAATTTGAGAAATCAAGAGCTTGTTTCATGTTTAGAAATCACTAGAGTAGCTTGCATTAGTTTCATTATACCATTTAACATCATATTCAGTTGGCAAAGCAAGATCAAAGTTCATTTAAGTCAAACTCTCATAACTGTTAAAAGTCAAAATAGTGGAAAAAGTGGTTTATACCCAACTGAGATGATTTTTCATGGATTCAATTTTGGACCAAATCAAATGAAATTGTGGGTTTAAAAAGTTCAGTTGGTCTATTTTCATAATATGATTTTTGCTGATTTTTGGTAATTTTGTACAAGCTTGAAATTAGCTTGTCAAATGGGGCTAAAGTGCCGTACTGTGACTCGATGAATCTTGAGTGCGCAGTCTTAGATCCTTGCACAGAGCTCAATAGAGCTTATCCAGGGCTCATCCTTGGTTTAGAGTTTGCTAGCCAGGTCTTCTTTAAGTTCCAACTTCTGGTTTTTAATTCTCAGCTTATATAGTGGCTTATTCTCTAGCTTAAAAGTAGTAGCTGGAAACTGTGTTAATCACTTGATCTCAAAACAATCAAATCTGTTGAGCTTGCAATTCAGAGGTTAAGGCTTGTGGAAATTAGTTGCATTTGGGTACTCTTAGCATATTATAGCTTCTGTGTTACTTTGGTGGTCTTTGGTTTTCATTTGCTTAATACAAGTGCTTATTTATAAGCTCCTTGCATTACAGTTTCATTTTCTTGCACACAAGCCACTATTTTTACATTTTTCTTAGATTCATAATATTATTTTAGACTTTTCCTGAATTTTTCAGATTTTTCTAGGTCAGTTGCTATTTTTCTTCATTTAAAACAGTTTTTAAGCCTTTTTAATTAGCATTTAATACAATTAATTCAAAAAAACTTCAAAAAAATAAGTTTTCATTTTTCCTAAGTTAAGATAAATATAAAAAGTCAAAAAAATATTTTTCCAGATTTTTCATAGTTTAATTTGTAATTTTTAGCAATTTAATTAGTTTTAAATAGTTTTTAATTCATAAAAAAATAGAAAACTAATCAGAAAAATATAAAATTAGTTTTGAAAATTCTCTTTAGTTATTTTAGATTTTTCTAAGTCATAATTTCATTTTTCTAGCTTTATTTCATAATTTCTTGTATTTTAGGGTATTATTAAATAAGTGAAAATAGTTTTTAATTAATAATAATTAGATAAATAGTTTTAAAAATAATTTTCTTTTTCTAAAAATTTTCTCTTATCATTAGGATTGTAAAAATGTCATTTTCATATTTTTAGGATTAATATTGTTTAAGTTTCACATTTTCTTTTATACATCATGTATTTTTAAATTAAAGTTTTATAAAAGAAAAAATCAAAAACATCATTGTAAAAATAGTGATAGCGTTTATTTAATATAATTTATCTTTTTAATTTTCTTTAATTTGCATTTAAGCCCCTGTAATTTATAAACTTTCTCTTTAGGTATAATCATTCACAATCATATATCTTTTTCCGTTCAAATTCTCTCGATCACTATACGTTTGATTATTCTCGCACAGCTCGTTGGGACATAACGACCTGGGGAAACACTATACTCTCCTGATCTTCATTGCATTTGTTTCCAGACTGTTTTAAGTTTGTTACGGTTAGCCATTGTGACAATTCGTATTTTCAGGTCATTCTCAAAACATTACTCATGCTTCATTATTTATCATTTATCGTGAACTAGGTTT